>JAHLJT010008756.1:104476460-105076460 GCA_031308135.1 Acheta domesticus
GGGAGAGGACGCGGAGAGACCTGGGAAGAGGGAGTGAAATACGTCGGGTGGAAACGGGGGAGAAGGAAGGCAGATATGCTTGCTGCTGGCGCTTAAGGGCGCGAGAGGTGGAGTCGGAGTTACTGGAACCCAGAGCGGGTGGAAATTAAAGACTTTTGTAGACGGAATGACTGCTAATCAGACTTCATTTTTTTCATTAACTGTGAAACTTATGGTATTGTAGTTACTGCTCTAAAAGATAGAATTACCTGTTCCAACCGAAAGCACGCAGTGTAGTTTGATGTCACAATTTGAAAACAACCATCCCTCTTTTAGTCATAGCAGCAAATGAGGCAACATATTTTCCACGTTCTTTTAACTCTTAAGTGCTTTATATGAGCCATCTACTGATGTCATGGTAAGGTACCAGTGAATGTAGGTTTCTGACCAGGTCATAATGATGGTAAATTGCGAAATATTACGGTACAGCTGGAATCTCCGGTGGTTTTTCAATGGAACTCGAAAGGGGTTTTGTTTCACCGTCTGACAGAGAAAGGAAGTATCACTCGTGTAATGAAACAGACGATTTGAATTTTGCTCAGAAGCTCCATTTAGGCTTGATGATAGGCCGCATCAGTTCATCTACAACATGAGATAGGCAGCTTAACTTCCCCTCCCAAAGAAGGCGTACGAAGGATTTTTTCGCCCTTAAAATCCACGTCTTCGATCGGGTGTAAACCCGCGAACTTGGGTACAACAGTCTAATATGGATTTTTTCATTTCGTCTTTAGATTTTTTGGGTGTGTGCGAAAAACATGTCTAAAGTTGTAACATAAAGAGAAATAGCAAGACTCCGACCGTCTTTCATTTCTGAGAGTGTAAAAGTTTGTGTCAGCATATTATTGCAAATTATTGTTTTAAGTGGTAGAGGTGGACCCGAATGGCAAATTTCAGAATACCACTTCACTCATGGGGAAGACAAATCATCTATCATACATAGGCACGAATATCCAGACCTCGCGATTAATATGTGTCATATTCTTTAACGAAATGTTCTCTGCGTATTATTGAAAATAATATGTGTGGTCCAGATAACTTACTGCAATTCACTTTTCAATCGCCGTCTATATAACACCTTGTGTAAGCTTTACACTTGTTTTGTCGTTATTTTTTCGCTATTTTGCGCAAAAAAGTAACGTCAAGAGGATCAAGAAGTTTCAGGCTGGGTCGATAACGGGGGGATTGGCGAAGATACAACGATCAGGCACCCCATAAGGCGATTCTGCGCCACGTGGTTTTGAGGGTGTGTCAAGCGCCGATAAGCAGGATCGCGCATTCTAACGCGATTCAGAGCCCCCGCCAAGCTGCCGCGGCGCACGGATTTCATTTCATCCCCTCGCGTTAGAAATCTGCTCCGCACGTGGGTCTCCGCGCGCCCCACCCGTTGCCCTGCAATTAGGGGAGGTATTTAACAGCGATGAGGTGGCTCCCTCGGCCGAGGCCCCGACCGCCCTTTGTCCCTGCGCAGCGTCCGTTGGAGTGCCGCGGGAGGGTCGTGGAATGGCTTCGTGTTACGACTATCAGGCGGATGGTGAAATGGGGGAAAGAACTGCATAGAATTGCATCGTGTTTTAATTTAACTGTGATTTGAAAACTATGAGGTACGATTTTTTCCGATTTTCCTGCAAATAACTCTTCACGAATTTAGGATCTGTATTGGGTCATTATATAGAAAATCGCGAAGTTAAAAGGTCATAGGTTTAATTATTTGAAATACATTCTTTTGGGAGGTTTCTGTACCAAGTAAATTGGTAAATTGGCTAACAGCCGCAAGTCTCTGAACGCAACGCTCCCAAGCAAGAATAGCTTAAGACTCTTGTTTGAAAAAAAAATCTACATATTTTACAATTGAAGTATAAAATACGTTCTAAAGGGTACAATGAATCATTCATGTACAAACTTTAATTATTAAATTATTTTAATTGAATGGTGTGGTTCAACTTCATGTCACAGAAAATCACTGAGGTGTTATTTCTTCTGTGACATTGTCAGTATAAGAGAAAGTAAATTTCCACATCACTGAAGTTATCAATAGTCTTCATATTTTTAAACCAATGCATAACTAATTTATTTTGTCGTAGCTAGAAATTAATTTCATGGCTTTACGATATCAAAAAACTACATTTAATGTACCGAAAAACGCTTTGATCTGTAAAATCAAAAAATCCCCGTTCTTTAAAATTAAAGTCGTCGAAATTAAACTTGAAATCATCCATAGACAAGAAATGTGTCTGAACCTAACATCTGTATTAAATAACTATCCTGACTAATCTCTGCTTCAAGAGAGAAACAGAATTAATGTTCTGGCTGTTATTCAAATCTTAAAACAAGCACTAGCCATAAGCGTTGAAATAGATAAGTAGTTTTATGCATATGCAATGATTCTTAGTAAAAAAATTATAACTGTTTTAATGTTGTCATTGTTGAGATCATATTAATATTTAAAATTCAAGTTTGCAAATAAAATTGCTGAAATATAGAAATAATTGAATTAAAATATTGTGTATGTGGAAAAGTTATTATGATTACTTGTACTGCCTATTTACGAATCTATAACTTTTCCGTCCTTTTAAGAACATTTTAGGCGACAAAAATATAATATTTCAGAACCTATGGGCCTATATTTGAAGACTTAAAGTGAAATATACACTAATTCGGGTTTCAAGATTTTCCAGAATCGGGTTATCCTTTGTGTGCCATGCGAGATCAAGTTTACCTAGGACTCACTCAAAATTCGGCAACAAACTACTTGTATAATTTCAAAAGCGCAAAGATTTACAGCATAAGGCTGCGAATCAGTTTAGAAATAGCGAAATACACATAACAACATTGTTTACGAGTCAACGTCTTCTACTGATAGGAGTGACTGATTACTATGCAAATAAGACCAACCAGATGGCGACCTAATATAATATGTTGATTATGCGTGCATATGTTGATTATGGATTACTTGCTAATAATAGCGCTCATTACGTAACAATCAGGATGTGGCGGCCCCTCCCCCTCCCCCTCCCCCGGGCGCGTGCGCGTGCGCGTGTGCGGGCGCCCCCGGCGGCGCAGAGAAGCCTCTGCAATCCGAACCACGTCCTCCGCCCCCGCCGATGGGGATCGATATTTAGCAGCGATCAGTCGACCCCTCGCGGGGTGCCACGTCGCCAAACAACGCTCACCTGCCAGGGAAGGCAATAAAATCCGAACAACTGATACTCGCGCAAATGGAGTCCAAGGGTTAAGGAGGAGCTAATGGAGTTAATTGGAAAAAATTAGGACTCAGTTAAGAAATAATTTGCTTCACTTGGTTGTGTACGTATGTAATAGGTTGTTTTTCTTTCCCATTTCCTAATGCCACTCAATTGAATTTAGACATGTATTGCCTTCCCTTTCGTAGACTTGTATATATGGGAATTTATTGTAAAGAACGTTAAAACCTTTGAAGACAGTAAACTCCAACATTTGTCCAGCACAATTGGCTACACAGCAACTCCTCCCAGAAATTACATCTGTGCATTAAAAATTGATTGAAGATAAGTAAATAAGTTGTTCTAAAGCGCACTTTATGTTCAAGCGCTCTAACGCAAGTTTTTCTTTAATTTGTATTCGATCCTTGGTTAAAAATCGAGTAAACGCGTGCAGTAAAGCAATACCCCTGATTAACGCCATGTTTGGAAACTTTCTACCCCTCCAGAAATCTGGTACTCAATTGCGGTGAGCTGAATAGGGACCGCGCTGCGCAGTGAATCACAACCCCTGCACCACCAGGGGTTTACAACCCCTAGCGGGAATCTCTAATGCGGAAGCTTCTTTACAACTTATGCAAATGCCTCCCTAACTGCCGTCACAAACTGGTGTTCATTTCTACCATTCATTTGCTGGTACTGTGAACAGGGTCATTGGAAAGGAAACATAATAACATATGTGAGGCGTAGCATTTTATAAATATTTTCTTTTACATCGCCAAAAAAGAGTCTAAAACAACATGAATATGTTTAATACACCGCGTTGTCGCGCTCTAAAATGTGTCGCGCGTTACTCCGTATACGTTGTAATTTACATGCAAACTCTCACAATAATTACTGAAAATATTTGTTCTGTATGAATGGAACAGATGTTTTAAAGAGCTTTAATAAGCCGAAGAAAATCTTTTGAAATCATATTTTATTTTTACGATGGGTCTCTATTTAATTCATTCCGAAGCTAATGTGTATCATTTGAAACTCAAAAATGTCGAATTCTTTGCATGGAATTTTCAGTTGATTTCAACGAACTTTTAAGTACTAGAATATCTTTTCAATATTGTTGAAGTTTATTATAACTTTCTGTTATGATAATACTGTAGACATTGTTGGATAATATGTTCCATCATTCTAAAAGCGAGAAATAGGGGTGTCGGATTTTTTTTTCTTCAAACGCTTAATATCCCGCACAATAAATTTGACATTACAGTAGAAAAGAATAAACTAGTGGCTCGTAATAGTACGTACTTTCTCGCTTTAGGTATGTTTACGTAACACTATCATACTGCAAAGTCTGTCCATACTCATCTGTCCTATTATCACACTACATCTCAGTCATCACTTGTAAAATGTCTTATCAATTGTAGCGTGTGAGGTGTGAACCAGTTACATCAACAGTCGGAAACAGTTGCCATTTCTTACCCATCTACAAAACGAACAGACATAATTAAATCACAATTGTAACAGTATTCGCAGGACATTGTACTGGCAAATAATAATTTTGGCAAACTTGCCTCCATTATTTCAAAGTTTTTTCAACTATAGAAGGATTTCGAATATGAAGGAGGATATATGCACTTGTGAACCCATAAAAATTAAGTTGCAAACTTATGGCCTTTATCATTTAAATATATTATATCTGGAATATTCTAGAAATGTTTGTACAAAACTAATTTTTTTAAAACTAATTCATTAACGCATATTCAACAATCAAAACTGGGTTTCATACATCGAGATTTATTGTTGCTTAACAATGAAATTCATAGAATATACTTCTTAAATTGACGTGTCGCGAAGTTGCCCCTGTCATGTCACGGCCTGAATGTAGCTGCGATCACAATTACAAGAAATTACCAGCACATATTTTCTTGTTTTATCTCTAAATGATACGTAACATTCGTTTTATAATAATGCAGGTTGAATCCATAGCGTTCTCGTGAAAGATTCTCTTCAGAAAAAGGAGTGCCGGAAATTCAAATTTTCAATTTTGAAACGTGTGCAATTTTCGAAAGTTCACATGTTTTAGTGATATTTGCACTTACACCATATTATTAGGAAGCGATTTTAGTCTCCTTGAGAAAAGTATGTTAAGAAAAAAACTACAACAGAACGTACTTTTTCTCATTATTTGTAGTTTTTGCAATATTCGAAAACGGAGAATACAATTAAATTGGAAATTCAGTCATTTTTTAAGCGTATTCTACTGTAGGCAAGAAAAAATCAAGAAAAGAATTGGAATCGTTTTTGAGAAAAATATTTTTTTAACTTACCTTCATTCTAGAAAAGATTTCGCAAAACTACTCATATTTCGAAAAAAAATGACGTAACGATATGACATTATTTAAAGATCTGTTTTAGAGCAGATTGCACCATTTTGAAAAGCTTACTTTGCTGTAATCTCTACTCTGAAAAAGCAATTAAAGAAAAAATTGGAGCGATATTTGAGAAAATATTTTCTTATATTGCCAATATTTCACGCAAAATAACGCGATAACGACTCATATCTTCGAAAGATTGTACATTATCTTATTTAAAGATCTGTCCTTGAACAATGTCGAAAAAATAAAAGTGCTGCAAATTTCGAACATTCAATGGAAATCAGAGCGGTGCCATTTTAATGCGTTTTTTTTTCTAGCCGTGAAAAAAAAGTAGTCCTAAATCTTCGAAAATAATGAGTCATCATGTGAAGCACACCCAAATATCACACTGACAGACGGTCGGACGGACGGACTGACGGACACATGGACAGAGTGGTAGATGTTTTGCCGTAAACCAATTTTTCGATACCAAGGATTGACAAAATTAAGTACACTGCTTCTTATTACATGAATTTACTACTCATAGAAACAAGGTTTATCCACCAACATTTTTTATCGCAGTATTACAATACTATTTCTATACTACGTAATATTATGCGAGAAAGTGAAAACGGTCTCATTTTATTTGAGGAGAGTAAGGCAACTTATTTCAAATTTTTCAGCCGTCGCCTTAAATTCGCACTTTAATCCTTTCAGTTATCTTGAAATCGCCCTTGAATTCCTCCAAAGCAGAAGTGCCCTTTTAACAACGCCGTTGAAGGAGCGGCGAGGAGTCGAGGCGCAGCGCCGCGCAGCGCCGCGCAGCGCCGCGCCGCGCCGCCCGGGGCGCCCGCGAGCGGCAACCGCCAACCGCGCGCCGCGGCCGCGCGTCGCCCGCCTTCCCCCGGCCCACGGCGACGCCGCCGCCGCGCCATTCCGGGCGCTTCACGCCTCCCATTGACGCGCCCGCCCACCCCTCCGCGCCGCGCCGCGCCGCGCCCCGCCCCTCGCGACCCGCCCCCCTCTTCTCACGCCTTCGCCCCTCGCGCTCGTTAGGCTCGAACATGGCGCGTCGCCACCGCCGCGCCGCGCCGCGCCGCCGCCGCTCGCGCCTGCGCCGCCGCGACAGACGCCTCGACCAGAGAGGTGGCCAAGCGGGCGCGAACGGGGGGGGGGGCTGCGCACGGGGAATCACGCCTCTCAGAGACAGACAATTGACAATCGTCTTTAGCGACAGTCGATGAGTGAGCGAGGGCGATGTCACCTTAGTTTCGATGCCAACCACTCTTCCCCTCAGAAGATCAAATCTACTAAAAATAAATGGGGATGGAACACCTTGGCATTTTTAACAATATTGTTTTCGTTTAAATGAAATGTAAAAATATAAAGCTCCTTAAAATTGAGAAAATTGATATATGTTCAGTTGGGAGATGGAGCCATATTTAACATCAGTGAGTTAACGAGGTCTGACAGATTCGAATTCTTAGGCCGACTGCTGTGATCATGGCCCCCGTGGTTTCCCTGATCACTTCCAGGTAAATCTTAGAGCAGCAATAGGTCGAGGACCGCGCGTGACTTTTCCCTCCCCCCTTCCCATCATCAACATCATGATTAGCATCTCATCAACTCCTCCAACCCGGATTCTCCCCCGCCGTCCGCGAGTACAACCCACCCTAAACCACCCCATCATAACTTGTATACGCCGTCGGGGAGGCCTTGCGGACTCTGCAATTGTATGGAATTAACACGAATACTTCAGGGAGTCAAAAAACAATTGGTATCGTTGGGTGGTCATCTCGAACCAAAATTGAAGATGACCAATAATACCGCCATGGCGGGAGTGGGCAGTTGACAAATATGCAAAGTCTGAGCGTTAGAAGTTACCACCACCTCATGTTCTTCATTCACAGCAATCACCTTCACGTCTATGTGCGTTCATGAAATCAGTTTCCTTCGGGTTGACAATTTCAAACTAACTTTTCTTTTGACTCGTATTTTGGACCTCTCATTTCTATTGCACTATTCCGATATTAAATTAACGAACGAAACATTTCAAACTTATTTCGTTATAATGAAAAACAATTTGAAACTCTCTTTCACATTGGTCTCATTGTGATGCTGGAAATAAACTTTGAAATAAACCAATTGAAAATATGTGTGTTCTGGATATCTAATGGCATTGCTGAATTTCATATTAAACTTGCGAAAGCCACGAAAAAATGGTCTTAAGCAATCAATCTACAAAGCATTTTAAAATTGCATGTGAATAATTTTTGATTAAATATTAATTAAATTAAGTACAAATGAAAGTTAAGGGAGAATATTACATCCTTCAGTAGGACCTCCTACTTATGCACGCTATTGATATAGACTGGCTTAGCTATAATTTTAAAGAAACCACCTACAGATAATTAAGCTAAATTTTAAAAAATTCAAATGTTTAACAAGGGCATCTCTACACGGGAGTTTACCCAATTGCACTAATTCTTAAAAAGTAGTGCATGCAACACTCTCATCATATCCATTCTGCAAGAGGTTGTTGTAACAACGAAATATTGCTAGAAAACACTATGTTTAACGACACCCCAAATAAAGTAATTTAAAACAGTAGCATAATACGGAAGCATTGCCTTATTAACGTTATCTACGACGATGCGATAATATATGATTAGCGTTCTCGGAAAGTTTCATTATAACAACTCTCTAATAGATTTATTGTAATACTAATGTCAAAGAGTTCATTATAACTCTTCTAAGACAAAGAAAGACTTGTTTGAAACAAACAGTAACAATAATGTTTTCAGAATCAGCTTATTTGTATGATACTTGTTCAATATAATACCACATTGAAATGAATTCTGTTAATGCCTCATGGCGTAAAAGGGATACTCGTTTTATTAAGATGTTCATATGAAACTTGTTTCATTATTAACACTTTCAAAATAGTGATATTTTATAAAACTGAGCGAAATAGGTTTCTTTCATTTAAAGTTGAATATGCTTCAAAAGAAATCATGACGAAAAATGTATCCTGTTCAACTAATAATTTGCAAGAACAAACGAAAATTTTACAAAATTTTCCAAGAAAGTGAGATAAAAGACAACATCAGTTTCTGTATTTCTCAATCTTATGTTTCCTTAATACTATATTAAAATGAATAAAATATTTTTGAAGGCATAAATATAGTATCAAACATTGAAGTATTGATACAACTTGAATGTTTTTATGTCATAACATTTATAATAGCATATTATTAACAATTGCATTATGTTTTATTTCGAGAAAAAAATAGAGGTGTAGCTCTCCTTTCAAATCGTCACAGATTCTGTCGCTGGATGACGAAGAAAAAGCTCAGAGAGGCGAAGTTTGCTAGTTACGGTGAAGGGAATACATCATATTCATCACATGTCTCTCTTACCCCTCAAGCGAGGGAATTAAATTAGACCCGGGCATTAGGGACACAGTTAGCTAGCCGCCATATCGGACATACGACCGAAAATGCCATTGACTTTCATACAGCTTTTTTCCGAAGATTAATGAAAACAAATAGAAGTTGAACCTAATTCTCATTTCTGTCTTTTCTTGTATTTCTTAAATCAATTTCCGATTCTCTACCATTCAACATTTTTGTATTTTGCTTATTTTGCTCTGTCGTTGGGATTTAGTGTCACCTTTCCGAGGGTCATCTCAAAAGAACGCAATATACAATACTTGAACGATGACCAATGATTAATAACATATCATTGCTTGGTTTCCAATCAGCTCTGTGATTGGTCGGCAATCAGTTCTACATTGCATACTTTTTATAATTAAGTGAGCTTATTGCGAGAATAAATAGTTATTAAACTCAAAATGTAAAATAAAAAATGATATAAATAAAGATATTCTAATTTTAACATTTCAGTTTGTTATGAAACTTACAATATTCTGGAATGATTTTGTAGACGATTTGCTTAGAAAATGGACATAGAATTTACGCTTAGAAAATTAATTCGGAATTTTTCGTTTATATAAATACATAACAAGAAACAGATTTATATATTATTTACATAATTATATATATTATGTATAAATATATAACAAGAAATGCAGCAACAAGAAATAGATTTAAAAATTACGCGCAACGTTGCAAGAAATATAAAAAGGACCAATGAAATGAACAATTATTGGAAACATAATTACCATTGCGCAGTCGTTGAAAATATCTGTCATATTTTCTTTTGTGATTTGTCATGAAAGTCTACAATTTCTAATTAATTTTATTTATTTATATGAGTAGAGTAAAAAAAACTATGTGACGTATGGGGGTATTATGAGGATTTCTTTCACACAAAATCTACTGGCACCATTTTAAAATGTTTTGCCTATTTCCTTGTATATTTGGGCAATCGCTTGTATTCTTTTCTATTTCTTCATGTACAGTACAAGAGAGAAATAGTCGATATAAAACGGGCTGGACACATTAATAAATAATTATACTACACGAGTAAAAATATATTTTAAAGCAGGGCAGCAACAATAATTATTTTTTACCCTTTAGATCTGGAAATTCGAGTACAATGAATTATGTATTACGAGACATATTTAAACAAGTAGAGGAGTGTGTATTTTACTTCGAATATTCTGTAGTGGCCGATGACATTAGGTCATTGTTACACCTCCTGCCTTATACGAGTAAAATGAATCTTTTTAACAGTGGTAAGCACATTTCTAAGCCCCAAGCCCCCTTGAGAAGGACGTTCGCGAGTTAATTAAAAAGACTGATTTTATAAGGTAGGAGGTGTAACAACGACAATGTCATCGGTTACTATAGAAAAATTGAAGCATACGAACAAAGGCTGTCTACAAATGAGGGTGTGAATGTAGTCTTCAACAAAAGCTAACGTGCCAACAGCGCAGTGCCCTTGTTTTACCGAAGGAGCACGACACGCGACTGAATTCGAATTCTGGTAGTCGCTCGTGTTCGATTGAGAATAATGGAAGCAAATCACAATAGCCTCGAGTAGCCGGAGACTTTTCATAGCTTTGCCTTGTGCATTTTGCTTGTTCACTTGTGTTCGAATCTGGGAGTGAACACAGACTTGACATTTACCGTCGTGTCGGAACACGTCTGCTAAGGTTTTGCACATAAGACAGTCACCATTTATGTATGCAGCAATGTCGTTTTTCGCTTCGTTTGTGTCAGGCAAATCTGCACTCAGACACTACAAGCAATGGAAATGGAGCATTATGCGTAGTGCACATAGCCACCTCTTGCCGTTTCTGACTCAGAATGCGACAGTTATTCGCTGTCAGATACCTCAATCCATTTAGTTTCAGCACTTTTTTATCTCTCCATCTCTCAAACTATGATTTATCGACCATTTGAAAATGTCCTTTTTGGTATTTTTACGAGATTTATTGTTATAAAGTGTCAATGTTTTCTTAATAAAAATCAATTACTCCTTTTATTCTATAAATGCCTGAGAAACCATTTACGACAATCGAGATGAACTTGTCTTATTTACCATTTATTTTGGCTCATATACTATTTGTCTATTTGTTTCTAGTAATTATATCTTTTCTTTATACTGGAGTATTTAAAGTAAGTTAAATATAAAGAATAAATCGTAAATTTACATGCAAAGATATATCAATTTTTTCATGCCAAATAATTCTTTTACTCACAAAGTTAATTATGAAGGAATAATGATAAGCAATTGCTTTTTTTCTGTGTGTAGACCACAAATCGACTTTAATATATGCTAATTTCTAATCTGGCAGTGTCTACCATTCCAAGGCACCAGCGACCTTAGTGTGGGAAAACGGTGATTTGCAAGAACATGGGTGAGAATCATCATTTTTGATTTCTTTTATACCATCCGTACAGAATATTCTGTTCTTATCGCAGTAGCTGTAAAACAAACCAATAGAATTGTACTTCGGAGACTTCATCATGACTTACATCGTTTAGAGACACTGCCAACACGGAAGCACTGTAAGAAAGCCATTTCAAGATACTTGCTCTCCGTACCTTCACCTGATCTCGGAGTTGAAACACCTTCCTAATCGTCGATTTCAAACAGACAATGTCGTCTTTGACAATGCAGTGCTGTCGCAAAATGCTCCTTTCTTTTATGAGGACATCCAGAAGATGGAAAATCGACACCACACATCCATTCTTCTGAAGGGATTCTGAGAAATTCTGAGATAACTGAGAAATTCTCAAAGCAAATAGGGCTCCGCCACGTGTTCCCCAGTTTGGCCTTCATTATTTTGGAAAAGATAATTTAAACGTACAACAGCTATATATTTTGTTCGCAATCTTTCTGCTTCTCAAATATCGCGCTCTGGATCAGTCGGCCCATGTCGTAGTACAAATCCGGTCCCCTGAAGCTGATCTGTCGGAAACCACTTCATTGGGATAATCTAATTAGAGCGGAAACGGCGTAGGGAAGGACGTAGAGCGAACCGTGACTGGTTGTTAGGGTGCTTTCAGCTATTCAATATTAGCAAAAATTGCCATTATCTGTCTTCAGTAGCGTCTACGGAAGTTCAAAAGCAGATGTCGCAAACAAATTCAACTACTTTCCGGTTCCAACTTATAGCTGGATGAAAATTTTAAAATGCGACAAGGTATCTATATATCCTACATATTTTTGAATGCTCTTTTTCTTAATATTGGTTTAATATATTAATTAAAAGCTGTTTTAGCGCGACGCCTTCAGTGGATATTTTCTGTCAAAATGCTTGAGTTGTGAGAGGGAAGTTCATATTTAAAAAAATAAAGTAATACAACAATTGCTTAAGTCGTCAATCCTCGGACATAGAAAAAAATAAATGCAAAAGTATAGATATAAATTTTTCTTTCGAATTTTTGTTTCGGAAAAATGTAAAGACATTGGGAACAATACAGTGACAGCATAGTAATTCACAGTTTCACCGGTATAAATTAAGTCCCCAAAACATGGTTATGTAGAAACTTTCTGGAATATTCTTGAAGAATGGTCCCAATCCATTCCAAAATAGTGCCAATATTGTCAAGATGAATTTAATGAGCTACTGATCTTATCTATAGTATCTTTTAACTTCCCAAATTGCATTTTATGTACTTTTTGCAATTTGCACTTATGTATTCTACACATATGACATTTCACATATGTTTAAACATGTTATTGCAATTATTATTATTATTACCTATAATTAAACTGGTAGAGATGATAATGGGAAAACATTTCATACATTTCATTACTCACTATTAATAATAATAATAATAATAATAATAATAATAATAATAATAATATAATAATTGATGTGACCGGTACAGCGTTCACTGCCAAGGTGCCGTAATCCAAAAGAAGTTCCAAAAAAGCTGCCAGGTCGTTACACAGTTCAGAATCTAAGTCCAAATACCAAATACAAATTCCAATAACTAGCAGGGTCGAACACAATGAATATCTGGGTAATCAAGTCTTTCCGGTGCGGGCACAATCTCACAAGTGCCGGCCCGCCCGGCCGCAGCCAGCCCGGTCCCCGCCCGGTGAGGGCGAGGGGGGGAGAGGGGGCGTGCGCTACCCCTCCATCCCCGCCGCAGCCACCGCCCCGGCGCTGCCGTGGCGCACCTTCCCGCGGTGACGTGGCGCCGCCGAGGGTATGAGTGGCGGTGGGCGTTTTAACCGCCACTACAATAATAATAATAATAATAATAATAATAATAATAATAATAATAATAATAATAATAATAAGGCCAGTATCACATTTGTTTTACATGGATGATCTGAAAGTATTTGCTAAGACTTAAGCGATTCTCTCCAAAATGCTGTCTGTCGTGAATGACTTTAGCAATGACATCTGTATGAAGTTTGGTCTTGACAAATGTGCAAAAATCAATTTAAAAAGAGGCAAACTGACAACGTCAGAGAGCATTGAAGTTGATATGCACGCTGTGATACAAGATCTTGAGCCAGGTAAAACTTACAAATATATGGGCATTGAAGAATGTGAGAACATCTCGAACAACACAATGAAAGAGAGAATTCGCAAAGAGTATTACAGAAGAGTGAGACTTGTCCTGCAGTCTGCTCTGACCTCCAGGAATAAAATATCTGCAATTCGTAGTCTGGCGGTGCCTGTAGTTGAGTACAGTTCCGGACTAGTGGACTGGACTGATCAAGAAATCCGCATCATGGATCGAAAAACCAGAAAACTGCTAACATTGCATCATGTCGCCCACCCTCGAGCTGATGTACATAGACTTTATGTGTCACGTAAGGAAGGAGGAACAGGCCTCAGAAAATTGAAGCCTCCTGGCACAATGCAATAGTTGGAATGGGAAAATATGTAGTCAGTCATCAAGATGACCCTCTAATGAGGCAGATCATGAAATCTGACCGAAAAATGGGAAACAGAGGCATTGTTAGTGTAGCAAGAAGCATTGCGAAGAAAACTATGCAAGACACGTCAAATAACACAGACACTGAACTTCTGGTACAACTAAACATGAAATGTGAGACACAAAAAATGTTAAAGAAGTCGTGGAGGGACAAACCCCTCCATGGACAATATCTAAAAAGAATGGACAATGTACAGATCAATAAAGATCAATAATTTATGTGGCTTAAAAGGGGAAGAATGAAGCCAGAATCGGAAGCAGTTCTAGTAGCTGCTCAAGATCAGGCGTTGAGAACACGACATTATGATAAAGCGGTTCTCAAAATTTCCCAAGATGACAAATGCCGAATTCGCCAGGAGCAAGTAGAAACCATTGATCATATTGTCTCAGCTTGTCCAATTCTAGCAAAGACCGAATACTTAAAAAGACACGACAGGGTGTGTAGTTACCTCCACTGGCAGATCTGTACCGCCCTCGAAGTTCCAAACACATGCCCCAAATGGTACGAACACTCACCAAAACCGGTGACATCGGTTGGATTGTGTACAATATTGTACGACTAACAAATTCAAACGGATCGCACGATAGCAGCAAACAACCGGATATTGTTATCCGGGATTTAGAGAAAAAATCGTGTCTACTTGTGGATGTTGCTGTGCCTTGCGATCAAAATGTCGTTACCAAGGAGGCAGAGAAACGTCTTAAATACAAGAGTTTGGAAATCGAGATCAGCCGAATGTGGAGCGTAAAAGCACAGGTCGTCTCGATAGTTATCGGAGCTCTGGGATTTGTTTCGCAAAATTTGAGTAAGAACTTGTCTAAACTCCCTGGTAATTCAAAAGACTGGGAAGTGCAAGAAATTGCTTTACTTGGAACAGCCCACATTTTGCGCAAAGTATTGTAGAGGCACTGACAGTCACCGGATCTGCTCCTTAGGTAGCTGGTTGCAACCTGGAGTAGATTTTATATTCAGCCGACTTATAACATCTTTAGTCGTGATGTAATGGAAAAATAATAATAATAATAATAATAATAATAACAACAACAACCTTGTGGTGGACCTTGAGTACCCCCGCGGGCCTGAGAGCTGTGTCGGCGGTAGCCTAGCTACTGGTAGGATCTCCCAGGCTGAATAGGTTGAAGATGAGGGGTCAGACGAAGAAGTACTCCTGAGGAGAGTGGGAAATAGAGAGGGAAGGGTCATGAACGTTTGGACTTTCTGTTATCGGCCCTTGAAGGGTACAGGAGAGAAACTGGGTTGGCACACCACGCCACTGATTAGAGTAAAGGTTCGTACCTTGCATTAGTCAGCAAAGAAGGCCGCCTTCAGCAATAGTGAAAATCCAGTAGTAGTAGTAATAATAATAATAATAATAATAATAATAATAATAATAATAATAATAATAATAATAGCAATATCTCCACCTAGGGCGTACACGACCTTGCAGTTGGTGGTGGACCTTGAGTACCGCATTGAGCGTGGGAGCTATGTCAGTTGTAACTTAGCTACTGGTGGGGCCTCCCTTGCTGAATACGTTGAAGGTGAGGGGTCAGACGAAGAAATACTCCAGAGGAGAGTGAGAAGTAAGTAGAGAGGGGCAATGAACATTTGGACTTCCTGTTATCGGCCCATGGAGGGTACAGGTGAGAAATGGGGGGTTAGCCCACGAGGCCACTGATTAAAATGGAGGCCCGAACCTTGCATTAGCCAGCAAAGGAGACTGCCTTCAGCAGTCAGTGAAAATCCAGTAGGATTAAGTAATGCCGACTGGCGATCGGCGGGCCCGTGCTGGGCCCTGCGGGGGGATGTCCCGAGGCCATTGTGGGTCGCAGTAAGTGATAACAGGAAATAACCCATGGTTTAAGTGTAAGCTGTGAACTGTAACTTGCTTCCTGCGAATCTTCACTGATAAAGAATGAGCAAAATGGGTAGAACAAGAAATGTAATGAATCTTAACGTCCCTTGTTCCATCAATGTCCTATACCTGCTCAGAAACAGAGCTAATGTCACCTTGTCGATGTCTGACCATCACACGGATGTTAGTCCCAGGGACTTAGAGCCGGCAGTAGCTCTGAGCCATCGTGAGAGATGGACCCGGGAAGAATTGAAGGTGATGTGATGCTTTTACTATGCAGATGCGAAAAATGGGGGTTCAGAAATAGAAGTTTTTAAGATAAGAAGAGAGCGGAACCCAGATGTAAAGCCTGCCCTAGATTCAAAGAAGCTTGAGAGGCAACGACGATACATATTTAGCAGTGGAAAATTCACAGCAGAACAACTTACAGACATACAGAGAAACGAGGAGTATATTTCTTCGATCAAACTATCCCCGTGACGAACATTTAAAATCTGACTCAAAAAACTGAATGGCAATGCTGCCCATCCTTTAAAAGATGACGTCGAAACATTTTGGGCAGGAATCTTGGAGGGTACCGTATCCTACAAGAAAGACGCATCTTGGCTCCAATGTGAAGTTGATGCTACCGTTGGACTCGTGGAAACAGTGGAAGATGTTCACGAATTCGAGGAAGAGGAGCTCTGCCAAGCCATTAAGAAAATGGGAAACTGGAAATCCCCCGGGATTGATAAGATCAAGATTTATTGGATTAAGAAATTAACAGCATTACATTCTCATGTAGTAAAGGCTGTTAATAAAATTTTAGAAGACCCAATGAACTCTCGGAATGGCTCACTCGCGCCATCACGTATTTGCGGGAGACAGCTTTGGCGAAGAACTACAGGCCAATCACCTGTCTGCCAGTAATGTACAGTTATAACTGCAGCCATAGCTGACAAAATGTATAGATCTAGAAAAGAACCATTTGTTGACAGTTGAACAGAAAGGTCATGTAAAGGAACAGAAAGGACATGTCGTAAAGGTTCCTATGGCTGTAAGGAAATCTTGCTACTGAGTAAAGTAATCCATAGTGATGTAAAGAAACGAAAACGTAATTTAAGCGTGGCTTAGATTGTCTACCAGAAGGCCTTTGACAGTGTGCTATATAATTGGATTTTGAAGACCCTGGAGATCTATCAATTTTGTCTTAGACTTATTGAGTTTTGCAAGGCTAGTATGAAGTTGAGGAGTACCAGGTTACTAACACTCAGCGGATATGGAATAGTAGAAACAAGAAATGTTCAGATTAACAGAGATTTTTTTAAGGAGTTTCACTATCCCCTCTTCTGTTTTGAATTAGTTTGATCCCATTATCTAGACATTATCTAGTTGTTGCATTATCCCATTATCTAGTTGTCGCAAGCTGACTTTGGTTACAAGCTCCATAGTGGTGTCACATTTGTTTTACATGATCACCAGTATCACATTTGTTTTACATGATCTTAAGAGTGTTTGCTAAGAATGAAGCGATTCTCTCCAAAATGCTGTCTGTCGTGAATGACTTTAGCAATGACATCCGCATGAAGTTTGGTCTTGACAAGTGTGCAATAACCAACTTAAAGAGAGGCAAAATGGCAACGTCAGAGAACATTGAAGTTGATATGCACACAGTGATTCAAGATCTTGAGCCAGGTAAAACTTACAAATATTTGGGCATTTAAGAATGTGAGACCAACTCGAGCGACACAATGAAAGAGAGAATTCGCAGAGTTTTACAGAAGGGTGAGACTTGTCCTGCAGTCCGTTCTAAAGTCCAGGAATAAACTATCAGCAAAAGGTAGTTTGGCGCTGCCTGTAGCCGAATACAGTTTCGGACTAGTAGACTGGACTGAGAAAAATCATGGATCGAAAAAACAGAAAACTGCTTACAACGCAATATGTCATCCGCCCTCGAGCTGATGTACATAAACTCAAAGGTGTCAAAGACTCAAAGGCACATAAGTCTCACATAAGGAAGGAGGAAGAGGCCTCAGACAAATAGAATCCTCCTGGCACAATACAAAAGTCGGGATGGGAGACTATGTAGTCAGCCATCAAGATGACACACTAATAAAGAAGGTTATGAAATCTGACCGAAGAATGGGAAACAGGTATTGTAAGTGTAACAAGAAGCATTGTGAACAAGACTATGCAAGACACGCAGAATGATAAAAACACAACTTCTAATGCTACTTAGCAGGAAATCGGAGACAAAAAATGTTAAAGAAATTGTGTAGAGACAAACCACTCCGCGGACAATATTTAAAACGAATGGACAGGGTACAGGTTAATTATGTTCAATCATTTATGTGGCTTAAAAGGGGAAGAATGAAGCCAGAATCAGAAGCACTTCTAGTAGCTACCCTTGATCAGGGTTTGAGAACAGGACATTGTGATAAAACGGTTCCCAAAAGTTCTCCAAATGATAAATGCCGCATTTGCCAGGAACAAGAAAAATGCATCGTCTATCGTCTCATCTCGTTCAATTTTAGCAAAGACCGAATATTTGAAAAGACACGATAGGGTTTGTAGTTATGTCCACTGGCAGATTTATAACGTCCTCGAAGTTCCAAATACAAGCCCCAAAGTAGTACCAACACTCACCCTTGCGATCCAAACGTCGTAACCAAGGAGGCAGAGAAACGTCTTAAATACAAGAGTTTGGAAATCTAGATCAGCCGAATGAGGAGAGTAAAAGCACAGATCCAACCGATAGCCAACGGAGCACTGGGATTTGTTCTGCAAATTTATGTAAGAATTTGGCTTTACTCGCAATTCATATAGAGAGTACGTACTGGATGCTACATTTTCTAGTAAATAACATTTTGTAGAATGAATAATACTAAGTTAAACAGAGAAAATTGTTTCGGTGAATGTAAACGATCTTTATTAACAACGTATGAAATTTTCAGTTTCCTACTAAAATATAAGCTGAGAAATGAACAATTTAATATCAAAAATATCAACTTTAGAGAAATGGGCTTTGAAGATGCAACCCTCAGAACACGCGAGCTCGATAACTTGCCTCATCAGGTACTCATTTTTTCATAACTACTTCCTTTTGCCACATTTTTTATGTTGGTTAGCTTCAGAAAAATGTTTTCAATTTGCTTTCTAAGTTTCAGTATTTATGCGCTGCATTATGGAACAATATCTAAAAGTAGCACCTACGTTCAATGAAAAGAGAACTTCATATATAAATATTTTAAAAAAATACTTGTAAGAATGATTTCATCATGTTTCAAACGGAAATTTAATTAGAAAATTATGGAGATTTATGAAAAATAAAATACCAAAAAACTTGTTTTTTACAGTAAAATCGTTCCATTTCCTCCTAAATAATTAACTAAAATTGCGTTCAATTTTATTGCATGCCGTTGATAGTATACAAAATAAAATATTGTAAATATAATTCTGAAATTGTCACAATAAATAATGCAATTGCGTTATTCAAAGATGAAGGCTGATTTTCATTAATAGATAGACTCCGCAGATCAACCACTTTGTTTTTCTTAACGAAATAAATTTTTATCAATTGCTACGAGTATAATTGTAGGTCGACCCACGTAAGTAATATTTAATTATCAAGAAGTGGAAGTCGGGCATTAATAAATAACTAAAGATAAATATTTTCAAGTAAAGAGATATTAACATAGATTCAAATTGGTTTATACTAAGTCGGGCATATTATAAATTAATAATCACTTATGTTCTTAAGTTCACAATTCAAAACACAATAATCCCTATATAGTATTTGAGTTAAAACCTCGAGTGCAAGAGTGTGGATGTCTCGGTTCCGTCTCTCGCGATTAGACCACTTCCCGTGCACCAATTGAGACACACGAAGTATCATTCGACTCGTCTCGAACTCCTGATGGGCAACTGATAATTTGTTTTCAGATTCTGCCATAAAATTCTAAGAAATTTTCAAAAATGTGTTTTTTCGTGTTTTGGCGCTGCGATTTTGGTGATTATGCCGGGAACTAAATCAAGGCCTCCTAATTAGATTTAGGCAGGGTTGGTAGCACCAAAGAGTATATATCAGAGACGGCACTCAATGTTAAACGGAGAACCCTTATTTGCCCAACTTCCGGTGCCGCCATATGCACATGTCTGGATTTCTATTGGGCAAACGATCAGCCAATAGCGTAGAAGTAACCGCAAAATTAAAAAAAACAGTTACGCGGGAGTTTTAAAATTTCACTCCCCATTCCTTTAACCATAACTTATCAAAAGCAACAAACATAGTTGTAAGGATTTTATGGAAGGAAAATGACAAATTATAGTAGTATAATCTAGTATTTATTGAGCATATTGACATTACACAATTTATAATTTCAATAGTATTACAAAAGGCAATAAACACAATACACCAGCCCGAACATGCAATTTTGCAAATATGCTTGCTTGGAGATATGCCAAATTAATGTGAATACTACTTTATTACAGAGCACTATACATTAACAATATTAACAGTGCTTAAAAGAAACAAATGAAAACATTACCACATCTTTGCTCTGAAACAGGCAGTAAAAACTGTTGTTATCATAATTACCAAATAAAGTGTCATAGTAAAATAAGCATTCCAAATTTGTGAAAATGACCATATTTTACAGAATTAATTTAATCCTGAAATCAAGTTCAATTTAGTTAGAATTTTCCAAAAACATGTGGGAAAAATAGTTTATACAATAGACCTGAATTGAATGACAAAGTACACACTGCAATTAATACTTCTTTATTTATGTAAACCATTACGAACTGTTAGCTTAGAAGAGGTATCTGCAAAAACTTTGTTGAGAATTAAGAGTCATTCACAGCACATAACAATAATTTTTTAAATTTTCTCTCTTGAGCTCTGACTTCTCAAAGAAACTTTTAAAAACAAAATGATCACTTCACGTTAATTTACATTATTAGGGTACACTTTTAACATTAAAAATAATAGATCGACATTATTTTCACTCTTATGAATCATTTCCATTTTTTAACTGCAAAAATTCAGATTATCAGCAATAACTTTTCACATTTTTTTCATACCAGTCTCCCTGCATTACCAATGCCATGAATATCCCCTAATAGTAAAGTAAGGGCAAAAACAAGGCTAGCAAATGCATCTGCCACTTGGTGTAGCAGCATGCTGAAAGACAAGCATGCAGCATGCTGTAACAATCAAGAATAAATTTTTACCAATACACTATGGTTTCAATTGCATGCTTCTATTTGCATTTCACACCCATACAAAAAACTTACCTTTTTCAGTATAATTTCAGCCTGTGCAAAAGGATCTGAAAATTAAAAAAAATGTTTGTAGAAACTCTCCCTTCAAACTATCTACTATTGTGTAATCAAAATTAATATCCAAAAATACAAAATTGTATGCTCATTTGCTACCTCAAACAAATCTGCCCTGTTTGAAGCTCTACTGCCAACAGGGAGAGATGAACTACACTGCGAATTTAACTGTGCCCCTGACAGGAATCAGCAGTTTCGCTGCAATCCAATTGGGAGCATGTAGTCTCCAAAGTGATGCCACTATGGTAACGTTAAAGCTTCCAATTGGATGAAACTGTCAAAAGCTGATTCCTGTCAGGTGCTCAGTTAAGAAAACCGCAGTATACAAATGTAAAAAAATAAAAAGTTAAACTGTGCTGTATAGATTAATTCTATTACAGATACAGATTAATTGTATTTAAAAAGGTCTTACCAGTTACAGACATTGCAGTTGGTGTCACCTCAACTGGTTCAAAGGATCTGAAATTGAACATAATTATAAACAAGAAATTCCACAATTTAGAATTTAATTATTTAAATGTGCCTACAAGGAAAACACTTACCACGAATACTGTCACCAAATGTATAGGGCATAATTACTCCAGACAGACAAAGAGTACAGTGTGACACTTCTACAGAAAGCTCTGCAAAGAAAGAACTTCTGGTGAGATAAACTTCATTCAAATTATTTAATATTTGATTGCAATGAATATTGCCACTAACTGTTCTCTGAACAAATAAATTCTTATTACTACCGAAAATAACTCTTACCTAGCAACATCTGAAATTTGTGGTGCAAATTCCAATACTGGTATCTGAAATTCAAAATAAAAATTAGAAAATCACTTTACGACGCACTATTGAAATATCTGAATGCACATCGAAGAAAATGGAGAACTTACTTCATTCTACTGTACAGGTTTCTCGCAAAGGGGATTTCGTGATTCCGAAAATTTTATTGGATCAGCATTATCAATGGTCTCTGATTCGCAGTTACATGCTGTTCCAGAAAATGCTCTTTGCATATTGACTTACTAATGCTTCTAGGAGCATTTGGCTAGAGCTGGTGCTGAATACATTTTAGCCATTCTCTGCATCTAAAACGAATATATTAATTTTACAGACTTATTTTAAAAAATGCTAGTAAAAAAATATCAGCATTAATCAACAAACTTCATGCATAAAAATGTGATACGACTCACCTTTTTCTCGCTCCAAAGAAAACCAAAATGGCGCGCTTCGATGGCTAATTACCGTTTCGAATTTGTGCAATTTGGCACCCAGCATCTTCTCGTAGCGATAATACACCCTTCAGACAATGCTATTCAACAGTATATCATTAAATTTCTTTCCTAAACGTAAAGTAACTGGTCGCTAGAAACCGTTAATGGCGTTTTGCATGTAGCCCACACACCCAAGAGGCAGAAAGCCAACGGAAATGCAGAACCCGCCTTGACCCGAGCCAGCGATCTGTGCAACTGAGTAGTTCACAGCTTCATCGCCAGAGCGAGTTGGTGGCGAACAGACATGGGCATATGGCGTCGCCGCGTCACAATTCAAAATTTAAATAAGGACCGGAAGTGGCCTATCTAGTGACACAGGACTGGGTAGCACGTCTCCGAGAAAAGCGTTGGGCTGCGGGGTTGAAGGGCTGCGGGGATAAGTGTTAGGAGACGTCCATAAATTATGTAATTCAAATTTCGAATATTTTGAATACCCCCTTCCCCCTTGTAACGCACTTCCCTATCGCTATATAACGCAGCGTAACGCTGCCTCAAATCTGCTTCCTCCCCCTTTAGCGTTACGTAATTTATGGATGACCCCTTATGTCTTCAAAGAATATTGAGAAGATACTTATTATATGAGAAATGACGATAAGTCAAGAGAGCCGGAAATGCAACAGATAAATGCGTGCTTGCGGGCGGCATGAAGTTTTCAAATTGATTTTAAAAAAATACGTACTACGACAAATTGAAAGAAAAACTTTTGACGAAGTCAATTTTATGAAACTATTACATTACCTACGTTCAGGAAAGCCAAAGGTAGAAATCGTGCTCAATATCTCAAAATAATCGCAAAATTTAAGGGATTAGTTCGCAACGCTGACAAAACATCTAAACTCAACAGAGAGGACTCTGAACCGAAGAAAGAAACTAGAAATAACTAAGTGCCTGTGTCATGAAATTAGTGTTTTTCGTATATTGATAGTGAAAAAATAGTACGAACGTTTATAAATAATTGCTTTTTCATTTTCATGTGAAGAAAAGAAACGAGTAATTGATATTACGTTGTCATGTCCTAACCTAATAATATTTCGGACTGTAATTTTTAAAACGACAACTAAACGATGGGAAAAATGTCAAGCATGTATTTTTAAATACTTTAAATTGTATTATTTCAATCTTTGCAATACAAACTACAACAACCTCATTGTTATTTTGCGACTATTATTCCCTCATCCTTTAAATATTATCATTTAAAATAAATCAGGATTTTCTTTATATAATTCAATATTGATGACTGACTACATACACTTGTCATAAAAAAAGCTATACCCCGAAGGACCCTACTGATCTGCTGCAAACTTGGTGGGTATTTTACACACCACTAGCTAAACCAATGATTTCGTTTCCACGGGCGGCCGCGCACTGGGTGGTCGGGGGTAGGTGCGTGACGTCGCGCCTTCCGGGCGAGATAAGAGGGCTTCAAACGGCCGCGACGGCCACTGGACATCGGGTAATGCCGCCAGAGCGTCACTTGTACGTTCACTATGACTAGGCGACGCATTCGACAGCCGGTTGTCCAGATAGAAGCTTTCGGGAGGGACAACATCGTGGGTCTGCGGGAGGTTGGTTGGTCCTGTCGCCGTAATGCGCGCCACACCGGTCGTACGGACACCACCGTCGCCACCTGTTGGCGGCAATGGATTGAGGAGGGGACCCACGACATGCAGGGTTGGACGTTCGTCACGCACCATGAGGAGGGAGGACCGACGGATTGTCCGCCACGGGCGACCAGATCCAATGGCAACGATTGATGCTTCAGCGGTGATTCAGCGGACTGTGCAACCTGCACTTCCACATCCTGCAAGTGCCAGTACAATTGGCAGGCGGTTGCACAGCGCAGGGCTCGCCGTACGCCGGCCGTTACGACGCCTGCCCCTCACACCCCAGCAGCGTCGCTACAGACTCGTCTGGAGTCGGGAACGACGGACCTGGGGCCATTCAGACTTGCAGTCGGCATCATCAGCGTCGAGTTCCGCATCTCTCTTAATGGCGTCAACCACTGGGTCCTTGTCTGGAGGCGGAGAGGGGAGCGTTACGATTAGCTGTTTCTGGTATTCCATCACACGTCCCGCCAGCCTGGTGTGATGGTATGGGGCGCGATATCCTATGGTGCCCGTTCACCGTTAGTATTACTCCGTGACAGCCGCACCGTGACTGCCGCACAGTACGTTCAGGAGATCCTTCATCCGGTGGTTCTGCCGTTCGTGAATGCCCACGCCCATGCCCTATTTCAATAGGAAAACGCGTGTCCGCATACCGCAGCCATCCCCCAAGCATGCGTTGTAGCCGTGGATACTCTGCCATGGCTAGCCGCATCGCCAGGCCATTCCCCGATCGCGAATGTTGAGGGGGCTATGGAGCGTGCGAACAGGACTCCACCAATCTGCAAGAACTGCGCGCTCAGGTGCAGCCTGCATGGCATGGACTATCACAGGACTCCATGTACCTGGGTACCAGGAGACCTGTACAACTCCATGCCACGACGTCTGGACGCGTGTGTTTGCCAACACGGTGACCTTACGCCAAACTAACATGTACATTCTTTGGCCGTGTAGCGCAGTAAATATTGGTCCTGAGAATATGAAAGTGTAATCATTTCGTATGCGTGGTACTCTCTATCTGCCTGCCAACAATGATCGCAATCCGCCTCGTCCTTCTGGGTGCAGCATTTTTATGACGATGAGTGTACTTTCCCATCCCGACTAGTCCATTGTGCCAGGAGGTTTCAATTTGTCTGAGGCCTCTTCCTCCTTCCTTATGTGACACATAATGTCTATGCACATCAGCTCGAGGGTGAGTGACATAATGCATTGTAAGTGGACGAACTCATTCTACCTCGCGTCTTAGGAGATTACGCATCATGTCCTTATCGTGTGATTCATAGCCAGATGAATTTTTACCACTGATGGATGTTTCAGTTGGAAGAGATGAACCTTCAAGAGGGCCATCGTTTTCAGGGATGGTTCTCTATGTTCGTCATGTGGATAGTTCGATCGTAGAAATACACTCAGCGTTTCTCTGTATGTCTGCAAGTTGTTCTTCTATGAATTTTCCACTGCTGAATATGTATCGTCGTTGACTGACAAGCTTCTTTGAATCTAGGGCTGGCCTTATATCTGAATTTCGCTCTCTCCTTATCTCAAAAACTTCTATTTCTGAGCCCCCATTTTTCGCATCAGCATAGTAAAAGCATCGCATCACCTTCAATTCATCCCGGGCCATCTCTCACGATGGCTCAGAGCTACTGACGACTCTGTGTCACTGGGACTAACATCCGTGGGATGGTCAGAGGTCGACAAGGTGACTGCTCGGTTTCAGAGCAGGTGTGGGACATTGGTAGAACAAGGCACGTTAAGATTTATTACATTTCTTGTTCTATCCATTTTGCTTATTCGTTATCAGTGAAGATTCGCTGGAAGCAAGTTACAGTTCACATCTTACACATAAACCATGGGTTATTTCCTGTTATCCGTTACTGCGACCCACAATGGCCTCGGAACATCCCCCGCAGGGCCCAGCAAGGGGTCCCTCCGATCGCCAGTCGGTATTACTTAACCCTACTGGATTTTCACTATTGCTGAAGGCAGCCTTCTTTGCTGACTAATGCAAGGTACGAACCTTCACTCTAATCAGTGGCGTGGTGTGCCAACCCAGTTTCTCTCCTGTACCCTTCAAGGGCCGATAACAGAAAGTCCAAACGTTCATGACCCTTCCCTCTCTATTTCCCACTCTCCTCAGGAGTACTTCTTCGTCTGACCCCTCATCTTCAACCTATTCAGCCTGGGAGACCCTACCAGTTGCTAAGCTACCGCCGACACAGCTCTCAGGCTCGCGGGGGTACTCAAGGTCCACCACAAGGTTGTTATTATTATTATTATTATTATTATTATTATTATTATTCATTAACTTTGTAAACAATATTGGGCATTATTTAATACATCGGAATTCAGATTCAAGACATATTACAAACAGTTTCCACTTTGATTTGCTTCATCAGAACACAAGTGAAATCAAATTTACATATAAAAACACAAGTCAAATTAAGTTTAAATGTATTATAGAAATAACACATTCATTTAAGCCATCCACTACCGTATCACTTTCGTCATCCCCATATTCGCATCCACTCAGCGCCCTGCATGCTTACATGCTTGGTCGCCTGCATGCTTGGCTGAATTCAGTTGATTTCAGTCAAGCTGTTCTTCTAAGAACTTTCTCACGATATGGCAAGTGTCCAGTATCACAGAATTTTGAATTTTTTAAAAGTAGCTTTCTAATTGAAGGATTTCCGTGTGCCTTCGCGCTTTTAAAAATTAGTTCTGTGGCCGAAATGATGGGTCCAACATAAACTTTCTTGACTTTCCACATTTTCTTTACTTCATCTGCTAGATCCTTGTATTTGCTGATCTTGTTGCTACAGCTATTCTCGATATTGTGGGAGATGGGAATGGTAATGTCAATCAGATAGACTTCTATTCTTTTTGTCTAGCGAGATTATATCTGGTCTATTTGCTGGTATCGTGACGTCAGTTTTTATTTCTCTAGAGTTCGTTGTAATCAACTATTGGTGACGGTTCATATTTACAATAAGGTAATGCTGAAGCTGTGCCTTGTGCTATATTTTGATGGATGATTTTTGCTACAATATTGTGTCATTCATTTGTATTGTGTCATGTATTGTGTCATTCAAGAGCCCATTATATTCTGTGTTTGCAAGTGTACGGCAGGATCCTGTTATGTGTTCTATTGTTTCTGCTGTCATGTCATTTTCGGCATTTATTACCTGAGATTGCTTCCTTGATTATGTATTTCCGGAAATTTCTAGTAGCTATTAATCTATCTTGAATAGCCATCATAAATCCAGTTGTTTCACCAAAGAGGTTTCCATTCTTAAGCGAGAGGCTTCTTGCATCCGTATCTATATTATATTTGTCTAATTGATTCGGAAATGTGACATGCAATTCTTTTTGCTTCCAGTTCTTTCTCTGATCTTGTATTGATGTACTTTTTGAAATGAAAGTGGCAGCCTCTGTAAGGGGCAGTGGAGTTGTCTTGATATCGGTTTTACAAATGACATCAAACAATTCTATTGTCGGTTTGCTTCTTGTGAAAGTAATTTGAGTCTGAGGTCGTTAATTTGTTTGCTATGGAGTCGCAATGTGTCGGTGATTCCCATGCCACCCATCAGTATTCGAAGAGTCACCCGTTCTATTGCTGATTTTGGATGTTTCATTCGGTGTTTTGTCAGTTGTGTTCTGACTTGTCTTGACAGACCTTAAGTCTGTCGCTGATCATTTAACTAATTCAAATCAGTAAGTAGTGGTATTGCACATGTATTTTTATTATTGTTATTATTATTACTATTATTATTATTATTACTATTATTATTATTACTATTATTATTATTTCTATTATTATTATTACTACTACTACTACTGGGAGAGATGGCTCAGTGCATCAACCTGACGTCCCTGCAGTTCCTCTGAGCGGGAGGTCCTAGGTTCGAGTCCCGACAGCCGCAGAATTTTTCGACACTAGCTTGCCAGCTAGATCCAATTCAGTCGCTGTCTGGAGGAGAATTCTAGCAGCCGGCTGGTCTGATCGGTAGTTTTCTGTGGTTTCTCCGATCAACACCAGGCGAATGCCGGAGCAGTGCCCTAACAAACGGGCCACGGACCTTTCCTTTCTCGCGGGCGCGCGATCTTTCCTTCCTCTTCCTTGTCCTATACTCACCCTTTACACACACACTTACACTAACATGCACTACACTACCACACATGCCGGGAGACCGGTCGGGAGCTTAGAGCTTGTCCCGGCTGGAGCGGTGCTCCGCTGGTGCGAGATACCTGGTTGAGGGGAAAACCCCGTTAGGTCGACGCCAGATCTCGCCACCCAGAGGGGAAAAGATCATCGCCAACTCCCGAGAAAAACCGTGCACTACACTTACGGGAATATATTATTATTATTATTATTATTATTATTATTATTATTATTATTATTGCAGCTCCTATTTCCACGTCTTACTGCACCCCACTTACACGAGTGCTGTCCGCTGTTCGGGGCCGCGCTTCGTTTGGAGAATGACTGCCAGCCGTCAGCCCGGCGCGCGTTCGTCAGCGGGTGACAAGATCGGGCGCGCGCCCGCTCCACGCAGCTGGGGGACGGCGGGGCGTGGGCGGGGGCGGGGCGCGAGGGGAGGAGCATTTTCGCGGGGACGAGACGTCAGCCGCACGCGCGTCGAACGGGGAGGTCTCCCTCGCGGGAACACGATCGCCGGCTGCGCTCGACCGCTGCCGCTGAGCCCCGTGGGCGCGGGGAACTGATCCCCTGTCGCGATATTCGCCTTCAAAAATGACATGCGTTCCCTGCGGACCGAAAAGAGGAAGGGGTTGGTTTTATGTGAAGTGAAAGATGAAGATGTGGTTCTTACTTTCTTTACTTAGAACATGTCTCATCTTCAATAATTCTTTGATTTTTTTGATTTTCACGTGACACGCCACTACCACCACAAGCCATCTTGACACATTGACACGTATGTACTATGTATGGGGAATTGGCGATGGCCTTCCGTAGTCACCTCAGAATTCGGATGACCCCTCCGCAATCCGTCTCGAGAAAGAAGGCTGCCTTAGTCATTCTCTGAATGATTTCCCTACTAGTATGTGCCGCTAAATGTGATGGTAGTACGTGCGGGAACATGCATTTGGTGTGTGTAAGAGAGTGTATGTAAGAATGGTGCAGGAGACTAGTCCGTGGAAGAGCGCATTACACGCAGATCCAATCAATTTGTTGCACGGCGTGTGTGGAGTTGATGACGAACCTCTAAAACCCGTTACAACACGTGATCCCTAGAATTCTTCTCCAGACATTGACACCAGTTTTTCTTCGATTTACAAATATTGATGAAGACTGTTTTACCTTTATTAAAGGAAACGAGAAAGTAAAAAATATGTCGACATATTTTCCCTCATTGTAGTTTCAGCTAACCCGAGAAGCAAAACATTTTCTAGCAGTAATTGGAAATATTGCAAGTGAGATTAGATCTGTATACTGTCTTTATGAATTCAAATTTTGACTTATGGTAACAAAGCATCACGACTGAACTTTTCGTCATGTTAAAAAAAGGTGTCGGCTGGAGTACCGACTTGCAACGTATTTCTAGGGTTCCATTAAACGTGTTTGTTGAGAAAATACTATCAATCATATTAATTTCCATTCTAAATTGACAATTGTTGAGTAAGGTGCTGTTTACTTTCCACACGGCCGTTAGGACCTACATTTGGAAGGTCATTCTTCACGTAGAAAGTTTAATTAAAAACCGGTAAATTATTGTTCGGGTTTCACGAGCAGATTGGTTGTGCCAAGCGTTGCATTATCACTAATGACTTACTTTCCTTTCGCGATTTAATGCATGGACATTATCGTTGCTAGATGCACGCCGTATTCATAAATTTAATGGTGTAGCTGCTTTTATGGTTGTGGCAATCCTGAGTGTGATTGGAGCAACTTCGGTGCTTTATTCAAACATTCCAACAAGATCTTTACTCAATATTTTTAGTCAATCGTACTGTCGCAGCAAACTATGGATTACATTTGTCGAATGTCAATTACTTAACGTGATTTTACTTCAATTTTTCCCTTTTGTTCACAATTTTAAGGAATGTAAAAAGTAAAATCAATTCGCTTCTTTGGCAAATCATATTTTCTTTTTAAAGATTATAAAACCTCCATATTATATATATTATACAGTAGAGTAGATAGGAGTAGGCTCTGCCATAGTGCGGGAATAGATGTGTCGTGTGCCGAGGTCATGGAGAACACGAGGAGCAGGCGGCGCAAGTTGATGAGAGGAGAGGGAAAATGAGACAGGGACAAAGAGACAGGGAAAATAGAGAAAGGGAAAGAGAAAGGAAAAAATAGAGAGGGAAAATAGACACAGGGAAAAAGAAAAGGTATGAAAGAGGAAAATAGAGAGAAAGAAATAGAGAAAGAAATGAAAAATAATGAAAGAGTAGGAAATAGAGAGAAGTAAATAGAGAAAGAAAGGGAAAATAGTGAAAGAGAAGGAAAATAGAGAAGGGGAATAGAGAGGGGGAATAGAGAGTGGGGAATAGAGAGTGGGGAAACAGAGAGAGGGAATAAAGAGGGGGAAATAGAGAGAGGGGGAAATAGAGAGAGGAGGGTAATAGAGAGAGAAGAGAAATAGAGAGAGGGTGAAAATAGAGAGAGGGTGAAATAGAGAGAGGGGAATAGAGAGAGGGAATAGAGAGAGGGGGAATAGAGAGAGGTGAAATGGAGAGAGAGGGAAATAGAGAGAGGGAAATGAGATAGCGGGAAAGGGACAGAGAGTGAGGGAAGAGAGACAGAGGGGAAGAAGAGACACCGAGAGGGCGAAAAGAGACAGAGAGGGGAAAGAAACACAGAGGGGAAAAAACACAGAGGGAAAAGAGAGAGTGGAGAAAATGAGAGAGGAGAAAAAGAGAGGGGGAAAGGATGGTGAAAAGAGAGGGGGAGAGGAATATTTCCTCAATTATTTCTTCTGCGGCAGCAACGTGCCGGGTACCAGCTAGTAAAACAATAAAATGAAAAAAATGTACAACTGGCATAAAACAAGGAATACTCCCTAAGTAATGGAATCTATATTTCAATAGCTAATGCAGCGACGATAATAGCAATTCATTCTCTGCGAATCAAAGTCTCTGAACTGCGCTCCGCAATGCCAATACAAACATTGATTCTTCGAACGAACCAAAAAGAAGCGGAAATTGAAAGATGCGTAAATATAAATCATTGTTTTAATACTCACAAAAATAAACAACACACATTACTCACTATAGACACCCTTCAAATGAATCTCCTGATGTTTCCCAACGTGAGAACGGCATTGACCTGCAGGTCAGCAATGGCCCCGCAAAGGCCTCCACCAAAGGAGCAACACTACGAAAAGGCCATGTTCTATCACTCTGCTTGGAGTTTTACCGTAAGACCCCGAGAAGCATTTCTGCGCATTCATCCAAGCATTCTGCACTTTCTACGTATGAGCACTCTTTCTTGTTACATACGTATTGGGGCTCGGCTTTTAACAGAGTCACTTTTGCGTGTACAGTAAACTAGTCATCTGGGCACACTGTTAGGGCTCGATGGTGACATTGTGTTCTCAGTGAAAAAGGGTAATCAACGTGCATAGGGAACAAACAACATTTCTGTTATTATGAAGGACGAATATTTTATTAGGGTGGGGTTAGGGTGTCCCTTATATTGCCCTAAAAAATTTTTTTGCGAATTTTTTTGGGCTCACCCCCTAAATATTTTCCATTGGGTCAAATTTACTCAAATATAAAATTTCAACTCAATAGGTCGATATTAACCCGTGCCGACTTGAGCGCGAAATTTGAATGTTGACGATTTTTGGTTTGGTTGAGTTAAGCCCGTGGAAAACTATTGACACATTTTTAATATATAATTTTATATAACACCTTACTTCATTTTCACTCTTTAGACTGTGTTATGGTTTTAACTTTTCTAGTGGGTACTTTTTTTCAGTATTTCTTTCTTACAATATGCGTACAATGAACAATGTTCTTGAACAACACAACAAAAATTGATTTCGCTCCTCATCTACATACAGTTGTCCATGAAAATCTTGCTTTAATTCAACAGGTCTTTCAGCGCAGTCATTCACAGATTTCAACTTTATAAATAACCTTTTAGCTTCTGAATATGAAGAGTTGTTTTTCCTGATCAAAGGACAGTTTTGAATAAAACAAGTACCCAACTTCAGGCAAGAGAATAGGTATCTGCTTTTGATTGACACAATGTCGGCAATTTGTGTCATTCAAATGAAGATTAAATTGAATTAGGAGATGTATTGTAAATTTACGAATTAACAATTAAAGAACGGTCATCGGTATGTAATTGCGCTTATCATATTATTCTTCATCCAATTCTTTACAAAAAGGAAAACAACACACTAGCACGTGCAGATTTTCTCAGACTAAACTTGCTACCATTTTTGTTTTGATTTGTGGGTCTGCTTCATCAGGGAGTACAACAGACAACTCTTCTAATAAATACTACCTACGGTATCTACATTGTTTTAAAGTTGCTTTTGAAATTGTGGAATCTATCCTTTCATGCAATTTTAGAAATTTTATTAAGCATCTTGATAAGGAGCTTTTACAGCTGCACTGCCCTAAAGCCACTGGTTGACATAATCAGTTACAATCAACAGAGAGACATTATTTAAGGAATTTTTAATTACGCAAGATAGTTAGATTTTGATCTGAGAAGAAACATTTTAAATATTAAATATCTCTTGCTATCTATCGAGATCGATGCATTGCCCCGGGAAGATGTATCTATATTTTGTTACTTTCATAAAATTCCAACATTTCTTTAATTTTGGACTCATTAAAGAACACTTTCCAAGTATTCTTTGCCTCTTTGAAATTAATGGCATTAACACTCTCCCAGTTTTCCTTAAAATGCTAAAAAAAAGTATTGCTTGCTACATTACGTATTTTACATTCAAACAAACATTGTAAAATAAATTTTATTTATGTGATGACGGCGCGGAAAAAACAATCTCTGTCCAAATTTTCTTCAAGAAAAACGTATACTCCTTCAAAACGTCAAGTGTTTGATGCAGTTGTATCATATAAAAGAATTTGTAATCTTTTTCTTCTTGTAATGATCTTTGTCTCGCCCTTTCTTCTTTATCCGCGAGATGTTCGTCTAGTCCTGCAAGATAGCTTTTACATTCTGGCTCTCTCTCCCGAAATAAAACCATTCTTCTTCCAACGTAGTTTGTGAAGCATTCGGATGTGCAACATCAAATAAATTCTTCAAATTGTTTCTAAACTCCTCTTCACGATGTTTAAAAATATCTTCTCACTTGTATGCGGTTATTGTAATTTTCCTCACTCCGAATAGTACAAGTTAATAAGTTCGTGCATACAATGGTGATTAGCTCTTGTCGGGATTCTTGCTTTCTCCCAAAATATCATTCTCTCACGAACCACAAGTTTAGCGCTTGCACGAACTGTTTATTTTACTTCCCTTGTGTTATAAAATAAAACTTCAAGCACTTGTTTGATAGTAAATTGTGTCCAGTTATTTGGTGTTTTATATTAATAATTAATATTATGTCCTATTAAAACATACGTTCTTCGGCACTGCATATATGACACTAACATATAATATTATGTTAGATTAGCAACCTGTACACACGAGTGACATTATCGATTAAAATTCATGTATTGTGCTCGGGCCTCACTCAGCGGTGGGTAATAGTTCTGGAGATGTTTGACATGCGAATTTTGCGCTCAAGTCGGCACGGGTTAGAATGCTCCGATTTCAACAAAATTTTGTATAGGCATGTTTTTAGGTCATTCGAACAAACTTGGAGGGTGAGCGGTCAAAAATTTGAAAGTCGGAAAATAAGGGACACCCTAGGGTGGGGTATTTGGGATATTATATAATTTGCGTTTGCTAAATAAAATCTTAACTTCTTAGTATTAGAAAGAATAATAGAATATATCCGCACGTAACGCCACTTAACAAACGTGAACTACCAATCGCTAATATATCTTTCTTCAGTGGTTCTGAAAATGTTCTGCGCTCAGGTAAAAATCACATGATCAGGATGCTCCCCATCTCCATTTTCCATGTACTCAGAAGCTAAAATGCGAAGAGATTTAGCAATTTTCACCTGTAACACTCAGATTGAAAACTAATGAATTCATACGCCCACGCCAAGTTTGAACTACACCTCACAAACTAGACGCAAAGGCTAATCTGAACTGATTCTTAAAAATTTGTTTCGTTAATTGTTTGTTAAGATCAGGAAGCTAAAATACTTGTCAAAAAGCGCAAAAAATGGCTGAAATTCGTGATTTGTTTTATAAATTTCTGGACCTATGTAACATAAATCTAATATTTTACTTTATTAGTAAGTGACATATTCAGTCAATTTATACGTAGTTTCATTATTTTTTTGTTGGGATAAAACATTGCGCAAGAATTTGTGTCTCATTACATCCAATGTAAGTAAATGTAGAACTATCATTTTTGTCTTTCCACCATACTCGAAGATACAACCTGAAACAAACTTACGATACCTACCTTTCAAAATCTTGCATTATTTTGTAATTGTGTGAAAAAATATCGAGATTCTATCCAACCCCTCCGGTTGCTCGTAAACAGTGTGTTAGCTTTCTATGAAGCGGTTTCTGCTTCAATTCCCAGCTGGGGAAAAAATGAAGCTATATCTTTCTGATACAAATCATCTCTGTTTATATGGCTGTGTAACGAAAGGAAAAGCTCAGGCAGGCCAAATACGCTAGGTACGGTGATGGGAATACGTCACGCTCGCTAAATGTCTCCTTTATCCTTTATGTGGATAATAACTAAAACCAGGACCTAGGCCCGGTAACATTGCTAGCAGGCAACACTTTCATCTTCTTGCACTTTTATCTTCACTTTCTCGCTACCGAGTAGAGAATAAGTTAGGTAATGCTGCGCGAAAAAACAGCGAATTTTCGGCAGAAAAACTCTTATTACAGTGCCCTGGTAACGAAAAAGTTGATAACTCCAGTTGCTAAATTTAGAAAAAATCTTCTAACGCGTGGTGTAACCATAATCTATGTTTTGTGGGTCATTGAACCCGAAAAATCGAATGTCGGCAAAACGTCTGTCCGTCTGTGAACTATGCTAGCGGCTAAACCGTTCAGCCGATTTGCTCCAAAATTGATATTCCCCAATCGATCTGTCTGAAGTCGCGGCTCCTTAAATTTGAAACCTATATTTTAATTTTGGGGGGTACTTCACATTAAGCCTCGGGGACATTTCTAAAATTTTCACCAAAAAAAAATGGCATCATCAGTTTTGATTAAATTTTGTTGTTGGAAAATGTGAAGGACGTTTAAGACAATGATCTAGGTCTCACGTTCCTTAAAAATCTAATTTTTTGAAAATTTCAAAGATTCAAAATTTTTTCGGAGTATTTCTACAAATAAAATATTAAAGAGAGAGATTTTTCCCCTTAATTAAATCTATTCCTTAAAGATAGATTTTGAGATAAAGTCCTGCACAAGTTTTCGAAAATTTTAGTATCTTTCGCATAATTTAACGTGAAAATACAGGCGAGAAAGTATGTGCTGTTTTCGCACCACTCGTTTTGTGGTCGCTGGGCTGAGGGGGGGGAGTGGGCGCAATGGGCCGCAGCGAGGAGCAGTCGGCGGAGGCGGAGAGCGTCGCGACGCGCACGCCTTGTTTCCCCGAGCGGCGCTGGCGGTCGATGGCAGCGTGCGTCTTGCCTCGGGCGAGGGGCGGTGGGCGGCGGCGTCTCCCACCCCCAGCCGCCCCCTGCGCGCGTTCGTCCTCGCCGCTCGGGGTAAACACGGTCGTTAAGCCCCAGGGCGCTCGCTTCTGCCCTCCGCCGCCCCGCCCCCCGCGCGCCACGCCGCGCGCTGCCCGACGCCGCCACCACCTCCGCCCCGTGCGTCTGGTGCGTCGCATTTGAGGGCGCCTCTCCCGCACCCCCGTTCGCCAGCCACACTGCGGAGCAAGTACGCAAGGAAGATTCTCGCTACAACGGCTCAACGGCAACCTCCAGGCATCTGCATCATCATTGACCGAGAGGTCTTAGGGATCGAGTCACGTGGTTTCTCCGATTAAGACTTTCCAACAGGCTACGTGATCGAATAACACTAACGCGATGAATTGGATGCCAAAATACGTGCATTGCTTGGCAATTTCTACCATTTCACCTCTGGTCCTTCTGAATTCATTCTTTCTGACTTTTTGAGCTTTGAAATTTTTAAAATAAGTTCTATGCATTTTTATAATAATATTTTACTACACTATTTTTATACTTTTTACTACACTAATAATATTTTCAATACTACATTATGTTATGTTATTAACACTTATCAACATTTATAATAATGTACGAGGGGCTTTCGATAATTTAAGGGACAAATTGGTCTGGAGAAATAAACGTTTATTTTTACAAAACAGGACTTTTCCTACTTTTCAATAGAATCCCCACCAATATTTATGCACTTGTCTCAACGGGTTACCAGCTTTTTTATAACGGCTGCAAAGAACTCTTTATCTTGGTGTTAAAACCAATTTCCCACACATTTTTGACATCCTCGTTACCTTTGAACTTCTTCGCACGTAATGCCACATTCAGTGGACCAAACAATTGGAAATCAGATGGTTCTAAATCGAGGCTGTAAGGGTGATGGGGCAGTACATCCCTACACATTTTCTCAATGATTTCACAGCTTTCTTGAGCAGTGTGCGGACGTGCATTGTTTTGCACGTGTATCACACCTCTCCTCTGAGATCCACGACGTTTCTCTCTCAGGCTTCACTTCGTTCAAAAGCATATCATAGCAGTATTGACTGATTATTATACGTTATTCTTCGAAATAATCATAAAAAATGCACCTACAGCATCCCCAAACACAGTGAACATGACTTTTCCTCCTGTTGCGGCCAGCTCGGTGTTTGTCAGTCACTGAGTCTCGACCACTTTTGAACTCTTCTATCCACTTGTAAAAATTCTCGCGGTTCTTACAACTTTCACCATAGACTCTGGCCATTCTGGAGTAAATATTAGCTGGTTTTTCACCTTCAGCAATTACAAAACGGATCACAGAACGTTCTTCATCCAATGTGGAATTTTCAAGCGGGCTCTCTATCGCTTAACTTAATTTTGAAGTTACAAACACAACAATGCTGATCCTCCAGGTGGTCAAGGATCATCCCAGTGATGCCTACTTAAAGTCCTAAAATTACCAAACTTGTCCTACCCACTGTTTTTTCTCCACATCAATTTGTCTCTTTAATTATTGAATGACCTACGTATTAAATAATTATTAAATTAACAATGTAAAAGTGGACTTACAGTCTGTAAATTTGAAACAAATAAATTTTAATAGCGAGACTATTTTGTGTGGAAGATTTGTCACTTTGTTCACCGGTATAATCAAACTAACAGCAAAAAGAAGGATGTCAGCGTTTAGCCCTATGCCAATAAAAACCTTCATTTATGAAAAAAAACAGTAATATAACGTCAACTTTAGATTACACCAAAAGTTTTTCAATCTGTGGCTCTCCCTAAGTATCGGGGGCTTCCAACATGTTTAATGTTTCTCTACGTTGCTTATTCCAAAATATAACTATTCCACTAAGGCAGACCTGCACAGCATTTTGCACTTTCACTGACCTCAGGAGCTGCGTGCGGGCAGCTCGGGTGCAAATGAGAAAATCGATGAAGGGTGGGGATGAGACCGAATCTAGGAGCGGGGACCACCAATCAGAATGCGCAATTTGAAAGATAGCGTGTAAATTTAAAGAGCAATCGGCAAGAACATGACGGTCATATACAGCTCAAGTAATATTGTCTTTTGTATTATATTGCAAATGTTTGTTCTCGGTATATGACAGGGCGAAATATGAAACTACTACGAATTATACATATTAGATTTCGACACCAAGTATTATAATTGCTTGTAGGGCTTATAATGTAATTCGCTTTGCTACGATGTAATCACAAATTTAGTGTTGTGCTAAACATAAAATTTTGATACTGAATTGTTTTCGTTTGATGATGACAGCAATAAACTATTTTTTATTAACTATGTTTAATTGAATAAGACGGTTCTCTCAAAGCAAAAACATATTGTCCTTAAAAAAATCAGAATTATTTTCTGTCCTAATTTCTGACAAGAGTGTAGAGTCTTTTACGAGATCGTATAAAAATATAAAGCCCTTTGCGTTCTATTTAACCAATACCCGTGATTATCTTATGATTGTCCGTAACATATCGTCACAGAAATTTGCTCGCTGATCTCTTTTATTTAGTTTCATAATGGGAAAAAATGATCATAAATGTGCTATTAAACATTACCCTTCTTGGAATTGCCACATATTGTATTTTTATGTCAATCTTGATGTGAGAGATTGCTCTCATGATTTTGTTCATTTTTCTATGATTATGGAGATTATAACATTCCTGGTGAACAATCAATTATTAAATTGCAAATTTGTGTTAGATAGAATCAAATCATATTTTTTCTTATATATAAGCATATATTTTAAAGCTATTGCTTTAAACACAATGAGCATGTTATTTTCTTTAAAAAAAATTAGAAAATGAAAATACATAAAGTGGTGGATACAAAGGTGGATATACAGTAGTGCACAGAACGTAAACAGTGAATTATGACCCTGGTAACTTGAAATACTAGACATAATCCATTTAAACAAATGGGCATTTAATTTTGAAGCATGGATCATTATTAGACGCCCAGGTATTCAATCTACGCGCCGCGTCGTGCTACGTCAGACTTCTCCCCTCCCCGCAAAGCTTCCTACTCCCCACTACTCGCACTTTCGGCGCTGCCACGGGCAGGCGATCGGCTCGCAAGTGCAGAATGTCCGCGGGAGCAGGCGTTGTGCAGGTCTGCACTAAGGCACTATAAGTATGAATTTTCCTATCGGCCATCGTGGACCCTATTCTCACAACTGCAGCATGGCGGAGTGTCGGTAAACACATTACACAACGCGGTTTACGGTTAATTTGCCAACTCTTGATATCGGTGCGAAAATGATTCACATTTTACTGCATGTCCACTACAATACATTAGGCGTACTGATATCATCATTGACCGAAAGGTCCTGGGGATCGAGGAACCTGCTTTCTCGCTCAATGATGATCTACTGAAGTATTAAAATTGTGACATTCTTAGCTGCTAATTTTTATCAATTTTCTTGCTCTTGTACGAGAATCTGCTAACATCAAATATATATCATATTCATCACATTATTGCAGATCAAAATTAACTTCACAATCGTCCTTCAGCCTTATTCGAATGATATCACATTTTTTTACATATTCCTTTGCTGGTATCAGTCACGATGAGAGAAATTCATATTTGAAAACAGGACACGATGGCCAACGTTTCTCCTTTTCCTTGACAACAAACATTAATGTGACAAGAGTCATGAAATACTCCCTAATATCAGACCTTTTGCCGGCGAAGTGTAGCAATTAGATGTGGCAAGGACTCACAAAGTCGTTGGAACTCCCTTGAAGAAATATTGAGCCATGTTGTCTCTAGTGTCATCCATTGCCGGTGCAGAATTTTGTGTACGAGCTGACCTCTCGATTATGTCCTAAAAATGTTCGATGTGATTCATGGTGGGCGATCTGGGTGACCAAAACATTATCTCAAATTGTCCAAAATATTCTTCAAATCAATCACGAACAATTGTGTCCCGGTGACATGGCGCATTGTTATCCATAAAAATTCTATCGTTGTTTGGGAACATGAAGTCCGTGAATGACTGCAAATGGTCTCCAAGTAATTGAACACAACCATTTCCAGTCAATGATCGGTTCAGTTGGACGAGAGACCAATTCCATTCCATGTAAAAACAGCCCACGCTATTATGGAGTCACCAACAGCTTGCACAGTGTTGTCTTGCTGACAATTTAGGTCCATGGATTCGTGTGGTCTGTGCCGCACTCGAAGCATACCATCAGCTCTTACTAATTGAAATTGGGACACATCTGATCAAGCCGGGTTTTTCAGTCAACTAGGGTCCAATCGGTATTGTCGCAGCCCAGGAGAGGCGCTACAGGTGATACCGTGCTGTTAGGAAATACACTCGCGTCGGTCTTCTGCTGCCATGGCCGTGAAAGCCAAATTTTGCCGCCCTGTCCTAACGGGTACGTTCGTCGTACTTCCCACATTGACTTTGGCGGTTACTTCATCCGCTGTTGCAGATCTGTTAGGACTAACTACTTTAAGCAAAGGCAGCTGCTCTCGGTCATTAAGTGAAGACAGTCGGCAACTGCGTTGTCCATGGTGAGAGGTTATGCTTGAAATTAGGTATTCTCGGCATTTCATTGTGGATCTCGGAATATTGAATTCTCTAATGATTTTCGAAATGGAATGTCCTATGCGTCTAGCACCAACTACCCTTCTGCGTTCATTGCCTGTTAATTTTCGTCGTAAGGCCATAATCACATGAGAAACCTGTTTACATGAATCACTTGAGTACAAATAAAATCTCTGCCAATGCACTGTCCTTTTAAACATTTTGTACGCGATACTACTGCCATTTGTATATTTTCTTATTGCTATCCCATGGCTTTTGCCACCTCAGTGAATAGGTTAGCTCATTATTTAGACACATTGCTTTCGATTTTCCACCACACGTGAAGATACAACCTGAAACGAACTTGCGATACCTACCGTTCGAGTAGTTGTATTCTTTTGTAACTATGTCAACAAATATTACAATTTTATGATCTTGAACCAAAAAAAAAGTGTATTTCGGTATTATATCACTACTAAAAAATAAAATATTACCTGTACAGTATTGTTGATCTAACGCACATCACATATAGTTATGTTGCTACAAATTAGCCATACAAATTAGACTTTCAGAAAACGATCCAATGTGGTGGAAAGGAATACTTACATATTCAGCTGCTCTAACTCTACAACCATTTTAGTACAGATACGAAATGTTCAAATAAGCTAGAGAAGAAATCTGGATGAACCCTCGTCTAATTTATAACGGTTGTCCGTAGTACATTTAAAATCTTCAACCCTTTTGTGGGCGGTGCCTTACATTTCTAAGATATGAACTCACGGCCGTTTTTGCTTCCTCCGCATCGCCGCATTTTTCTGTCAAAGCTCTTTCGCCTCTGATACGCAATTGATCCACTCCAGTCTCCTCCCTAAGCTTCCTGCTTTAGCCAAAACTCAAAGCCCCTTCGTCCTCTTAAGCCTTTCATCGTTTTCTCCCCATCCGTCCTAGCTGGTTTCTCAGTTCTTTACGTTGATTCTCTCTAATATTCCCCACTTTCTTGGCATTGCATTTATTTCTTTACTGGTCTCGACACTTCGTGTCTCTGCTGTCCTATTGGCACCTTCTCCTGGCCGTTCCACAGCGCCCTAGTATGGATGGTTCATTCTCATTGTGCAGTGTGACCAATTCTGACCGTTCAAGGGCAATCCTCCTTGAACGGTGTCTAGGAAAAGTGAGCTTGCAATGGTCTCTCCTGATTCTAAACTATTCAGCTTCCACTTGCTATCGCTGTCATAAGACAGCACGTCACAAATTACATTCTTTCATAATACGTTACGATAGTAAATATTAATTAGCTTTTATTATCTTAATTGGATTTGGCACTGGTTGACAGTTTTAATCGGGGGTTTATTTGGTTTACACGAGTCACCACCTGCTTGTACTTTCCAGTTACATTTATCATGCAAGGTTTTAACGGAAAGTGTGACCATCGTTTTTCTTATCATCAAAAGGTGAACATTTTAACCGGACATGAAGTTCCTCTTGTTTGATGAATTTTAATTATTCATTGGTTCATCATCTTTCGTTGTAATTTATTGACTACAATTCTAACATAGTTTCCTTTAAATTAAGAAATCTAAAGAAAATTTAGATATGCTTTTGGTTTAATTAAGTTAATTATGAAATCTTGCTACAATTTTCGACTTCTTTACCAAACCTAACATCCTAGTTAAATGATAATGATCTCAGCGTGTAATTGCCAGATTTAAAACACTTACTTAAAAAATCTCATCGTCTGGTTTGAGTATCGTCTGTTTCATCTTTGAATAATTCCTACAGTATGAATAAATTATACTGTGTACGATGAACTGTTCCAGAAATTAACTTGTCTCGGTAACAAGAGGAGGACTGCATCAATGTACGGCATTTCAAATAAAAATTGTAACATTTTCCTATAAAATGTTGAAACTGTACAATAATATTACATGCCGCTCATTGTTCATGAAGTGCATTCCAATATAAAAATCAAAATATTATTCATCCAGGTTTGGGAAGTAATTGGCTTCATTTAAATTCTATTTTCCACTTCTTCACTGTAATACAACGATAAAATCTTAAGTATATTGCGTATTTGAAAATTCAAAACGACTTGGTTAGAATCAATTCCTGAGATTTTTAAATATACATATTGTGGAACAACAATATTTTGTTACGGAAAATATACTTTATTACTAATTTCCAATGCGCGCAGAAATTGCAAGAAAACTCTGCAGCATCAGGCTATATGAGGGATATATATGGTTTCGTTATACACCCAAGAACTCTGGGAAAATTCAAAAAGAATGAAACGTTTGTAAAGAAAAATGCAAATGTTTGATTGTGTGGTTCCGCATATTCTCATACTGTGCGTACCGACTGAATTTTGTATTCAGTATGTCACTGCTTAAGCCACAGTTCATGACAGTTCATGTTTCTACTTAGGAGGCGACAGTAAGTCACCAAGGAAGAGGTCGCCTTCGTTTAATATTTGCTATCCATGTATTCCGTAATGAAAGGGAACGTTTTTGTTATTCTTGGTATGTAAAGAACTATATACAGTGTTTATCTGTATTATAGCAGTATTAGTAAAAACTGGGTTTGTCAAAATATTTAATTTATTGCAGTGTTATTCGAGAGATTTTTTGTGCCTGAGAAGGGTGCATGCTCCTTTTTGAAAAAACATTTTGTGTGATTTTGTTCAGCAACACTTTAGCTGTTACAAGCTTCTAGTAGTTCATAGGGTTGGAAGAGTTTTGGACGTTTATAACCACTTTTAACTATTACAATTTGTAGATAACGCAGGATTAAGTCACCGTTCGTAGCTATGAAAATTCAATAAAAGTCATCCTCCACATAAAGCTGATCCCCAACTTTTTCCGCACACTCAACGTTCTTCATCCCTTTTCGAAGCGGAGAGACTGAATAGCGCTGATTGCTAAAACAGCTCCTTGTATACAGCTTCTCCTCCAGCAAGAGACTGCAAGCCAGCGAGCAAGACGTCCCGATCTCGCCAACGCAGCCGGCGGCTTTATCCCGCATGGCGCGGAGCCCTTGCGTCCGCCCTCCCAAGCGGAGGCACGCGATCGCATCGAGGCGAGGGCGGGGCCCCGCGCACTCGCTTAATTGGACGGCGGCGGCGGCGGCGGCGGCGGCGGCGGCGGTGGCGCCGAGGAGAAGGCGACAGGCGCCTCTGGGGCGAGTCACGGCGGCCGCCCTCCCAGCGCGCGCACACGCGTTCCCACGTTGCGTCCAAAAGGCTGCTACCGCTCGGCGCATCAACTGATGGCCCTGCAGTATACCTCTGACCGAGAAGACCCAAGGTTGGAGAGATCCGGCGATGGCAGGATTTTCTACACGAGCTAGATGGTTACGTTCAATTCAGCCGCTCTCTAGAAGAGGAAATCTAGCGGCCGGCTGCTCTGATCGGTAGTTTTCCGTGATTTTTTTGATCAGCACCAGGAGAATACGGAAACAGTACCCTTATAAACGAGTCATGAACCGCGCGCGATCTTTTCTTTTCCTTCCCTTATACCCTTTTACTTCCACACCCTTATATGCACTACACTCGCACTCAAGTCGGGAGAGATGTCGGGAGCTTACAGCTTCTCTCAGCTGGGGCTGGGGCCCACTAGTAGAATATACCTGAATGGGGAAACCCCTGACGTGTAGGTCGGTTCTGTACCTCCCTATTTAGCCAGGGAAGATTACCGCCACCTCCCGTGAAAAAATCATGTACGTAGGGACTAAAGAAAGTGGAGTTGACGAGCCCGGAAACACGAGATAATCAATCAAAAGATCCTGATTCAAGTTCATGCTCCAAAGTTGGCTTGTACATGCAGTGATGGCAATACACGAAGTGCGATATGAGAAGTTACAATTACAATAAAATTTTATCGTCTTCGATAGCTCAGCGCCAAATTGTCCCTGCAGCATCGTTGATCAGGCGAATTCAACTTGTGTCTGGAGGAGAATTCTAACCGCTGGCTTCTCTATTAGGTTCGTACCCAAACAACGGGTACTGCGGACCCGCCCTGTAGGTCGGCGCTATATCTGACACTCTAGCAAAGGAGAAACAAACGGCATCTTCCAGGACGCAACATGTGCTACATTTACGGGACTGGTGACCTAAGTAAGATCTAAATTGACGTCCACGGGATCAGTAATTAACTTATTCATTACTATAATCTTTTATTTCTCTATTAAGATGAATTTCAATTTATTTTCAATTGACGTATTGGATAAAATATAGTTAGTGATGCGTAGGACGAAAGACTTGTAAAGCACAAAATTCTTTGCAAAATAATTTTACAAATCTCCAACAGGCACAAGCGAAAGGATCTTCAGGCATCATTCCATCTCTCACGTCATGATTATCATCTCTCTTGCGTCATGATTATCATGACGTCTCTTGCGTCAAGATTATCATCAGAGGGAGGTTACTCGAAAGGAATCCAATTGTTGAGCTTTCTCGATTGAGCTGGGCATTTAATCAATAACCTTTATCTCAAAAAAAAAAAAAAACCCCTTAAATCTCACTTGACCTACTGCAAATGGAAAGACATAGTAGTCAAAATATATCCGTAAATCTTCTTCTATCTAAATCTAAAATAGCACTCACAATTATTTTATACGATTCACTTAAATTAAATTAATTCCTGTTTAATTTGCATTGAATATACATTGAAATATTTCCATACATCTCAGATACTCCTTGTATTTCATGTGAACGCTTGATTGAAATTTTAAAAATTTCTTCTTCCCTTATAATTTTCGTGTGCAGAGTCCTCTTCCCTGATGTCCCCGGGCCGGGGCAGAGAAGCCCAGTGGCGGTGCTAGAACGCAATCTGCGACGCCCCTAAATTGTCTCTATCTGCAACGCCGTCGACACCGCCGGAAAGCTTCCTCCACCCCCGCGCCGCCCTCGCCCCGCCCTTCCCCTCCCCGCCCTGCCCCGCCCCGCCCCACCCCGCCCTCGCCCCGGCGCCGCCCGCCCGCGCGTCGGTTTTTTACCACGCGGGCGGGCCTGAAGAAAGAAGCGGGGACATCCGACCCACCCTCACCTCAACCAAAATACCCACAATGGGGAACAGGGCATCGTTAGTCGTCCACAGATTTACTCGTTTTATTGTTGTCACGGGATTGAACCCCGGTTCTCACATCCATTCAGCGCCCGCCTTCGTTTATTTCTTTTCCCCGGGGCGGCGCGCGGGGCAGCTCGGGTTTCTTGCCTGCTGGGCCTCTGTGGCGGCGGTGGCAGCGACGGCGGCGGCGGTGGCGGCGGCGGCGGCGGCGGCGGCAGCCTTTGAGATGGCGGGATTAGGAGTGCGCCGCCGGGGACGAGCATGCTAATAAGGCCACGGGTTCGCGCGAGTCTTTCTTGCGGCGGCGGTGGCGGCGGCGCGCGGGGCGGACGGCGCCGCGGCAAGGGTTGCGGGGAGGCGGAGGCGGCGGCGGCGGGGGAGGGGGCGGGCGAGGAGACGGAGGCGGCGACGGCGCGCGATGCTATCTCTCGGCGCGCTCGGCGCCGGCGCCGGAAGTCTGCGCCCATCCCACCGCTTCCGGAACCTCTGCCGTCTCCGCCCCTCGCCGCCCCGCCCCCGCCGACACCGACACCGCAGAAGGCGGGAGGACGCGTTTCTTTGCAGTAGACCTGAAACCGGCGCCTCCTCTCTGTGTGCTTGTGGCGCCACCGCAGCCGCAGCCCCACCTCCGCCCCGCCCCCCTAGGCCGCTCGGGGCGCGGCGCGTCGCCGCTACTCGCAGCCCACGTGCCTCGACCCTCTGGCCCGAGGCCTCTACCAGGCGCACCCCGCCGTGGCCGCCCGAAATTGAGGGAAACGATAGGAAAACTGCGCCGCAATTAAGCCGCGTTAATTAAGCCGTACCCGCGATAAGATGGAAATGACCTCATGTCCTCCGAGTTCTGAATATCGATACGATCGAAAGTGGATTTCGTTCAAAACTGCCTCGCGGACGGGGAAACTGGTTTGAGGTTCTTTACGGCGATGATTACGCGAGGCCGGCCCCCCACCTGCCGCCGCCCGCGCTCCCACACGCGGCGCTGCCGGAAGCGGGGGGGGGGGGCGCCTGCCAAGCCCGGCTCTTCGCGCGAGCTGTCACTCACCGCGTCTTGCATTCGCGTCCGACAGTTGCCTACTTTACTAATACCTTGTATGCATTTCGTATTTTAGGTTCGAATTAACTCGGCTTTCGGCCGGCCTGGATAGCTGAGGTCACTAAGGCTGTAGGACCGTAACGGCTTCACATCGAAGAGTAGCCGGCTCGAATCCCGCCTCGGACATGGATGTTTGTGTGTGCTCATGCTGTCCTTACGTGTCATTATCTACCTACGGTTACCCAAAGTAAACAATCACAGTGGTCATTACATGACCCAATAGTTAAAAGGGGACCTTTAAATTAAAAAAGAACGACTTTTGCTAGCTAGTGTTGTTCCCAAACATAGACATAAAACCAAGACTCTGGTTTTATTTATTGTCCACCCCTGTGGGTAACGGAGACGTTTGCAGAGCATGGTGTAGTGCATTTAGTATACTTCGTCTCCAAGAGCTTTTCTTTCCTCAAACAGCCATAGAAACTGAAACAGTTGTATTAGAAAGCTACAGCTTTGTATTTGTTCCTAGTGGGAATCAAAACCGAGATCACACAACCGAAAGCTAGCATGCTGGTCATGAGCCACTAGAGGGGCTATTCCTAACGTTGTGTAAAATAATACTAAGTTTCTCATTCAACAAATCACTAAGTAAATGTATTGAAGAAATGGAGATAAAGTTTTGCGCACAAGTGGTGCTGTTGGGATAATTGTTTTGATTTTGGGATATTATTTATTTTAAGAATAGTTTCAATTTAACAGTTTCACCATTTCAGTTTCAATTATTTCGGTCACTGAACCATTTACATCTAGCGCCGATTCACCAAGGACATGAATCTCTTGCAATAAGTCTCTTAATAAGTGTTAGGCTGGAAACGTCATCTTTCTTGTGCCCAGCTCAAATATCTAAAACCAATTGTAATTAAATCACTCTTTTATTTCAAGACTTTAGCTTGATAATGTCTAACTTCTGTTGTTCAAATACAAAATTAATATTACATTCTGAGGAAGACTGAATACTTCAGTGACAACTCCGTGGTTCTTTTAGTGTGTGATACTGTAGTCTCATCGTCATCACTTTATCAGTAACTTCCCGTGTTGTTTTCAATTACGCTGTGTATTAGAAGGAGCCACATTTACTTTTCATTGTATTAGAAATTCAAACTTCTACATTAAGTTGTTTTTTGTTCAAATATTTTTTAAATAAAATATGTTTATTTCTGTTTGTTCGTTCATCTTCGAATTGAGTTTCTATTTATTAAATAAAAGTTTAAGAAAGAGATACCCAAATCTCAGCTTCTATCTTTGCCCTACATGATAGGCATTTCAGATGAACCTTGCACCCCATATAACCAGTGACGATCCGTAATGATTTCAAAAGTGCATTATGACAGAAAAACTGTGTACCACGCGATACTGCTCTCTTAAACTTAACTGCAGTTTCCTCAGAAAACCTTCACACCGAGTTGTTGGTTGAGCGGCTTCGTACAAAGCAGTGGCGGAAGGGATGACCTGTGAACTTTGCGCTCGTCCTCGCGTGCCGATGGGCTCTTGGCGTCGTCGTAATCTCTGCAAACGCTCTCCGATGCTGGATGTGTTGTCACTGCGCTCCGCCACGCTATAAGGCCTCCAGGCACTCCTTAAGGGCCGTGTAATTCACCCAAATGGTTTATTTGCATACTCACAAACAACGGTAGTACATAAGGCGCACAAGTTTACAAAACACTAAAAAAATGAATAAAAAAGCATCTAACAAAATATATAATTGTTATCTCAGTCTTGCTAATAAAATTTCATGTTTTGCCCTTTTTTATAGTTTTCATGTCTGAACCCATGTACCAACATTGGGGTTCACATCTTGGAAGCAAAACCTCTCTCCATTAGGATAGTCTTGCGCAGCAAGTCCTCTCCTTCTTATTTACTTAGGCCAACATGTAACTGTTGGCATTCACGTGATGACTGAAAACTCCGCTTTGATGTAGCACTACCTTACCATACAACCTCATGGCGCTCGTTATCAGAAACCAAATGTATTAAACTTTTTCTCGGATATACAGAAACAAGTAAGCGACTTTCTGCTCAAGTTATTCCGTCAACAGAAAAAGCAAATCATTTTATATGAAGGGCGTCTTAACCTGAAAAATATAATGAAACAACAGATTAAACATTGTTAATTTAATTTTTAAAGTGTTAGAATCCGAATGTATTGTGTAAGGGATCATGTATTTGGCAAACAACGCTAAATGTTTTACATTTTACATCCGTGAATAAATTAGTATTTTTTTGAAAATTCGGGGAAAAGTTTATAATTGATAAGCAATTACATTACAATGCAAATTATGAAATTACTACACACAAAACTCATAGCAATTGATTTTATACCAAATTATAGAAAACTACTTTTAATTTCTCGTTATGATTTGTAAGAAGAGAAAGTACTGTAATCGTGATTTTTCGACAGAAAAATTATTTCCTCTAACACGTTAGACAAAATCCAATATTTTTGAGTCCTTTATTCTGAATAATCGATTGACGGCAAAACCTGTCTGTACGACCGTCCTTCTGTCCGCCTGTAGTCAACGCCAGCACCTAAATCTTTCACCTTTTTCTCCAAAATTGATATTATCCAATCGATTTTAACGAACTCGAGGTCTTGGCAGTTTCAAACGGATACATTGATTTTGGGGGTACTTTACAGGACGCCTCCTTTTTAAAACATTATCAAAAATCGTCCCACTTTTTTATTAAATTTTGTCCTCGAATAGAGTAAATAAATTTTAATCTATGGGGCGGGTCATATTTGTGTTGAAATACCTGATTTTCGAAAATTGCGAATTTTCAACATTTTTTGGCGTTTTCCGATAACTATAATACTGAAAAGAGATTTTTTAACTTAATGAAATATGTTGATCAAAGGCAGATCTTGAAATAAGGCCATGTAAAATGATTCGAAAATACGAGCTATTTTCCCATAATTGTGCATGAAATAGAGGCTATTTTTAAACAATTATTTTCTCAGAAAAGGCTCTAAACTTTTATAAATTTTGTCCTCGCATGTATCAAACGACGGGTAAAATTGTTTCACTATTTAATTTTCGTGAAACAATGTATTTTCGAAAATTGCAAAAAAAATTAACATTTCAGAAGTATCATATAGAAGATAGAAATTTTGTATTAAATCTAAATTTAAATAAAATCTTTTCTAAAAGATTAGATCTCTATAAAAGATTATGTAATACAATTTTTTGGAAGACATAAAATAATTTCTACTTGTAGTTAATGCAATCTATAAAAATATTTTTTAACTAGTGATGTTACAGAATCTCAAAGACTTTCTCGCAATAGTAAGTTTTCTAATATTTTCATTCTAGGATGCTACCTATCGGCGCGGAAACGAAATTTTGTGACATTTCCTCAATTTTTCGGGTCCCTTATAGTAGAATCGAAATTTGATCAAAATAATATTTAATAAAAATATATTAAAATAATAAGAGAGTAAAACAGTTCAATGTGCAAATTTTCATTTAAAAAATTGGAACCGTTCTTGAAAAACTGTTGTTTGGACGTTTCTGAAAATACTCATTTTCTCAGAAACGTTTTGAGTTTTTGAGAAACTTCATCAAAAATCATTTGAACCTTGTGTGTTTGCAAAATCAATAATGTTATGTAAATGAGCGTAATGTAAATATTAATAACGTAAGTTAGTTTTAAAAGAATACATTTTTGTAATTTTGAAAAAAACAACAATAAAAGTATACAACAAAGCGACGTTTATATCATCTGTTACATTCAATTCACTATCTCTACAAAAAGTTTAAAGAAAAAAGTAGGCGTTTTTGAAAAAAATTTTTTGATATTTTTTTGATATTACATATTTAATTCAAAATTAATAAAAAACTATTCATATTTTTACAAAAATGTACATGTAATCATTTAAAGATATAATTTTAAAGATCAGATTTTATTCAGAAGAAATATCTTTGTCCTTATTACTGATATTGTAAGACGCCGAAAACATTTTGAACTTTCGCATTTTTCGAAACTTTAGATATTTCAACAAATCTGACACCTGCAACAATTCGCGTCCTTTACACTATCCGAGAATAAAGTTTAATTAAAAAATTTGAACCATTTTTGAGAACAAATTTGAAAATGTCCTGGAAGTTTCATGTCCCCCCCCAACACACACACACACACACACACACACACACACACACAAATTAAATAATGGTCCCACATTCAAGGGGCCGTGGCATCAGCCAGATCGATTGAGTAATATTAATTTTGGTAAGTATCCTACTTACAGTTTAGGCGATGGCGTTGTTCGCAGACAGACGTACAGACGGACAGGCACTTTTCCGTTAACCAGTTTTTCGCTATCAAGGACCCACAAAACGTGAATTTTGCGAACAGAATGTGTTAAATGAAGTAATTTGCTACATATTATAGGAAAAGGATTTACTCACTTCTTCGGTGTAGCGGATCTACAACATGAATGTTTCTACCGAAAAATCGACGTTTTTCGCCACAATATTACATTGCTTTCTCTAAACTGCATATGTTCATAGTATGCGAGAAAGTAAAAAGGCTCCACATTTTTACATTATTTTTTTCTTCACGTATAAAGCAAAGGACATTTAAAAATTGGTGCAGGTGTTATTTTCGTTAAGTTCTCTAAATTTTCGAAAATTATCAAAGGTTAAAAATAAGAGGATGTATGTGTTGTTAATCGCAACTAGTTCCCTTATTTTAAATCCGTGTTTTGTCACTTAATTTACTGAGTTTTAAATCGCAGTTAGCACATGAAACGTGCAGAATTGTTTTTAGAACCAATACATTTCCAAATTGGTAAATTATATCATAGCATCTAAGACAGCAAGTAGTACGTTATATAAATAAAGACTCAGAGAACCTTTTTACAGTGAGAATTGAAAGGACCACAGTTGTGATGTCGATGAGTAATTGTTTTCAATTCCCTTGAATGGGAACATTTCCACATTAAGTCGACAAGAGTCGACAAAAAGCTATATCGATTTTCAACGATGAGGCTGTCTATAAAAGAATCAGTGTGTGAAATTTTTAAATTTTAAACGTCAGAAAACCAAAACTCTTGTAACAATATTTTGCTCCACCAAAAATACATACGATTTGAACTAGAATCCCACGAAGCCATTCCGCCAGGGTGAATTTATATGTATGGGTCCGATAGTCCGCCTATACAGGAACTCTTAGAAAAATATTACGTAGGATTTGGAAATATTTGTAGCTGTTTTAAAAAATAACAATACTCACTTCTGATTACCAGATTGCCTTTGTATTTTACTATACACGTCAAATGACAAAATATTCAGTTGTAAACAGAACATCACTAAAACAAACAAACAAACAAGACAAACGCAAGTGATTAGTAAATAATCTCTTTCTATTTTTGTATGTTATTCATGTATTATTATTATTACATCCCCTTTAGCATGCTTGGGCCAATTTTCCCCTTTAATTACTTACTTCTAAAATCAATCAAATTTACTGGTTACAGAACTTGGTCTTCCTTCAATAGTCAATTTTCAAGATAAAACAAAAAAATGTCACCATTTATTTACTTCCCTTGTAGATCCTCTGCGTTCTTGACCGATGGTACTACGCATCCCATTTCCATCCATATGGCGTCCGTGTGTTCCACACACGCAATTCGCTTCCAAGTTACTGTCCCAAATTTTATCTACTTCTTCTCCATTTTTACAGGAAAACCAAAACCAACATTAAAACCTTTTTTTACTGTCGTCCGCGTTCGACATTACTGCGTTGCACCACAACAAATCCGAATTCCAATTAATATCGGCGCATGATCCTTCCAATCCGCGCTACATCACGCCAGAAAACCTTCTGTCTACATTGTTCATCTTACGCGCTATTCAGCTATTCTCTTTCTGCGCGAAAAATCCCCAAAATGCGTCTTCGCAGTGCGCAGGTCATCTCGTGTCTCGCACACGCTCCTATCGTGATTGGCCCTTCGTTCTTTCACGTTGAAATTTGTTTATTCCTTGGTTGCTTATTGTAATTTTTTTCACAATTACTCACGTGTCCTTTCCTAACATCAACATTTTTCTTCCTTCCATCCCCCGTCATCTCTTGTATTGACATATCCTTCTAATAGTTTTTTTAAATTAGAACTCACGCTTTGTATTAAAAAATACCCAAAAATACCCCAACCATTGCTGCGACCGTCCACTTTGCACTCTATATTAATTTTCCATTATCAGAATTATTTCTGTTCGTGATAATCTATCACGACATATATATCCGGAAATGAAGGAAAAAATCATGCATCGTGAATTCATCTATGATGGGAAGTATACTCAGAGATACATTCGACAAATATACAGGAATTATCGTATCTTCTTAACACAAATATAAGAACTGAAATACAACTTACGTAATTTAGTAGAAGAGTAAATATAAGTCATATATGCCCATTTTCATTAAAAAGATTGTGGCGTTTTGAAAACATGTCGTTTGAGCATTCCTAAAAATTTTGAGCTCATTTTCACAAAAATCTTTTGAGTTTTCGACAAACTTCATAAGAAATCATTTGAAGTCCTTTACACACATATGCAATAATATAAAAATAACTTGTGTTGTGAATATTAACAATGTGAGGGATCCATAATAATTACATTTGTGTATTCTTTAATGTAAACAACATTAAAATGGGGTTTACGTCAAATTATTCAGTACTTATCGCACTACCCGTAAAACATTTAACCGTTTTTGAGAAAAGTTCGTTTTTAATATTGTCCATAGTTCGCTGAAAATTGCGGAAATTACTCGAAACAACTGTTGTTGTTTTTTAAATGTACATGACCTTACTAAGAGTTAATTGTTTTAGTAAAGATTACATTAAGAAAAGGGGGTTTACCAATTGGTCCAGCTTTCTTCATCTGTCCCATTGCTTATAACCGCATCCGTGGCACTTGAATGTTCTTGAAATTGTTTCCGAAGGTAGATTTAGGTTATTAAAAACACACACATTAAGAGTTTTGATAATTTTAAAAGTAATTTTTTCTAGTGCAACTGTAGTCATTAGCTAATATTTTAATACAAAGAAATGTTTTCTTTCATAACTACCAAAAATACGTAAAATATATTTACAAATTTATGTTTTAAGTTTGACAAAAAATATTCAATATCGGCTATATGTTCTTCATGCAACTTAATCCCTCTCTCCTTGTATGTTTGTAAAATTTCCTGTTACTCTTTCACGATATATTCTTACTTTATTTAGTTTTACTGGGTGATAATTCGGTTGGTGTGAAAAAATCATGAGATATCTTGTGCTTATTATGAAATGGAGCTCGATCGTTCCGTATAAGTCAGAGAGAATTCCTTCACAAATTAAAAATTTAATTACGTTTGATTTACAATAATGTTCACAAAAAAACTTAATTATTCATTGTGAAGCTGTAACTATTTGAGGAGAATAAATTTCATTTGAAAAAAATCCCTATCTTTAAAAATGTAGTTGTAAGAGACGGTTCAAAAAATGTCAAATGATTGCATTTTTCAAACTTCAGAGTAATTAGTGTAAATACGACATATAACATCTTCATAAGTGTATTTCAGTAAATTCTTACAATAAATTGAAAAAAATTAACATATTTGAGAAAACTGAAAATGTCGTATGAGCTTGTATGTCGTATGTGAAGTACTTCCAAAATTTAAAGAATTCTATTGAAAATCGCAGGGCTTCAAGTCGGAGCAGATCGATGGAATATTCATTTTGGAAAAAGTCTTACCAATAGTTTAGTGCTGGACGGACAGACAGTCGGACAGACGTTGTGAAAAAACACTTTTTTGGGTATTAAGGAACCAGAAAATATGGATTTTGACTTTTCGCCACCGCCTTGTATAACATTATTTATACTGAACCACTCCGCCCATATGTACGTATACCAGAAAGTAAAAAGCAAGAATGAGCTTGATTAATGTAGTTGGTCTCAATACCATGAACCATGTAATGAAAAGATAAAATTTCTTCGCTTCATTCACTTTTGATTTGAGTGTTTTGGAGAAGTTCTGCATAATTAACCGTAGTTTCATAATACAGCGGCCACTTTTTGTCATTGACCTATTGCTTAAGAATGATCACAACAATCACGAGATACATTCTTTTTAATTTTATTGTTTTTATTCAATTTACCCTATTGTGTCCAGGTAGAGAGGGTGTTGTTCATGGCAACGTGTTTGTGTCATTTCGTTTGCGAGCGATGTTTGGTGGTGTACGTTATTATCAAGTGGTGCAGATTACAATGGCGAAATGTTGGACTCCAGGATGTGCCAACGCTGTTCGGCAGGTTAAAAAAGTTTTTTCAGTTTCCCTCCAAGCCGGGAGGGTAAGTGAAATATTTTGAGTTTAGATAATGAGTTTCTGAAGTTGTATGGGAAATAAATTACTGTCTTTTGCTTTAGATTGTTTTATCAAATTCATAAAATAATTGCATTTTTCAGTCATATGGCCCAATTGAAACTCATAAGTTTATTGTTATTAAGGGTATTGTGCTTAGCTCCTAACCTGATTCATTTCAGTCTAGTATTGTGACATTTTGTGTATCCTTCCGTACGTTATAGACAAATAAAGAGCTTTATTAGCCATTGTTTTATAAAACTAATGCGCAATAGTGTAACATCCGTAACATATAACGTTTGAGAAATTTGGGTGTGTTGTTTCTGAATTAGATTTTTCAAATATATTGAAAATTATTCTCTTTTGCCCCTTCTCTTGCTTGTTTCTATTTCTCCTAATTTCTATTAATATTGTCTAGCTCAGTTTTGTCTTAATTAAAAGCCTTATTAAATATGTAATCACAATGTTACGATATCTCAGGGTTTTATTTTTAATATAATTAAAACAGTGGGCCTGGGAAACCACCGCTCATTACGAGTTCTAGACTGATAGAATCTTTATTCAGGAAATTTAGGATCAAAAAGTCTTATTTTAATTATCACGAGAATAGTACCAAAATGCATGCTAATTACAGTAGCGCAACAATGTCATTCGGGGCAACATCACATTCAAAATACATTTTAAACTAACATGAACACACACATGTAAATATTTACTATTATAATGCAAAACTACTTTCTTAATTCTTTTTTCAATAGGTACGTGGCAGAATTATCCAAAATTTGGATTGAGCAATAAATACATCTTTTAAAGTCTTTTAAATTCAGTTTGATAAAATCATTCCTAGGTAATAATGAAGCTGTGCCTCGTATCCTGATACAGAATTTTTTGTTTGCCATTTTTTTAACATTATGGAAGTTGAATGATTCGTGAATTATGTCACTGATGAAAATATGCAAATTTTTATATATATATATATATATATATATATATGTATATATATACATATATATATACATATATATTGCCGCACATTTATACATATATATTAATATATAAATTCGCCGATATGAACATCAGTCGTATCGCTTTTGCTTCTAGAAGAATTTCTCTCCCTTCTTTCAGGTCTATTGCTTCTTCCTCGCCACAGAAGTCTCCTTCTTTCCCAGTCCAAGCGGTTTTCCTAGCTCTGTTGCTAGGATGCCTTCCTCTTCTCCACTACCACCCTCGTCACTTCCTCCACTGCCTTCTCATCCTTCAATAGGGCGACTTGAGAAGTACCAGCAAATACGCAAATACTACGATCGACCTTTAAAACTTATCTACACTAGTTGCCTGCAGTGGCAAAACCAATACAGAAAATAGTTTTCCAAAAAGTAGCACGCACGCTGCTCAAGAATAATAAATAAAATACTCTTGTATAAAACTATAACAAATTAAGTATTTTAACAAAACAGTCTTCACTGCAATAACTTGGTACAGTATATATGGATACACACAGTTCTTTACATACCAAGAAAAAAAAGTTGCTGGTCCTCAGCGCAGTACGTGAGTAGAAAATAGTTTATGGCAAACCACCTCTTTAGTACCTTGTGAGTTGTAGGCAGTAACGCACAAAGTATGAGAATTCAGTCAGTGTGTGTTGTATGATAACGGGCGAAATGAGACAATCATTTACATTTTAAAATCAAATTGAAACAGTTTCATTGTTTCTGGAGTTTCCCGAGTTCCTGGGTATCTAACGAAACCATAGACTTCTCTAATGGCCAGAGGCTGAATAAATTTGTTTCAATTTTCGCGCATTGGTAATAAGTAATGAAGATTTTAGTTAACACTCGATCACATCGTGTCGTGATTGTCGTCCTGCAAACAGCGAGTTGTCTCTCCCCGTGTTCATTTATCCTGCAACACCCGAATTCCCGCTCTAAACAGATCTCCCCGTAACTCGTTGCTATTTTCCCAGCCCCGCGTCAACCCTCCATGTCTTCTCCCGCGTCAACCCTCCATGCCCCGCGCAGCCTTTCCATTTCTCTCTCTCTCCCACATAATGCTCCATAGTGTACATCTCCATTGTCTCTGCACCGTCACCTCGTCAAAAATCACCACCCACTCTTCTCAGCGTTACCAGCGTTGCTTCGCTTCGGCCGAACCCTGCGCATTCGTTCCCTCTGCCTCTGCCACCCGCGCTATCTCCATCTCCATTGCCCGTCGTCGCCGCCGCCGCCGCCGCCGCCACCGCAGCTCATTTTCCGCGCTCCGATCCCCGGGCGCCGCCGCCGCCGCCGCCGCCGCCGCCGCCGTCGTCGTCGTCGCCACCGCTTGCGCAACCCGCGGATTATTAAATTAAACAGGATGTGACGCACGAGGCCTCGCTGCCGCCTCTGCCGCCGCGGTCGCTGCGCCCGGCGCCTAAGCCGCTTTGGGGGCGGTAGGCGGGGACGGAACGGGACGGGGCGGGGACGGGGGCGGGGCGAGCCGGGGACGGGAGGGGGCGGTGGTGGACGCTGCACACGAGGCGCCGCTTCTCGTCGCGGTCCGAATGTGCGCCGCCGCCGCCGCCGCTGCCGCGGGTCGTGCGACTCGCCACGCTGGATGTGACGCACTTGTCGATAAATCGATATGAATTAACCCTCGACGCGAGCGATACGCGACGGGAATTGTTAACTCCTCTGTGATCTGTTTCGCTGTTGAAGCGAGTACTGCAGCGCCGTAAGAATTTTTTCGGGCAGTAATCACTCAGTCGTACACATGTTATGAATTTTAATCAATCCATTTATCTTTCTCCCATTCTCTTTCATTTGCAAAATAATTGCAAATTAGAAGATGTACAAATTTCTCATCCAATGGAGGTTGATATGATATTGAAAAATCATAGAATTGAACGTAAAGGTGACCATTTTTATTAAAACAGAGTATTTACTAAAAATATTAAAAATATAATTAAAAGCCATATAATTTCTGTAATTATTCCTCCATTATCGTGCTATCAGACAAACAGGCATTGCAACTAATATTTCATGACAAAAAACTGATTTGACCTGACAAGGCGCTAGATGTTCTAGTCTCTCACTGAGGACGAAGACTGCAAAATTTGTTACATTTTATGTAGAGTTATGACCGTTTTTTCCTAATGAAAAGGACGCATAATAATATCAAAAATATTTTCCATTGTATCAACGTCTATTATTCTGAATTGCCGCATTTTGACCACTTTTCATCAGCGCCCTGGGTTTTGATCAGTTGGAATCGTTTTGAAAATAACAATTTCTACAAATCCTAATCTGTACCTTGTTGGTAAGTAGATTTTCTACAGCATCATTTAAGAAAAATAGTGAGAAATGAGAAAAAATGTGTAATCACCACAATAAGGCTCTCTCGACCGCTTCGCAAGAAACCAAATCGATTTGAGACGTCAAAAGAGAGACTTCCGTCAGTGTATACTCGTAGTTCTCGAAAAATTCGAAATACACGTTTGAAAATCCTCCTTTCCAACACAAAATTACCATCATCGCTCAATGGTGAAAAATTTGTTTTGACTGGCTTTTCATAAATGAATATGTAGTTTTTCATTTATCGACAAAGCATGTGCGACAAATCCTGAATGACCTTCTACGAAGTAGAATAAAACATGAAATTTGATTTTTACTGAAATAAAACGTTTATGGATTTGATTTGATTAATTGATATTTCAGAAGACGTTAACTGTTATGGTCATTAGTCCTGTTGATGCAGTGAATGAGGTTTATGCCTGGTGGTGGCGGTGTTCCTTCCTCACTGGTTCATGAGATCCGGCGCAGACTTACATTTCGTCTTGCGAGGGTTTTCCTTTTCAAGTATCTCCCCCAACGGGCATTCGACCCATTGGGGACGCTCTAAATGAAAACAAAAGGAGGAGGAAAACAAGATCGCGAGCGCTCCTGACCCGTTTTTTAGAGTACTGCTCCGGCATTCGCTGGTATTGTCCAGAGAAACCACAGAAAACTATCAATCAGAACAGCCGCCCGCTAAAACAGTCCTCCAGGTTGAATTCGAACTAGCTATCTAGTATAGAAAATCTATCACTGTCGGGACTCGAACCCTAGGAGCTCCCGGTCAGAGTCACTGCAGAGAGCGCTTCTCATCCACTAAAAATTCTTCGTTACAAAACCCACAGCCTCGTCACGAGCTAATAGAATAAACAGTCTCTATAACTTATATTAAATATACAGATTCGACTTACGGTTCTCTTTGGCGAAAGACTCATGATAGATATTATTTCTATCCCTACGATATATTTCATAAGTCAAATTCATATTTACATGCTTTTTATATTGAATACATATTTTCATATCTTTAATATATTTGCCTCTTCTATATTAGATATATCGTTGGTCTCCTCAATAAGGCACGAAGTTGTGTGTGGTCTTCGAGGCAAAATCAGCAATCACTCTGCAAGTGATACAGTATGTCTCTGTCTTCTCGGAGAAATATAGCTTTCCGTCCCTCATGTGTGGTATGAGATAGTCGAAGCAGTTCTTAATCCTTTTTGCTGCAAACTCGTTGACAGTTGTGGGTGATGTTCAGCGACAAATTTGTAATCACAGGTTTCCTTCTCTTGCGTACATACTTTTTGTAGTATTTCTTAGTTCGAAGAATTTAGAGATATATTCCGTTCCCAGAAAATTATAGCCGATGACAACGATGTTTAAGTCGTGGCAGAAACCGTTGGCAGAGCAGGTTTCTCTGAGCAGAAAACCATCGGTACTGTTTCATTCTTTAAGGTCGTGCTATGTCTTTGCAAGGTACTTGTATATCTTTTTTGTTATAATGTGAAAAAGTCACTAGATACGACGAAACATAAAAGCGCGCGCGTGTATCTTTTATCTACTGTTAAAAACATACCTTAATGATATGTCAATTTCTTGAATACAAAATTTATTTTTTTTCCATTTCAAACTTTCGTTCTAAATGCGATGCTCTATCGGAGCGCGAAGCGATTTTAGGGAGACCCTAAACGGCAATCAGATGAAGTTTTGCGCCCCTTGCGATTCATGTTCCATGAAGGAATCGAATTTATTTCCCATGGAACTTGTGTATTCTCTTGGTCGCTCTTCGTTCTTTGAATCCAACACAGTGGGAATTGGTGATCAGGTCCACTGTTCCTAGTATCAGCGCAGCCCGTCCGTACAGGCATCTTCCAATCCTCTGTCATGAGAGAAAGGATCTCAGTCTTACGCCTTCACGATTGTCCTCCCTATTGGTCGTATTTTTATTATATTTTATATCCTTGTCTCATTTCTTTATTGTAACAAAATAATTTTGTACAATGATAAACGTGCTTCCTAATAAATCAGTATTTGTTTGTTTCTTTTGCTAATTGTTTGTGAATTTAATTGAACCTGTCATTGCATTTTCAATTGAACTCCTGTAGCTTTTCCTTATCACGAACGTAGTACTCCCTACTGCGCGTTGCGGCCAGGGATATTTCATCCTTTCGTCTTTACAGATCTCGAGTTCCGAAGCGTGCGATTCCCAGAGAAGCGCGCGGCGCTGCGCCGATTTCATCCAGAAACGTGGAAGAGCGATTGCCGCCCAGTTCCAATCACTCAAGCTTCGAAAGCGAATTGCGCGCCACGATAATTACTAAATTATACTGCTCGATGTTCCAATAACACCATAGTTTATAGGTATGTGGCAGGATTTTATTTTTATTGGTTATGGATACGTTTCACCAGAAAATGTATTTTTTGGATACGATAAATCTCTGGGACGCAGGAAATTATGATATGGATATTAATTTTTATTTAGTGGCTTTCAATTATTTTCATAAAAAATTTATTGAACGCTCGGAACAAAATAAGTTGAAAAACAAATGCGTTTGAAGGTTTTCGAAAAATTTGTCTTTTAACAAATTTTTATGACTAAGAACTATAATATTGAAAACCTTTTAAAAGTTAAAATAGAAGAGTTTGGATTTCACGACAAAGAAATATTTTTATAATAAGAGAAACATGGAAGAACGTTTATGTTGGTGTTACTGCTTATCTACAAGCTATCAGCTTTCTTACGATATTTGGAGCCAAACAGATGATTACGACGACGGCGAAGATTTGAGAAAGAAGACACCGGTGGTGACGGAGAAGAGCGTGCAGGCGAGCTGCGCCGTGGCCGCGAACGGCCGCCCTCTCCTCATCGCCGGGCGACGGCGAGGGCGAGCGAGAGCAGAAGCGACGGCGCGGCGGCGGCGGCGGTGCCTTCAAAGGCGATCTCCAGGCGCCTTGCCCTCCCCTCCCCTCCCCCGCGCACGGCCCCACACCCGCGCGGGGGCGCGGCGCTCGCTGAGTGCTCTCATGGCGGCGGCTCGTGCTCGAGCGCGGGACTCGAACCCGGCCCTCGCCGCCGCGCCGCCCGGCTCCGCCGCACAAGCCCACACGCCACGCACCACCGACAGTTCCCAAGGCAAGGCGGCAGGCCGCAATGCAACACCCCGGCAACGAACTCGTTTCAGTTCGGAATTTAAGGAACTCCTTAGACGTATACGGTTTCACAAGTCTGTGATTGTAAACATGTTTCAATCATTTTAATTTACTTTGGACTTGATAAAATTAAATATTTAAAATCAATCGACGTGCACAACGTTGAATACATCAGAACGCAGCTGTAAATGTGTTCTACTACCAAATTAAAATGCATGTCACAAAATTAAGTATTATATGTCATAAAACATAACTTCTTATCATATTAAATTGTCTCATTTTAAAATTACAGACAATTTAATTTTATATGCCGAAAGGAGACTAAAATATAATTAACTTACTTTGACTTCAATTTTTTAAATGATGTTTGAAAATTAGTTTCAACTGTAAAACTTATATTAAAATATTGTCCCTTTTTATGACACCATGGACGTTTTTGAAAATTGAGTTGTTGAGAAATATCATTGAGAGAAAGAACAATTTCGGAATGCCGCTAATTTCCACTAGTTCACTTACATTTTAGTTCAAATTCGAAGCTACATTACATTCATTTAATGTTAATTTGATCGAGGTTATTCATATAGCATCTTGTGCCGATTCTACTTTGAAATATGTTTTATTATTTTTAATAAAATGTGATTTTTTATATGCCAGTCCAAAGAATCGACCTGCCGAAATCTGGACGATCCCCCAAATTAATCGACTGACTTCGTCGTAGAGAAAACAACGTGATATACAGCAACGTTGCATCGACATCTATAATTCCAATAAACAATACCGTAATTCGTTGCGAATGAAAAAAGTCATAATCTTTGAGCTTCAAATAGTATTACATATTTAAACATTCACTGTTAATGATGGCATCCGATTTCATTACAATTTTAATACTCGCAAAAAATCATCCATTTTTATTAAATTTAAAAATTAATCCCAAACAAAATGAAATTAGCCATTTACACATGGTCAAAACCCTACACAAAATTGAAAAATGGGTATTCTCACCATTTTTGTTTCAAGCTTTTTCTTACTTGGATGTATGATACCTTTCGGTTGTAGTAGGACCACATATGGTATTTTCGTTTTCAAAAATAAATATATAATTATTTGGTAATAATTATATCTTTATAGACTTTGAATAATAAATAAGTATTCATTTAAATTGATTTGGTTTGACTTATTTTCGTCAGCAACTGTAAGATCTGCATGTGACGTACGGGGGAAAAGTATAATTAATTAATTAAGAAATATATTGTTCAAACACAAAAGGCGGGAGAAACACGATGTTGTGAACAAGAACAGTTGTCAGAGTTGTAGGTAAGGGGATGATGCAGACGCAGGAGTTAATCATTGTGAAGTGTATGCTCAAGAGGCGGCTTTGACATGCCTTGTCTCAGCGCTTATCTACAGGCAACCGGTGGCGGCTCCCTGCTTGCTTGTGGGGTCAGCCCGACGGGACGTGCCAAATAGCTGCTGGAAGAAGGGAATCGGAATTCTGACGAAAAAAGTATATATCTTGATTACAGTCAACTTTTCTTTACAAATCAAACTTTGGGGACCTCTCCAAGTAGTATCTGCAAAAGATAATGTAATTTCCGTTTCAAAATATACACGCAATAGATAATGTAATTTCCGTTTCAAAATATACACGCTTGTTTTGACGATTTTTTTATTTGTTCTCGTATACTGAGAAGCCGTTTCGAAGAGAGAAAAAGTTTGTAGAAGCACCACACAGTAACAATCAGAGCGGCGCAAACGGTCGCATTGCGAGCAAAGTCGGACCCGATCAGCTTTAGTCTAGTAAAAGAAGCGTGGCACGCGGGCCTCATCAAGGGGCTACCGCGGGTAGTCTGGGCCCAGCGATGATCCTTGCGATACTCCTGCAGAAATGTTTTGAATATTGGAAGCTATGTTGTTTATCCATACTGTAAACATTCGACCTGGAATGAAGTCTTGAATTATTTTATAGAGAAATGAAGGTGTGCCCAATGTCTTTTGCTAGTAGAGTAATCTGCGTGCCAGACCCGATCGAAGGGTTGTGAGACGTCTGGAAAAACTGCGAGAGCATAATTTTTGTTTTGGAAAGAATTTGCTATATGGTTCGTAAGTCTAAGAAGTTGGTGGGCTTAGGAATGTTTTTCTTTGAACCCGAATTGGATGTTTGGAATTGCGTTAATTTCCTTGAAGTATTTTGTTAATCTGGTTAATATCAGTTTTTCGAAAATTTGGTTAATTGAAAGAATTAGACTAATTGGTCTGTACTTTGAAATTAGTTCACGATCCTTTCCTGGTTTGGGGACCGGAATTATATCGGCATGATTTCATTGCAGTGGGAAGTAACCTAGCCTTTAGCATGCGATAAAAATGGGTATTAAAATACTAGTAGCTTGATGTGGGAGTTCTTTTATAATAAAGTTTGGTGTTTGTTCATGGCCTAAGGATTTCTTTAGACGATTTAATTTGATTCTCAATTTCCTTCCGTGAAATAAATTTTATAGGTAACTCTGCTGTGCACTAATCTTGGTATATTTCATTTTCGACTTTATCCGTGAAATCCGTGCCAAGAGATATGTTGGGGCTGAATGCCGAGGAGAGTTTTGCTAATGGACTTTTTTTTCGCTGTCAGTTGTGGCTTCGCTATTTCCTAATTTTATTAATGAGACATAAATTTTTCCTTTGGTTAAATGACTAATTATTGACCACCGGTCATGTGAAGTTGGGGTAATTTTACTAATAGATTTCTGAAATGTTTTGAATTTTTCTTTAGTTTTTGCCTATTTGATGACCTAGGTTATTTATTTGTTTTTTTAGTGAAAGAGCCTAAGCCTTTGCTATTTGCGCCTTAGTTGGCATTTGGTGACAATTATTTTCAAACTTTTATTTGGGATACTGAAGTTCTTGAAACCTGATCTGGGGACTGGTGTTTGAGTTTCTTTAATTGCATTGTGGATGAGTGAGGTACAGTGTTCTATTTCGGCTTCAATTCTGATGTTATTAGTTAGGTTTTTTTGGTCCTGACATATTGTGGGATAAGTATTCTCGAAATTTTTGCCAAATTACTGTATTATATTTACGTTGAAAGATATTATTACCGGTGTGTGATCGGAGTTTAATTCTGGCTAAGGGCATTGTATTATCGGAAGGTTGATATTGTTTTATTAAAGTTAGACCCAGAATGTCATGTTTAACATTAATAAGATGAATGGTGGGTAGATGCTTTTACTGTACAGGCCTTTTCTGATACGATTTGGAGGAGTTTTTGCCTTGGGATGTGGTGGTCTTACAACTCCAAAATTTATTTTTTGCGTTAAGGTCGTCAGTAATTATTATTGGGATTATTAAGAGAAAGAAGCTGTTTTAGAAAGTCGGTTGGAAATGGTCTGTTGGGAGGCCTGTAGCAGCATCTATGTGCAAGGCAAGTTGGCTTCCCTGTGTTAATTTGATTCGTATTGTTTCTATATTTTCTGGGGAGGGAGTATTTAAGCTGCAATTTCTCTCTGGATTATAATTGCTACTAGAGCGGCAGCTTTATTGCATATCCGGTCATTTCTGCAGGATACATACCCCAGGATTTTTAGTTTGCACTTTGAGGTGGGGGGAGTTTCGGTTAAGCAGGCAATATCAATCTTTTTTAAACCCAAGAAATGAGAGAAATAGTCAAACTGTTTTTCAATTCCATTGCAGTTCGAATTGAGTAGAGTTAAACCTCTTAATTTATTTTGAGCCATTAGATAATAATGAGGAAATTATTGAATTTATTAAAGATTGCGGAACTAATATTGTCATAACTTGGGAGATAATATTATGAACTATTTGAGAGGTGAAATCTATGGGATTGTTAATGCGGTTTCGTGAAGCCACCTGCGCATAAAGAGGGGTGCTTGCTTGTGGCCTTCTGATGTTTCTGTTAGTTGGTAATGAAGAAAAGTAAGTGTTATCCAGAACTGGCGGTGGCGTGGACCTTGTAGCTTGGGGTAAAAATGGTCAAGGTTGGTTGACGTTTGCAATGATCGCGGAAGCATTACTTGAGTTATGTCCTTTGTAACGTAATTTTGGGTATTGTTTGAAATTTGCCCGGTGCCAGCCTTGACAGTTTACATATCTGGGATGCCCATTTATTGGCAATGGGCAAGCTTCGTAATGGTAGTTGCCGAGACATCGCAAGCAGCGAGATTCGCGTTCACAGTTGTTTTAGAATGACCGTTTTGCATTGCACTGGAAACACTGACTTCTTTTTTTCCTCGACTTTAATTATTGCATTAAATATATTTAGTTTATTTATGGTTTTTGCTGTGTCGTTGTTTAATAGTTCAACCGCGCACAAAATAGTAGGAGAATGGAATTTATATATTTTATTGATTTTTTGTATTGGATAGTTCAGGCGATAAAGTTCGTCAAGTATTTCTTTATCAGAATAACATAATGGTACAACACAAATTATCACCGTTAGTGGCCTGTTGGGTGGGTCTCTGAACGAATGAAAATCTAAATGTTCTTTGCAAAATTTTACAAGGTTTCTGAAGTCTTCAATTGTTTTAGGCTGAACTCTAACAGTTGATTCAATAATAATTGATCTTTTGGTGTTTTCACGGTTCTCTGGAAAGTTGTCTTCGTGTCTCTTTCCTGTTGTTGCTGGTGCACTTCGAATAGTAGCTTGGCCCATTTCCACTAATTCGTGGCGATTGATTGTAGGCTAATGCTGTGGTAGAAGTGAATTTTTTGTGGGAGTTGTTGCAGTTGAAATCCCTACTGGTGTTGTTGATGTGAGTTTTCCAGTTGTCCTGGAGCATGTTGAAGTGACTGTTGATGGGTTCGTATTTCACTGCTGTAAACAACTTCCATTGCACCTCTAACTAATTTTCCAATACGGGAATATTGACCACGAAACATTTTAGATTTACTGATATCTATTGAACACTTTCTGGGAAATATAACTGTGAAAACGATTTAAGTTCTGAATACCCTGGAGCACGGCGGCCCTCGCAGCTCGAGAGAGCGCCACAGACTAGTACCCCTTGAGCTTATCTGCTCGGAGCGGAGCGCTGCTGGCACAACCGTTCGCGATGGGGGCTCTTAGAGAAGGGCCCCACTAACTGTTCACAGACGATGGATATACACATCCAGTTGACTATGGAATTTTGAGAGGTCATAATGATCCGCTTTCTTGCCTGATCCTAGTATCTTCTAAAAACTCCTTACCAAAAGGATCAAAATATTGTCTCTTGTTCTTCAAAAGTGTAACAAAAAACACATTGCAAAATATTTATTTAAATATGAAGATATTTATTTAAATAAAGACCCTGGTCCTAATTATCATCCCCTCAAATGCTATGTTGGCAAAAGCTGGTCGATGGTGGTGCTTACGAAGCGGTACAAAATATCACGCAGCAATGGAGGTTACTAACCTCTCTGTTCTTTAAAATGCGGTTCGCGTGCAATTACACAAATTAAAAGATGAATTAAATTTCATTCAGTTTCGCTCGCCAAAATGAAACCTAAACGTCACCGATTCTCAGAATTAGTTGGCGCTGAATTAATTGGCTACACCTAATGATAAAAGCTGGGAGACATTTTTGAGAGAAGGAAGAACACATGGGGGGAAAATGTCTGCCGGCAAGCCTAGAAGACGCTGTCGTGGATGACACACGCGTGGGAGTCTCCAGAATTAATTTAACTGGATTCTCGAATATATTATGAATAAATTCTGAATAGTTTCTTCGCAATCTAACAGATTCAATTAATACATCAATAATGAAAAATAGTTCCATTACTTAATTAATACACTATAACTTTTAAATTTACAAATATATATATAATATAAATGTAATGTATATTTCAATTTATTTTTTAATACGTTAATGGTTTCTTTTAGTTTAAGACAATAAGTGTCAGTCATCTTCCAATTTGAATCTCCTTGCCAGATGAACAAAGGGGGACGTACTACGAAAAATATTTGACCGCACTTTTCCCTTTATTTTATACCTGAATAACAAAAGCATATCGGTGAGGTCTGAAAGTCAGAGAAAAGTTAATGTCGACAATATTGTTACAGGGTATAATACCATGAGGCGTATGTGAATGACCCAGTAAATTATTTTTTTAATTCTTAAAATTTGTTTATAGTGGTATTTGATACGTTTGATGAATTGAGCATGCATGTAGCATTGAAGATCTGATATTTGATTTGCATAGAGATGGGGAGTTGGCCAGTGTATTTCTGTTTGTTATTGATTTTAACTGTATTATTTTTATTTTCGTTTGAAGTATTTTAAATTCAGTGGGTTGCTACCAGCTTAGTACTAATTTCTAGGTTCAATTATAGTGATATTGAATTGATTAATTATGGCTCATTTATGGAATAGAATCATCGTTGATCTATATTGATGCGTGAGATGTGTTCGTTCTCAGGGTAAGGTCATCTTTTTCAATAGATATGAATTGGTTTAATTTAATTCTGTGTCGTCTGCAAACTGAGCGATGTTTTCTTCGCTGGAAGCGGTTAGATCTGCTGTGTATAAGTTAACTAGGGATAACGGTGATCATCACGGAAGGCAGGCGTTAATAGTGAGAGAATTTTATTGATGTTTATCTTCTTTTGTTGAAAAAAGATGTGTGATGAAACTATGTATCCATGTTTTTAAAACTGTGTATCCATGTATTATACATATTGTGTATTAAATACCCGAGACAGATCCTATAAAAATTTTGTGATATATCCAGGAAGTCTGCATATCGATGTTTTTGGATGTGTGGGTATACTTACTCTCAGTTGACGTAGACAGGTGTTCAATAAATACAAATTGATGTGTATAATATTTATATTTGATAGTTTCTAAATTTTGTAGCATGCTTTTCCCTAATCTTGGTTAAAGCTGCTAGCAGGCATATTGGCTTACAGATCTCTGCATTTGGTGATTTTAATTAGTTTTCAAATTAATAGAATAATTGAACATTTACGTAATTGAGGAAAGTAATTTTAGTTTTTAGTATTGTGTTCAATGTATTATTTAGTTGAGCTGTGGCAGATGATGGAAAGTTTCTAAAAATTAAATTGTCGATTTTTTCTTGTCCGGGAACTCTTTCGCTAGGTAACCTTTTCATTAAGGTCCATATTTCATGGGGTAATAAAACGAAGTTTTGCTGTGTTAGGTAAGGGTTGCATTAATTATTTATTTAGTGTGATGGTTTTCGGTATAGGAACGGTTTCATATGGCGTGAAAGTTTCAAAAAAGGGTGTTGCTAGTTCTGTGGAGTTACTTTCTCAATTTGAATATTTTCAATTGAATATTTTCCTTACTTGTCGTAGATTTTAAGCTGAAAGTGGAATTTAGATCTTTCAGATTCAGTTTATTTCTAATACGCTTTCTATATTTTTCTCTCATTATACGTAGAATATTCTTAAAATTCTGACTTCAGAATATGGAGCTGTTATCTATATTTTTTTTAGTTTATTCTGTCAAAATAAATTCTGTGCTTATGAGTTTCTGCAATTGTTGAAAGTATATTTTAACTCTTTTCCCGAATTGATGTAGTAATTTCTTATTGCACCGACTTTCAAAGGTATTCGCCTCAAAAAATTTAAAATATTCCAAATATTATATATATATATATATATATATATATATATATATATATATATATAAGAATATTTTGTAATAGGGAGGTAATATTGAAACGAATTGTTTGATTGTCAATAGCTGCTCTCCTCAAGAGCTCATCTCATCGCCCACCTCAAGTATTGAGGGAGCGAAGCGCGTGTCCCGCGCCCACCCACGCACAGCTCCTCCGCGGCTCAGCGCCTTCGCTCGGGCGCGGCCCACGACCCCGTTCCCGCCGCCGCCCTCCGCGCCGCCAACGATTCCCAACTTTCCGAATCGCGCTTCCCGCCCTCCGCCCGCGCGTCCGCCGTCGCACAGCGCGACCGTCGCGTTACGTAAATTGCCCTGCGCGCCCGCGTCCCCGCAGGTAATTACGTAACGGGCAGGTGGGCGGTGGCGGCGGTGGGCGGGGCGAGGGCGGGGGCGGCGGGCTCAATTCCCGTGATGGCGGGGTTTCGCGGCCAATTCATCGCGGCGGAAGGCTTCAATAAGCACGTGAAGAAACGCAACGAGCCGTTGTGCCACTATCATTATTGCTTTGTTTCGCCCCACGAGGAAGGTCCGCGAGCGGCGGCGCTGGCTTCCGTTCCGGGACCCGCGCCGCCGCCCCCGCCTCGTCCGCGCCCCCGCCCCCGCCGCCGCCGTCGCACCCCGTTGTTAGGCCGGCGAACGCCTCTCGGCCGCTCCGCCGTCCCCAACCCCCCACCGCCACCGCCGCCGCCGCCGCGGCTTTGTCCCGCACGTAACGACGGCCCGCGTGTGGGAAATGATAAAATAGGGATATTTCCCGTTGTTTCAAGGCCCCCGTCGCCCGGACGTGTTTTCCCCGTATTTTTCGCGTCATTTTGCAAGACGATGCGCGTTTGTCATCCGCGGCATTGTTGCGGAGCTTTGTGCGGCCAGACAAAAGCGCGCTGCAGCCGCAGCGGTGGCGGTGGTGGTGGCGGCGGCGGCGGGGGTGGCGGTGGCACGGGCAACACAGCGACGCATTGAGTCCGCACAGCCTTCCTCGGTGGTGGCCACTGGGTTGTGCGCCCCTCCCCTTCCTCCAACCCCTCTGCAGCCGTGCCACCCCTGCGCCCCATTGCGGCCTCGTCCGGCGTCGATCTAAGACTATTACGTTTCTTCTCACTCCCCTGCACCCTGAGTTCGGGAGCTGGTGGCGTCATCGGATGTGAGCGAAACACATTGTTACTGGAACGAAGGGACAATACAGCCACGCGGAGATGATGGATTATCCGATGTGTTGTATTACGCCTTTGTGGAGCGCGAGTCATTACGTTGCTTCGGAGTTCGATACCTGTCGGTGTCATTCAGCGTCTGACATTCACGAGCTGAATGTTTGTACGGAATAACATGGCGATTTATGATTTGCATGTTCATAACGTATCAATGCCTTTGTTGTCTCGTTTCACGAACTTGAAAGAATTTGAAAAAAAAAAAAATATTCGGAGGAAACAATGGATGAAATTCTTTGGGGAGGAAACTCCTAATTCACCGTATTGTGGCATTGAAAGTTGTTTAGATGAGGCAATCCTCTATATATTCAGAAACGGCATATTTTTTGTAAACTACCAATAAATGAAAATAGTAGATCTTCAAACGACAATTGGAAACGTTTTCTGTAAGAAACAATTCCAAGCTTCTTTGTGGAGAGAGAAAGAGTCTAAATGAACACAAATCCCACGCATTGACAGATGTCACGTGACATTTGAGGTAATCAATAATTAATGGACTAAAGTGATTAAGACATGTACCTTTGTTCAAATGCATATTTTTCATTGTTCTTGAAACTTGTTTGCAATTATCTTTCGGGTTTTCTCTTCATTCATTGCCAAACAAACGTCTCAATTTATAGGCACCTTTTGGGGGAGGAACAAAAGAATTTTAAATAAACGCGGTCCTGCTGGTATTGTTCTGCTAGAGTACACGTCGTTTACTGGGGTGTGGGATACACATCTGTTCATTTGAATAGCTATAATTATCATTGTAATGAATTCATTGGAGGCCTAAGTGTCGATAAATATAATTTAATGTTTGTTAATATCAATCAACTTTTAGTTCATCAGTATGATTGTATTTTTATTTATTTCTTAAAAAGTTATTTTATTGCCACGGTTGAAAAACAATATGAATTGGAAGAATTCAATAGGTGTTGCCTTAGATCATAAATTTGTCACAATCAGATGTAAATTTGTCACAATTATTATCTAAAATTCTTATTAAAATCTATTAGCGCTCCCATCACAAGATCACTGCTTCCACTTTGACAGAAATATTCAACATATATGTTATTATTGTCACGATTATTTTAGTTATTACAATACTGTCTTTCTTAAAAGTAAAAGAGATTAGAAAAGTTATATTAGTGCTGTGCAACGTCAAATGTTAGTAAAGTAAGTAAGTGTTACGCAAATTCCAACATTGTCTGTGAATTATTCTTTTCTCTTTAAAAAATTATTTATTCTTATCTTTTTTGATCTCGCATGTGTAGGAATGTAGACCCTTTTCACTACAGCATTAAATTTGTGTGATCTTGTTTCTGAACATAAAAATAGTAATGTATAATCAAATAATAAATAATTAATTCGGGCATATTATGTTCTGTTTACTGGCAGTGAAGGAGTTGGTTGTAAAAAATGGCAATTTACAATAGCCAATATTTCCCGTGATATGAAGCAACTATAGGGAAAAGATAGAAACACTTGGTAAATGTAAACAATCATGAAAGTAGTCATGCGCAGTCCATCTCCGCATTTCGCCCTGAGGAAGACCGCAGATGACGCTGCATGTCGGCTGAAACATTTAGAACGCTGCTTAGGACACGGCTTCTTCCGGACAGCCAAGCGGATATTGACTCCAGCCGTGGAAGCCTAAGTTTTAAATTTAAAAGCGATTTTCTTTAAAGCAAATAAATTTCAATGGACTCAGAAATGTTAGAAATCCAGAAGGTAAAAACATTGCCAATGGAATCGTGGTAAAATTCGTTTCCAGGATCCTCTCTTCCTATGAAAATCTCAATCCAGAAGGCAATAAATCTTCGAACTTGGTCCGGTTTCGAACACTAAATTACAGTTTGAGTGCAGCACAGGGGAAAATATTTCAGTGAAACTTGGTCGTTTTCATCGACGCACATCAAGGCAGTAATGTCAGTGCCGTGTGTACAGCAGGAGGACGCGTGAGCGTGCACGTAACGCGTTGCCATTAGGAGTAGCGTCACCGCTACACGCAGTCAATTCAATCTCGATAACAATTTTACAGTTGTGCACACAACAGTGATGTATTGACGTGTGCCGGCGCGTTGTTTTACAAGCAAACAAATGGAGTTCACAGGGACAACAGTGGCAGGAATTCGAACGCAAATTCATATGTACGAGCAAATGGCATACGTCGCGGAGATCATGCATGCATCCACATAGGGACTACAGTTTATGTTGTAAAATATTCAAAATGATAAATAACGCTCTTCAGCAAGTAATTTGACGCGCAAAATTGCAAAGAGTATTACTCAAAAACTTAATTTTGTTCCGCTGGAAGAAATTGTGATGGAAAATATTCCACCGACAAGTGCTGTATGTAGAATATAGGATACTTTATGTTCATTTCTCTTCATTGTTATGCCTTATAAAAGTTGTGATAAAATGTGTAACGTTCCAAAGAGCTCCTTATGTGATTCCTTTCATTTCTTCAGATTAACCACAGAAACTACGTTATTATTACGACACAAGCACAAGTGAGTCGAATATCAGGATAGGGTTAAAAGGTATCTCACAACACTTACTTTTTACAACGTTCGTCCGTTCACCTGAGCCACTATTTATTACTTTCCCATTTATACGTACAAATACACGTTTTCGAGTCCCCTGATACCGAAAAAGTGGTTCTTTTCAAAACATCCGCCCCTCCGCCTGTCAGTCTGTGAACAACCATTGCGCCTAAGCCATAAGTACGATTTCTTCCAAAATGAATTTTCCCAGGTCGATCTGGTTCCACTCGAGACACCGCGATTTTAAAAAACTTTCTTCAAAATTTGGGGGTACTTTACATGAAGCCCTCCAGATATTTTCAAATGTTTCTCAAAAACGGCTCCAAATTTTTTCTTTAAATTCTTGTAAGAATAGAGCAAACAACAGTTATTAAGGTGGTATAGGTCAGATTTTCACGGTTAACTCTGAATTTTCGAAAATTCGAAAAGTTTGAATTTTTTCGGCCTCTTCCTCCAACTGCAAAATTAAGATAGAGATTTTTCCTTGAAATAAAATTTGTTCTTCATAGTGAGTTCTTTCTGCAAGGTCCTGTACATTTTTTAAACATTTTAGTAGTTTTCGCGCAATATTGCGTGCAATATGTGCAATTTTTAAAAAATTACAAAAAACAAGATTTTCCCAAAAACAGCTCCACTTTGTTTTCTTTACACTTTTGGTAAGGATAGTGCATAATGTATTCTATGAGATGACATAAACGCTATATTGCTCTATTGTTTTGCTTTTTTTAAAATTACAATAATGTAATTCTTGGACTTGTCTCTCACGTCGTTAATATTTACATTAGCGGTGATTTCTTCATATTATTGTATTTATAAGTGCATGTGCTTTAAATAATGTCAAGTAAACTTTCTCGAAAACTCAACAGTTCTCTGTGAAAACTAGCTCAAAATACCGCATTTTCAGAAACGCTCAAACGCCATTTTCTCATAAATGGCTCCAAATTTTTTCTTCAAACTTTTCGAACGGATAGTACTAATTGCACACTTTAATATGACGTAAAGTTCATTTTGGGGTAATTTTTGTTTCTCCAATAATTACACGAATACAATTTTTTGATAGATTTCTCACACCATTAATATGCACGTTTTCCACGGTATGTAAACACTATTTGTGAGTTAATGGTCTTCAAATGATTTGTAATGAAGTTTTTCGAAATCGCAAAATATTCCTGTGAAAAAGAGCTTCAAACTTCGTATTTACAGTAGCGCTTCAACGCCATGTTCTTAAAAACGGCTCCAAACTTTTCAAAGTAAATCGCCATTTTGAACGAGGTTTTACTGTTCTTCCATATTCTTAAAATAATATTTCTTTCTACTATTAGGAAACCGAGAATTGAGAAAAATGTAAAAAAAAAAATGTAGTTTGAGCGGCGATAGATGGCATCTGGCAAGAGTACGTGTCAAGTCTGAATAGCTAGCAGAGACTAAAAGAAATAGAAAACTAATACGGGAAAGTCTGAAGCAATCTGTTGCACCACTAGTTAAAAAACTAGTTTTTTACAAAAAATGTTAAGGGTAAGACTAATCATTAGTTTTTTGCAAATAAAACCTTGGCTTAATTAGGAAACATTTAATTCTTACTTCAGTTATTATTTAATTTTATGAGAAATACTTCTCGTTTATACTCAGTGTAAAAATTCATTGGTTTGATTACAAGGTCAAGTATGACCTTCCTGATCTCTGATATGTTACTTCAACGATTGCTGGTGTCGTATTATTTTCCATTCCACGGCATATGAAGAAAAACTAGGAGTAGATTAAAGTAATTTTGTGAATCATTTCGTCAAAGAAAGTTAATTTGTACTTCACGCTGGATTCGTGGGCACAATAGAATCATTTTAGAAATCGAGTACTTGACCTGATTTCTTTGCACACTGGAATTTCCCTCTTCCCCTCTCATCTTCCACCTTATTCACTTTGCATTTCTCTCACATTATTATCCACGTGCTGATTAGCCCAGCTACACAGCACTCATAAATTTACTATAACTTCTACTCGTGCTTCGGTAAAAAACGCACACTCCTTTTGACCAATATCTCCTCACCCTCTGTCACCCCACCTAACTCTCACTCCACAACACTAGATCACCTAATCCCACTGTTTTCTCATTCTTCGTAACCTTCTATAAATCTTCTGAGAGACGTGCATACCATAATGCCTAAATTATCACACACGCGTACATATATGCAAGTGCCCCACCCCGCAACATTTCATACCAGTCACCCACCGTCATTCCAGTCGGCCACACCCTCTCACCGCCTGGTGCCTCGACGCGTCCGCGGGGCTTGGCCGGGGCGCGCTACGACCGCGGCTGGACTCGCCACCACTCCGCGCCACGCCGCGCCACGCAGCGCCGCGCGCCTTGCGACCCGAGTGAAGGGAGACACCATCAAATTGAAGGCTGCTCCGAAAGAGCGGGAATTATTGTTAATTAGCGCTACCGTGTGGGGCGCCGCGCCGCGCCCGCCGCCTGTTTCGCCTCTTGTGCCTTCGCTGCCGCAACCGCCGCCGCCGCCGCCGCCGCTGCCGTCGCTGCTGCGCCGCCCCCGGCCGGCCGCGGCCGCGGTTGCGCGCGCCGCCAGTGTTTTGTTCAGCGACGGCGGTTTCCTGCCTTTTGTAGAGCGCCTTTGTGGCGCGCGGGCGATCGCGAGGGCCTGCTCCGTTGCCGCCGCGGTCCCCGCCGGTGGGCCACACTCTTTACACTTACCCACGCCGTCGTCAGCTCCAGAATTTTTCACTGCGAGGCCGATATGTGATAATGTGTTTGTAACGAGCTCGTTGTTTTATTGAATGATTTGAATGCTAATTATGATTTTTTTCCTTTGATTGTTCTGTTCTAAATTATAACATTTTATTCAAATTTCATATGTTCACAGAACCATTTATTGAAACAAAGGTTAGATCGCTCTACACTCAGAAGTTTCTAATAATATTTGGGCTTGATTCAAAGCAGTGTATATGTGATGTGTTTCAGTTACAAATAAAGATATTTAGTTCGAAAATGTATCAGGAAAAAGGAAGTAAAGTGTGTATCAGTATTAAATTTGGTATAACATAATTCTTCTTTGTTCCATGCTGTCCCTGAATTCAGAGGTAGGCAGCCACTTAATAAAACGTGTTCCTGTCGTCTGCGATGTGATGAATCTCTTCGAAACGAAGACTCGTTCGTGACTAACATTCTGGAATTATAATATTCGTCTCCCACACTTCTTATTCCATTGATCTGTTTTAACAAAATTCTTTGAAGCTTATAGTTTTTCCGTTGAATCATGATCTACTAGTTTTTAAGCATTCAACAATGCAACATAAAAAGAACAAAAACCGTTTTTAGTACTAAAACACTAAACTTATTAAATTATTTATATTCAAATGAATAGGCACATATTATAGATTTCTGCGGTGTTATTTTCATCTTTCTGAGCTCTCGTTCGTGAAAGAGCGTTCTAAATGAAGAATCGTTAGAGAATCGAAAAGTTTTGTTAAATAGAGGTTGCATTTATTATCCATATATACATTATTATTTTGTCAATTCTCGTTATTTTCTATCCAGCAGTGCTACCCGAATATAAGACCCCGTTTGTAATTTGGATATAATGTATGAAATACTTCAAATAAACAAAGTGTTTTGTGATAAATCTAAAAAATATTTATTAAACTAGTAATATCGAAAATGTATTAAAAAATTTAAAATGAAAATAAGATGTATATTTTAACAAAAAAAAGTAACTAAAACGACGTTATGGTGATTAAAAATGGGCTCGTAATATGAATTCCTATTACAAAAGAGACAGAGTTGGCCATAATAATAATAATAATAATAATAATAATAATAATAATAATAATAATAATAATAATAATAATAATAATTGCAAAGAAGATTATGGAAAACACGCAGAATGACAGGGACACTGAACTTCTGATAGTCCTTAACATGAAATGTGAGACACAAAAATGTTAAAGAAATCGTGGAGAGACAAACCACTCCACGGATAATATTTGACACGAATGGACAGGGTACAGATCAATGAAGATCAATTATTTATGTGGCTTGAAAGGGGAAGAATGAAGGCAGTATCAGAAGCACTTGTAATAGCTGCCCAAGATCAGGCCTTGAGAACATGACATTACGATAAAGCGGTTCTCAAAATTTCCCAAGGTGATAAATATCGCATTTGCCAGGAACACACAGAAACTATTGACCATATTGTCTCAGCTTCACCACCCCTAGCAAAGACCAAATATTTGAAAAGACACGACAGGGTGTGTAGCTACCTACGCTGGCAGATCTGTACGGCCCTCGAAGTTCCAAACACATGCCCGAAGTGATCCGAACACTCACCAAAACCGGTGACGTTGGATTGTGTACGATATTGTACGACCAACAAATTCAAACTGATCGCACGATAGCGCCAAACAAACCGGAAATAGTTATCCGGGATTTGGAGAACAAATCGTGTTTACTTGTCGATGTTGTTGTACCTTGAGATCAAAAGCGTCGTTACCAAGGAGGCAGAGAAACGTCTTAAATACAAAAGTCTGGAAATCGAGATCAACCGAATGTGGGGCGTAAAAGCACAGGTCGTACCGATAGTTATCGATGTGGGATTTGTTCCCTTAATTTGTGTAAGAACTTGGCTAAACTCCCAGGTAATTCAAAAGAAGTGCAAGAAATTGTTTTATTTGAACAGCTTACATTTTGCCCAAAGTATTGTAGAGGCACCGACAGTCCCTAGATCTGCCCCTTAGGTAGCTGGTTGCAACCTGGAGTAGATTTTATTTGATTAGATTTGAGTCGACTTGTAACATCTTTAGTCGTGATGTAATGGAATAATAATAATATTAATAATAATAATAATATCATTGCTTGCTTTTGCGATTTTTGTTAATGGGTTTCGTGCTCTGAGGGAAAATAAATAATTCGTTCACGTGCCAATTTGAAGCATTTCATACACAGTCGCCATTGGTTCACCATGTTTCCTTGGTCCTTCTTAGTTCTTCCTTTGATCCTCCAAACCCTCTAGTTGACTCAGAATAGTATTCTCTACTAGTTGCGTGGGAGTGTATGGTGCGTCACTTACAGGCTCTCATTTTAAGAAGCGGTCTCACATTCCGGGACATGACCCTACTATACTTTAATGCTGGTTTCAATTTCAACTAGTAGTGCTTCATCAGAACAACGTACTTTCCTGCATTATTTCTAAATTTGCCATTTTCAAAATTCAGATAGTTCAAAAAACGAATAAGAGACTTGCACCATTCATTTAAGCATTCCTTCTTATATATGCAGAAATAAATTGAACCAAATATTTGGAGCGGTTTTTGAGAAAATATTTTGTTGAAATTGAATTATTTTAAGGAAATTACAAGAAAACTACTCGTTTTATCAAATAATTGCGCATGACCTTTTTTAAAGAACTAATTTTTAGAATAATTTTGTGTTAGGTAGAAACTTTTTTGGGTAGTTTTGAATTGTTGATGTTTTTCAATTACCGAAAATAGTTTGCCGGAAATGAGACTAGTACCAATTGTTTACCATCTTTTGATACATGGGAAGAGAAAACTTAAAGGCAAAATTCGAAACCGTTTTTGAGAAAAAATGTATAAGAAAATAACTGCATGTATTTCACGCAAAATTACGCAAAAACTACTAATATTTTCGAAAAAGTGTACATGACTTTATTTCAAGACCTATTTTTAAAGAACATTGTCTAATCCAGGAAATAATCTCTTTATTCAAAATTGTAGTAGTAGAAAGACGCCAAAGAAATTGAACTTTTGTAATTTTGAAAACATGAGGCATTTCAACGAAAATAAGAACTGCACCATTATCTTAAGCGAACTTCATGCTATCAAATGACAAAGTAAATAAAAAATTGGGATTTATTTTTGAGAAAATTTCGAAAGTGTTTTTGAGTCTTCATGTAAAGTAACTCCAAAAATAAAAATATTCGTTTCAAACTCAGGGGGCCTCTAGTTTATTTAAATATATCGAGAAATATCAATTTTAGAGAAAATAGGTTGAAAGGTTTAAGTATTGACCGCAAACGGACGGACAGATAGACGGACATAAAAAAGTTTTGCCGTCAATCGCTTTTTCGGTATCAAGGATCCAAAATCCCGGATTTCTGTCTACACAGCATTCTAGAGGAAGTAATTTACTAAGTACTACTTTGTCGGAAGAAGATTTATCTCTTTTTCGTACCCAGGTCCCTGCAATGAAAAAATGTGCCGTGCCGAAAACTCGCCGTTTTCCGGCACACGATTACGATACTTTCTCTTCTTACGGTGTTAGGGTGAGAAAGTAAAAATCTTAATATTTTATTGAGGGAATTTTTTGCAGTGTTTTGAAAACATTTTTGTAATTGAAGTGATGTAATAATATAGATTTATATTGCGTTTGTGCAGTTTCAATAATTGTAATTGAAAGAGAGTAACTCTTAAGATGTAGCCATTATAAATTAGCCACTAAAGGTAATTTCACACCTCGTATAAGGAAAGACACTTGTCACGCTAATTGTTCACTAATAATATCTGGTGTTTCGTGTATTTCTGAAGTATCCGTTCTACCAGAATAATCAAATTATTGTTCATTGTTTACATCCATAATTTATTAAAGAAATATTTGGTTTGCCATGTATGTAATTTACTTCATGTCATACTTTGATGAAGATAGTATTATGAATCGGACATTTTGAAAGGGAAATAAGTCCATTTTTTTCGTAAAAAGAATTAAGATATACATTTTCTTAGCTATTCTTCAAGTTACAGATCAGTGTAAAAATGAAACTTGTTCAATCTTAAGTGATCTATTGTGAACTACACATTCGCTTGTCCGGAAAAGAGGAAGAAGTCCAGATCTAGTTTCTGGTCCTCATACAGAAGAACTAGTATTATTAACTAGGAAACTCCTAAAAGCTTCGTGCCAACAGTTATAGACATCGAAGACATCATAGACTTCAAAACTTGCTGGTCAAACTATTTTAAGAAGACAACCAAGCCTCTTATTCATCCTGGCAGTCCTCATTGTGAGTCGGGTTTGACTCTTTTCAAGTAAAGCAGCTAACGTATGATAGTATTTTTGTTACCTCGTGACACGTGAGTACATATATTGATGGATTTATGAAGTACTCATTCACGTTGATAAAAGGAAAGGCACGTCCAGATTTGCCTTTCAATGTCTCAGCTGTTCTTCCAATCAATGGAAAGAAAATAACCTATGTTCAGAGAATAGTAAATTACATCCCACATGAACATCTCCATTTCTACCAGACTGTTTTGACATAGCCACAGACTCAAGTGAAAATTGATGATGAGTAAATGCTAGTATTATTTATTTAGTAAGAGTATTTTTCATGATTATGTAGCAAAATATGTCAATTCGCATTATTATATATTTATTCTATGATTATATTGTTTTACAAGTCCAATAATAGAGAAATAAAAGGGTTGCTTTTTTAACTGTGATTATTTCATAATTATTTTATAAATGAAATATGTTCAAGGTTCTGTGCACCACAGAAATGCAAATTTGAAGTTACAGTGTAGCCCAACCAATCAATAACGACTAATTCTACTTTTGTGTAGAACAAATGCCCCAGATGAAAATTGCGGAGAGCTTCATTACGTTTTTTCTCAGAACTCTGGAACCAGGACTTATTTCCCTTTTCAAATCAACGATTCAATTATTTTATTGATTTCTTACTTTTCTACCTTTCGGAAAGCAATTGCTTGTCGGTACATTGAACGTAGAGCTCGAGATTCTGTCGCAAGGATGTCAGAAAATTTGGAATCTTGAAAGTAACCTACTTTGCATAATAAACCATTAGCATTAACTTGAAAAAGAAACGACGTTCTGAAACCGGTGTGGTCAACCCATTAAAAATTCGAAGCGTGTAGGTAGTTCGAAGACATCACACACCGGATGAAGTTTCCTTGATGAATCGGTGCATTTTGTAGCGTGACAACATTTGAGATTTCCTCCCAGTTTGGGGTTAATAACTTTTTGACATTGTTTCTTGAATATTCAATCATGTAGAATAGGTGTTCTCAGCAGGTCATGTAACATGTAATTACTCTCTAATTAGATTGCACGTCAGTTTTGATAGAAGGCGGAGGATCTGAACTTCCCACCACAGAGCGATGAGAACACAAAATATTACACCTAAAACAATTCGTCTTCATGACAATTAATTTGTTAAATGTTAAATTATGGTTACAAAATATTAATAATAATTTTCATACAATTTAGAAATGTCTTTATAGAAATTAGTAAATTAATGACATCCATTACAGAACGTAATTCGAAACAAAAGGTCATACATTCCTTTTGTGAAATTGAGACGAGAAATAATAGTTACAAATTCCATATTTATTATCTAATATATTCAATCATATTTTAGTTGAAAAAAGGGGTTCTTGAAACCATTTAATAATCGAATATCGCTTAAGTTTTGCAATTTCCCTGCCTTGTTTACGAAAAAGTGTTTTGAAAATGGAAATTCATGTACTAAATTTATTTATTCGTTTAATTAGTCCTTGAGCAAACATTGTTCATTTCTTAATCAACAGAATGTTCAACTATTTATTTTTAATAACTCTGCCTTTTTTTAGAACTAAAGATGAGAACTTCAAAATACTAGCATAATATTAGATTAAAGTATTAATGCTTTGTACTTTTTTGCTCCAGAACACTAAAAATAGCAGCACAGCATTTTATTACTAAAGAAATTATTTTGATGTGGACATCATAATGAAAGGAATATCGCCTAAGCTATCGAATATGCACCACGAGGCGTTAGTCGAACAATTGTCGACGGTCAGCGAGGGCAGGTAGTGAAGACGATTGCTATTTATTTATATTTGAGTTTTACATGAACGTCTTAGTGTAATTAACGAAATGAGTTGATAAAGAGGATTATAATTGCATGAGAGGTACTATGTTCAAAAAAACAAGCGACGATAGGAGTTCTTTACCATTCGAGGCATACATTATTGATGAAGTATTGTTTCTGAAAAAGAACTATATTAACGGGCCATGCGTTGAGCTTATTTGAAGAAATGTTTCAAAATGGACTTATTAAAAATATTCCAGATGAAATATTAGAAGCTAACAAAGCCACAAAATCATTACTTTTAACGAAAAGTTAAAACAGGTATGAGAGAGAATACAACATGGAAAGGAAAAATAGAAAATGAGTCACTTCTGACTCAATTTTGCTGGCGTACTTTTTAGAACACAACTGACTTATATTTTTTTACATTTGTAACATGTTAAGGCCAAATATTTTACACGTAAAGCATTTAATTTATTCACTTTAAATGCTTTATATTGTTTCATTATTCAGCTAGTGTCAAACCAACGTTTACTTCATCAAGTTTGTTTTATTCATTCATTGTTTATATGTAGTTTATGGAGGTATGTAAGCTACGATGTGCATTTTTGTTTATGTTTCATAACCAACTGGAAATACTTTGGCCACGTCTGTGTTACAGTGGCTTAATTAAACGATTTTGATCTTTTTTCTGAATTCTGACTGGTAGTTGTGGAGTTTTAATTACACGGTGGAGTTCCACTTGCACGAGTGTGCAACTAACCATCTTGGACCGTGAGGTCGCGGGTTCGAGTCCCGCCTCGAGTATGGTTGTATGTGTTCGTCCTTTCACCCCCCTATCATCACCATATCGTTTAATCCTCATATCATAACGTTACATCCAATAGTAGTCGCTAATGACCTGATAGTTGATGCAACCTTAAATAAAAAAACAAAATAAATTTATTATAGCCCTAGTACTATAATGAAGCTTCTTATAGCATCCCTATGAGTGCGTCGTAAATACAAATAAAATTTATCATTGTTTGTGATGTGTTTAATAATTAATTTAAAGATATATTTTCAGTTGACGTATGTGATCTGAGTAACGTTAGTGCGCTAGAAATTAGATGGATATTTTGCAGGATTTTTCGGAGGATAAATATACGACTAAAGGATAAATGTTGAAGAGGTAAAATATAATATCAAGCCATGGCTATATTTTTAAAAATTTTATTTTATCATAACCGTAATTACAAAACACAAATTTATTGTTAATCTTAATTTACTTCATATTGCAGGCTTGCGAATCATTTTAATGTGATGCTGTAAAAGAAAACTTTCAAACATACAATGAAATATAATACATTCAAATTTGTTTCAATAGGTTTCCCTTGAATGACAGGTACAGTTATTTAGAGAATAACCACAACTTGCTCATACAAAGCATTAATTTGTGTATTTTCCTTTTATTTCAACCTTTTCATAAAATTAAAATATTGGAACATGTGGAAAACAATACCTGTCATTACTATCTACGTGGCCCTGATTGTACTAGCTAAATATTGGTCTCAAAAACAGCGACTGCGTAAAAACGTTCAGTTGCAGCGCCCACATTTTAATAACCAAAGAGTAGCTTTTTTTTGGAGTCTCATTAGAATGCGCGCTGCGAGGGCTAGCGTTTGTTCTAATTGAAATTATCCCCACAAAAGTTAATGTTGTGTCATAGAAAGGGTTCCCTAAAACAAAAACAACGCACTTTTGTCCAAAATTGTACGCGAACGCATTTTTGATTTTACGTAAATTCAATGTTTGATCTATGTTGGCTGCATACCATACCAATTACATCCACACCAGTGTTCTGTTTAGTGAATTTCGCTCTGTTCCATGTTACAGTACATATTTCGGGGTGCAACAGTGTGACGCTCAGACCACAGGATTGAAGATTGATCTTCTTTCTGGATCGGAGCATCAGGGTGTGGAAGCGTCAGTCTCGTCGATGTCAGGTGAACGCTTTTTAGTTCCAGACATTTTCATCACAGGTCACTTTCGTTTTGTAATAAGTGTGAAACTCTGGTGTATCATCTATTATAATTTTCCCACAAATATTAAAATATTATATACAACGCACACAATTTAAATATCTCAAATAGAGATTTCAAATGACGAATGTGTTGTATGGAAAACAGTTTTGTAGACTTATTTATTCTGACTGCAAATGATAAGAAATGGGAAACATTCTCAAACGTACTAATGTTTATCAACATTGTCGTTGATGATAAAAGTGGTATTTTATAAAGGAAACGGTATAAATTTAAATGCATTACATTTCTTTAAAAATTAACAAACGTGAAACAGTTGACAATTTTTTACTTACCTTAATTTCTTTTAATTTGTCCTACAGCCCTTATTTCTGAAAGAAAGAAAAAAATAGAATTATAAATACGTCTTAAAGAACAAAGTAGCATAATCAAATACATTTTTTTAGCTTCCTTTTTGCTGAACACCTAGATGTACTTGTTTTACGAATAACGAATCTAATAATGAGCGTGTGTATCCTCCGATTCTGCAGGTAATAAATTGTATTATATGGAATTAACTTCTAGTACCGAAGATATACAAATGAAATATTCGTATTTATTTTTATATGTTTCATCTACAAATGTTTTGTTCGACTTCGTAGTTTAATTGTGCTAAAAATATTCGTGGAGGTGCGAATACTTTTACGACCACGCGACGTGTTTGATATTGCCAATAACCTCATACAATACCCTCAAAAGAAATATTGTTTTGTATAATCGAAAATAAAAAACATTGCGATCCTTTGGCATTGCAAATATTGCATTTTTGTGTGTGTCATATGCAGTTGTTATATGAACGAGTCATCGCTCGGGTAATAAAGGAACCTAACTACATTTATCTATTCACCTATACAGTATATACGAATTATCACCAACCTACTATTGGTACTAACAATGTCGTCTACATCGTCCATCCCCGTGTTTTGACCCCTCTAATCCTTGATCTGTTGCACTCATTGCCTACTACGTATCCAGCGCTTCGTCCGGAGGGAGTAGGGTGGGAGGGAGTCAGTTTTTCGACTGGGAGTTTTTTCTCGAGGCCGAAATGCTGGCGGGCGCCGCTCCGGTGGCTAGCATCGTGAAATGGATGTTCCCAGCCGCCATATGGTAAACAAGGCGCCGGGCGGGCGGCTGGGGAGCCTCATTAGATGCGCCTAGAGAGAGGCCGGCGGCAGCGGCGGCAGCGGCGGCGGCGGCGGCGGCGATGACGGCGGAGGCGGCGCCAGGTAGCCGTACATTCTTCCAGGACGCAAAAACCGAACGGAGGATGTTTGTCAGGATTAATTTCTGTCCTGTAAGACAGGTTTAAGGTATTTAGAGAATATCTTGATAAAAAGTGTCGGGTCGCAGAAAATGTCTGTGGTCGGGCAGGGGCGGGAGAGCGAGGCAGGGGGAGCGCATTTCAAGCACCACGCCCACGCTAAGTCTGTGCCCGAAGAAATGAGTCAGGGAATGCGCAGAACGGCTTTGGAACTACGTTTGTTGGCAAAAAGGATGGCACTTTTCTATTTAGTTAAGGGCAATATTTATTTTTAGAACAATCAAAATTGATCCGCACGCATAAAAAATAGAACTGTAAATAATTATTCTAGAATGCTTTTATTTCAAATTCAAGTTCTATATAGTTGAGAGTAAGTACTAGCACTGCCTTGTCGAAAAACACGTTTATATGTTAAAGTTCCAAGGAAATTTCAAGAACATTTATATGTATTGATTCGAATCGATTTTTCTCATTGTTCTTGTAAATGTGTTGATGTTCTCTTCTTAAACACAAACTACAAGAACATAATAATAAATAGTAACTATTGATGCTAGAGAATCGCACTGACTTTCCCGTATTAGTTTTCTTTTTTCTTTTGATCTCGGCTACCTATTCCGACTTGCCATATACTCCTGCCAGCTGCCATCTATCGCCGCCCTAATTACGTTTTGAAATATTTTCTTTATTTTTCGGTTGCATAATATTATAACGGAAATACTATTCTGAGAAGATTAAGGAACACTGAAATATCGTTCTAAATGGCAATTTTCTTTGAAAAATTTCGAGCTGATTTTAAGAGAATAGCGTTTCAGCGCTACTGTAAATGTGAAATTTTAAGCTCTTTTTCACAGCAATCTTTTGTGTTTTCGAAAAATTTCATTAGAAGTCATTTAAAGCACTTTAACTCACAAATATAATTGTGTTTACATATTGTGGAAAACATGCATATTAACGGTGCGAGAGATCTATAAAAAAATACATTCGTGTAATTTTTGAAAAATAATAATAATAATAATAATAATAATAATAATAATAACAAACCAAAATACCCCAAAATGAACTTTACGTCATATTAAAGAGTGCAATTAGCACTCTCCGTTCGGAAAGCTGAAAGAAAAAAATTGGGGCCATTTATGAGAAAATGGCGTCTGAGCTTTGCTGAAAATGCGGAATTTTGAGCTAGTTTTCACAGAAAACGGTTGAGTTCTCAACAAACTTTACTTGACATTATTTAAAGCATATGTGCTCATAAATCTAATAATGTGAAGAAATTGTCGCTAATGTAAATATTACCGACGTGAGAGACAAGTAAAAAATTACATTTTTGTAACTTTTGAAAAAATAAAAGAATATAGCAATATGTCGTTTATGGCATCTCACAGAGTACATTAGGCACTATCCTTATCAAAAGTTTAAAGAAAAAGATTGGAGCCGTTTTTGAGAAAATCTTGTTTTTGTAATTTTTCAAAACTGCACATATTGCACGCAATATTGCGCGAAAACTACTGAACGTTTCAAAAGAATGTATATAACGGTAATGAAATAACTTACTATAGAGAACAAATTTTATTTGAAGAAAAAATCTCTATTTTTAATTTTGTAGTTGTGTAGTAGCCCGAAAAAATTCAAATTCTTTCTTTCGAAAATTCAGTGTTAACCGTGAAAATCTGATCAATACCACATTAATAAGTGTATTTTACTCTATTCTTACAAGAAATTTAAAGAAAAACTTTGGAGCCGTTTTTGAGAAACATTTGAAAATGTCTAGAGGGCTTCATATAAAGTACCCCCAAATTTTGAGGAAAGTTTTTCAAAATCTTAAAGCTTCGACTAGAGCCAGATGGACAGGGGTTTCTTAAATTTGAAAACAATCTTTCGCATGGCTTAGGCACTTGTGGTGTTCACAGACGGACAGACAGATGGACGGACAGACGGACAGACAGATGGACGGACAGACGGACACACGGACGGACAGATAGAACGACGTTTTGCTTTTATTTGGTTTTTCGGTATCAAGGGGGGTACCACAAAATAGGGATTCTGTCTACACCACGTGTTAGGAATTTCCCCCCTTAATTTAGCAACTGATTTTATCCACTTTTTGGTTATCAGAGTCTGGCAATGAATTGTTTCTGCCGAAAATTCGCTGTTTTTTCGCACACCATTACATAACTTTCCCATACGTATATTACTCCGTATATACGTACATATACGGGAAAGTAAAAAAAAAGCTAACATTCTTTCATTCCTTTGACGGAAACACTTTTGCTACGTGGGTATTGACGTCCTGAGGAGAACTTCCTTCAGAACTCTGTTTGACAACGTATTTTATCACATTAAATCAACAGAATAAAACCTGCTTTTTTTCGTCGCTTCTGAATCACATCCGGAATTGCCGCATTTGCACTCCGCTGTCCGGACTCCTGGCGATCAGCAGCGCTCTCAAATCCTGGAGTGGAAAAGGAGCTCCTCGGAGCGAGAGGACGCTCAAAGAATTTCCTCCTGGTGAGGACTCTGTTCCGCCGCGCGCCCGCACGCCTGCCTGCTCGTGGCCGGCCCCGCGGCGGCGCTGCGCGGCGCGGCGCGGCGCCCCGGGCCCACTTCGTCTGCGACGCCTTCGTCTGCCGCTTTGTGCGCCCGCCACCGGGCTCCGCGGGGGAGGGCACCGAGAGGACTGGCTCCGTCACAAGGGCGACGGGGCTTCTGAGGTCTTCACAGGAGCCATCCTGCGAGGAACACTTAGTTAAAGGTTCAAAGAGAAAAACAAAAATGCATTCAAATCGGCGAAAATAAATAACATACAAATTATTTAAAACTTTGTATGGCATTATTATTATTATTAATATTATTATTATTATTATTATTATTATTATTATTATTCCTGTATGTCACGACTTAAGATGTTATGTGTCGGATGACTATAACAATGTCAGTGCCAATGACTAATGTCAATCTACTCCAGGTTGCAACCAGCTACCTAAGGAGCAGATCTAGGAATTGTCGGTGCCTCTACAATACTTTGTGCAAAATGTAAGCTGTTCCAAATAAGCAATTTCATGCACTTCTTCTGAATTACCTGGGAGTTTAGACAAGTTCTTACACAAATTAAGGAAACAAATCCCACATCGATAACTATCGGTACGACCTGTCATGTTACGCCCCACATTCAGCTGATCTCGATTTCCAAACTTTTGTATTTGAGACGTTTTTCTGCCTCCTTGGTAACGACGTTTTCATCTCAAAGTACAACAACATCGACAAGTAAACACGATTTTTTCTCCAAATTCCGGATAACTATTTCCGGTTTGTTTGGCGCTACCGTGCGATTAGTTTGAATTTGATGGTCGTACAATATCGCACACAATCGAACAGACGTCACCGGTTTTGGTAAGTGTTCCTACCACTTGGGGCATGTGTTTGGAACTTTGAGGCAGGTACAGATCTGCCAGTGGAGGTAGCTACACACCCTGTCGTATCTTTTGAAGTATTCGGTCTTTGCTAGGATTGGACAAGTTGAGACAATATGATCAATTGTTATTATTATTATTATTATTATTATTATTATTATTATTATTATTCTAAGACTAAAGATGTTATGAGTTGGTTGAACATAAAATCTATTCGAGATTGTGACCAGCTTCCTAAGAAGATGTAGGGACTATCGCTGCCCTTTCAACACTTTGCGCAAAATATAGGCAGTTTCCAATAAAGCAATGTCTTGCACTTCCCAGTTATTTGAAAGGCCTGAGAGTAAAACCAAGTTCTAGCACAAACGTTGCTGAAAAAATCCCAGAGCTCCGATAATTACCGGGACAACATGTGCTTTTACACTTTACATTCGGCTGATCTCCAATCTTATATTTAAGACATTCTTATACGTAATACTTAATTCTTATATTTGAGATTTCTCTGCCACCTTGCTTACGATGTTTTGAACGCACAGTATAGCCACTCCTACAAGTAGATACTTTTTTCTCCAAATTTCGGAAAATAATGTCCGGTTTCTTTGCCGCAATAGTAAAATCATTTTGAATTTGTTGGCCGTCCAGTATTGTACTTCAATAGTTGGATTCGCTAGATACATATACAATACAAGAAGTATATAAGTTGTGTACTATAACAGGCTACATACAATACCTTTCCTATGTATCTTTACCATACTAATCGTTTCTCCTTTGTCCTCTAATATCCATCTCACCTTATCCTGAAAATTGTATCTTTTCCATATTCTTCCTTCTTTAAAGCCCAACATCTCTCTTATATGTGTTTCCAGTCTTCCTCTTTTATCAGATCTTTATTTTTCCCCTGACTATTAAGCCAATGTTGGACTAACTCATAACTCACTAACTATACTCGCGCTAGTTTTGTTTTTTAACCTTCATATTGCTATCATTCTTCAGTCACTTTCCTTACATTTTCCCTTTCAAATAATTATGAGTATCATTCTAGTGAATAATTTTGTACCATTTGCCATAAAATGAGTTTCTTATCTTTTTGTAATCTTCTTTCTGATCTTTATTTCTTTGAAACAATTCCGGACTTAAATCTTTGCCTTCTCCTCTTAACCTTGATGACAAGATAACGATGATGAGAGAATGAAGAAGACGACCAGAGCACATCGACCATACACCTTACTACTTGTAGAATGCCTAATGCAACAGCGAAATCAAAGGAGTCAGCTACATAACACGGTCACAGTCATTTTCTGAAACTAAGATTAAAGATCTCCCAAAAATAAAGGCAACGAGGGACGATTTTGAAATGTGTCTGTGCGTTATTTCCTTGTTTATTTGTTGTAAAGTTAGTTTATTGTGAGAATCAAATATTAGTTATGAGATTGCTATTGGAAATGCAAAATGACAATTGCAAAGGAGATAACTGTAAAAAATTAATGGTTGAGAGCGTATTTCCCAGACGTAATAATTTTTTCGCAATACTTCGAGGACGTGAGAAACTCCCTTGCGGCAACCAAGACCGAAGGGGAAGACATTAAATGAAGTGGTGGAAATAATTGCGTTGGTAATTGTAAATGATTAATTTAAAAAAACGGCGATAAACACTGTTTTCACATCAGACATTTAACATCGATACCTACGGTGTTTAAATTAATCCTTACAATTTTGCCGATGGCCGCAGTGAAGTTGTTTTATAAGCAATAAATCTAGGAACGTGACAGCTCTAATGGCGAGTTTATTATTTTCCTTCAACGAGCGCAAAACGAACTGTTCTCATTAGCCCGGAGAAATCATAGGGAAAACATTGGCGGTAGTGTAGTTTCAGCTCGTCTCAGGAAATGTAATCACTGTGAGTCGCTGAACTGCTGTGGCCGAGAGATTCAGGCGTGACAAAAGCTATGAATGCAATGAAATGTGAAGTTTTAACCATCCCGCAAAATAGTCTGTACCCTGCATAGGGTGACAGGATAATAAAAAAGCAATAACGGGACTACATTGTACCCGATCAAAAATGACCGGATGGATCCAGTTGTGGGGACACTAAAAGGAGTTTGGGTCGACTCATTTCATAAGTCAAAAATCTAACGCCTTCATCAGTTGTACATATTGAAAGAATTGAACTGTTCAATATGCCTTCCCATAGGCAATTATCATTAATGGAGAGAAAAGAAAGTTTGCCTCGATATTAACAGGTTCGTTTGACTTCATATAGCACCAACGAAAATATGTTTAATTCTTCTGTTAAGCTTCCCTCCTTTTGTCAATTTCTTCATAATACTCACTTTATGTTTCTATAATCACGCTGTATTGTTTAGATATTACGTAATATTTCATCAAAATAATCATCGTAAACATACCTGAAAGGAGGGAGAAATATAAAAACAATATTTTAGAATTATTTAGTACCAGGACAAATATGACAGATGTTACGTGGAATGCTGATGAGGGCATTTTGTCCTCTGTGGGGACTGTTAGGTTGAAAATGATAATCTTAAATTTGGCGAAAACGTAATTTAGAGTAAGCATTTTTCTTCTAAACAATTTAGCGTAGTCGGCACAGTTCGTCTCAAACAATCCAATTACGGGGATAAAAATTGAAAGTAGACCTACATTTAAATAGTAAACAGCGCCACATTGCTAGCGAAGGGTCATTGCAAATTGTGTAGACAAATCGCTCACATTCCTCTGTGCCTTAATAAAAATCTTTATGTATAGTTCGGTGTCGCCGAGAGAGAATTAAATTCGGTCGGTACAATCCAACACCAAGAGCCGAAGCTGTGGTGACGGCGGTCCAGTGGCTGCGAAGGCCGTGCCGCCGGGCGCGTCAAACGCAACAGCTCTCGCGCGCCGTTTCATCCCGCGCCCCCCAGGCGGGGGGGGGGCTGGCCCCCTCGCGGGCGCTCACCTGGGCCCCGCCAATGGGGCCCCGCGCCGGGCCCCTCAGGTGGGAACTCGCGGGGCCGCGGGCGCGCGCCCCGCACCCAACCGGCGCTCGGGCATTGTGCTCCGCGCTGAATGCACCGCCGCCCCTGGAGGAGCAGCACGAGAGGTGGAGGAGGAGGCGAGGCGGCCGAGGGTGCGATCCCGCCCCGCCCCGCCCCGCCGCTCCGCGCACCGCCGTGGACCGCGACGCCATCTTGGCGATGCGTGAGAAACTCCGCACGGAGAGGTGTTGGGAGGATCTCAAAGTCGCACAATGCAATTTGCGTGGATTCGAAACGGGTTTTAAATCTTTTTTATAAATAGGATTTTCGAGAATTTGATCCACCATTTAATGTGCAGCATTGCTGAAAATATTCTTTGTGCGTACAATGGAACCTTAATTTGTGCTTGCAGCTTGCCGTATTGCACATATTTTTCCAAAAAATGTCCCTACTTCATTTCATCTAGTACATTATCTCAACGCATTATTAGTACATAATAATTTTAAGTTTTCAAGCCGTACTAATATTTTGAAACAAGTGTTTACATATTTTGAAATTTTTATTACCTGTGGCCATAGATCGCCAGCCATTGATCACAAACAATACAGCAGTAACAGTGAGAGTTGGTAGATTGCGTATTACTTCATTTTTATTGAAAATGATCATGAAATAAAGTACCTACAATAGATTCGACATTTCAGAATGACTTCTACCGACGCCCGAATACTTCAGTAAATGTCCAGGAAAATCCGCCGTTGTCAGGTATTGACTTCCCCGTCAATCTCAGATTGCATTATATATCATTTATGCACTCTTGTAACGAAAGGTCGAAAAAAATCTGAATCCAAAATCGGAAGAATTATTATTGAATTGTGAAATAGAAAGAAAATATTTAAAGTGGTATATCGTCTTCATAAAAAAGCAAAGAACGATCGGAAGGATGAGTCGAAAATTCTGTTATTTCCATGAATACAAAAGCTCACCCTTTGTGCAGATTCTTTGGTCCAGCAACAATGAGTGAACGCTCCTTTTGAAATTTACCCTCTTCCTTTTCCTTTCTAAGGAGACACTATCAGCATCTATATTCGCTTTTTCTGTGGGGGCGAAAGTGGAGTTGAGTTGTTGATACTCCTAATTGAATGTGCACCAAAAAGAATGTATATATTTTCAGAAATAATGCTCTATGTTTAGGCATTTTCACATTTATTCTGTATCCACTTTATGCATCTATAGTTGCGTGGTTTGATGTCCAGATGTAATAACACTGTAAGACGATAATGCTACTCTTAACACTATTAATTTCCGTAATTTGGCCATTAAACATTATCTTCTGTAATTGAGATATATTCAACAATAACAGCGTGTAAATATATATGGAATACTCGTATGTTCAGATATACGGTATTATGTTTTTATTATCACGATGTGAAAATTACGATGTGATTATCACGGTGTGTAAGTACTATTGAAATATTATTGATTGTCAATTTCTTTGACTTTACACTTTAATTTCGAGTCACGATAGTGAGAACAACTTATGTTCGTCTTTCATTTCGAGAACTTTTTTCTGGCCTAGAAAAAAAATTGTTTACAAATTAAAAACTAGGAATTCAAAATACAAGTTCATTGCCTGTAGGAACACCCCCTTTGAAAAATATTCAAGATGAAGTTGAAGTTCGAAGGGCGTTCTTGGCATTACAACAGCAACAAATGAAAATTCTTTGCATTTTGAACTAGCGCATCGATGTTTGCAACCTTCTTGTCTAAAAACGACGTGAAGCTCAAGTAATTATAAATATCTATGCCAGTATCTGTGTTTCACGAATGTTGTCAGTATATATAATGTAAGTGGTCCAATGATTCCGATATATTAGAAAATATTTTTCTTGTGAAAGCTACTTTTCTTGTATCTCTACTTTCTTTTTGTGAGAAAAATAGAACTACGTGCACTTTAAAATAATTGCCAATATCGCTCATTAAATGAAACACCACCATAACTATGAAAAACATCGCTTTCTCGACACTGTATTTGAAGATTATATTTGGCACATTGGTCTTTATTCTTTTACAAATTAGTTTAGAACCATCGCATCTACATTCTTTGATTTGACCCTCCCGTAATTGAAAATATTAAAGATGATTCATCAGCATTCGCAAATAAACAAAAATAACGATTTTTTTAAAAAAGTATTGCTTTTCCTAAACGCTTGCCAGATTGTACGTACTGACACTGTTGACTAAGTGTGAGAGTGCGGATTAATTGATTGATTAGTGTTTCCGGGCATGTCAGCTGCTAAGATCATTAGTCCCGTAAGTGTAGTCCTTTTTCTCGCAGGAGACGGCAGTCCATCCCCCGCTCGATGGTAGATTCGGCGCCTATCGTATACGTCGTGCCGGCTTGCTATGTTTTCCCAACAAGACAACTCCCGTCAGCGGGGCATCGCGCCAGCCAGGACGAGCTCTAATCTTCCGACTGGTCTCCCAACATGTGCGGTAGTGAAGTACATATAAGTGAAAGAGTGTGAAAGTAAGGGGGAAGGAAAGATCGCGCGCGGTCCGGGACCCGTTTGTTACGGTACTGCTTCGGCTTTCGCCTGGTGTTGATCAGAGAAAAACGAAAAACTACTGATCAGAACATCCGGCCTCTAGACTTCTCCTCTGGGTAGCAGTTGAATTCTAACTTTGCCCCTCACGCCACGCAAATCCCATCTTCGTGATGGAATATGTAACGGTATTTCGCATCTTTTTCAGTCGTTCCCCTAGATTTTGCATGATCGCGACCGTATCCAGCAGTGCTTGCGATCATGCTCCTCTACCGGCAAGACCAAGAAAGACGCGAAATGCCGTGACATATTCCATCGCGAAGATAGGATTTGAGTGGCCTTGAGGGGCAAAGTTAGAGAAATCGCAGTGTAGTGTCGAAAGTCCTAGAATGGTCAGCAATGTAACCCTAGGACCCCCCGGTCAGAGCCAGTGCTGTGACATCAATCGATGTCCTGAGCCACGCGAGGCGGCGCGGAGCGGCGCGTGGCGCGCATCCGGAGGCGAACCCCGCCCCGCGGCGCCCGCCGCATCGCCGCCTCGCGCTGCTTGTCGGACGCCATCGCGGCCGCGGTGCCGCCGGGCGCGGCCGAGCGTAGGGAGATCTCGCGCGGATAGCCGCCCCATGGCGCACGGGCCCCGCCCCCGCCCCGCCCCCGCCGATTTCCCCCGGACGCGCTTTGTTCCCACTCGGCCTCGTTAAGTGTCCGCGGAGAGACAAAGCCTGTTTAGATTTTCGCAATTAAACCCATTTAACTGTCTCTTCTTTCTCGCAAAGCGCTTCATTCATGAAGTTATCGAGTAAGTAGCGAGATGCTTATCCCAGTGAGTAATGGCGCCCCGCCTGGCGCTTCCTACACAAGCACCGAGTCGCTAACGTGGATTTCGTAAAAAATAGGGCTGCAGATTTCATCAGAAATACGCGTCCCCGTGTCCCACGGTTGTGTTTTGTCAAGCGTCGGGTCACTTTCGTGCTAGCTCGCGTGCGTGCGAGTCGACTTTGCTTTCGTGATCTATGTCTAGAAATCAGGCGCTGTGTTTGAAATTGTTGACTCCAGACGTAGTGATTTAGAGTATAAAACAGGAATGCGAGTGACAGTAAACGTGTTGGAACACACTGTTGGTTTTTCAGTTGTCACATATTTGATCTCAAACAATTTTTTCAGCACAGTACTGTTTCAATAAAAAAAAAAAGATAGATGAAAGTCATGAGAATTAAAAATGAAATTCAAATGAACGTAAAAGTTCTTATTCTAAGTGGAAATGGCTTTATTCAGTTAATTATTCAGTTAATTAAAAGTTAATAATTCAGTTAATTAAAAGATTATAACTTCTTATGATTAAAATAACTGTATTATTTTTATATTTAGTCTTTTGTCTTATTATTCATAATAGGTTTCCTTCATTTAACAATTCGAGATAAGTGTTTAAGTATTTTCAACGTTTCTTTTTACGGTCATTATAATTATATTATTTAATACAATGAAACAATAATTTTTCTTCTCATTTCTACAATTCAATTACAATAGTACAACGTAGTAATTGGTATTCCTTTTTACTTGGTTAATTTTTATTGAGTTTCTGCTTATTTAGTTCAAGGACTGAAACCGACCACTCGAAAGGCACTCTCGGTCTCGCTGCGGCCGTCTCTTGTTCTTTGCGGCTGTGTCGACACTCAGATCCGCCAGTCGATACTCGCGGGAGCGTCAGTGCCTGTTATCGAATCCACGCATTTCAGCTACCATCCCTTTCGCCCACTTGTCTCGAATCTCGGAGACATCGTTTCTTGTTGAAACAATACCGCCGGTGGAGGGAAAGGTAATATTTTATTAATTTAGGGTACGAGGAAAAGTGAGTGATTAAAACTGAATATTACAACAGAATACTAAATATCTCAAGTAAATAATTTTATTTTTTACTGATTTGTTATTTCTTGTTATTGTCTTCGATCCGGAGCGTAATATACGCTGCCTGCATAACTTACCTCTATCCAGAGGATCGTGGTTACGAAAGAAATATGAAAAAAGTTGAATGACGTCACATATTTTTGAAGGAATTTTGTGAGGCAAATGAGAAAAGACGGATAAAAATCATGATATTGCAAACCGAGTAGTTAACAGTAGGTAAAAAATAAAATATTGTATGTACGACGGGCGATGATTGGTTCTAATGATCAAGGGGTGAGAAAAAGTCCGAGGTCCAAGTTATTACGTCTTTAGCGTATAAATAACTATTATTCCTGATAATGGAATTTAAAATACCTCCGAATAAACCTTTTGAAGAATGAGGATGATTCTTGTCCACTATCCTTGAAACACACACTTATTTTCATTTTAAGATAGTTAAATAGAATTATCGGTAAAGACTCGATCTCATCAGACGAGAATACATGTACAGGCGGAAACCCATATCACATCGTGAAAATACTTCAACAGCACCCACATGAAATCAGGCCCGGTGGAAAATGTGGGTAAGGTGGCTAGCTATACCCACACGAAAAATTCAGAGTGGGTAAAGTACCCACTCGGGATCTGAGAGTGAGAGAAATATTCTAAAAAATCCAAATTCCAGAAATCAACGCAGCTTCTTGGCATTGCGTTGACTCAAAACGCATATGCAATCAACTATGTAGTAAATTCGGCTGAACAGTATTGTCATTTTACACGTTTATAGCGACAGGGCAACGTTGTTTTTGCGTTGTTTCAATGAACTCTGCTGAAGTTACATAAAATGAGTGCGATAAAAATATGTTAATAATTAATGATAAAATTGACAATTTGAAAAAGTCTGTTTTGTATTTTCCCCTTCTTATACATTTACGATGGGTGTTAGAGGATGGAGAGGAAAGGAAGGGAGGATCCCCTCTCGGGTCAAATACCCACCCAGACTTAACACCAACCGGCCCTGCATGAAATTGCATTAAAACACACACATTGCATTAAAATGTTAAATTAAAACGAAATGTAGTTTTTCTGATTCTGAAATTATGTAAGAAATGTAAATTATGACACATCAAAGAATTATTTGTGATGATTAAAAAAAGAATGAAATTGTCATTTTTTCCAAGTCATGAACAAAATAATTAAGAGTGCATTGTTGACTATAGATCCGTTCCTTTCTTTCTTTAACCTCAATAAACAATATGATCTTACAAAACCGTTCTCATATTTTGATTTTTTCCACAATCCTAATTTAAATTGTTGCCCTGCATTTGTAGCATAGTTCCTTCTCGAGCCCACTTCTCTTTGATTTTATAGACTTGTTCCACTCACTACGTGAACTAATACCAATACGCGCTCATATCATGTCTTCACCTTCTCTTCATACGTTGGAACGGCTCTGGGTGACGTGCTGTGCCCTCACGTCGTCTCCTGCCATGTAGTACCTCTTCTCCTCCAAGTCTGCCTTTCACTAGGTAGTCTCCTCATTGCAGTACTGGCGTTCTCATCACTCAGCTACTTGCCTTCACCCAATCACTGTCTCTTAGCGCCTTCTCATCATCACTTCCCTCGACTATGTTCATCCTTTCGCACCCTCTCCCCATTCACCACCCAGTATTTGTAGCAATTTTATACAACCATGAACCTGCAAAAAATATTTCCAACGACAAATATTTTCTCCGCGCTTAGATTCGAACATTGGCCTTTCGAGTTCACATGCCAAGCATGTTTCTGCTACACCACCAACCGCACGGTTAGACTCAGCTTTCCCGACGCTAAAAAAGCAAGTGATTCGTCGAAATTGTCGAAGAAAGTTTAACGAAAATGACACGCCCTTTACTCTCTCCGGGAAAAAATTAAACAAAAAATTTGGAGTTGTTTTTTAGAAAAAGAGCAGAAATTATGCAAAACTCTTCTCGCTTTTTCAAAACTTGTACGTGACATTTTTTAAAGAATCGATTCCTTTAGAATAGATTTCATTTCATAAAAGTATATTTATGATCAATATTGTACTTTTGCAATGTTAATTTAGAGCAATTTTCGAAAATACAAAATGTTTGCCAAAAATAGGACAAAAAAACTTCTTACCAACCTTTGACTAATACGAAAAGAAATTTTAAACACTTGGATCTGTTTTCAGAAAAATAATTGCCTGTATTACTCGCAAAATTACACGAATAATACTCACATTTTCGAAAAAAATGTACACGACCTTATTTGAGCATGTCTTCGAATGACATGTTTTATTCAAGTAAAAAGTGTTTCTTCAATATTGTAGTTTACAGGAAGACGCGAAAAAAATTTGAATTTTTGCAATTTTCGAAATATTAAGAATTTCAGCGACAATGAGACTTGTACCATTCTTTTAAGCCTTATTTACGCTATTGGAAAACAAGATTTAATCAAAAAATTTGGAGCCATTTTTGAGAAAATTTTGAAACTTGTTGAGAGGCTTCATGTAAAATATCCCCAAAAAATCTAAATTTCCATTTCAAACTCGTGGGGTCTCGAGTTCGTTCAGAACGGTTGGGGAATATCAATTTGGATAAAATTGTTTCCACGTTTTAGGCGCTAGCGTTGAGCACAGACGGACAGTCATGCAGACGTTTGCTGTCAATTTTTCGGTATCAAGGGCCCACAAAATGTGGATGGTAAATATACGTGTTAGAATAAGTAATTTGCTACAAATTGGGACAAAATTTATCCACTTTTTTGTTACCAGGACCTGGCAATACGAGTTTTTCTGATGAAAAACTGTCGATTTCCGCCGCAGTATTAAAATAATTTTTCTTTATTACATAAATGTAATAAGGCGAGAAAGTAAAAAATGCTCTGGAAAGAATAGGCGTCAAACACGCGTTAAACATATCCATAATTTTTCTCTTTGACTTCCAACATCAACACCAAGTCTTAACTTTCTGCTTTTTACAGTCTCTGTCTTCATCTGTGTTCTTACTGACCTTGTGTCGTCTTTACTTACGTAATTCATCTGCCACTCATATTGTCTTCCTCCATTCCTTCATGTTTTTGCATTTTATTTTTCATGGTGTTAATTCAATATCTTTTGCTTGATCAAGTTTTACGCTTGCTATCTTCATGAATTCATTCACAAATGCATGCCCTCACTGTCGACAAGCACTCATCTTTTCCATTTTTGCACTTCACCGTGAGTCCGAGTCCTCTTCCAAGGCTCCTCGTCTCCCACGCGCACACACAACTTCGTGCCTCCGTGTCCATCACGTTCTCGGCTCTTCTCGTCACTCGTTTTCTATCCTCATTCTTCCTCTGTGCTGGTGCCTCCAGCGCCCTCGTGTGCACCTTCACCCGAGCAGCCTCCTCCCCCGCCGCCGCCCCCGCCCCCGCCGCCGCCCCCGGCCCGCGAGCCGGCGCTCATCCGCGGAGGCCAGGCCTTTCAGCGGCGCCGGCGGAGCGCGCGACAAAAGAAACCTAACGAGATCGAGCGCCTCGTGCGGTTTTCCGTAAGTAGGGCACAAAACCCTGCATTGTGCGTCGGGGTTGCCGCCCCGCCGAGGCCGCCACGCCGCGCCGCTCCTCCACCCCCACCCCCACCCCCGCCTCCGCCACCGCTCCACACGCCATCCCCTTCCCTTCCCTTCTCTTCCCCTGCGCCGCTGTGCGGAGGCAGGAGCGCCCGCCCACCCAGCCGCCCACTCACCCGGCTGTCGTCACAAAAGAGAGCGGAATTTATTTCTATTTATACGTTTATTGGAGAAGTTCTAACGCAAACAAACAAGAGAGATAAAAAGCCCCCGGTGGCGAACGGCGGTGTTTGTGTCTCGCACGAGTAACTTCTCTCGCGCCTCCATCTCGTGGCAGGAACGCGTTTGTGCAGCTGGACTTGTTGGGATGACGTTGAAAGTAGTTGGTAGTTGTCTCGAGTTGTCACACGGAGAAATGTGGCCTTTTAAATCACTCTTCATTAACTATGTATTCTGTCTCCTGACCTTCTAACTTTTTATTTAAATAATAAGTTATACCAATAAGTATTATTTATTAAATTTAAAATTCTGCACATTTTCAAAAAAAAATAGTACTTATATTTCTTTGATTCGTATTTCTTTTTTCCTTTACACAATTAACGTTCTAAAAATGGTTTGCTTCAGGTAAAGTAATTTCAAATGGCTTAACTCCGAAAACGCACTTCTTGGCAAAGTGGAATTTAAGTATGATGTGTTTTCAAATGATTTTTTTTATTTTTACCTAGGAATAAAATAACATTTTCATTATTAACATCCGTAATAATAGTGCAATATTTTTGCAGGGTGAGATAACTGAATTTGAAATACATTTAGCATTCACTACCGAAAAGAACAAAGCCAGTTAATGAAACTTTGGAATAATTATTTTAAAGACATTCATAATAAAATATTAATCACTGTCTTTCACTCTTCCAACTACTATGTTCTAATTACATTACAATTGGATATGAAAAGGTGTGACGCCTAAGCAACATTAGATAAGAAATCGAATAAGAATACTAGTTAACGGCTCAATCTACTCGTACAACTAGTGCGAGTATTGTTAAAATTTTTATTGGGTCCATAATTATTATTATTCTACATTGCAATTCTATTTTCTATGTTTTCATTACAATATACAATTAAAGTTTCTATAAAAAACGAAACTCTTATGTACAGTAATTCCTCGACACTTATCCGCTAATCGCGAGTTCCGAACATTCACCATTAAATAAATGTTACTGGTTTAAACATTCGCGAGTGCGTCTTCTGGTTGTACGACACTTATTTTGAAAGTGAGCTCATTTCATTTTCTGGGAACCGCCATCTGGGAACCGAACTCGGCAGACACCGGAGCTCAAAATGCCACGTTCTGCAATTATGTCAGAGTTGGAATGTTAATTCACATTAATAGAATAACAAAATTGTAAAATATTTTGATTCAGTTGCGTAGAATTGGAGATGAGGGTTTTGGTCACACGAACAGAAAAGTCATGTAGGATCTGTCCACCACTCATTTTAATGATTTCTCTGAAGAGAAGCTTTGAGAAATAATCAGCGGAAAAAAATCCCCTCGAACGTAGTGATGATCTAACGGGAGCGAAACTGCGTCATGGAACAAGTTTATGTCAAAAATGTTAATGGTGTTCTGAAACTTTAACAAGCTCTGGTGGAAAGAGCATTCGAATAGGATCCGAAGATGAAAATTACTTTGCAATTTAAAAAAGAAATAGAAACAGCAACTCTTACACATTACAATATTAGAACTACGATGAGGGTGATGAAACAAAAAATAAGTAAATCCTATATCCAATTACTTTCAACTTTGAAATAAGTTTCAAATATTGTTTTATTTCTTCTCTTTTAGATGTGATGTGATTTAATTGTGAATTCTGTTTGCAGTAGCGCGTATTCAGTTCTATTGCAAGTATTTTTCATTTTTATCTTTAATTTTTGTAGTTTTTCGATATCCAGGAACCAATTCCAACTTTTTTCATTAAAAGACAGGCGCAACATTCGTGGATTTGGCATTCGCGGTGCTTTCTGGGAACCTAATTCTCGCGAATGTTGAGGGATTAATGTACAGGTATATCTTTGTCCTACAGGCTCCCTCTGACGTATTGTGTCAATACTGATCATCAAAATCGAAAACCGGTCTTAACTTCGATGAAGTGTGTATGCATAAATATAGCATGAGGCAAGTACTACTTTCTTTGGCATATTTTCTTGCTATTCTTCTCCTGTCTTGCCAGGATTAGGTCTGAGACCTGAAGGGCTCTAATTCATTTGATTTATTTATTTGATTTATCCCTTGCGGTTGTATACAGCATCCGCAATTTCCACAACTTCTGGATTGTACTATTTATTATTCCATTTCTATCTATAAGTACATCTACTCCACAACATGATTTTTTTGTTTGTGCAACTCCTCTACAAAGCATTATTCAAGATCTTTAGTGCCTTTGAGTTTTTTTTGGTTTCAGTGATCGCAGCTATATTGATTTTATATTATTTGAATATTCTGTTAAGTTCGGTCTCATTTGATCCTAGACTTTGAACATTCCATGAGGCCACATTTAGTATATCCTTTAGTAATTCTTTATTCTTGTTCTGATCGTTCCCTGATCGTTGTACTTGTCTAGTCTTATTTCGAGACTCGGTACGAGACTTCTGAGAAAGGTTTTTCGGCATGTACAGGTTTCCAGCCTGTAGCATAACCCCCAATCTGGAGGAGCAGGTGATTTGTGGTCAAGGATTTCTTCCTCTAGCCTTTGGCGATCCAACGTTTATCTGCAAGGCAGCAAGCGTTTTATTACGAGGTATGACTGGCTTCTGTACGCCTGGAAAGATCCTTCCGGCTTTGGTTTTCTGTCAGGGTTTTCTTTCCCTTAGCCCAGAGCTCCCGTTTTTAGGCGCCGGAAACTCACCCTCGTCCATCTCTCATTAGGTACTCTCTGTGACGATCCAGGAGCCGTCACGAGCAGGAGAGAGACTGGACTTGCTGACTATACTCTGCTCTTTGGTCAGGGTACCCCATTGAGGGGGGCTTCTCTGGCATTTAATGGGACAGGTCTATGGGAATCGGCGTACCCCACCAAAACTCTAGTCAGCTTTGACAACCCTTGCTGTTCTTACGAAATATATTTGAAATAGTATACAAGGATTTAACATTCAATTCAAATAAATTCGGAAAAAATAATAATAATATGGTAAACTTGAACTTCGAGGGGACAATCAATGTCTGCAGTAAACAGGTTTTAAAAATGAATTTATTTAACGATTGGTATTAGATGATGGATCCTGCGATAACAATAAAAAGTATGGTACGACACTGCCGACTCTTTCGCTCAACTCCATTTTTCCTTAAAGCCAATTCGCCGAGGGGAGGCAGCATTTCGAAGCAAATGCATTTGACAGCGGTAATCTCGATTGCGTCAGCGCCGGCAGGGGAGGATGCCTTTTGGAATTTACGAGCAGATAATTGCTGGCTGGGCGTAACGGGCGGTCGCTCGCTGTGCTACAGCGCGGCGCTCGGCCTTCGGCGCGCTGCCCCGCCTTCACTTCGGACTGCAATTCAGCCACTTTCTCCCCCGACGAAAGAACTTTCAAAACAGTTGTTGTTAATTTTTTTCCCAGTCGCTTCAGTGTGTGGCTCTGCAGATTTCTTCACTTACTTTGCCAGCGTGAATCAACTCTGACTCGCGCGTCATTAGAGCTGTAAGTGTTTAGAGGCAGCCTTGAAGGACTTTGGTGGCATTTGGAATTATTTTGGGTTTAATTATCTTCAATAAGCGGATGGCTTATTTTTTTTAGAAATTAAACGGTAAATTAAGAACGAAAACAAAGTACGAAAATCGTTAAAATTCCATTTATTGTGCGTATGGTATGTTTGTGAAATGTGTTTGGTGTTGATTTTATTTAATTTTATATTGTATCACTTAGAGTTTTAAAAATAATGATCTTGAAGGTCAAACTTCAACAATTTTCATTAAGTAAACCAGTTTGAATATTTAATATAGTTCCGTATATACAAATAATTCTTTGTAACGAAAAATGATTATTTGCCAATTCTGTTTGGAACACTTAGAAATACGCAAAAATGCAACGAATTTCAATCATTTGATCAAATGTCTGTGTGTATTATTTTGTTCTAAAATAATGATAATTGTTTGCCAGTTAAATCAACGATATCTTATTGCTTACATTTTTTGGGGTTAAAAATGTGTCAGACATGAACTATATTAAAAAGGCATGAATACAATGAAATGATGAAAAGATGTTGCAAAATAAAATGCTCCACAAAGAGACATTATTAACTTACCAGAAACTCCCGTTAACTCTATGAAGAATTTAGACATTTTAAAATTATTATTTGCATTCGTATTATTTACAAACAATCATCTTCAGGAATCGTTATTTTGTTCTTCTCCGGAAGAACAGTTGTACAGTGTTCGTCGGGAACGTGGAAGCTCTTCATCTTGTGTGAAGCTTCTCATTATATCTGCAAAAAAGAAGAAATAATGAACAATTTTATAATATTCGACGTAAGGGTTACTTGGTACAAGAACGTCGCTATTACCCTTCATTTCTTTAAAATTGACTTTGAAATTCACTGGATATTAAAGAAAGGACATTATTAATTTCTTCAAAAGGTCTTATATTAATTGTGTTTGCTCCACTTTTTGTGATTCATTGTGTAAATATTTTTGCTACTTTATAAAATCTTAATAGTTTTCGGTGAAATCAGGATTGTTCATGTAGTTTATTATTTATGATATATCATTCATTCAAATTGTCATGTTAAAGTATTTTCTTCAAAATAATTCATTGGATAGTCGGTTAGGCTTTTAACACGGTTTGTGGAATGTTAGCCAAATTATAGACTCGTTTCTTTTATGAATCAAGTAGCTCTATAATGAAACGAGACTAGTCATAAACATTTTATGTGGTAAATGTTTTATCATCGTGCTGTCTCCTTCAATTGATTTAAAAAGAGGTTATGAGATGACTCTGCCTTTTAATGACGTTCTCAATCGAGGAGTAAGAAAACCAGTGTCTATTTACTCGTTCTCGCTTCCTCACTTCAAACCTCTGCTAATGATCTGCAAAGGAGCGTTAAGATCCACGGCGCTGTAAAGATTATTTTTCGTTCTTTCGTTTCTTTTCTTCCTGGATCTCTACCTGCGCAGAGCTAATGCGTTTCTTTGATTGTGGTAGAAAAAAGCTTATTTGCTCCTGATTACGCTAGTCCGCTGGTATGTGACTAATGTCTGACTAAATGGAATTGTCTTTTTGTTTTGTATTTTGTGCAATATTTCAGTACATCAATAAAGGCATTTTTATACCTTCTAATTTAAGATTCAAAGGTTGTTCAATTCAGTATTCTTCTGTATCTTCTCCGTAAGTACACACAACGGTAGAAGAAAAAGAAATGGTTTCATAAGCGATTGTTTGCTGATGTGTCGTATTCAAGAACCTCAGATATACTCTTTTGAGCAGTTATTTAGTCATTTTGAATTATTTTTTAACCGAGGCGGGAGCACTGCTTTGATCAATTCTGTTTTTCCATGAAAATACACACGCATGCAAATATGTACTTCCAATTCATGCCTTCGATTTTGTTCAACTGCTACTGACACCTTCATTACACATGCTAGCACAATTTTATTACGCTAATTACTTTAAAATATTAAGCGCATCCAGCACAGATTAAATAATTTCCGTTGCGCGTGCATGAAATAACGCTGGATATTATTAAATCGCGCACAATAAATACTAATAAATTCGGCTTTTAAAGGACTACTAAAATCATTCGCACAATTTAATCATATTTGTTTTACCGAGAGAGAAGTATATTTTTGTGAATTCGAATGCAGAAAAATGAACTCTGAGCTGCACTTCTACTACGGCACAATTCACTCACCTTAGAATATAATAACTATATAAATTATAGTTATGAGTGTGGGACTCATTTAATGTTCACTTCAGCACACAATCGAGTTTTGGGAAATTTATGTGTGTAAATGTTCGAGTTTTGTTTGTGTCAATAAAATTCTGTTGCTCTCAGTTCATGTCATCCACCATTCATCAATGTTAGATAATTATATTTCATTTTAGTCTCACACAATTATTTGGATATTTTATTTTTGCAACTCTGAAGACGAAGGACGAAACGAGCAGGGCGGGGGATGTGAACAAGAGCTGGATGGGAGGTGGAAGGTGAAGGAAGCCGCGGGAGATACGGGCGCCTCCCAGCATGGCTAGCGGATCCAGCGCGGCGCGTCAGCGGCTGCGGCGATGGCTCGGTGCAGGGAGGGGGTGCAAATCCGCCAATTAGCCGCCTCTCGCCGCTAACGAGGCCGCCCTCGCACCCCGTCGCACCCCTGCGATCGCATCCACGCTCTGAGTCCCGCCGCCCCTCCGCCCCGTCTCACCCCGCCCCGCCCCGCCCCTCCCCACCCGCCCTGCCCCCCGAACCCCGCCCCACCCTGCCCCACCCCCGCCTCGCATTGACACTTTTCCCGAGGGCGCCGCCGTCGGCCCCATCCGTCACTTTCATTCGGACAGCACACGCTTCCTCTCCTCTACGGAACACTATTGACCGTTATTTGCTGATATGTATTGCTATCAATTCAATTGTAATTGTGTACTAAAAGCGCCTGTTATATTCCGTTGATATTCTAATGCTGTTTAATTTCCATCGATTGTGTAAGTCCAGATGCATAAAGGATTGATGGAACTGAATACGTGAATATGATATAAACTGTCATAAACACCTTTGAATCGGAATTCACAGCAAAGTTACAATAAAAAACTTAACATCTTCCGATCATCTTAGTCTAGAAATTGTGAACTGACTACTCTCAATTACTCTCCGGAAATTGAAAACAGTACACTCGTTTTTACTTACTGACTCGTACACTAGTGTAGACTTAGTTTAAAGAAAGTTATATAATGCTTCAACAATACTATGTCAATATTTTGCCAAATATGTTTTGGGAATTCATGGTACTAAAAAAACGTTGTTTTTTTTTATTTCAAAACGCATATCTGGGAAAACCAGGTCTTAAAACGTAGAGAGCATTCCCCCGTAATAGATATTTTCTAGTCAATCTGGCCCGATTCAAATCCTATGAATATGACAATGGATCTTTTAATTTTTGTCGGTACTTAAATATTCCTAGGACATTTTTAATTTTTCTAAGATACGGCTTCATTTTTTAAACAGTGACTTGCTTGTATAAAGCAAAGTGCGCTTACAGAAACGGCAAAAGTCGGACTTTAATTAAAACCTCTGAAATTTCGTGAATTGCTTGGAAAGTTCAAAATTGGTTGAACCTCCCCCCACAACTTCATTATTTAATGCACAGTACATATAATTGATGATAAATGAAATCTAGTGTTCAAAATTAGCTTTGTAATGACGCCATGCGCTTCTTTCTTAAATATGAAACTATCGAACGAAACGCAAAAATGTGTTTGTGTTTATTATTTCAGGAATATCGTTTTCGACTAGTTGTGAAACCAGGATCCTCCAATACGAGAGCGCAGTGATTGTTTCCCGAGGCTGACATCACCTTGAGCGCGTCACGTGCTCCTCTCCTCCCCTGTGACTGCGTGACACATCTCGCACCCCACTGCTCACCTCGCTCCGCCGCCCAGCCTCCCTCGGCCGCCAGCGCTGCTACTGTCGCCCTATCGCGCCTCTCCTCTCGTCGACGCGCGACTTTGATATTCCGCCGAGCGGAAGGCCTCGCCGCTCGGGCGAGGGCTCCGGACGGGGGCGGGGGGCGGGCGGGGCGGGGGCGATGGCGACCGTCAGAGGTCGCCACCACGCGTCACATCGCCGCCGCCGCCTCAGTGGCCCGAGCACTCGAAAACGGTGGCCGTATTACACCTCTTGGATATTTTTTAAGGTCGATTTACTAGTAGGTCATTAGCGACCACTATTGGAGGTATCGTTACGGTATGAGGATGAAACGATATGGTGATGATAGAGGGGGGGGAAGGACGAACACATACAACCATGCCCGCGGCGGGACTCGAACCCGCGACCCCACGGTCCAAGATCACGACGGCACTACTGCTTTAGCGATCTTGGCCTCGGGGGCGACTCCTGGATGTTTGTTTTCGCGGGTAGTATTGTACTCGACCTTCCTCCAATCCGGGGAGACCGCAACACTATTCGTGTCTGTGGTATGATTCAAGATGTACCCCATTGGAACGTACCGGCTAGGTTTCGCTCCATTGCCGCGTCTCTGCTGGTTTTGAATTCAGACGGTGGTGGTGGATTTTCGATACTAGAAAGATAGCTAAGTCGAATTCATCCTGCTTTGTCTATTTTCTTCTGAATACTTGAGGTTGCTATGATTGAAAATATAAGGTGCCGAAGTAAAAGATTCGTTACATTTTCAAAGTTCTAAAAGTTGTTTACAAACATGGTTTGCGCTATTTCGTGATATCCAAGTTAATTATTAAGTAAATGTGTTTTTTTATTATTTATGTTTTGAAATATCAATATTAAATACGGCTATATGTTAGTATGGAACCCTATTTTAAATATTATATAGATGTTATTTTCTAATGTTCTTAACAAATATGACCTATAATACGAATAATAACGTTCAATTTTCCTCATCCTAAAAACTGTGTATACAATAGATGATTTCGCCTTCTTTAGTGGGTTACTGTCAACAGAAAAATCGTAATTATTGATTTCTTTGGGTTAAATACGTAGGAAAAAATCAATAGCAAGGTTTTTCAAACACACTGAATAGTTATAAAAGAAATAAAACAAGAGAGAAATACGTCTGCAAACGATTGTGTTGCATCGATTTAATCAAGTAGTTGAAATCACGATCGTGAATAGTTCTTTTGCCTATAAACGTCCTGCTTGATCGCTAGTATAAAACGTGAATTTTTACCACCCATCATTCCGAACGCGTTTTATCTACTTTCGTCTTTTACAAACACAAAGCGTACTTTAGAATACCTGCTAATATTTCTTTTAAGTGTATGAAGTTTTCTTGCATGTTAGAACTAAATTTTATTTGCCAAGTTATATTGAATAATGTGAAATAATTTTTAAGCATAGAGAATACATTTAAAAAATAAAGAGATTATTTGGTTATTGTTTTAAGATTTATACGGCAATTTTACCGAATAAATCTTTTAAGCAACAGCATTCGTCATAGTTGAGAATATTTTCATAGTTTTCTTAAAATTCTTGGGATACAATATTGAATTCGTATTGTAAAACTCAATGACCGATTTATTACATCTTTCTGAAAAGATCCTTTGGATAAAAAAGAAAAATTATATATTTTTTTAACTTTTTTAATAAATTACTTTCAAACCTCTATTTTTTCTCAGTACGTTCCACTTGATATTCTACCTTCTGTACGTGTTGGAGACCCTTTAAAGTCTTAAAAACTGTCTGTGCAGATTTCATAATTGCAACGCCAACTTCAATTACTTGCTTTCGTCTTATTGTTTAAATATATAATAATGGAAAATAAATCAAGTAGTATTTTCTTTTCGCTGCATTTCGGATGCACAAATTTTAGGTTCTGCAAGTTTGAAGCAAGTTCACACTTCCAATTCATACTTTTCAAAAATACTTGAAGTGGCCTCCTCCTCAGCAGTGCAGGCCACTACATGTGTCTTCACTGTAAATGAATTATAATTCGAAGTACCCTGTGTCGTTAACGTATTTAGAGTCTGACTGGTTTATCATCCACAAATTGCATCTGTGGTTTACGAAAATTTCTTACTTTTTTCTTAACAAATGCAATAAATACTGTAAAATATGTTCCGTCGGAATGAGTTGTATATTCATTCTAATACCAGAATAACACTTTATGAACACGTCCACATAATCAATCAGCATCAATTCGGCTCCGCTTCTCCCTGTGTCTCATTTCCTTGAAACCTCTTTATCCAAAGAGCATTTTTGCGTCCGCTTCACAACGTCTCCCAACAAGCCGTTATTCTCCCGAGCGGCATCGGCTGACGAAGCCTGGAGGCGGCCACCCTCCCCGAAGCAGGTCAACAGCGCCGCGCCGTCACCATCGCCGCCGCTAAAGTTCGCGCACGAGAGACGACCGAGAAACCCCGCCGCCGCCCCTCATCGCCTCCGCCGTCAGGGCTAATGGGGTGGGACGATAAACGGAGCCTCCAATTAAAGTGACTATAAATTTTCTTGCGCGCGCGGTCGCTCGCGCGGGCGGGCGGGCGGGCGGCGCTGGCCGGCCGCAGCACAACGGGAGCGCCTGGACGCATTGTGCGGAGATGAGAGCGCGCGAACGGTTTGGCGCCGGTTTACTGCCTCCGCCTCCGCCGCCGCCGCCGTCGCCGCCGCCGCTGCTTTACGAGCCGACAGACCCCGCGGACTAACGAACCGACAACGCGGCGGCGGCGGCGGCAGAAAACGCTCGCCGCACAGTAGCCGCCGCTGCCGTCACCGCCGCCGCCGCCGCCACCGCCACTGCCACAGGCAGAACCGCGTGCACGCGAACCGCGTTGACCCCACCCGTCAATATTACTCCGTCACTGAAACTAGTTTACAGTTCCGGAATGTTTCGTTAAAATTGTATTTGGTAATACGCGGTGGCCGACCCCACAATAACTCCTCAATAACGTGGTGCCCTGCCGAGATGAATGGAAGTAGCAAGAAAGTGTTTGTATGATATAAAAGTTGAGCGGTGGCATCTCTTGACAGGAATTTTAGCAGCAAGTACTAGTTAGTACATATCAGTTGAGATAGCATGAATGTTATTTATGCTGGGGTCGCTTGGGAGTCAATGAAGTCCGCAGCTGCCTTCCTTGAAGTTTACAGAGTATCTGGCAATGCATCTGACGTGCACTTCGGTGAATATTATATTCTTGCAAGAACTCTTTCGGCGTCTGGCGCGCAGCTAGCGGAAAATCTATAGAAGCAGCCACGAGAAGTCGGATCGCGAAGTGGTGAGGAAGCTTAGTTTAGCTGTACGACCTGCAAAGCATGTCTGCGAAGTATGAAAGTTAAGTTTCTGCTCGCAGAGGGAGAACATAAAAAGACTAAATTACGTCAGATACAGTCTGCATTCACTAGAGATATGTGTCACCATAAATTGTGGAATTTTCTACGAGTCTTGTTTCTAGCATGATTACAACATTGCACGTTTTTTTTGAAACTCAGTGTCTACGAACGCCTCGTATAAGAACTACTCGGTTTATTGGACACATGCTCTAATCATCTTACGAGTACTTCTGCTAGATCACCTCGGTTAATTCCTCTACCTTTCTCTCTATGATAAGTGTTCCCGATAAGGTAGATACTTCTTAGTGGAATTTATCTGCATCAAGGTCTTCATAAAAGACTGTTACCTAATGATAAATGGGTTTTCTTATATGTTTTTCTTTCTACTTTCTTTGGCGCTTTACTGTTGATAATTAAATGAATTACATAAAGGGAGTTTTGCTTTAATTTTGATGATAGATCATTTTATCCATTTGACACGAAAGTTCATGTATACGCCCTTAAAAAATTATAATGTATGTGCATGCACTGCAATTATAGTTTTATAATCTATGCAAAAAGGAAAGAAAGAAAGAAACATATTACTAGAATAAATATTACATTCACTCTAATTGAAGGAGATTTGACACTGGCAATTATTCTATTGCTTTCTCTACGCGTTTTATCATTTTATGAACCTATTTTATAAAACAATAATGATTACAGAACAATAACAATTATAGAGAGGCGAAACCAACTCTGTAATTATTACTTATATTACAGCTATTGCTTATAGTATAATTATTACTTATACTATAATTATTACTTATAAGTAATTGAATTATGTGGCTTTTCATCTCATAATAAATGAAAGAAAGGGCAACAGATTACCATTTCTGAAAGAGTGATTCTCGTATCCATTGAATGGTTACTAGTTTTAACATTGAATAATTAAATAATTTTGTTTATCTCTTTTTGGAGAAGTCTTAAACTGGACTGAGAGATAATATTATCATTTCGTCTGAACTTTACGAAATTTTGCCGTCTAAAGCTAGGAGCACACAAAAAACCAGCTCACTCAAACTACATCCAATATTAAAAACTAATGTTAGGTTAATGAAGTGTCATATTTCCGAATTGTAAGCTCTTTTGGATTTTCCAAAATTATGAAAGCTAGCTTTGTATATAGCAGTCCTCATTAGAAAATGCCACTTCGCATTATTGGAAGAAAATTCATTCAAAAGTAAGGGCTAATTAAAAGCTTTTCGAAAAAAGATATCCCAACCCACATTTCATCAAATTTATGGATATGCAAATTAAAATAGGTAACTTCATATGAATTCTTATGGGCGCCGAACCGCGACGTACTCTTCCCAAAATTCAAGGCTCTAGAAAAAAAATTATTCCGGCCTCTGTTTTTGAAAATTCAGGAATGTTCAAAGTAAAGTATAGATAACTTACGTTCACATGGGCTAATACAAACACAAAATGTCAGAAACAATACATCTCTCCCAAAATTTAAAGCAAATTCTAAGCTCTAGGCTCTAGAGTCTAGGGAATCTCTGTTAAGATGTGACTTGCCGAAAAGCAGGGTACGACGTGTAACTTTGTTATTTGAAATGTTCCACGCGTTTCGAAGATATAGATTGAAATATTTTTCTCCTAGAGCGTTGTATTTTGGGTTGGGTGTCGTATTTTGTCTGGGGATTTTAAGTTTTTGTTTACTTTCACTCATAAGCATGTACGTTATCTTGTATATCTTTAAAGTTTGGAATATCAAGGCAGCAAGAATTTTTTCTAGAGCCTAAAATTAGCCCTACATTTTGGGTTGGATTTCGTACTTTCTTTATTTTGTTTTCAAATATGTTAATCTCATACCAACGTGCAGTATGCCATCTGTTTCATTTTGTACTACCTTGAATTTTGTAATATAAAGGCTGCGATATTTTTATCCAAGAGCGTTAAATTTTGGATGAATTTTCTTTGACTACCAATAATGCGACGTTATATTTTGATTTTCTAGGAGGTCGCTGCTGACTGTAGACTAAAGCTAGTACTACCCACGATTTGGGGGAAATTCAAAAGAGCCTAACATTCAGTAATACAGCATTCAATTAGCCTAAAATTACTCTTTCTATGTGTCTTGACTTTGGAATCCTAACTAAATGGCTCGAGATTATGTTCCTGAAGGTTGGCAAACGTCACCATATATTTTCTCGCGGAAATTTTTTAAACGGAAAGAAATTAATCTATAAAGGCAAAATTTGTTTACATAGAAATTTGAATAACTATTCTCACATGACCAGTACCCATATTATGTATATTACATTGCATGTTTGACCAACTACAAGAGCAATGAATATTTGTCAGTTCGTTTATTGATGTTCTCACCGAATCATTTGTACTTCACATATATCTCATCGATGTAAAAAAACAACTTTTATTTCAGTAAAAAGGTTGTTGAAAGTATTTTTAATATGAATATTACATGAAAACCAAAATAAGTAAATTTTCTTGAATGAATAATTTCTTGACTATGGGCTGTTTTCCGCTTAAAAAAAGAATGATCGACCTAAAAAAACGTCTTAAGCGTAAGAAACTAGTGGTGCTACAACGGCACACACTTTCATGCGATATTGTTAATGGTTGTGTAATATTATAATATGACAATATTCGTCTTGTACAAATAGTTCGTACATTTACCATTTGATAACTTTTGAAACAAATGAAGCGCGAAAATTACATATATTTAATTCAAACGTCTAAACGAAAACAGCTTTCTACCATTGAATTCAGTGAATTCACGTTCTACATAGACGTATCAACGATGCGCGATTTTAGTTTTTTAACGCGAACCAACGGCGGCTGTCACTACCGCTTTCTGTTGTCAGTGCATTGTGGCAATAATGGGTTGCAACAAGGAACAATGGCCGCTGATTTGTACACATTTTGCAAATCAACATTTTTAATAACGCTAGCAACAAAATGCAAATGGATAGAAAAACACAATAAATAAATATATTATTGTTATAATCATCAAAACTAGTTTTCACACGAATTACTCTTTCTCACCCTTATTATTCAAAGCGAAATGATTCACTCGTTTTCACATTTAACTCAATTAAATTACGCAATTTCAAATAGATGCAAATTCATTTAATGCTTAAATAATATTAAACGTTATCTTTCTTTCAAGATTACAATGACTGCGTCCAAGCACTTTTCAAACTGCATTGCCATTTGAGTGACACCGAATCAAAGGAAGCGTTCCCTAAATTCGAATTTTCCATTTCCAATTTCAATAACAGAGTGCGTTGAAAATGGGACTCGCACCACTTTCTTTATCGTTCTTTGCTATATACGTGAGCAAATTTTAAAAAAATTATTTCTGAGAAAATAATAAAGTTTAAAACTGCCAATGTTTAACGCCAAATGACACAAAAAATACTCATATTTTCAAAACACTGAACTTGATCTTTTTTGAAGATCTGTTTTTGATGAACACATTTCACTAAGGAAAAATTCATCTTCATCATTGTAGCTGTAGGATGTCGCCGAAGATATGTTGAATATTTCCAATTTTCAAAAAATGAGGAACTTCAACGAAAGTGAAACCTAAACCATTCTCTTAAACGTACTTAACACTACTCACCAAAAAAATTAATCAAAAATTTGATGTCTGTTTTTGAAAATGTTCCAGAGGCTCTATGTAAAGTACCTCCCAAAAATAAAATATTGGTTTCAAATACAAGAAACCGCGACATCGGCCAAATCGATTGGGAAATATCAATTTTGAAGAAAATCGGCCGAACGATTTAGCCGCTAGCGTTATTTACAGACGGAGGGACATACTTTCTGCCATCAATCAATTTTTCGGACCTACAAAACATGAACTCTGGCTACACCAAATGTTAAAGGATTTTCCCCTCATATTAGAAACTGGTTTCTCTACATTTTCGTTAACAAGGCCCGGCAATAAGTGTTTTTCTGACGAAAATTTTCCGTTTTTTTCCCGCAGCATTACAAGAACTTTCTCTATACTGCGTAAGCAGTAGCGAAAAAGTAAAACTGGCCATTTTTAAATAATTCCAAGCGGCGGAGGGATTTGAAGACTTGATACGAAGATATTCATTCACATCTCACCGTAAACAAGGAATTTGATCGTATATGTGTGATTGTGGGGGTTTTCTGATTCGCGAAGGACTACTGGACGTTCTGCACGTTGCAGCGTCTCCAATAAGGATTCCATGAGTACTCTTAACATAGCATAATGAATATTATTTCGAGAATATCTTTAACTGATGTCGGCTGGGAAAAGTATTAATACAGTCGACTCTGGAGATAGTAAACTTACAGTTGTAGTGTAATCACTGGTCGCGGTCCACTTATGTAACATATAACCACTAGAAGATCAAGTTATATTGTATTCTCAACGTAGGTTACAGTTAATATAGGAAATACAACTTTCCTTTAAAAAATACTCAATACTGCGAATTCATAGTATAGGGTAGAGGGTCTCATGAGCAGTTTCTGTAGCACTGATGGTGAATGAAAGGGAGTGAGGGAACAGCGCCATTGAGGAAATTGTTTCAGCGCATCAATGATTGTTCTGTGCAACGTGAAGACTTCAACGACGAGGATCGCAAGTTAAAACCTAATGAATCTAACAAGGACAATGTGAATGCGCTAAAACCGTTTTCCTAAAAATAATAAAATGAGTGTGATGAAGAGGATATAAAAATGAAGAAAATACTCCAAATAGTGCAAAGGGCATTGAAGTGTGTTACCGGCTGCATAAAGCTCAAAACCAGGAATGCCGCTGCCTCTGACGCGACTCTGACAGAAAAGTCGTAAGTTTCGACTTCCAACGGTGGCGGATTTTCGACCCTAGCGGTCGACCTAGAGGTCGAATTCACCTGGTCTGGAGAAGAAATCTTGTGGGCGCATGCTCTGATAATAGTTTTCCGTGATTTCTCCTATCAACTCCACGCAAATGATGGAGCAGTACTCTAACAAATGGGCAACGGACTGCACGCGATGGTTTCTTCCTCTTGCTTGACGAAAACTCACCCCTTACACACTTACACTCGCATGCATTACACTTCTACACATGTTGAGAGATCAACCGGGAACTTACAGCTTTTTCCGGCTGAGACGGTGCCCTGTTGGGGGAGATATCTGAAGAGGGAAATCCCCCGCAAACCATATAGGACGGTGCCGGATCAGACCAGTCAGCGGGGGAGGATCGCCGATCCGACCCGCGAAAAAAATCATTCACTACTCTAACGCGATTAATGATCATAGCAGTTGTGCCCAGAAATATTAACCAAGTATTGGTGAGTGTTAAGACTGCCCTTAAATATTTAGATTGGGGGAACAATGTGGAAGCAAGTGTCAAGAAAGCGACGATTTGAAATTTTAAATTCGAGGCGATTGCACATTTGTTTCTGAAATAATAAAATAAAAGTTGAAAACTGTTTTATTTTGAGATTGTCGGATATAGTGAACCAAACGTTTACATGTGCCGACGTTTACACGTGTCCCAGACGTTTACATGTGCCGACAGTATTAATAATTAAGTCTGAAATGGAATATCTAACGGCCACCGAATCATGGCAACCGACTGGTCAATCATCGGCCGCCGCATCGCCTGCCATCGCAGTTCCGCCCCGGGGGCTCCGAGCGTGAGAGCCTTGGGGCGACGTGAGCCGCGGGGGCGGCGCGGCCGGGGCTGGGGGCGGCGCCAGAGGGCGGGGCGTGCTATCGACCAGCGGCGGCGGCGGCGGCGCCGCCGCGCCCACTTCCGGCGTTAATTAGCCGGTGACGTGTCAAAAGGCGGCGGCAGCGGCGCGGGTGGCTAATTACAGCAGGTAGCGGCCGGATTAGCCGCCCCTTCGCCGCCCCCACCGCCCCCGCCTCCCCCAGCAGCCGGAAGGGTTGCGGCGCCGCGACGACGGCGCGGCGTTGCGGGGGTGGAGCGTTCTCTGCAGCGGAGGGCTTCGTGGGGGGGCGGAGGAAGAAGCAGCAGAGAAGCACCAGAGGTTCAGAAATGGCGGTGGAGGTGAGAAGATGCAGAGCGTGACTGAGAACACCTTGGGTCGCAGCTTCTTCAAAAGGCGTGAATGCCTGGGGGAAGCCAGATCCAGGAACAACGCCGCATGGCCTCTCGAAAACCGAGAAGAGGTGAAATGGCAAATACAGGAAAGATTTATAACTTGGAGAATAAAGTGAGGATGTCGTTCTTTTAAAAATCCAGCACTATGACATTGAAATATACGTATCAAATCGCGGTACACTGAACATTGAAAATGATAAGAAAAGGAATTAGACATTGAGACGACGATATAAAGGAAATACACAGAATAAAGAATCGAATTCTGATGCCAGAGTGTGATTATGAGTCAGATTATCATACAACTCTTCTGCAAAAAGAAAAAAGTAGAAATTCTCATGATATTTTGTGTTCTCTAACGTGTCTATACAAAAGTTTTATTCGATCATGTCTCGCAGAAATACAGAGTATATTTATATGGATATTAACATGTAGATAAAGCAGTATTTACGCATACATTTGCTTCCTGGAAGTACCAGAGAATGTCCAAATTGATACGGAAAGTTTCCAACAATGAAAGTATCTCTTAGTGCATAAGGCAAAGTGTCAGCAAAGTGTGCATATCCAGAAAATTGAGAGTCTCAAAAGTCGAGGATTATTACTTCTAATTATATATAACGTAATTACAATAAATAAAGGAATGGTAATATCAGTAATAAAACAAATTGTAATGGCTCTAAGAGTTGGAACAGATTTCTTTCATTTAAAACGTTGGTTGACAATAATATCGTTTGAAAAGTTGATGGTTTTGAGGAAACGAATAAATACCATGAAACCATGACATCAGTATTTAATTACAGAGCAAGGCGTCGTTAACCTGTTGAAGAGAAACAAAATAGAAAATCTTTCTCCATTTTGCAGTGACCTTCATCCAGTCTTGGATCGAAACGTATCCTATGACCTTAGAGAACCCTGCCGAATCTCGAATATTCTGTGTGGGATTTGGGAACTATAAATGGTTTTATGAGAAAATATCCTTTGGAAGAAATTCACATACAAACATTTTTTTTGCTTGGCCTATCTCATAATTCGGTTTCAATTTCAATTCGCCTCATCAACTTGGGAATTGTCTGAAAACAACATAGCTGACTGCATACCAAAGGACAGAAGTAGATATTTAATCTGGATAAGATGGATTAACAGTTCGTGATCTCAGAACGACAAGGTTCTATCAGACTTTTTTTTGCGAAAATGATGTTTTCACATCATTGAGCACTACTGTCAGATCTACGGGTTAATAACAGAGGTTCTAAATCAGACTTCCAGAAAATCAGCATTGAACAAATGGAATAGCATTTTACATATCATCATTAAACACATCCAAAATTATAAAAGTGTCCCCGGCAAAATTTTCTCAAAATTGAATTGAAGTTTGTCACTCTGAGGTCGCAAATTCTGAGCATTTGCGCGCAAAACAGGCCGTCACTCATTGCGAGAGGCGAGTGTTCATCCAGAAGCGCCCCGAGGAGTTTCCTCAGGGAGGAGTCAGCGCAGGTGACGGCCGGGGGCGGCCGGGGGCGTGGCGTGGCGGGGGAGGCAGGGGCGGAGGCGCCCCGGGCGCGTGTCAGCCGCTCCCCCAGCACACCGGTGACCCCTGCGCCTCCGCCCTCCGCACACGCAGATGAGCAAAGGCAGCGCGCCGCGCGCCGGCCAATGGCGCGACGCGGCCGCTGCGCACATCGGGAGCCTTCCGATGAGGGAGCTCTCTGCTGCTTGTTCGCGTCGGACGTCCGCGCGTGGGCGCCTGTGGAGGTGTGCGTGTGTCGAGAGAGAGGGTTTTTGCTTGGCTCTCATGACGCACGTGTGATAAATGATGATGCCAAAGATATCGGCAAATTTAATTTAGTCGCGTTGGGATCAAATTCGGAATAGTGACTCATCTTCGTCAGGACAATGATATTTTTTGCACATTTCAGTGCGTAAAAATATGTGTGAAATACAAAGAAATATGTGAGAAATTCCAGTCCAGTCCTTTCATGTCGTGAATACTATTAGGATAGCAATTCATTAATATCTTATAAGCATGGTTACTGTTATAATAAAGAACGTTCAATTAATAAAGGCAAAATTCTCTTTTAGTGTATTAATACTATTAATTATGGACTGAAGTAAAAGTAGTCTAAGTCCGCCGGACATGAGACCCAGTTTCAGTTCATAGATTTTTGTTACTTTGTACACGAGCAAAAAATCTTGTAAATATTTTTATTGGGAAACTTATTGTTTATTTTAGTATTTATTTTGTATTAAATGGATAAAAATATTGCCCCATTAGATCCGCTCATATTTTGGAAATGTTTAGAGCGTTCTAAGATATTAATTCGACTCTACATGCTACGTTTACTAGTAAATTTTATACTCTTCTCGATTCAGCCTGCTGTAGTGCTTTTTCGCAAACAATTCCTTTTCTGTTGGTGTCAGTACAGATGTGCGACATCGGCAAAAGTATTTGTTGATTGAAGCATCACTCTGACGGGTTAGTTTTATGCGTTTTTCAGTATCTGCGCTGAATTTTTGTTTCTCTTTCTGATTACCGTGAGAATAATACAATTTTTGCGATCGGAAAACGTACTATCTTTGAGTATATTCACGCGCTGAAAACGAAACTACCATTCATTTTGCGATATCACATCTAGTTTTGTTTTTACATAAAAATAAAATTGTATAAGACCACTCAATCAAGTATATTCATGAGAAGTAGTTCAATGGTACCACGATAAGGGAAAGTCATCAAAGATTTTGAAAGAACCCGGAGACGGGTGAGGAGTCACATTTGTAAACACTTTTGTACACGTACTTCTTCTTTGAAGGTTGGAAAAAGTGTATATTCTTGCTAAACTAAAGATTAATTGCTTTTTTATTTCACTTAGATTTCATGAATTGCGCTCCTCGATATTGTAACATTGTATTTTTGGTACATTTTTTTGTTTCTCAAAAAATTGCATTTATATGAGTGATACGAGAATGTTTGACCTCATTTTTAAAATCCCGCAAGCAATTCAGTAAAGATCACACACTTCTATCCAGTGGAAGAACAATTAGTTCTCATTTGTTCTTCAACCTAATGGGCAAGTACGTCATAATATAATTAAGTAATTATTCCACAGTTTTCTTCAAAGGGATCCTGTCGATAACCAATACTGTTACCAATTATCAACCACTTTATTTATATACCAACCAATTATCATATTATATTTCATTGTCTTAAAAATTGTAATGTATAATAGAAACTGTAATGACCTAATATCGAATTGGAGGACTCAGTATTTGGAGTACTTACATAAGTACACTGAGGTAATTAAATCCTTCAAGACGGAACCATTCCAAGTGCCAATAGTATTCAGGTGTCGGTAGGAGACATTTCAATTGATGCTGTTGCTAACTGTGCTTTTCCTGTATACTTTTAAAAGTGAGTAAATTAAAATATGCGTAATACCTGTGTGTATACTTTTACTTATAAATTGTGAGCGGCGTATTCACCTGCTCCTGAATCCCGCCCTTGGAATTGATATTTGAAATGCTCCCGGCACTGGCCCTGCCTCGTCGCTCCGCGAGGGACGAGCGAGCCCGCGAGAGGTCGTTGACGGAGGGCGAGCGTCGTGGCGGCGGCGGCGGCGGCGGCAGGCTCCGTTCGCTGGCTGAGCTTATTTAAATGAAATTTCACACTCTGTCACACTCATTAGGGAGCATCTGCTAGCGGAGGGTCGCGGCGGGCGCCGGGGGCCGGGTCAGGGCAGCGGAGCGAAGGGCACGGCGAGGGCGAGGGCGAGGGCGCAGGGCGGACGGTGCGGCGCGAAGGGCGCCGCCCTCGTCGTCGTGTTGGTGACGAGCCTGCTCACGACGTACCCGGACCGCTGAAGTTGACGTCAACAAGAGAGAGGCGATGATGCGGGCGTCGACGTGACAATCACGTGACAGGTGGGGGCGCAGAGGATTCTGTGAGTCATTGAGGGAATCTGCATTCCAGGCGATAACATTTTGCATCACGAATTGACCTTTTTGGAACTTGGAATGACTACGACCTTTTTGGAACTTGGAAAACCGGTATTCAATATTTCTAGAACACAGGGATGATTAATGTCGCCAATGATCGGAGATACATGAAAATAATGTATATCGGTTGGGAGGCAGAAATAATTTTAGACGATTTTATCTTTTTATTACCACTATTATCTTTTTACAACAACGTTTAGCGGTAATACGTGAGTTGGAGATTTTGTAGTATGATAAATGCGAAAATGAAAAGGACTCTGATTAAAAATCGTCTCCAAATGATAATACATTAACAAATGCTCGTGTTGTGTGGGCACTTGCAGTAGCTTTAATTTGAGAGGGGGAGGTTCGAATACTTACTGTATGTATTATACCAACAGTACTCCAAGATCTGTCCTAAAGAAGCATTTGCCAGGAGCCAAGAAATTTGAGGATAAAATATTAAATTTATGTCTGGTGGACTCGAATGCGTGAAGTAACAAATTAATAACCAGATGAACGAAGTCCGTGTTTCAATTACTCGAGACCTGTTGCTGTAATTCACTGCAAATCAACTCCAGATGGATATTCAAGGTGAACCTCGACAGTTTGCCGGCCGCAATCTTTCATTCATTCTGTATTCGTCCAGGGATACATTCGGTTCGAACAGATATTCGTTCACATATTCCCAATTTATTTATATATATATGTATATATATATATATATATATATATATATATATATATATATATATATAAATCTTTCTCGTTGTCTATACCAGAGTAATGTCGGCAAAACGATGAGTACAGGGACTTCAAGGACTTTCCCTCACCTCCTCGATCGAATTATAATCATTTCAAAAATGGAATGTATGATAATGGTTTATCTACCTGAGTGAGCCAGAAGAATCACCACAGAGGTGTATGTGAGTGTGTATGTGTGTGTATGTGTGTGTGTGTTGGGAGGGGGGCAAGTGTCAGTGGCAAGGGTAAGAGCCATGGGCCTGCTGAGCTTAAAACAAAAAAGGGGTAACTATGAATCAGTTTTTAGCCCCCTTTTCTTTGCAATTCTTGATTTCAAATGGTATTTAATTAGTAACTTCATAAAAAGTGCTACAGGGAGATTTAAATTGTAGTTTGAATCGTACAATAAATAAATACAATTGATTTTGGATTGAATCATTTGCGTCAGAATTCCTAGAAGACTTCGGGAGCCTCTTCCCCACACATGACCATTCCCCAAATTGTCATGTTAAAGAAGGAGAAAATCAGTAATTGAGTATATTTACGGAAACAAACTATTTATTACGTAAGGCTAGGGGGGGGGGGCTTTCAAACTTTCCAGGGTGCACGGCCTCTCCTCTGGTGGCACGCCAACGGGCAGAGCGAAGGAGGCGCAAGCCTTCGGGGGCGGAGGGCGGGGGCGGAGGGCGGGGGCGGAGGGCGGGGGCGGAGGGCGGGGGCGGAGGGCGGGGGCGGCCGCCTGAGCCGGCTGATCCGTGGCGCGCGGCGCGTGCGCCCGTTTCCGGCCCGCGGCGGCGGCGCAGCTGGCAACGCGACGCCCGACCAGGCTCAGCGGCGAGGCCTGCGGGCGTCCGGGACAGCGCTCTGCCTTGGGGGTGCAGTCAATCCCTGTGACGGCTGTGTCGTCACGTCCATTCATTACGTAACGCTAAAGTGGGGGAGGGGGTTCGAGGCAGCGTTATGCTGTATAGCATAGTGGTAATATAGTCTTACGTAAGGCTAATGCTTATTTTTAAAATTTTTAATTTGTTCAAATAAATCCTTTTGTTCAGTATAGCATTAAAGCATTAAAATAACAGCAAATTAATTTTAAATTTACAATATATTACAAAGTGATAATGATGTTACAATAAATGGAAATATTTATTCTATGTTATATTTATTGAACCTCTTAGATTACGAAGAAAAAAATCAAAATTGACGTACACAACAAAATGCAATTAAATTGGCAAATAGACTCGCGGTCAACTTCGTCATCCATGGGGCGTGAGCACGTTTTATTGTCAGAAATTTTCTTGCCTAGGGGTCCTTCCTTCAGGCAAAAAAATTGTCCTCAATCTCTTTCTAAGCTGCTGTCTACATCTCCACTCTGACTTTAATTATAATAGATGTTATTATACAACAGGATATTAATTCGTCGTTACAGCTTTGTAACTTAATTTTACTTATTGTAAATGGAGGAGGATTTTGTTACAAGCATTTCCTAATTATTTAGCAGGCCAAGCGCACGTTTACAGGCAGGAGAGAGGGTATTCAAAATATTCTAAATTTGCGATACATAGACGGCCCCTTAATGCGAGACCATGCGCGTTCGCGATCACGTCAGTTCGATTTCCTGTCAATACCAATCTCATTCGCTATGAATTATAGTAAGTTTTTGATTCTCTTCATTGCATTTGGTGTTTGTTGTGAGAAAAGTTAGTTCAGTTTTTCTGGAGTTTTCTCATTTCTTCTCCTTCTAAGTAAATTCATTATAATTATCACATCGTTATCACTTCTTATTTCTTTGTTCCCCAACTTCGATGCACATTTCTTCAGCAGTGCTGAGTAAATAGTGTTGATTAGTGCTAAACAGGTGTATTTAAAGAAATATTAATGAGAGTTTCCTTACCACGTTGTTTGGTATTCAATTTGTAACTATTTTTCTAAACGTGGAATCATTAAAAGTCAGCAGTAACAAAAGTGAATTGAAAATGAAGTCATTGGTATATAATGTCACTTCTCGATGATTTCGTGGGCATTCCGTGAACAGTAAGGGGCATTATTTGAGTGTTTATAATTGCAAACTAATACTGACAATGTAAACAATGAAAAAGTTGAAAACTTTCTCGTACAAAGGTACATAAATCAATACTGGAAAATATATTTAATTTTCTTCAGATATTTAACTTCCTTCTTCTCTTTCTGATCATTTTATAATATATCATTAATAATAAAGTGCTAGTATATTTTGTGCCCTTATCCGCAACCGAAGCTGAGTTTCATGGCAGATGAGTAATGAATTGCTAAAGGATTTAAACTATTGTTTTGTGTTAAAGACGAGTATATTAAACATACGATTACTTAACGCGCTTTCACAATTCACGACAGCATTTGAAAATCCGGATTGCAAAATGAGGATCAGAAGAACACAGTTAAAACGAAATCACAACAGATTTTTGCGACGAATTCTTACGTCGTTAACCGTATACTGTACAGTTCCTCGCAGTAAATCTGTCTTCTCGTGTATGTGCACTTTCGTGTAAATTCACATCTTATGGGCCAGTAAAACAAACTAAAAACATTCCTCGAAGAATGAATCTTCACATGTACCACCGGATCGCATGATCATACGTAAGAAAACTGTCCGCGGGATGAGGTGAGATCTCACTGACACCACACGTTTTGATATGTGAGCTTCGAACGCACGGCGTATTAAAAAGTGGCACGCACGCAGTTAATAAACTGGTTGTGCGGCGAGCAGGCGGTACTCGGCGCTGCGGCTGGGAGATCTAGGCGAGACGTGAGGGCACGCGTGCCGTGCCGCGCCGCGCCGAGCCGTCTAACTGGCGACGCAGCAGTCTCCGCGCGCGCAGTTGATGATGCGTATCGGCCGCGATAAAGCGCGACGCGCCGCGTCGCGTTGCCTGCAGACAGCGCCCTCCGGGCGACGCCGCGCGGGGAGCGGGAGGGCCAAGCGGACGCGTCGGAGGAGGCGGTGGTGGAGTGGGATGGGGTGGGAGCAGCCAGGGCGGCGCCAGCCGACGAGGACGTGCCAGGGGTGGGCAAAATGCAATCGGAAATACTTGGTTGGGAAGAAATGATTCTTATTCTTTACTCTCTGTGTACGGAATGTCTCAAAATAAATGTTATAACATTGGAAGTTATGTTGGAGGAGGGTTGAAGATGATAACGTTTTGCCAATATTGGGGGAGAAATTTCATACAATAAAGTTGTAGGTGACATTTTCCCCTGGTTGGTAGGCAACTCATTAAGCATTAATGTTTGGCAAGTCACATTCTGACGCATTGAAACCGGCTGAAGTGGCTCAGGGTATCAATTGATGTTACTGCAGTGCCTCTGACGAAGATGTCCTAGGGTCCGAGTCCCGACGATGACAGGATTTCCTACACTAGCTAGATAGCTACTGGAGGAGAATTCGAGCGGCCGGCTGCACTTATCGGTAGTTTTCCGGAGTTTCCCCAATCAACTCCGGGCGAAAGTCAAAACAGTACCCTAACAAACGAGCCAGGTACTGCGCGCGATTTGTCCTTCCTCTTTCTTGCCCTTCCCCCATCTCCATTTACACTTTCATGCTTCACACTACTGCAGATCCACACATGTCGGTAGCTTAGAGCTTGTCCCGTCTAAACTGTGCCCCGCTGGTGGGAAATATCTGCTTGAGGAAAACTTCGTAAGTTGACGTGAATCTCGACGCTGGACATCGCCATCCAGTGCGGGGAAATTCTTCCACCTCCCGTGATAAAAAAATGCACTACACCCACGGGACGATTGACCATAACAATTGACGTCCCCGGAAACACGAAATGTCAATCAATCTGAAGCAAACATATTTCTTGTATCTGTCGAACACCACTACAAAACGAGTTACGCAAAAGAAGATGCCAATGTCACATGTGTGTATCACTTTGTTATATGTAATTTTGCACACATTCATTAGCAGAAAGTGATAAGTTTCGACCACTCTACTCATCCTCCAGGTGTTCCCTTGGATCATATAGTAGTTATTAAATAGATTATAGTTTTGGTAGAATCAATAGTTTTAACTAAAAAAATAATTCCTCCAGTTTGAACGTTGCAAATCTTTACCTATTCAACACCTGATTTTGGGGATCGCATATCCGAATAGCGCTGTGACCAGGGGTACATGACATCCGTCTTTTTAGTGTTACTTTTTGAAGGACCTCGAATTTTGCTGACCCTCAGCTTCAAGAAGTACGCAGATGTGTAAAGCACCTTGTTGGGCGCAGAGGCAGTCTGGATAAATCTAAAAAATCGCATAACGCAATAAAGAAAAGTATGTTTACTTTGGTAAACTTTTAATTCCCTCACTAATTTTTTCTAACCTTTTAAATATTAACTCTGAAGGAAGTGTCGTTTGTTTGAGTTCTGGAGTAAGAGAAACATACACGATTACTACACGGAATTGTTATTTGCATTACTTCTGCATCATTACTTTTGATGTTGCATTTTAAGAATAGTTCTTGAAACTGACTGGAATGCATGATGACGAGACACACTATTTAACGAGACAAAGTATTTAAAACCACCAGTTTCTGCAAATTACTTAGTTTTTAAGTACTTTCTGGGAAGTGTAAGTATTTTGAAATGACCTTCCGTAGCAGTTACCTAGTCTACGAGTGTGAATGCGTAATTTCCAACGATAAGATATTTTTTGACATACTTCGAAAATTCAGATCAATAATTAAGCATTTTTTACAAATAATTTATATAATTTGATGGTGAAAATAAAATTATCATTTATTTTTTATGGATTAAGATGTCAAGCGACGAAAAGCAGGTGGCAGCCTAATTTCATTGAGAAAAATCTATTGAATTTAGAGAATCATTAGCTTTAAAATAAAAATATATTTTCTTATTACACCAACTATACTTTACTCTTCAACAGAAAATATCAAGATTACAACATAATCCACTGGGATAAAAAAACTTCCGCACCCAGACAGTATACCTGAATTGGATACTAACAAATTGCAGGTTTTCAAACGCGTGGTTATAATTAATTATTAATTTGGATATACAGAAAAGGTTTAGAGGGCTTTGGTGGCTGAGTTGAGGCTGGGGAGCGATCGGCCACGGGAGAGGTTGGGTGGCGGGCGGAGGCGGGAGCGGGGGCGGGGGCGGGGCCGGGGGCGGCGCGGGGGCCGGCCGCTTGGCATTCAGTGGGCAGCTCGCGCGCACACGCCGCCCGGCGACCGGCGACATGCACCCGCACTGCAGCGCCGCCCGTTACTTATAAGGCATGTTGCTCGTAAAAATAAACATAAGAAGAAAAGCGCTGCTAGCTCCTGCGCTTCGTTTTAGTCTCCTGCTCCTCCTGCTCGTCCTTCTCCTCCTCCACCCGTCCTTCTCTCCTCTGTGGCGCGGCGCGACCTAACGAAACGGCGCTGCAACCGCCGCCGCCACAAAAAGGCGCCGCCGACGCCGCCAGTGCACGCGGCGGGGAATGCGACGCGGCCGAAATTGGGCGACGGCCGCGCGGGCCCCGCGCCGCGCCGCCGCCATCTTGCCCAGACGCCCGCGCGCACAGCATGCTTGCTGCTCAGGGCACGTATGCCCACTGCCAGCACCAAACACGCGCTCACTTTCGATATTGGGAGAACTTACGTCTTTAGACAAGTAGTGGGTGCCATTTGAAGACTATGGCAAAAGAATATTTACGTCAAAGCATCGTAAGACGAATCATAATATGAGAATGTCATGGAATGGAATATTGTAATAAGATGTTGATACGAATATCGTACAATGTTTTTACGTCTGAGTAAAAATTCCAATAAACTGTAATTTGCGTGATATTGATGGTAGTTAGGAAGAGACCAAAGATTAGTGCTAATGTTACTTACATTTCGAAACTGTTGTAAATATTAGGCCATGGATTACGACAACACTTGTTTCGTAATAATCCTTATTACTACTCTAGTCTCACTTTCCTACAGTTTGATTTTATATAAAATGGATAAACACTTTCATTGTTTTACCATTTAAGTTAGTATGTATTCCATAGAATTTTACAACTTTACACAAACATCCGATTATTTTAAATCAAACAAATTAAGAAAAATTAAAATTAATTATTATGATTCTGTTTTACAATCCCACCTCTTCTACTTATTTGTTTTGTATGAATATCTATTGAGAATTCAAAATAAACTTTTCCAAAAAATGTCAGGGTCAGAACAGCTCTTAACACTCTTCCAAGCAGTAAGGAAATTCATGGAAAAATATTCGCAGAAATTCATGGAAATTTATGGAAATGCAAAAGATGGTATCAGATATATGCGTTTGTGGCAGCCTTAACAAGGTTTGTTACAGCTGCGTAATGTAGATTTAGTGATCCTCTTCTCTTGTCAACGAGTATCAGCATTTCTGCAGACAGGATAGTAGGTGCATGGAGCTTTGGAGAATAAGGATGGTCCGTAGTTCCTCTACTCGAGGTGCATGCAAATATGCACATACTTAATTTAAAAAGTCCTTACTGCGTAAGCATAGACCCTAGTAATGAGAAAATTAAGGTTAGTGAATATTTTGGATTCAGTGTTTGGGAGATTTTCAATGTCATTGTGAAACAATAAAAAACAGTTCTTGATCTCAGACCTAAGAATGAAGCAACAAAAAAAAACTATTTTCCTCCAGTCATAAGCTAAGCTTCATCTGCAGACCTAAGAACGAAGCAACAACAAAAAACTTTTTTCATTCATTTATAAGCTAATGTGTTATTCACTACTTCTGTGAGCCATGAAAACACACTTATCCGTAAAAACGCTACGTTCGAATCGTAAAAGAACTTACATAACGATTTTCTTGTTGGTATAGGATGAGCGTCCTTCATAGCGTTGCGATGAGTCTCAGCGATGTTTCTGTAAATAAAAGTATTTAATTAAAATTGTGCAATGTAATTCACAATGATATTGTAGTATTATTTATGATTAGAAAACAGCCTTAATCTAAATGAGGCTATCTGCTGAAGTATGCGTCAATTGGGATCATTCCTTATGAACCCTCAACATTACGGACATCTCTTCACATACAAAAATCGCAAGAGATTCATGCCACGTTAAAAAAATAAATGTCAAGTTTTTTTTTTATTTGGCACAACATCCCATGAACGGGCTAAGGCCTACCGGCGACGTCCCTGCCTCGCGGCCAAGGGTTAACAGGGTACGTGTGGTTAGCACGTAGACATCCCCACGCCGAAATTCGGTCTTCTCAACCTAAGAAATTAATTTTCTCATCATCACACAGGAACATATATTGGGACATTGCAAGGAAAATGCACACTGTAGTCTTGCCTCGATCGGGATTGAACCCGGGGCTGCGTACTCGAGAGCGAACACACTGACCAAGAGCTTCCATGAGGCTTAAATGTGAAATTAATGATTTAATTTGAAAAATGAATGCAAAAACTTTCTTGAATATGGAGTGAATCACAGGAGAATTAAACATTGTAGCATATTGCAAACCAACCTCGGTAGAGGCAGGAATTGTAAAGCGGCGCCGACGCCGAAGCCTTGGGATTAGGGCCCAGACAGACGCCGTTGCGGTGTCGTGAGCGGGCGGGGAGGGGGGGGGAACTAGAAAGGTCCGAAACGCAGGTGTAGAAATTTCAAGAAGTATTTTGAGATCTCCTTGGAATTAAAGACACTACAGCTAGGTCGAGTGGCGGAAGCGCATCGCGTCGCGTCGCGGCGATCACATGATGTTGGTTGCCGCGCGAACGCGAATACGTCATATGTCACGTGGGCTGAGAGAATAAAACTGAGTCCTGAGCAGAGTGGATGGCCTCGGGCGGACTCGCAAAACTTGCGCCCAGAGCGGTGGGTTGACGAGCAACGCTCGTGGGACAACCTGTATGTCGGGAGGCCGTAGCGTAGTGAAATATCAATTCCACTTGTGGCAGTGGTCACGAGGTGGTACGCTGTGTGCGTAGGTGTTTGATCACTGGCGAGGGTCGTGAGTCAAGTAATTAATTGCAGGTAGTTAGGGATCACTCATGCGATCCGGAGACAGTCTACCAGAGCTGTATATAGATATTTTTATTTATTTCTTGTACATAATATTGTAAATAAACCTCTGAAAAATAGTTGAGCTCTTGGCTGTGATTTTGTGGTAAGATTCCCCTGACGTCAAAATATTCTTTACTCAAGAGCAAAATAGACATAAACACCTATTTTTCAAACGGTGGAATGTATCAACAGATGAAAATAATTCAAGTCATAATCCCATTTCATTATTTTCGTACTTTGTCACCCAGAGGCATATTAGCAAAACAAAATAGTTGGAGAAACAAGACAAACGAAAGGGAAGATTGATGAATGATGAGTGAATGATAGGAGGTGAGAGTCTACGCTGCAGAGACTGTTTAAGATATTAACCTACAAGGGGAGATGTGAAAAAAAGAAGATAAGCTGAGTAATTAAAGGTAGATGACTGTATGAGGGTGTGGTGGAGGTTGTAACGGAAGGAAGATAAAACTACTCCATCTGTGTATATCAGCTATATCTACGTACAATGTGTAAAACAATTTATGATTATTGAAACGTTTGTGCAAATAATATTAATAATAATAATAACTCCGCAAAATTTGCGCAAGAACTTGGCTAAACTCCCAGGTCATTCAAAGATCTGAGAAGTTCAAGAAATTGCTTTACTTGGAACAGCTCACATTTTGCGCAAAGTATTGTAGAGGCACCGACAATCCCTACATCTGTTCCTTAGGTAGCTGGTTGCAACCTGGAGTAGATTTTATATTCAGCCGACTCATAACTTCTTTAGTCGTGATATATAATAATAGTAATAATAATAATAATAATAATAATAATAATAATAATAATAATAATAATAATTAATGATAAAGCGGTTCTCAAAATTTCCCAAGATGATAAATGCCGCATTTGCCTGGAGCAAGTAGAAACCATTGATCATATTGTCTCAGCTTGTCCAATCCTAGCAAAGACCGAATACCTTAAAAGACATGACAGTGTGTGTAGCTACCTCCACTGGCAGATCTGTACCGCCCTCGAAGTTCCAAACACATGCCCCAAGTGGTACGAACACTCACCGAAACCGGTGACGTCTGTTGGATTGTGTACGATATTGTACGACCAACAAATTCAAACTGATCGCACGATAGCGGCAAACAAACCGGATATAGTTATCCGGGATTTGGCGAAAAAATCGTGTTTACTTATCGATGTTGCTGTACCCTGCGATCAAAACGTCGTTACCAAGGAGGCAGAGAAACGTCTTAAATACAAGAGTTTGGAAATCGAGATCAGCCGAATGTGGGGCGTAAAAGCACAGGTCGTCCCGATAGTTATCGGAGCTCTGGGATTTGTTCCGCAAAATTTGAGTAAGAACTTGTCTAAACTCCCAGGTAATTCAAAAGACTGGGAAGTGCAAGAAATAGCTTTATTTGGAACAGCCCACATTTTGCGTAAAGTATTGTAGAGGCACTGATATTCACCGAATCTGCTCCTTAGGTAGCTGGTTGCAACCTGGAGTAGATTTTATATTCAGCCGACTCATAAGATCTTTAGTCGTGATGTAATGGAATAATAATAATAATTAAACAATCAGGGGTCTGACGAGTAATTAGAAGGAAAGGCAAGACTTTCCGCCCACTGAAGCGACGATCATTTCGTCGCCGGTGTGTCAGCGTCAACGTGGACGGCGTCGGGCGGCGCTCATCTCCCTTTCAGATGAGCGGATGACCCTTGCTCCGCCGCGCCCGCCCGCCCGCCCGCGCGCTCGCTTTCCCGCCGGCTTTTCCGCTGACGCCCGCCCTTCCATCGCCCGACGCCCGCCCCGTCGCCCATCGCCCGTTTATGGCGCGCTTCCGCCCGCCCGCCCGCCCGCCCACTCGCCTGCGTGGCCGGCGCGGCCTGCGTGAGCGCCGTGTTTACTCGCCCTGGGAAAGAGGCTGCTGGCCGCCGAGGGTCGCTCCCGCCACGCTATCCCAACCGCCCTCGCCGCCGCAGGCTTGTTACCGCGCCGCTTCGGATACTCGAACGGCGAATATCCCCCGGCCGCAGCGCTCACGCTCAACAATCGCTTCGCAGCCCCCGCACCTCAGCCTCGCGCACTTCGGCCGGCATTTCTCTCCGTGTTTCACCCAGTATTTTACTCCATATTTCCCTAGGTTTCGTTTCTAATGTAACTATTTCACCCCATATAATCTCTGCCACTGTGTTATTGATTTTTGCGCAGCATGAAAGCAGACATCGAAAATCACAAATCAGGGTCATTGTGATCGTTAAAGTTACATGCATTGATAGCTTTTTGCCCAATGTTTTCCTTTAGTAATGTTACGTGAATGGATCTTGTTCAGAATTTTAATAACATTTTTATGCTACCACCAAATTTCCAGTGTTACCACAATATACATATGTGTTACTTCCTTTCGGTTCGGTCTTCATATTTCATTTCACAATAGTTTCCATATATCGACGAGTGTAGTGGTAGCACTATATAGTCGTTAAAATTTGAAAGAATTTTCATTAATGTACTGCATAACGGTAAGGTTCAGGACCCGGCAGTTTACGATGAATATCGTGAGAAGACAATGTGGATACTGAAAGCTAAATACCCTTCATAATGTACAATTAAGATAGTTGCACTTGCACATAGCCACCTTTCAGTCATTAACGATCATATACGCCTTTCAAACTTTTTCAATTATATCTGTCCCATTATCGTTATTTCCCTCTTCTAACCTCAATCTTCCATTTTCGTATCACTTCAGCTTATCCAAACATCCGTTTATCCAATAATCAAAATTCGATTAATAGTAATACATTTGAGCTGTTTTATTCGTTTTTTCGACTGTCTATTCACGGTTTCAACATGTTTTCTTCCGTAACTCACCATTCCATCGTCGCTTTTCTTCAGTTCTATAATTAAACGTTACTCCTTTAGTCAGAATTTTCAATACCCATTCTTGTCAAAACAGCTGTTGATTCTCATTGATATTACTGTACACATAATCCTGGAGCAATTACTTTACAAGAGAAAGATATGAATGTATACCGTAGAGTTCTGATTTTTTTCATACACAAACGTCACCATCCTCACTTCAAAGAAAAATGTTCCTTCGGTTACTTCAAATTACCCCTTACTCAACCACGACTTGTCATTTTGTCTGGTACGGAGCAACAACGTGTCTCCTTGCACCAGGTTTTTCCCATGTTCCCTCCCTACTAGTTTCCACACACGCTCATTCTCTAGCCTCATCCGCAAAATATCCTCGCAACCCCATCATTCTTCTTCCCAGCACCCTCCGCCGCCGCGTGTCTCGCCAGGCCGCCGCTCCCCCGCCACGCCCCCTCGCGTCGTCGCCGCACGCAAGAGGGCGACGCCGGGCGTTCGGAAGCGCGTGATCCGCGCGGAGATTTTTTAAGGTGCTCACGAACGGCCCCGCCCCCCTCCCCGGGATCTCTTTTCGACGACTCCCCTCGGCTGTCTCTCCTTCTGGGGGAGGCACAGACGCACAAACGCCGTGTAACATTAGCGCGCGCGGCCGCGGGAGGGAGGCCGCGAACTCGCCGGGCCCCTTGTAAGATCGCTCGCTACAAAGCGCGAATTCCCCGGAGCGCGCCCGGGAGACCCGTTTCGAGTGTCATTCAAATAGCTTTGCCCGGAATGGCAGCTCTGCAACCGTGGCGAAGGTCGCCCAGGAAATCCACCCGATGGCTCGCGGGATGGCCGCCCCGGCCGCGGCGCGGCGAGGGGCAGTTCTTCCAAAAACACGTTTTTCGAAAAGAAAATTACTCGGAAGTCCAATTCGGAGAGTGACGGCTGTATTGGACGCCGCTAATGGGCCAAAAACCTTTTGTCGAAATTAGTCGCCCGCGGCTCGGGCTCCCGCGGACGCCGACGAGGGCGGCGTTGGCGGCGGCGGGGGCGGGCGCGGGCGCGGGGGCGGAGCCGGACGGTTCGCCGTGTTTTTGTGGGGCGGCGCAGGGCGCGGAAAGAAAGAGCTCCAAAGGTAGAAACGCGGCCCGCGGCGCGCAACCCCTGATTGTGCGCCGCCCCCCCCCCGGCCTCCGCCCACGCAACCCTCGCCCCGCCCCCACCCCCTCGGCCCTTTCACACCGCCCTCTTCTCCGTCTCCTTTGCCTTTATAGCACCCGCCCTCCCTATCACACCGCTTCACGTGCTCCCACCTCTCACCCTCTCCTCCCCCTCTCCCTCCCCGTTCCCTTCCCGTACTGTGATTTCACCACCGCTCCAACCCCGAGGCTCCCTCGCCCCTCCCCCGCCCCCGCCGACCGCTGCAGCGGAGCGTGCGCTTCATTGTGCGCCCGAACGGGCAGCGCTGCGGACGCGTCTTATTCGGCGCGCGCGGGGGTGCATCTTCGGCCGTGGCTTAGGGCGGGGGGGCCTCCCGTAGGCCAGAGCTTTGTGCGGGAGTTTGTCGCGTGACAGATTGAGACGTTTGGTTGAGACGGTATTCTTCTGCGCGGAACTAAGTTCATTTCTACACAAGAAACTCGAAGGACGGCTAGTTTCACACATTCTTCAGAAGTTTAAGAATGAAACAAGAATAGATTCTAATACTGTCATTGTTAACGTATTTTACTATCGAATTTTCTTCAAAATTCTCATATTACTGTCACACAACCTAAAATAAAATTAAATAAAAATTGAATTTATTTATAAAAGTAATTATGTAAAGTATATGTTGATTTCAGTTCGCGTATTTTTATTAATAAAAAGTTTGAATAAAAAATGTCTATTTTATTTTTCTAGTGACATAGCCATGTTTCTTCTAATGGTCCCACTAGAACTGTTTTAAATTTATAATCCGTGCCAACATTTAAAACATTAAATTTTAGAAATATGTTAATTCTTCACAGAACCTTTTGAATTAAATTTACAAATCTATATTTTGATAATTACCAGATATATCCCGGCGTTGCCCGGAGTCTTTACTTAAGCCCCGCGCTCTCCGCGCACTCACCTCGACCACTCCATTCGCTCCACTCAATTTGCCTGTTCCTCCCGCTCCGGTCACTTCACCTGGAGTAGGCGGGACGCACGCTGCACCCACTAGGCCCTTCCGCCAAATCCGTTCCGCCCACCGACGCCGGGCAGCAATATCGACGCAACTATCTAAGAGACCTTTTTCTCACATTTCCTCAATTTTCCCTCATTTGTCCCCAAATAGCAGAAAATACAACTTGTGATGCCACAGCAGCACATACTTTCGAAAAGTCGGACAGCAATTTTTGAAAAGTCGTACAGTTCATTGAAAATGAGACCTCCGCCATTTTTTAATGTCAAAGCACTATTCCAGGAAAAATAATAAAGAAAAAATGTTGTGCTGTTTTTGAGAAAAAATCTAAATTGTCTATATTTCAAGCAAAAAAGTCGCGAAACTGCCCGTGTTTTCAATTTTTTTACATGACCTTATTTGAAGAAATAGGTTTTATTGTTAATATTAATGAGAAACCGAGATGGCTTACCAAATTGTACAGTTTGCTTCATATGGCACATTTCCTATATCACCTACCCTGGACCGAGCCAACATTTAATCTACCCTACAGCTTGACTTCCTCTCTTCAGAATTAGTAGTGCTACAACAGCATGTACTTTCTCGACCTTTGTAACTGTTACGGAAAACAATATCGCAATTTATGTTCATATTAGCACACCTCAGTCATCACTTGTAAAATACATCACAAATCGTAGAACATTAAGTGCGATGGGAAAACTAATTTAAATCGCAGAACATTAAGTGCGGAAACGAATTCTTTAAAAGTTAACATCATCAACAGAAATTTAATTATTCAAACTACGTTTCATTCAGCAATAAACATCTCCCAACAATGAGAAGTAATTCTCAGAATTTCAATGTGTCCAGACGCGGTGCGGCTTTGTGTTTTGGATTTCAATCATGATATCTCCTAAAAGTCTTAACAAATGAAGTTCCGGAAGTTCGAATTTTTACAAATTTCGAAGATTCACATATATCACGCTAAATACTCGTATTTTTTAAAATTATACATAACTTATTTTTAAAAAGTTATTTTTTAGAACAGATTTCTTTTAACAAAAACATCTCTGTCCTCAATATTGTACTTTTGTTATGATAGTTTCTTGCAATTTTTAAAAATATAGGTTGCCGAAAATTAGACCAGCCCCATTTTCTTTGTCGTTCTTTACTACATTCGAGGAAAACAATATAAAGAAAAAACTTGGAGCAATTTTTGAGATAATAATTGTAATCACGCAAAAACTACTCACATTTTTGAAACTTTGACCATGACATTATTTCAAGATCTATTTTTGATGAACAGATTTAATTACCGAGAAATTGTAGGAAGATGTCAAAAAATGTTGAACTTTCACAAATTTTGAAAATTTAGGGAATTTGCGACCATTTCTTGCTATATCAGAATATGAAGCCATTTTTGAGAAACTTTTTGAGAATCTTGTTGAGGCTCATGTAAAATTGTACGTGACCTCATTTCAAAATCTGTCTTTAAAAACAGATTTCATGAAGGAAAAACGTTCTGTCTTCAATATTTTAGTTGTAGAAAGACGCCAAAAACATTTTTTGCAATTTTCGAGAAATCAGGGATTTCATTTTATTTAAAAATGTCTCAGTGGCTTCATGTTAAGTACCCCCAGAAATAAAAATAGCAGTTTTAAATTCAACAGACTGGGAGCTCAGCCAGATCGATTGGGAGAAATATATTTTGGAGAAATTCAGTTTAGCCGCTGGCGTTGTTCACAAACAGACGGAGGAACTGACAGACAGACATTTTGGCGCCATTTAACTTTTCGGTATAAAGGATCCTCAAAACATGGATTTTGGAAACATCACGTGATAGAGGATTTTTTTAATACATAGCAAATGAATTTACCACTTTTTCGTTACCAGGGCCTAGCAATAAGAGTTTTTCTGCCGAAAATTCACCGTTTTTTCCCCGCAGTATTACATAACTTTTTCTGTTCTGCGTAAACAGTAGCGAGAATGTAAAAATTAGATCTTTAAATGAGGTCATGTACACTTATTTGAAAAAACTAGCATTTTTTGCGAAATGTTTACCTTAAAGTAACAGAAATGTATAAAAAATCACAGAAATCGCTACAATCTAAAAAATACATTGTTGCTCGTATAACAAGGGACCCTTAAAAAGGCGCAATTTTCGTTTTCGTTCTCTCTTTCTGAATGTTCGATAATTAGAGAAATCATATGCTATTGGATAACCGGTACTTCTTTCATCATCATCATTAGAGTTATCACACTTTCAAACAGTACTAGACGTGGAACAGCGACGATGCATCGTCGCGATGGTAAGTTATAATTCTTTGGATGTGAACCACTTCATTTGAGCAGTTGAAAGCAGAAGTGGTGTAATTCAAAAAAACCTACTTTCCGGAAAATGACGTGTAAACGGAAAACTCTGTGAAACTATTATGCTTAGAAACAAATGGCCTAAAGTATTATGAACGTGTTAAGGGGATATTCTTTCAACTTACTACAGTTATTTGTGAATGAAACATTGCTTATTAATTAAGAAAAAAACTATTTTATTGACTTCAACAAGTTTTGCACACACCGTTTCTGAAAACTGTGACTTACATTCAAATAAATGGCGTGTATAATTTTTGCCTGCGATAGTAATGTGATAGAAAAATAGAGAAATAGAGTAAAATTAATGCAAAACATAAAAGAACAATGAACACAATGTATTTATACACTATTTTTTGATATTTTGTACACTGTAAATTATAATTAGTTAATATTGCAAAAAATAATATTGTTTGTTTACTGTAATTACAAGTTTCACATTAGGTCCCTATTTGGTAGAGGATTGCATTTTGGTAGAGGGTAAGTGAGCAGCGCTCACTTTGTTGACAAGTTAGTTGGGGCAGCAGGCTCCCTCTGGTCTTGAAATTGTTCAGATGGTCCCATATCTTACTCGACTAGTAATATTTTTAGTAAGTTGAAGTAATTGTGGCGCAATAAGGTTTTTGATGAGTTGAAGTAATTGCGGTACAAGGTATGTATTGTTGAAGTTCAATCATGCCTTTTTTTGCTACAGTTGGATTATTCTCTAAGGAACTGTATCGACTGTATTTACAGCTAATTTTCTTTGGCTTCTGAATTATTAATCTTTCTCAAGATTGCGTTTTCAATCTGCAAAGTAGATTTAAAATCGGCTTGGGCCATTTAATGTACTGTTCTTCTGTTGAGTGGAACGGATGGTATATCATAGGTATTCATATGTCTGAAGGAACATAATGAATTTTATTTTTGCCAGCTGGCTCTCTGTTTCCAAAATCAAAGTCATTTTTCATAAATGAGTGCCCAGATACAAGAAGTTTGTGGTCAATAATGTTTCAAATATTGGCTTTGTCGATTTTTATCCAAGTGAGAGCAATTTTGAAGTTGCGATTTTGACGTGTGCACATATCATTAAAAGTTATTAAATGTTTTTTTGAAATGCTTCTTCTGATATGGGTACAGATAAACAAGAAGCTACTTGTTCGAAACCCCTGGAAGCTCTTGTTTTCTACCCCCTGTGACTTACACCACAACTGTATGCAGAGATATGAGCAACTTGTAGTCTACTACTGTATTGGGCTGGCTTCTAGTCAAGAAACATGAAAGTTTGACTCACATCATTTTAGCCCATGATGGAACAATGTTAAAGCCAATTACCAGTGCATCTAACTCAAATCTTCAAAATTTGACTTACACAGGAAATTGAATTAGTAAAGGAGATGTAATGTGTACGGACACCGTCTACCCTAGGAAAAGATTAATACGTAGAATGTAATATACAGATATTACAATAGACGATATTCTTCAAATCTAGTCACTAGTGAGGAAGACAAGCCCGCGCAACAAGTCAGAGTCTACGTACGATACGAGAAACCCTAGGATTGTAGGGCAGCGCCCCAGGAGAAACAGTTCGCGATGTGTTTTCGTAAGGAAAAGCTGCGCGAGCATCGCAGTTGCTCTCCGACAAACCCAAGTGTGAGGTCACTTTAGAGGCGTACAGCAGTAAGGTTGTGAAGACGCATTAGAAATCTCCAGAAATTATTTTCTGGAGATTTCTAAACATCCTAACGTTATACCACGAATACGAAAGAATATGACCGAATTTGTGATTCATTATTAGATGTTTTGTATCTTTATATCAGAAAACAATTTATTAAGTATTATCAATTCCACTATTATTCTCATTGTAATCAATGGTATTTTGATATTTATTATAACGATCAGTGTCCAGTTCATATTCAGATATTGACCTCCACTCCACAACTTAGTCTATATCGACCACTTAATCGCCAATATCTCATTAATATTTTTCATGGACCTCTGAGGGTCAATATTGATCCCGTTGGCAAAGCGAATTTTATGTGAATGTGCAAGAAAAGATAACAACAAATATATTTCATTAATTCATAAATATAATAAATAATAAATCCAAACTATTATCACGTCCACCTGATAAGAGACTAGTATCTCGTAAATACCTTCGTATAATAATAATAATAATAATAATAATAATTGTTATTAATAGTAATAAAATGTGGCTGATAAAAATGAAACCGTATAAATTATTGATAAAATTAGTAGTTCGTTGTGGGCCATCCTCAAAAGAAACCATCGGCGCCTGTCGCCAACATCTCCTCAGCTGCCTCACGGCAATCTGGTGATCGGCAGATATTGATTAAAATGAAGCGGCCCCCGCCCCGTTGACGCGGGCAGGGGCGCGGGGGCTGAAGAATGAGCGAGGGTGAAGGAAGTGCGCGCAGAGGGGGTGGCAACTTTGACCCGTCCTGGCGCGCCCTTTGAGAACAGCGTTGCTGTTTCGAGATTCCGGCTTCGCACACGCTTCTCAATGGAATATCAACATCGCCAATTTTCCCGCAAAATGGATTTGGATGTAATTCTATATTTATTCTTTAAAGGCAGTGTTTAGCAGAATGGGTTATTACGAAGTGTACACGTACAGTGGGAATTTTTAGAATTGGGCATCGAACCCGACTAAATCACAATGTGCCGAAATATTCATCACTGAAAATATGAGTGATATTAATAATTATATTTCTTTAGTTTCTATGTAATAGACGCATTAGAATGAAACTGATTTCTACATTTCAGTGAATTCAGATTTGATCTCTTTCACTTTCACAATCACTAAATACAGTTGAATATTGTTCTAGAAAGTACTACAAATGCACACCTCCCGTCTTCCGTGACTTTCCGTCATAGGCTTATGGAAAATAAGAATCTTGAATTATTTTAATCTCGCTCAATCCATTGCTACCAGTGGACGACCTAGGGTGAGCATGGGGGCCATTGTCTCCCAAACAATTTTTTGTTTTGTAATTTCTTAAACACAATTACCGCATATTAATCGCATCATAGCCTCAAAAGTATTTGCTTCATGAATTAACTATTTTTCCATTTCAGGTTAATAATTGTTTAGAAAGGTTATTTCAAAAATAAATATGTAAAGATGATGGTTTGAATTTAAATTGCCCTTCAATCCCTGAAATACTTTCTGGATTCTACCGTAATCGAATAGTATTTTGTTTGCATTCACGATCTATACAAGTAAATTAATGATATTCTAGGCAAGAATATTTGCTTCCAAACAAATTCCAACATTACGATCGTTAACTCCTTTTTTTTGTTGTTGTACGGAGCAAAATCGTTTAATATTACACTAATTTTACATCGTATTAGTCATAGATTAAGATTGTGTTGAGTTCGCGGGGAGAAGCAAATTCAGTGGAATATCAATGAAGAAAGCATACTTATTTTAAGTCACTGCACAATTAAAGGCGTTAAGTTCCCTTTGTAGTTAAACGAAAGCGACACTAATAGCTGATGATATCTCTTCTCCTCTTATGTTTGGTGGGCGTTTCCGGATGTGAGTAGAAGGCTTCACATTATCCGCAATAGCATACAATTACATGCTTAGAAGTACTTTGCATATGGAACGAAGCGTAACAGAAATTAGTTTTCTCGTCTTGTTCTCCCTGTAAATGAACACTGAAAGAGACATAAGAGACTTTATTAAACACAATTATCGGTAATGAGTCTTGAAACTATTCCTTTGCCTGTGTAGGGGTATAGACGCTGTCAATGTTGAAGAACAAATGGGTAGATTTTAATGGGAAGAAGTGTTTTTCTAAGAGACGTTCTAAAATAAAAATTATCAAAGCACACCTTGAAAATATTTGAGTTCATTACCACTTCTGCAAATAAACGAACACATTTGAATTTTCAAAATATTTTTTATTTCAAGTTACATCACTAGTTGCAATTTTGCGGCAAGGAGTTTTTAAGTTAACTCATTGTGGAACTGTGAAATGATATCTCCGACAAGCATTTCAAATATTATATCAGCAAAATCATTTTTTAAAATTAAATACTGGCATGAAGGAAAGTCCATGAATATTCTACTTGAAATCTATAATTGTGGTAGACATTTACCATTCAGTCAATACTAATTTACTTCAAAAATAATAAATCTACTTTAAAATGTACGATAAGGACTACTTTAAAATATACGAACTAGCCGTAGTCATAGGGTGATACAAATATGCTATTGCATATACAGATTTCTATGAAAATTTACAGAGACTGTTGCGCTCGTGAAATTAAAACCAATAGGGATTAACTATACACACATTTTGCATGTATAGTTAATTCCTATTGGTTTTAATTTTACGAGAATACCCCAATTGGCGCGGTATAGTTTATCGCTTTTTCTATCCGATTTTTCTTAGCGCTTCTCCCTACTGGCCAACTATAAAATGTGATTCATCTATCTTAGGAGGTGGTATACATCAGTCGCTAAGTCGATGTCCAAGATACCGCGCATGTACTACAACATTATCTCTTTGATTTTAACACAGCTATCAGTTATTTTCAATATTTGACACACTTTGGAACTCTGTTGGACATAATTTCATTCGTGAAATAGTCCTATTAAATACCACTCGTGCTTTGGAAATTCTCAGATAAATCGACAATTTCCAAAGCACTCCTAGTGGTATTATCTATGATAATAGTTTTATTTAATATTGTTTATGCAGTACGAGCATATTTTAACATTCTATGTTTAAAGGTAAAGGATTACGTCTTTTAAACACAATCAACGTCTTTTAAACAATCTTGGAGGCACAACTGTAGCCTAGACAAGACATTTTGTTTGTTAAGTTCGATTTAGAATTATATTTAATAATTGTATTCTCTTTATTATTTTCCCTTATTTATTTTGTAGTAACGAGAAGAAAGTTGTGAAAAAAGATAAAAATAAAACAAATATAAATTACAATGGTTCAACAAGATGTCAACAAATAATACCCAACATGATCTATATTCCACTTGTTCCTATATCCACATGTTACTATATCTGATGTTATACTTGAAATATATGTTTATGACTTATTCTCGTACATTACAAATACATCATTTTTCTCTCATTTCTGTTCTTTGGCTTGTTTATTGCATTCCGTTTTCTTTGGAATTTTATATTGCGCTTACATATCTTGTTCTGTTTTTATTTGTTTCTGTATTCTGTATTTATATGTTTCTGTATTCTGCCACCGGGCAACATCAGCCCAATTGTAGAATAAACCTTATATCTATCTATCTATTTGCTGTTAGTGCCAAGTTTTGTGTAAGCCTACTTGTAAGACTTTTCTGGATCTCCTTTGGATGGACTTTCACTCCGATTTTTGTGGAAATCAAATATGATTTCAGTCTTTTCATGCTCCTCCATCACTTTAAATATTTGAATTTCGTCATCTTGTTGAATGTTATTTATGTACTTTTATTTTATCTTATAGTTTCTCATTTTTTATATTTTTTTCTAATGCAATTTGTCTACGATATCGTTCTCAGAACATACTTCTGTTACCTGCAGTTCGTCACTCAATTTTTTGTTGGTGCCTAGACTTCTGCTGCGTTGAATATTCCACATTCTATGAAGGAATTGAACCTTAACATTCTCATTTAACCTTAACCCATCTCATTGAACCTTAACATAACTGAATTTCGCAAAATCGGATATTCCTCTCAGATGATTAGTTTTATTTTGCATCTTCTAATTTCACCTGAGGTTTTCTGCCATTGGGACTGTCATTTGTTCCGTGTAGCATTTTAAATGACTCCAGTGTGAAGTTTTGCTTTCCAAAACTGTTTTCTTCTTGAATGTATATATTGTATTCAAAATAATTCCCATTAACAAATCTACATAAGATTAATATTAAAAAGTATTTTATTAATTCAGTTGATGAAAACTGGTTATGATACGGTAGGGAGTTTCATTTGTAATGTGGGGACTCTTTACACAACCCATGAACATCACATTCAACTCCCTAAAAGTCGGCCGATTCGTAAAGCAAATTTTCTTTGATTTCATTAAACATAAAACTTGAGTGAATTTTTCCAACGTGTGGCTCGTTACAAACTGCGGTCTTTGGTCAAGTCGTTTGTGGAAGGCTTCCTCCTGCGGCCGTCGAAAGCCTCGCAACGGTTTTCCCTAACTTGGCGCTTGCTCAAGACGGCGGTCACGCGCCGAATCGTGAGGGTTGACGCGGCGGCGTCGCGGCGCCGGGGAGGCCCAACGCCGTCCAGCGCGGAAGGCCCCAGCGGCCACCGGCGCCGCGATGCCATCGCCCATCAAGCGGCGACGATCGCCGCGATAGCCCTCGAGGCCGCGGCCGCGGGCCCGGGCAGGCCCGGGCGTGCCCGCGCGCCCAAACGGCCGATTAGCGCTGGTCCGGGCCTCCGCGCGCAGTTCCTCACTCGCCCCGACGCGACGCGGACTCCCGGACGCCTTCTTGGCGACGCAGGCCGCGCGAGGCGCATTGATGCTATGACTTCATCGCGCCGCGCGAAGCTCAAGACTCCAAAGCTCTTCCTTTGCTTTGGCCAGCGCGGTAACTTCCAGAGGGCGAGTTCGATCCCGGACGAGGGGCGTGGGTTTTGCAAAGGGCGGAACATCCACAGAAGCCAATTCCTTGCGGGTAGTACTGCCCAGCATTATTAAATCCGGCCACAATTCGTAACCCAATCAGACCCGTATTTACTGCCAGGAAATAGGCTAACGGAAATATGTTACAGAATTAATTGTCGTTGCTTGCTTCGACGGCATATAATAAGCTTTTTCGGTGCCAACATTAAAAATGGTAGCAGAACAGTCAGTGATGTCAGTGGATCAGTATTGCTCTATCTCCAGTCAATTGAAATAACAATATAAATCAAAAACAACATTTAAATTACTTGGTATGTATTGTTAAACAAATATACCATTATACCAGATAAGAATTACTACGAATTCTTTTGACTCTCAATTCTATTCTGCCTCAACAAAATGCTAGTATGGTCTTAAGAACTCTCTTTTGAATCGTCGAACAGCTAAACTGAAAACACTGCCATTGCTTTCATTCTTCGAATACACCAGCATGAGATGAGTAAGTCCAGGCTTATGGTACAGAGAGGTCTGCACTCAAAAGAGGTCGAAATCAGTGCTCACCACGGGTTAGGTTTCTTCGTGGCCGCCTGTAGACATCACTGAGAGATATCCACCAATTTTGACTGACATAGTCTTTCGTCAAGCAGCTTTAACACTTCCCTATCCATGGAGCTTGAGTTCTACAATCTCTGCCTGATATCTCACCTCTGTTTCCAGAGAAAGACAAAAAGCAACACTGCTGACATGTTGAGAGGCTTATTAATAAGTTTTCAGTTTGATCGAGATCGGTGGTTTAAGAAAAATAAAATATAGGGAGGAAAGGCAAGGAAACGGTAAAAAATGCAAATAAGTTAAAAAAGCTCCAAAAAGCTAAAAATAGGAGGAAATGCCAAATTAAAATCTATTAAAATATTTGCAGAAGCTCAGATAATCAGATAACAATAGAAATATTTTCACAATCTACATCACAATCAATAAAGAACCGCTCCAAATTATAATAAATCGATGCTGTATTATGTTACTACAATGATGAACTATCAAAACCGAAGCGTTTGATATTCCGAAGCTCCCACCTAAGACACATTAAAAACTATGGAATCAAAGAAATTTTTAAAAACAACAAAATGTTAACGCGTATAACTCAAATTAACTTTGGATGAAAGAAAATAATTGTTGAGTGATGAATTACTGCATGTTTTAGAATTTTAGTTTGCAAGTATGTTTTAGAATTTTAGCAGTTATAAGTGCTATGTATCCACGATGAACTCCTTGTATTGTAGAGACAAACACACTTCACCATATTTTTATTAACATAGCGATTTTTTAACAGCTTTTCTCATAAATTGTATTTGTTTGAGTCGCTGTGCCATGAAAGTTCATTTAATATCAAAAAATAACGTACAGTATTTTCGGTAATTGTTTTTTGTGAAAAATGTGATTTTGCAACGAAAACGGTATGGGTCAGTTTTAATTTTAATGTAATCATATGTAATAAGCATAATTTGCTACAGTAATTGCTGTGCTCATTACAGTTTGAAATTTATATAATTTATGAACCACAAAAACTTGTGAGATTTTAGATTTCGAATCATATAGGTCCATATGTTTTATCATGAAAGGAGAATGATATTTTAACAGTTAATTTTCCTCTTCACGTTTAAAAATTAATTTCGAGTATTAAATAGTACAAAAAAATAGAAAATATATTCAACGTTGAATTTTATGAAAAATGAAAATAAGACCAAACATACAAAAAGAAAACTCAATTGCGTGTCTAATATTGAGTGTCTGGGTTCCTGTTGCCAACTTTCTTCTATTTGCTCACTCACTATTCTTCTGTTAGTTCTCAGTAGTTTTCAGTATCTCACACACCCTCACTTTCTCTTAGGTTGGCGTTCACATTTATGTTGCTTGGATTTTGCTGAAATATAATCTTAATTCATGTAATGTGTATTTGTTTATTATAAGTAGCAGGATGTTTGTGTATTTGTGAACGACATATATAAATTTTGAGCCGCTGGAGCTAGTGTAGCAAATTTTGAACGTAGCTTTTGGGACGTCGGAGAAACAATGTGTGGGGCGGGCGGAGAGCGCGGAGGGGACCCAGCAGGTGAAAAGAGGGAGGGGCAGCGCGCGGAGGACGATGCGACCGCGGCGGTTGCCCGTGCGGGGGAGGGGGTGGAGTGGTTGGAGCTACTTCATACATTGAGCAACGCCTGGAAATCATGAATGCATTTTGAATGAATTTTATTTTACAACTTTGTAAAAAACAACAGTTGAATAACAATATATACATATATAATACATACAATACATACTAAAAGTATAATAATACGCTACATACTAAGCCCTTTCCTGTAATTACCAAACACATTGATTCTTTCACCTTTTTCCTTCAACAACCGCCTCACCTTATTCTGAATATTCCAACTTGCCCACATTCTTCCTTCCTCAAAAAATCATACATCTCGCTAAAATGTTTCCAGTCTTTCCTCTTCCATCTCACTGATCCTACATTTTTTCCTCACGGTTCAGCCAAGTATTAACTCGCTCTCATTTCATTACCTAACCTATATCTTGCTATCCTACGTATGTCGCTTTCCTGACTTTTACTTTTTAAGTAGCTGGGAATATCAACCATCTGAATAATTTTAAACCGTTTTTTAAAATTTGAATTCCTTATTTTTCCGTACTCTTCCTGCAATAAATTATCTTTATCTCTTTGGATGAATTATTGACTTAACTCTACCTCTTCTTCTCTATATCTTAGCACCTCCTACAAAGAATAACCTTTATTATTCCAAAAACTTTCCCTTTCCCAATTAGATCTCTCAGTTTCTATGTTTTTATCTATTTCCCAACAAACTTGCTTTAATAACTCATTAATTCTCCCTCACCCAATCCTTTCCTCAAACTTACATGCCATTTTGTCCATCTCTATTCTTATTTTCTTCACATAATCTTACTACAAACTTCATAAAAATACTGCTTTTGAAAAATATAACATAATGGAAATGCTTAACGTAGTCTAAAACATAACCTATGACCTCGAGAATTATTTAATGCACGTCAACTACAGTTAGTGATTACCTACCATTTAATGTTTTTTTTAATTTTTATTTCTTCTTTCTGTGTCTACAGATGAGTCAGGGATGCTGTGAATGCCGAGTCTTAGATGGTAGTTTCTGGGATGATTATTCTAAATCGATTTTCTTTATTCGAGAAGGAAGTAAAAATTAACCGGTTTGTCAAATGTTTTTTATTTGGGTCGTGTAATGTTTCAAAATGTTGATATAATTTCGTTTTTTTCTCAGATTTTATATAAGTTATTAAATTTCTTTTATTTGATAAAAAAACTGGACTGAACTTTAAAATTATAGTCATTAAAACATATTGTGATTTTAAGTTTATAACAGCTTTTAACATTTACAACTGTCGATTACTTATATTTCGGAATGTCAAAACAAGTGACTAACGTAACTTGATATGCCTCGAACTGTAACTCGAACTTCTGTAACTACATTTGATATGCCCCTAGTTTGTTTCTCACATAACTAGTGGCTGTAGTTCAAGTCTTTACTCTGTATGCCAGGCTTTCGCGAGATCATGGCATTTTTACATAACAAATTGAAGAAATATCGATTACCATACTTTTCTTATATTTTCTACTTATTATTTCTAATACTTTTACCTATTAAAGAGAAATTTATTTATTAAGTTTAATTACTGAATGTAAAATGTCTTCTTACTTTTCCAACTTCATGCACACATAGTATACATTTTTATTTGTGAACTTAAACGCAAAATTGGAAGCGAAAGGTCGATTATCTCATTTTCAGAGCGTGCACTGCATGTTTAATTTCTGTCAGCGCAGCACGGTTCATTTCTGAGATGTGAAGAAATTGAAAGCAGAGGATAATTATAACATGGAATAAACCGCTCCACATTGCGTGATGAGGAGACTCCGGGTTAAGCGATGAGTTCGTGAGTACTGTCGGATAATTAAATTCTGTTCATTAATTACGGTTTTAAGCACACGTGGAAGTTCCCAGGCGTTAGCCCCAATTTCAGGCAGCCTAATTATACGTCTATTACACACTAGAGCATACTTTGCGACATGCAACAGCGGTTGGTGCGCGTGGATCGAATTCTTCTAAAATGTCTTCTCATTATTTGTCGATGGCAGTAACAAAAATGACGCCCTTTCCTGCAGCACATGCTGAGGGCTGTGGTTTCGTTCGCAGCTGACAGCCCGTGACGCAGCTGATTCGTTAGACAGAATATTTAATAAGATAACATTTCCTTCATTTGCGAACCATCTGTTTCTCCTTTTCGTTAGGAGAGTCCACATATGCTTTTCTATACGAAAAATTGTTTACATACTTTTTAAATTGTACCCGTTATTTACAAAAATATTTTAATTTCTCGTAAAGAATTGATATTTAAAGGTTTGATCTTAAACTTTTTCGAAATTATCGTCTTCTCTGTTTCATTAGCTTCTTTAAAATCGCGGAATTGTTTTGAAAGAAAAGCATTTTTTTAAGCAGATATTAAAATGTGGTAAACAGATGACAAAGTTGAAACATATTAAAATTTCTGTCATTGCGAATCTCAAAATTTTGCTTTTCAAAACTAGATTCAATATTAAAATAACGATCAATAAAGTATTTAAAATATAGTTTGAACCGCAGAAATCAACATAAAAGCATGAAATTTGCAGGCTCTACTATTTACGTTGCTGCCGTGAAAGCATTCTCATTTTCGAATAAAGCATTTTCTATCAATAAACAATATATAAGAATTAACAAAATAAAAAATAAGGAACGAAACAGAAAGAAAAAAGACCAAATTAATCGACACTATAGTAATGGCCAAGATACCAAATTGGAAGTGGGAGGTCACGTTGCCAGGATGGATAAAACTAAATGGGCACAAGTCACCGCTACTTGGATACGCGTGTCGGGAAAAGAAACGTTGGAATTCGAACTCGAGGATGAAACCTAAGAGGAAATGCAGAGACATCCGATGAGGACCTGAGCCACATTTGCCAGTTTAAATGATATGAGTGGCAAATGAAAAATTAAATGTGGATGTCGCATGAAATATGTTTCATACGAAAGTGAAGTGGGACCACCGAGGGAAGTTTTATAGTTAAGTGTTTTTTTTGTTTTGTTTTGTTTTTTTACAAAAAGTTATATTAGCGTTCAATTAAAGGGCTTGGGATCAGATTTTGGGAAAAATTTGATAATGCCATCTACACAGCTCTTATATTTTTCATTTTAGTCTCTGTAAACAGTGTTAATTTGTGACCACAAATGGATCAGTAATATAGCAAATTTAGTTATAGATACCATTGAGTTAAAGTCAGAGAATGAGACACATTTCACCTTATTATTCAATATCAACCTGAAGTGGCATAAGGCAGTCAGTACCTGCTCCCAATCCCTTCAACTTCCTTCAATATAGTCATCTAGAGGTTCTCGTCGCTTACATTTTTCAATTTTCGCAATAGCCTTTGTTTAAATGAAATGAATTTAATATTGCGGAGAATCATTTTTATGCGAAGTGTTTCTTACAAGATTTATGTCTCAAGAAAGAGTGAACATATTTCTAAAAGTCAACATTTGTTGGCATACGAGTATTCTTCATTTAATTCGTGATAATATTTGTTCTTAAATTAACAAGATCTTTTTGGTGACTGGTGTCTTATAATGTGTTTGTAGATTTTCATAGACTTAGTTCCTGTGTTTCCAAACATGCGTATATTCGTTTTGGCGTTGTGTGAGTGTGTGTTTTGTCCTGCGACAGCAGACCTTCAGATTGTGTTGGTTGACATTCCGTGTTACAGATATCTGTTCACTGAACGAGTTGAAACCTGACTGCACATTAGCGTGTGACATTTTAACTAATGTTGAAACGGGTTATGAATTTCTGTTGACGATAGCCTGCTTTGTAACAAATATGCTTCATTAAGGCTTTCCTCAAGTGCCCGATAAGTATGTTAATGTGATAAATGATACTTCACAGACAATTGCAGAAAACAAACAAAGCGATTCTTGTGCAGCTATACCCTGTTGTGTTGTGATAGCTACAAAGTACTGAACGATTCAATTTTAACACCAGATTACACATATATTATTACTAGATCTTCTTGTTTACGTTTGCTATAAAAACAACTTTTCATCAGTTTATATAATCAAACATGCATACGAGCTAGAGTGATAACAGAATACATTCTTCAGATAGAGATCAGGCAGAGTTTTTTCTTGAAATAAACATAGCAAATTCTTTTACACTTTCAAATTATAACACTCCTAAGAACTATTCATGTTTTGTTATATTTCAGCATATATTATTTTTGAAAATAAATACATCCAAGATAAACACGTAAATCAATACATCTACATGTATAAAACGTATACGAGGAAACGGAAATAAATATTCTTCCACAACTGTATTACGCATATGTAATTCAGAGACCGAGTAAACATCCTACTTGTTGCTTTTTATGGTTCTTACGATTTTACATATTTTGCTAGAAGAAATTATGCTTAAATATATTACTGATTCCCTACTGTTTAACACTTCTGTAAATAATTAATCTTTGTTTTTACTTTCCGGATAAATACGCATGTACGGAGTGATATATGGAGTGTAGAGAAAGTTCTGTAATGCTGCGGAAAATCGATTTCGTGATATTAACGGAAATACACGTTTTGGAATTCCCTGATACTAAAAACGGTGATTTTTCTTTTTCTTTTTTTTCAAACCGTCCGTCCATTTGTCCTTGCGTCCGTCTACGAAGCCTAAACTATTCGAAGGATTTTTTTTCAAAAAGAATATTCCCCGATCGAATATTCGGGGAATATTCTGTGAGTCACGAATATTCGATCGGGGAATATTCTGTAAGTCTCAAGATATTCAAAGTCAATAATGCTCTAAAAGTCATATTTCAATTCTACTATTAGGTATCCTGAGATAAATTGATAAAACGAGGAAAAATGTTTTTTAGGCGCCAACAGATGGCAGACGAGAAGAGGATGAGGCAAAACGAAAAGATGGCACAAACTAAATAGCTATGGAAACTAACTAGTACGAGAAAGTCTGTGCTATTCTTCAGCACCACTAGTTATTTTTTATACCTAGAGAATATGCATAACTGACAATTATCTACAAAATCTACACCGCTAAATAACCGCCAATCACATTAGTTTCTTTTATGCCACAAATTATCCTCACTCGGACATCTCCATTCCTTAATACCCCGTCACTAAGGCATCAGCGAGAGCAGCTTGTCGCGTTCGCTCAACGTCTTGTAGCCGGTGGCGGCGTTCATTCAACTTCTCCACTCGACCCCCCCACTGCCATCACCGCACCCACTACAATTCCCGCGGTTCCTGCCGCCGTCAACACCACCGTTTCCGCCGTCGGCACCGTCTCGTTTGCGCGTACTTGAGGGCACCGTCGGCGGCGGCGACGGCGACGGCGGCGGATTCCAGACGGGAACTACACAATCGACACAATATGTCGATACGCTCTTGACTGTTGTGTTGCGGGCTCAAAGGTCCCGCTCCGCCGCCGCCTCAGCCGCTGGGCGACTGTTCGCGGAACAATCCGATCGGGAGGCGGGCCTCAGACGGCGCTGTCGCAGAGAAGCAGCACCCATCGGCCTGTTGCATCGCGACCCACCCGGGGGCCGGACACACCGCGGAATAATCAGAATTTCAATGCACGCAATTAAAATTTTTAATTAAGTATCGCAGAAACGATACACCGCGCCGGGATTGTTCCCGCTGGAACAACACGCCGTCGTAATGGCTCCCCTCCAATTACGGGGCCCCGTATCGCGGGCGGGGGCCCGGCCCGGCCCGGCGCTGCTCGCCGCCGCCCCTTCCCGCCCCGTCCCGCACCCCCCTCGCTGCGCGGCCCCCCGCGCCGCCGCAGGCGCCTGGCCACCCGGCGGCGGCGCCCCGCGTTCCCACGTCCGCCGCCGGGCGCGCCACCCCCGCACGGCCACGACGGCGACGCGCCCGCTCTCTGGAGGGGAATTTGGCTTAATGAGGACGAAATAAACTTGCATTTCCTTTGTAATTGGAACAAAGCTTTTATTTTATTTTCGTTAAATTACGTACCTTGATATTATTTAAACTGCGCAGTTTGTGGCGATGCTGCAATTTTAATCGGTCAATGACATGTCTGCAAATACTGACCTACATCAAAGTATTTCTCAATCGCTTAATCAAGAAACATTACTATGTGTGTCACGTTTGAATACAATACATTGAGAAGAATATTACTTACCATATGTGATTTGTACAGTTGTCAATATTTACATTTCTTTTTTAGAGAGTCTATTAAAAATAAATTTATAATCCTGAATACACAAATGGCACTGAGTGCAGTAAATATCCTTATTGCATGAGCTGTATAGTGATTATACCCGGTATATTTGGAGCACTAGGTTTATTATTAAAATATTTGGAGCGCTAGGTTTATTATTAAGATATCGCTGAATAAGCATAACAATATAAATAGTAATATAATAAAGAGCAGTCGACCCTGATAACTAAGATCCTTAATAATGGCGGGCAGTGACGTTCTGTATTTCAATAGTCGCGAGTTCGACTCCCGCTGAGGCACGTCTGTTCTCCCATGCGTTGTAGCAAGTTGGACGTTCCACCATGAGCACCCACCATGTATCAGTTTTGATTAGAGCCGGACAAAAAAAACCTTAGTTCCGTTCGTCCTCGGCGGCGATACCAGCCGCGCCGATACTATTGTGTCCGAGAATGACAGTTCCAGAACTACCATTATCGAGAACGAACGATACCGAAACTTGGCCTGTTATCGGTGAGCGCCGACCGCGTCGAATAAATGCTGGAGGCGTCACCGGAGCTCTCGCCATCGTTTAGTATAGCTCAAACCCGAGGCAGTCTGGCGGTATGTCTTGTTAAATAAGGCAAAATATTTTTGCGATTTGCGAGATTTATGCGTTGACCAATGCATAAGCAATCTAGCGGCACCTGTAATTTTTGTAGATAGCTTTCGGCTTTTGACATGTATATAATAAAAATAGTGAAAAAATAACAATTATGACGAATATTTATTTCGCCTTTTCATGTAAATATATTTAAAGACATATTTAACTTTCTAAGCTTTTTTTCTTGAAATGTATTCCTAGTAATAACCTTTATTTGAATATTGTGTAATAATTCACAATGTAATAACAATTGATGAAAATTATTTTAGTTTATAGTTTTATTCTATTTTATTGATATTGCTAAAAAGTTGATTTTAAATTACTTTTTGCACGTTTTTTTGCTTTTAATTATTTCAAAAATTGTATTATTTTCTCTCTAAAGTTATTTGCAATTAATCGAGTGATTGTTACTTTTCAACCAATTAATAGATAAATTGAAATTGTATTTTATTGGGATTATAATTAATCAATGACAATTAAATGAAAGAGTTCTGCCAACACAATACGTAACGTCTTTAAATCCCGCAGTTACGTCGAGCTGCGGAGTCACCGAGACTGTGCCGAGCGCCCGCTTCTGCCGAGACTGCGGATACCGGCCGATACTGTCGAGAACAGCCGAGAATGGAGCGGTACCGATAGTTTCGATTCTCGAGTAAGGCCTACGTGTAGTTATCAACAGGATAAGAATAAGCAGCGCGCGCGCGACCTTCGAGGCTCCGAGACTGAGAAAGCAAAGCCGGCGAGAACGATCGATAATAGAAAGCGTTTTGCCCGGCTCTAGTTTTGATATTGGATCTTTTCAATCTTGAGCTGCCCTGATGGCGTAGGAGCATGCGTTGGAGGCAAGTGCACGGTAAACCTAGGCGGAGTCTTTCCCTCATTCTTCCATTCCCTGGTGTGATAGATGCAGCCACCATATTCTATCTTCCGTTTACCTTTATACCACATCAGATATCCAAAGCCATGGTAGCCAGTGTAGCCGACATCACTCCTTGGGGTTAATTGGTGTTGCCCTCTCAATGGAAAATATAAATTGAGATAATCTTCGACAGTCACACGGGGGGAGTGTTCCGACCGGACACCAAGAATAATGGAATAAGTGAAGGAAGGGAGATGGGTCACTATCGTGAGAAGCCGCGATTTAGGTTACATGGGCAAATTTGCAGATTTAATTTGGTTTGTTGACGGTTTTTCGCCTGCTTCATTACATTCAGAACATTTTGCACTTATCACAAATATTACAAAGCATGGCAATCGATACGAATATTTAACCCAAAATGCATACCCTACAGAACTTTGATTTTTTAATGGTCTGAGCGTATAGTTTACATTATTGTCTATTATATATTTTATGTTTTACCTTACCTTAGGGATGAATTTCCCTTAACTTTCATCAATAAACAAGAAAGCTAAAAAACTCGCAGTTTTTATCTGTCTGAATTTAACTGAATAGATATTTAAGCGAAAAAGTTCTTGGAATTCAAGGGTTTCAACGTATCAAGTAAAGGTATTTAATTACTTTTCTTCCTAAGTTACTCCTTACTGGTCTATTAAGCGTTGGAGAGCAAACTGTTCGTTGAAACATCTTTTCGCCTTCCGCGAACTACTTTGGCGGAAAGGCTGCCTTTGGTTTCGTTGAAGGGCTTTGGGTTGCCAGAAGCAAACCAAAGCGCGAAACTGGAGTCGGAAACCAATGCTCGCTAATAACGACTACGTCTCTCTACAGCGGATTCCACCCAACGATTAGTACTTGAACAAGCGCCCCGTTGAAGTCTCCGGTGACCGCGCCTCTGGAATTCTTTTGTGCGACGCTGTTTACCGGACTCGGTCGGCTGCTTCATCCGTTATTCTCTCACCTCTTCATTTAGCGCTTCCTGTAAGCTCTCCAATGCCCTGAAGCAAGTGCTGCTCTTTGCAGAGCAAATTGACTGCTGTTCGGCAGCTGAGTATGCAGATGACTGCAATGGTCTAGAGATCTGAGGGACGATTGAATTTGTGCATGCAGCTTCGTTTCGAGAAATCAACTATTCGCTTTGCGTTGTGTCAGGAAAACATTGTATTGAGTTGTTTCACTTGAATCTATTATTAAAGGGTTCTTTATCTCAAATTCTCATACAAAACCATTTCAATGTTAAAAGGATAAACACAAAATATTGTTTGTCAAGTAATGTTTTATTTGATAAATATTATAGACTACCTACGAAATCTTTTATCACGGTCCTCTATCCATCGTAAATCTATTCTTCGTCTCAAACCCCCTGTTAGGAATGCATCAGAATGTTATTTCTCTCTTCTTCCAAAGCGAGTCTTAAGTTACAATGACATAGAATTGCAAAAGCATCATTCAAATTAAAATTTGTCTTTTTCTCTACAGTTATTTTTAATCATTTCAAAGTACATTGACTGACTAGTCAATCTTGTACAATTAGCCAAGTCCAGTATAATACACTGAATGTGAACAAACGTGTTTGGTTATTCTTTGAAGAAGTAACCTTTCTTTGCCTACAGCACATTTGAAATATCTTTTCTGAAATTTGATATAAATTAAAATGTTTCTGTGTTAAAAATAAATAGCTTGGTTCGGAGGAACGTAGTCCTTACTTGACTAAATCTTTGCAAGTGCGAAACTCAATATTCAATGATTAAATAATGATCTTTTAATGATTTCTTGGTTCGTTATGAGCCATTAGTCTTGATTTCTCCTATAAAAAGTATAGAGAAATTTATGTACTGCTGCAAAAAATCGAATATCGAAATTTCGACTGAATTACACGGTTTGGGAATCTTTGATACGTAAAGGGCTTTTGAAGAAAAGGTTTGTCTCCCTCTCTGTCCATCAGTCACTGTCCCCGTCTGCCAATCTGTTACTTCTGCATGTTGGTCTGACTGTCTTCCTCAGCAGTATTCTCTGAGAAAGCTCACATTATGTTGGCCGAAAGGTCAGCCACCACGACAGAGGAGCGGTTCGTCCCAAATAGCCCAAATAATACCAACTCTGGCCGCGGCAGCTTACGCAATCAGACTGTCAGTCTATCACTGTGTGTATCAGACTGTCTGTCAGTCTATCACTCTATCAATATCTCTGACAGTCAATTTGACAGTCTGCCTGTCTGTCAGTCTGCCAGTCAGTCAGTATCTCCGTCTGTTTGTCTCCCTGCACGTCCATTCGTCTGTCCTTCGGCCCGTCAGCTGGTTCTCCTGGCTGCTTGCCCGCTCGTCCGTCTGTCTGCTCGTCCGTCCCTCTGTGCGTCAGTCTACCTGTGCGTCCGTCTGTCCGTCCGTCAATGTGTCCTTCAGTGCGCCAACTGTTGGTACCCCAGCCTCACTTTCCATCTATCCGTCCATTTGTCTGTTAATATTTTTACTGCCGAACGAGAGAGCGACTAGCTAAGAAGATTAACAATATACAGTAAAACTTTCTCAATGCGAAATTACAAGGGCCCAGTATTTCTTTCGGCATTATACAAGTTTATCGTTAAACGAATAAAGCAAAACATTTGCCAGAATCGAAATTTTTGTTTACATTAAACAGATTTTCGCGTTTTACATGTTCCTCATTGAACAATCTTTGTATTTAGCTTGTCTGCAGTGCAGGGAGATAATTAACATTTATTTGATCAGTAATATAATGTCATCTCTTCAAATCAGAACAAAAATTATTTTCTAATTTCGGAACTTACCTTGTAACCATGTTCTGTGGTAGCGTACTGGATATCTTGACTAGACCTGGAAGAAGAGGATAAAAATGTCAAAAATGAAAGAACAATAGAAATCATGTAACTAAAATATTATTCAATGTTGTAAAGAATATGATATCACAATAAAAGTTGTCTGGATACAATTTAGAAAGGAAGGTAGCAGTCCCTCTGGAAAGAATGTTACTGTACAGCCGTGGTCCGCATTGCACTATTTACAGAATCACCAGAGCCAGTTATCACCTACAACTTCCTTAAATATCAAAAGACTTTAAATAACACTGAAAATCGAGTTTGAAATCAAGTCGCATCGCAGGAGTGTATGTACAGAGTTCGTTTAGTTAGTCCATGATGGTTATTTACACACTGTAAAAAATCTGATTAAAATATTGCATGGACGTTTTTACCAAAAAGCTATTCAAATTGTAATTAGAGGAATACATGTAAAATTGCTGAGAATTGTTTGAAACTTGGTATAATCGGTCATATCTTCTCCCTGAGATGCAACACAATATAAATTATTATCCTTCATAGTTCATTCCCCAATAGACGATCAAGAGTTTCTGAAAAAAATAAAATGCAAAAGAGAAATGAAGGTTTAGGGGAAAATACAACTTTGCTCCGAACGGTCAACTCAAAGATCAGCCATCCAAGACCATCGGTCAGTAGAGGCACTCGAAAAGCTGGCAGCTTCCGCCGAACCGGCAGCCCTCCACCGACGCAAAATTCCGAGCGTCGCGTCTGATGGAGCTCTCGCCGGTTCGCTGCCGCCGCGCAACGGCGGCCGCGCTCTTGGCGTCGCGACGCTTCGCGGGCGCGCGGTGGGCGTTTCCAAAGGACGCGCCCCGCTGTCGCCTCCACTCGCTCTCCTCCCCCGGCCCGCTCCGTCCCGCCCCGCCCCGCCCACCCACGGACGCGTCCGTGCCCCCGCCCCCGAAATCCAATATCGGCGCGCCGGCGGTCGCGCTGATTGAGGCGACGGCCGCTGGGAGCGCCAGCGGCTCAGCGGCGTCGGGGGTAGGCGCCGCCACCGGTTCCTTCATCACCGCTGCCGCCGCCCCCATAGTCCTTTCAATCAGCCGCTCGTAATATCGGACGCTGACGCCGCTGCTTCACTCTTCTACACCGCGCCGCCCTCGCCGCCCTCGCCGCCCTCGCCGCCCTCGCCGCCCTCGCCGCCCTCGCCGCCCTCGCCGCCCTCGCCGCCCTCGCCGCCCTCGCCGCCCTCGCCGCCCTCGCCGCCCTCGCCGCCCTCGCCGCCCTCGCCGCCCTCGCCGCCCTCGCCGCCCTCGCCGCCCTCGCCGCCCTCGCCGCCCTCGCCGCCCTCGCCGCCCTCGCCGCCCTCGCCGCCCTCGCCGCCCTCGCCGCCCTCGCCGCCCTCGCCGCCCTCGCCGCCCTCGCCGCCCTCGCCGCCCTCGCCGCCCTCGCCGCCCTCGCCGCCCTCGCCGCCCTCGCCGCCCTCGCCGCCCTCGCCGCCCTCGCCGCCCTCGCCGCCCTCGCCGCCCTCGCCGCCCTCGCCGCCCTCGCCGCCCTCGCCGCCCTCGCCGCCCTCGCCGCCCTCGCCGCCCTCGCCGCCCTCGCCGCCCTCGCCGCCCTCGCCGCCCTCGCCGCCCTCGCCGCCCTCGCCGCCCTCGCCGCCCTCGCCGCCCTCGCCGCCCTCGCCGCCCTCGCCGCCCTCGCCGCCCTCGCCGCCCTCGCCGCCCTCGCCGCCCTCGCCGCCCTCGCCGCCCTCGCCGCCCTCGCCGCCCTCGCCGCCCTCGCCGCCCTCGCCGCCCTCGCCGCCCTCGCCGCCCTCGCCGCCCTCGCCGCCCTCGCCGCCCTCGCCGCCCTCGCCGCCCTCGCCGCCCTCGCCGCCCTCGCCGCCCTCGCCCACCGAGCGCCGTTTCCATGCCCGGTAGTCCATTTCGCGGACTCTGCCCACGTGATTGCGTTGCCGGTTCCATCCGCTGCGTCGCCAGGAACGACATTCCGTCAAACCTGCGTTCTTCGAGTGGATGATCTTGGCTGTCCGGACAGCCAAGATCATGCATATGACTCCGGCCGCGGAAACCTGAGTTCTTCGAACTCGTCTGATATTCACTACGCTTTTGCAATCTCTGTTACTAGTCTTCAGCACTGTAATGGATAAATCGCGATTCTTGCCAATTACCTAATTAACCGGTTAATAGTCACATGGAAAATGTATGAATAAATTTCATGTAAGAAGATATAGGAACAGCTTCGAAGTATACTTCGTACTTTTGTCGAAGTTTCCATTCCCAATGACGAAGTGGCTACGGTAGGTGAAATCCATTACGGTGAAGAGGAATAACATATATATGACTATTCCACTCATGAAATTTCAGCCAATAGCGTGCAAGAACTGGAACCCTACCAGCCAATTAGAGACGATTTTACCATGCATATTTATCAGTTATTGACTATCACCTCCTAGGAGATGATAAATTTTGCGCCTTGTTTTGTCTACAGATAGAGGTTATGTAATTTTGCTATTATTTTTATTCCATGGTCGGGTGTGTATCTTTTGTTTGAAATTGTTTCAGTGCAAAATGTTGGAGCAAAGGTTTGGTTCGACGTCGAATGACGAAATAGAGGAAATTATTTGTAAATCCAATCCAAATAACACACTCAACAACAGGAAATATATTTCGAATCAATTTGAAAAATTTTGTGAGAAAAGGAAATATAAATTAACCGCAAATAATAAAAATCAAGAAATATCAAATATCTTAAAAGATTCTAGCATGGATATGAGAAAAGTGAATGGTGAAGAATATAAAGAATATTCCGTGAAAATGATATGGAACGTGACTGCGAAAATGATACACAAGAAATTTTTCAAAGAATTCAATAGAAAATAAACTCCGTTACAGAAATGGAATTTCAAGTCGCTAAAGAGGCTAGAAATGCTAAGAGAAAGTTACTATAAAACATTCCGGAGAAACGAAAGTTTAGTGTAGTAGCTCTTAAATCTTAAGAGTACCAATTAATGATTGATTTTAATTTATAAAATTTATATAATTTACAACATTTAAAGATTATGTATTCAAGTAATTTCGCTCTTAGTTTGTCTTATGTTTATTTTGTTGTTTATAATTGCCCTTATGTATAAATTTCTGTTCGATGTAAAAATATTTGAATAAAACAATGTTAATTATTAATAGTACATTACATTTATGAAGTTTCATTCGTGAAATAGTCTTAGTAAATTTCCAAACCACTCATGAAATTACCTATGATAAACAGGCATCAGTCTGCAAAAGTGTAGTTTCAAACGATAGAAAGAGATAAAATGTGTAGTTTCTTGTTCAGTTCTGTCAGTCGTACATTTTTGTTTACATGATCCCACTAAATCTTCACTATATCCCAGTTTATCTTCGCTTCTTCCGAGCCGGCGACGAGGCTATGGCCGAAATAACACTAACTTGAGCCTGTGCTACCAACACATTTTTATGAGAAAATTCATTCTTTCGAATGTATGTTTGAATTTATTCTTTAGAACACATTCCTTCGAATGTATACTAAGACGCTTCAACCTCATAAGCACCTCATTTCATCCAGTGCCCTGTGGCTAACATTAATATTGGTCTAATGCATTCTATAATAATTCGTTCATCATTCCGCTTTATCCAGTCTGTCTGGCTAATGTGCAATTTAACCGGGCATTCCTAACATTAGCTGTAGTATGGTCTTTACCTAACTTTATGTGCCGTTCAAGACAATAGATGACTGGGAGGAGCGCTCTGGGCGGGAGAGACAGACAGGTGCATATGTACTCGAAAAAGAAAACAGCAAAATTTACATTTAACATTATATGACATGTATAGTGTAGAACCTAGGAAAGAACTGCAATCTACACATTTTCATATCCCAAAAATATTAAAATCTAAGGGCCTTTACATTCTGTATGAACCTAATCATTTGATTTTTTATCTGTACCTCGGTGTTTTTTCTGAATGGGTTTGCTCTCAATACATTATGGTATGTGTGTGGGACATTTATGATTTTTTTCTCTTCGAAATATAATGAATGCAAAAGCGTTACGTCCAATTGAAGTTGGCTCACTGGAATCGGCGCTATTTATCACAATTCACTTCCCTCTTTGAGTCTATTGTGCGGAATAAGGCGACACTACAGTAAAAAATAACTTATATTACGAAATGTAACTTTTCATGGAGTGAAATAATTGAATTTCGATAATTAAGCAATTTTCGCTTAACGAACCACTAATTAGCATCTGTTCCCACGCAAGCTCAGTAATCACTCTGCAGGTGAAGAGTTAGGTGGTTATCGATGAGATCAGGAATGTCGTATTACCGTGCTCACTGTGTCCAGCTTTTTTTAATGCTTGATACAATCGAGAGGGAGTACCCACGCTACTTGCGGGCACGTACACTCTCTCAACGAAGGTAGGCGCTTCATCTTCGGGTACATTGCAGCTCACTAAGAGCGCCTTCTGTGCCAGCGCTGCCCTTTCGCTCGGAGGCCAAACCGCACGCCCGCTGCGCCGCGGTTGCATCAACCTCTTCGCAGCCAGAAGCCAATCACCTCCTTCGCCTCTGCCTCCACAACTGCCCGTTCCCTCCCATTAGAGGAGTAAGCGTTTCAGACTCTCTGCTTCCTGTATGTCACGAAGAAAAGTAATTTTTTGTTGTTTCGAAGGATTGTGGATTAAGTAATAAAAAGACAATCCCTAAAATTAAAAAAGAGAAATAAGAGTATTTTAGAATAATAATAATAATAATAATAATGTAAATATAAATTTAAATATATTTTTTTAGTTATTGGATTATGAATTCCGCAATTCTTGGCAATTATTTGTGCGCAAACGAGAAGCGGTCCCTCCCTATGGGCTTACGGACGCCGCCCATCCTGTTTTTTTACTTTCTCGCTACGGAGTAGGGCAGAAAAACTGCATGTTGCACAGGGTCGTGGTAACGAAAAATTGGATCAATGCAGTTGGCAAATTTAGAAAGTGCATTCCCGGAGAAATTTTGCATTCCCCGTGATTAGATTTTCAATGTAAATAAACAAAGTAAGTTTAAATTTTCTCCTTCCCGGGGAGATTGACAGAGTCCGTAGAAAGAAAAAGATAACATTCCGAAGTTTCGAAAGGCGTAACTATTATAATTTGAAGACTGTCAAGATTAAAACGAAAACAATGATTTCTGGAGATGTTCGAAAGTTTATACTTTCAGATAACTTTTGCATAAGCTTTTCATGGAAATCGTTCAATTGATAAAATTATTCACGATGATCCATCAACATCTTCTCGTCGTGCTTCGTGCTTAGAAATCTTGAGTTGATCGACATTGGAGATGCACGGTCTTCAAAGTCGAATTATTCCCTCTTTCCACGACAGCAGCTACCAGCCCGATTTCCAACATCCGGTGTAGTGTCCCTAGACACAGAGGTAAACGCAACCGCCGCCATTTACTGTCCTCTCACTTGATAGCCCCGTCGGAGATCTTTCAGTACTTCAGTATTTCTTGAAGATAAGTGACACTAACAGTTGAAGGCAATATGGAGGTTTTCAAGTATATTAATTATTTTTTCAATAGATTGGTCGGATCCCTTCCTTGCAGTTGGAACTCTCCTGTTAACCGGAACAAAGTTTCTTTTTCAGTTTACGGTGGGTGTCTCCGATCAACATCAAGTTTATATCGCAACCCTAACAAGGTCGCCATGGATCGCGTGCGATATTTTATTCACCATTCTTGTCGTTTCCTCACCCCTTACTTATATACACACACATGCACTACATTAACACACATGTCAGGAGTTCCTTGGGGATCTTCGAATTTGTCCCGGCTGGCGCAGAGCCTTTCTGGTGGGAAATACCTGGCTGTGGAAAAAAAACCATAAGACGGCGTGTACGTTGGCGCCGGATCTTTCTATCAAGTAGATCACCGCCAACTCCCGCGATAAAATCATGCATTGCACTTACGAGACTAATGACCTTAGCAGTTGACACAACATGAAACACAAATCAATCAGTCAATTAATGACATCAATTTTGTTTTTGTTTTTTCAATAGATTGGTCGTTGTCAAAACATCTCACGTCTGGAATTCTGCTAAGTTTTTTTTCTGTAGCTTTTTACAGCTTCAGAGGATACAGATTTCGACTATCCTCGCTGGGTACCCACTATGTACCACAAGAGGATACATATTAATCTTTTACACTAGACACACTTGCGGGCTCCTCGATCTGTGGTCAGCAGACTCACAAGGCCTTCGGCGACAACACACATACATGAAATACAAGGGACAAACAACCTCGCTTAAGGCGGGACTCGAATCCGCGACGCTTCGACCGGACGCGCTGAGTCGGCACACGCTCTAGCCACCTCGGCCATCCAGGTCGGCGGTTGCGATTCTCCTGTGAACTGGATATAAAATGGGCGAGTCGTCGGAGCGAAGGAATTGGGGCTGCAGCAGCGTGAGCGTCCCGCGGGCGGCGCGCCACCCGCGTCGCGCGGGGGCGACAGCTGCGGTGCGGCGCGCGCGCGCCCGGCACGGCGCATAATGCGCGCGCGGCGGCCCGGCCGCCCGCCCGGCCCGCCGACCGGCGTTTTATTCATGAAGCTCAATTGACGGCGGATGCCGCGAGAACGGCGCTCCTCCAGGGAGCCCCGGCGCAACAAGCACGCTCTCCTCTCCTCTCCTCCGCGCGCCGGCCGCCGCCGCCGCCGCTCGAAATTGGGTAATTTGGAGAGGGTTCGGGAGCGCCTGTGGACGCGCGCGTCGGGCCCTGGACCTCCCGCGGAGACTGGCGCTGGCGCTGGCGGCGGATTGGCTGCGGAGGCACCGGCAGAGGCGCGGGCCACAGAGGACGAAGGCGATGGACGTCAGATGGGATCGGGAAAAGGGAGGATTAAAATGAAGGAGCTCCAACAAACGGGTAGAAAGAATAATACACCAGAGAGAGTCTTTTAAAAGGAAAAATATTATTTGTAATTTTGTAACTGCAAATTATTCTGAACATTTTAGAATACATGAGAAAAGACCATATTTTGAATGGTTTTCAACTACGGCTAACAAAAGATATTAAAGACTGCGAATGATTGTTGCAAAAAATTATTAAGGAGATAAGAACCCCTTGTTCAAGTTTCTGTTTTCATGTGGGAAAAACTGCTTGAAGTTAGAAACATTTTTAAAGTGCCTACGATTGTGAGATAATGTTATGAAAAAAGAGAGATCTCTCAGGATTTCGTGAACTCTCTTCAATATTCCGGAACATTTAGTTCCATTTTTTGAAAGATTCGAAAGAATGTTAAGTGGCGTTTACCACCAAAGAACGAAATATATTAGGACTATGTGAAATAACGTTCTGTTTTTGCATTCTTTATTAAATTGAACTAAATTCTAGCTTATGCACATTAACAACACGTGGAGTTGGTGGTTGTAAAGATAGCGACCTTCTGCGAAAAATAAGTAATAATATAAAACGTATGATGGCAGGATAAATTCTGGAAAATAGAACGTCAACCACTCCCGACACTGAGTTTTCTAAAATAATTCTACGATGTGCTTACATTGGTAGGTTAAATAAATCTCCTGCGTCCAAATATGAAAGGTTGGAGCGCTGGCCGCCACACTGCGAAGTACTGTCAGTGAGGGAGTGCGTAAATACTATTTCTGCTCGGGTCCACTCTCTGGGTCATTTGTTCTCGTGAATCTTGTGCGTGTTAGTCAATACTGCTAAGTGTACTGCATAAAATATTTCGGGAGGTGGCAGTGTTCCTCATCAAGTGGAATGAGAGATCCAGTGCCGACCTCCACATCCGCTTGCAGGAATCCTCCTCCCGGTATCTCCTTACCGGGCACCATCCCAGACGAGAGAAGCTCTCAGCTCCCGTCTCGTCTCCCGACATGAGCGCAAATGTAGTGCATGTAAGTGTAAGTGTAAGGGTAATACAAGGAAGAAGAAGCAAAGATCGCGACGGTTCACTCTTTCAGTCAACGACCAACGACTCAATTCGACCTAGCTATGTGGGTAGAATCGAAAATCGTACCGGAGTCGGGACTCGAACCCTAGGACCTCCCAGTCAGAAACACTGCAGTTACATAAAATGATAACCTGAACCACTTAAGCCGGTGAGAAAGAAAGAAAGATCCGAAACCACTGATCAGAGCAAAGAGTGGCTAGATCAGTGGTGACAAGGTCTTCTACTGGTCCGCTACGCGTCGTGGCTTCTACGCGTAGTGGCACTATAGCATGCCACGAGCTTCTCTGCGCAACTAGCGTCGGGAAAGGGAACTATTATGAGTAGTAGTAACCCCGCCGTTTCACTATAGGGATGGCGTTTTCTCTGATGGCGGGGTAATGAACTGCTTGGAGGGGCGATTTCGTCGTGGCACTCGTGCTCCTGCTCGTGGCATCGACCTTGACAACACTGGGCTAGATATTTTTCCCAGGTAATGAAATTGTTACAGCTACGGAGCCAGTGTCGAAAAAAGGGCGCCGTCGGGACGCAAACCCCAGGGCCTCCCGGCCAGAGACGGATGCGTCAGCGGCAGCGGATGAGCCATCTCAGCCGGACCACGCCGCGGAGAATGATAAGGAGCAGGGCAGGTGGCAGAGGGTTAAAGCGCCGGCTGCGCCGCCCCGGTGGTCCGCCCCCGCAGCTGCTTCCGGCCGAGGGCTCGCCCGCACCCCCGCTTTTTACCCGCCGCCCCGCGCCGCCCGAGGCCGCTGCCGCCGCCCACAGCTTTTGTCTTTAGGACAGACGAAGCCGATCATCCTGCGGGGGAGAGGCGATTCCCATAAGAAGCTGTTATTTGGCAGATGAAGATCCTTCTCCATTACCGTGTTGTAGATACTTCACCGGAATAGTTTTTCAAACTTTTCGATTATACTATTCGTTTTACTATCCACTGTGCAGAAATTCATCATAGTCTTTGAGCTTCTTTAAGGAATATTAAGAGTTTTCAAAGTAAACTACTTTCCGTATTACATATTTATGCATTTTTTACGAATATGACTACACACCTTCATCTGGTTACTTTTTCCTGTTTTCCTTTTAATCCGCTTTCTCCACATGTACTCTTCATTCAATTCCTTCAAATATATTAATAGGAAAACCTGGGCAAAATAATTGGCTGAAATATCACAAAAACATCAACGAATAAATGATAGAATGTGTTAGTAATAAATGATTGAATATAGTTTCCCAGTTCAAGTTTCTAATCAGTTGAACTTGTAAGATCATTTTTATTCATACTATATAGTTAAGATGCATGAGTACGAGTACTATCATTGACTAGCTACGAGTTTCTAAACTGAGGCAAACCCATTCATTGTTCACTATCCTACATAATTAGCCTACGCTTGTAAAAGCGTCCAGCAACCAATACGAGTAAACCTGTCTAAGCCTTTTGTTAAGGGCGTTCGTTGCCGGTATCTAGCCCTTGCAGGCCACGCTTCGCTCGGCATGCGGCTCCGTGGCGCCGAGACATGCCACGCCTAAGGGCAGGGCAGGGCAGGGCAGGTGAAGGGCTCGTCGGAGGGCGGCGCCGCCCCCCACCCGCGCGCCCTATTGACCGCCTCGCGCCCTCGCCTGGAGCGTCCGCGTCAAAACGCTCGGCGGCGTCGGGCGGAGGCGGCGGCGGCGGCGGCGGCGGGCGCCGGCGCCATGAACGGTATCGCTCGCCGCTCGGGAAGCCATTAGCGAGTGCGCCGGGGATTACGACGTGCCAAGAGCGCCGCGGATAAAGGACGGGCGAACAGACGCGCCCCCTGCCCTCCCTACCTGCTCGCCTCGCGGCGGCTGCTCCGCCCTCCGCCGGCCTGTCGTATAATTACCCCTCTCTCTGGTAGACGCTCCACCACCACGAAAATTCTTCAGCCCTTGCCCACCCCTCGCACGAGACGCGGCGCCAACGATCCTGCTTCCACACGCCCGCCCGACGGGGTGGGGCGGACGGGGGTCGGGGGGGGGGCGCTTTAAACGTATTTTTTAATTTCTGATCTGGAGACTGGCTCTCGCGTGAGGGCCCGCGGTAACGACGCGTCTGGGGCGGCCCCCGCTGGCCCCTTGCCCCGCCAGCGCGCCCGCCGCCGCCCGACCCCCGGGGCTGGAAATTGCGGCCAGTAGCGACGCCGAGACCGCCACCGGACAAAGGGAGGGAAAGAGACTGCGCTCTCGTTGGGGTCAGATTTACTGCAGCCGGCGCCCCCGAAAAACTCTTATTAAGCCATCAAAGGAAATCGTTTAAAACACACGGAATGGATTGCATCCACAACACAAAATTGAAACATAAAACAGATGTTTACACATATAAAAATAGCTGCGCCCGGCGTCGGCTCCGCCGCGCTTTACAGCTCCTGTAAAATGTTAATTCGGAGCTGCGGCGGCGACCGCGGCGGCGGCGGTGGCGGTGGCGGCGGCGGAGGCGACGGTGACGGCCGCGGGCCCTCGACCGCCCCGCGAGCCTACTTAACGTCTCTATTACGCAGCCAGATGATGCGTCGATGGTATCGGCAGCCGCGCACGCAGGGCCAGCGAGGGCGGCGGCGGCGGGCGCGGTCGCCCCGGGCGTCGCGGCGGCCACCGGGGCGGCGGCGGCGGCGGCGGCGGCGGCGGCGGCGGCGGCGGCGGTCGTGTCGGCCCTCGCGCGCCCGCCAGCGTCGCCGCGCTCGCCGTCCGCACGCGAAAACGAGCGGCCCGCGGCTCCCCCCTCCCCCGACGCCGCAACATGTGGCGGCGGCGGATGGCTCCTTCGGCCACCGCCTGTTCGCAGCAGATCCTTCTAATCCCCAGCTTGTAATGAAGCCGGCGAGCCTCGATTCTCATCTGCCTCGGAACCGCTATAAAACGCTAAATTTCCCTCGGTTTTTGGTTATTGTTGATTCTAGATGGTAATATTCAGTTTGATCCAATCGTTCAGTGTAGTGATTTCTTCTGAGGATTTAGGGCTTCCCTTTCGGAGGAAATTTCATTTCAATGAATAAGCATATTGCTGCCTAGTAGCTAAGAGATGTCATGAACTCATTTTTAGATGAGTGCATTGCTTTAAATGACTAAACGGGATTTTTTTATTGTCAAATGTTTTGAGTAAGTCAATTAGCATGATTTTTGTCTGCTCTCGGTTTTCAGAAAAAATGATGATGTCACTAAACTATCACGGTAATCGTTGAACAACCATAACGATTTTATAAGAAAATTGTCCACACTGAGACATTTATATGCAAATCTCTAAATGTATATCATTTTCATTCAAGTTCATATTTGAGTCTAAAAGTTAGAAGATCCCTTTGGTTGATACGTTTTCTCTGAGTTCTGTGTTCATGAATTTCGCGACGTCACATTGGACTATAGTTGGGAAAGTCATAAATTAGAAGTACACAACGAAAGTCATTTACTTTTAGAAATATGAGTAGAATTCGCCGCGTCCTAGCCTCGTATATATTCGTTACTGGGACGGGTCACGAAAGGGTAATGAATTATCATTGAACAGCATGGGGTACTTTTAGCGAGCTCACGCATGCAATATTCACATTGAAAATTGATTCAAATCCACATCGGAAATGCACATTTTAGAGAGTGTTGTTAGCATTTGCAATACCTCTAATGGTATTATTTTCTAGCAGCACAACTGCATGTTTGCGTGTTATCCGCAGTAATTACTTGTCAGTCCGTAAATTATTCTACAATCATTAACACTCTAGCTGGCGCAGTTTTCACTTACCCCTAGCTCCCTTGGTCCGTACTTTGACAACAGGATCGGAAGCAGTTGGATGACGCGCTAAAACATGGTACTTGTGTGTACGTTCGACGTGAGTTTGAAGGGAGCAGGAGGTGACGCCGAGAAAACTTCTACCCGAGGCGAACTCTCCGACTTATGTCGTTCACGTCGCTCACCCCGCTCACCCGCTTGAACTATTAGCGTCAGTCCAATCTCGCTTCAGTTCTCATCTCGATACGTTTCTGTGGTATCAGACAAGTAATCTCGCAATCCTCACTTTGTTTCCGTATCTTCTTTTTTTCTGATTATCATCTCCATTGCATTTTCCTTCAGCTCAAACAGTTCCTTGAAAGCTTTTACTTCTGGTCGCAGTGTGACCTCATCTAATCACTCTGTTTTCGCATTTTGTCGATTTGATAAGCAAATTTTCTCTCGTTTCATGTGAAATAATTTCTTTTGATTGGTGCTCTTCTCTCAACCTTATTCATCTTTCTCTCCCATTTTATTTTATTAATTATTTGTTGTCAACACCTTTAAAAGCTGGCGTTTGTGTGAGGAGAAAAGCTATTATTTGCTATTTAATCTCGAAATCGTATTAACTGCTAGTTAGCTGTCGTATCTTCTTTTCCAGGTGAGTACTTTGTCGCAAGGCCTTTGCTGTCACCTCTTACTAATTCCCACCACATTTCCCACGTTTCGCGTTTCTCTCCGTCACCTTTTTCTTGTTCCATTTCTTCTTCTTCTTCTTCTTCTTCTTCTTCTTATTATTATTATTATTATTATTAATATTGTCCAATTTCTTCTTCTTTTTCTTCTTCCTTCCCTTCTTCCTCGTATTTTTCTTCCTTTTCTTCTTCATCTTCTCCCTCTTTCTCTTCTTCTTTTTCATCTTCATCTTCGTTTTCCCTTCCTCTTCGTTTTCTTCTTCCTCTTCTACAGGCTGAGTTTATCTCAGAGCCAGCATTGCGGCTGTCTCTGCAGCAACTCTGACCGGTAAGACCTCGATTTTGAGTTCCAATAGTGGCGGTTTTTCACTCTAGCTACATAGCCACAACGAATTCAGCTGCTGACAGGAGGAGAATTTTAGGGAGCGGCGGCTCCGATCGGTAGTTTTCCATAGTTTCTCCGATCAAGGCAAGGCAAATACCGCAGGAGTTCCTGAAGAAACCGGCCAAGAAACGCTCACGATTTTTTCTTGCTGTTCCTTGTCCTCTCTCCTTACGTCACGACTACATAGAGTCGGTAGGGTCGGTAGAGTCAATCGGTAGTTTAGAGCTTATTCCGGCTGGGGCGAAGTCCGGCAAAAGGAGAAACCGGGAGAGGGAAATCCTGCGAAAGTCGACGTGTAGGTCGGCGTCGAATTTCACCATTCACCAAAGGAGGCAGCACCAACACCTCCAAACGTTCTCTACACTATCGGGAATAATGATCATAGCAGTTCACGTGCTCGGAAACATCCAACAATCAATCTTCTTCTTCTCCTTGTTCTGCCTCACCGCTTGGCGTTGCTGGCCCTCGCAGCTGCTCAGCCTCCTCCGCCTGCGGCGGCGCCTCCGCAGCGCCCGCAGGAGGGGTCGGCGTTGCCGCAGGAGGGAGGTGGGGGCGGGGGGCGGGGCAGGGCTTACCGTAAATCAGATCAGGCCTTCCCAATGAAATACTCGTCTCTATTTGCGGCTGCGCCCCTCGCCAGCCCCGCGCCCGAGGGCCCGCGGCGCTGGGGGCGGCGCCGCGCCGACGGTCGAGGGGCTCGCTGATACCCATCTCGGCTCTCGGGGGACTGCTACTCGATTTACATCGATCGACCGGGGATTGTTTATTTATCGATTGGGATGCGTAATACCCGGTGTCGAACCAAAGGGGATTTTCAGAAATCTATTATTTGCGCTGAGGTGAAAGGTGAATAATTTTCAACAGCAAGGAGGGTATTTAACAGAGCAGTAGACATTTGTGTCGATTTTGACGAAGTACATCTTTTAAAAAAATGATCAATAAATAAGTCAAGTCTAAAAACTATGTGATCTTCGATAAATTAGAATTAGATAGGAGTATTTTGTTTCATAGTAAATTTGGAGACACAATGTAATTTTCAAAGTACTCTATTCTCAAAAGTTGAGGCTAAAAAAATTAATGTAAGAAAACATATCTAATGTAATGGAAAAGTCTTGACACGTAACATTAATAACTTAATTAAGAGAGTACATAATTTGAGCCAACTGATTTCTCAATATTTTACCCATTTCATGCTTCTGAGCTTTTTAAGTTTGGTCTTGAAGACAATGCTGAATCGAGACAGATGGGAAGATGTAATGTGTTTTCGAGTTAATAAAATTCTATAACGTACTTCATTAGCTTTTAATTTTCCAACAATTTTAAAATTAGGGTTTTCCAAACACTTGAACAAATTTTGGAACTCACACGTCATTTTATTATTGCCCTTTTTTTAATACTTATCTGGTATTATCTGGTAAATTATGGACAATAATGAGAAAAATACGACCGATTTATTTTTCGAAACAAGGTAACACATCATATTGTTTCTAGATAGGGCAAGTATTGTGTTCACTTTTCAAAATTAAAATAATAAATTTTCAATATGATTTACACCGCCACACACTAGTTTGTGTTCACTTCTCAGGAGTAATAGTAAATCGTTGGCGTTAATGTCGAATTAGGGTCTACTGCAACTAGATTTCATTGTTTGAATATTCTAATCTGTTTATGGATTCAAGGGATTGAACAAAACAATTACTTTGCTAGGCATGTAGTTTTCCTATTGTCACTTTTGTTTTCGTAGAACTTCTTCGTGGATATTATCATGCGCATATTGATATCTGCAATTGAAGTACACTGACGCAAGATGTTTCTGTTCGTCAAAACAAAAAAGTTAAAAGGACATCTGGGGCACTTCAAAAACAAAAGAAGGTCGCTTTAAAGAAGGTCGGTTCAAAAAGGATGAAGATTCCAAAACACCGTCTTTAGTTACCAATACGTGCAAAAGTAAAAATGTTCTCGTAAACAAAGTCCATGGTGTACAAGCAGTGCCAGTGATTCATTTGTTTCAAAATACATCTCATCGTATTAAATAAATTTTACTCGTATTCTAAAACTTTATGTGATACTTTGATTCGCAGTCCAAAAAATCCACACAAGCGAATACTTTTAAAGCATGATCCTTGCGATCTTGAGAAACCTTCCTTGAAATAAGAATTTGGAAATATCGAACAGAACGAATATAATTTTCAACAGCCCATTAATAGAAAGGATTCTTTTAATGTGAAAGCAGATAAGAAAACAAAAACTAAAATGAGGTTTTCTGCCTCTGTTTTATTAAAGGTGTCTCATATTCTATCACGTTATATGGATAATGTTGAAAAGAAATGTCTGCGATCCTCATATACCTCATCTTCTTTTAGTAGTTTGAGAAATCGAAAATGCATTCAAGTCACTGCCAACTTATTTGCACTTACGACGACGCTTCCTCTGAATTTGCAGTCATCTAGGGTTCTGCGTATTGACTAAGCTGTTGTGCCAAGGCAGGACACGTAGCACTGAAGGAAAAACCAAACCCAAGAATCTACGAATAAATTTTATAGAAAATGGACTTTTCTCCAGAAACACCTGGTTTTCGACAATTTCTTAGTTATTTATTTCATAATTTAAATAAACTCTCTTCGTTTAAAACAAGTTTTCAAGTAGTATTCAGAGAGGTTATGAAATAATAGTACCTAAAAAAGAAATGAATGTAAATAAATTTATAACGGAATTTTCTGGCAATGTTAATTTAAAACAAGTGGGAATCCACAGCATACCGACACTTTTCCTATTCTGAAGCATTAAAAATCACACTTACAGACAATTTAAAAAAGGACATCATTTAGGGATCTACGGAGAATAAAATGTATTGAAAAATAATATATTGTTTTAATACTAGATGTATGGATAGGAATGGTTCGAAAATAATTTTAAACTTTTGCAATTTTCAAACTTGCAGATGTTTTATTGAAAATCAAAACCTGTGCCACATTTATAAAAGCAATTTTTTGTAATAAAAAGATCAAAGAACAATGCAGACATATTCCAGAAAATATTGAAAATACCCAAGGTGGTTCATATAAAGTACCACCAGAAGTTAAAATATCTTCATGATCTCTAGAACGGCTCAACTAGATTTTACTTGTGATGTATTTACCAAGTTTCACCTCAAAAGCTTTTCATCTGGCAGAGTTATGCGTGGCACATACTTCCATTCATGCATCCAGACACACACACATATAAATACATACGTACGAGACAGACATTCTGATTTTCGGATACAAAATCGCGTTTGTATTCTCGCCACCTGCACCAATCTTAGCAATATTTGAAACTGCACTTGCAAACATTAATCCTGACGTGTACGCAAAGTTACAGAAAAAATAACTTTAAACACCAATTTTAGGACCAAAAATTCGAAATCGTATTGTTCAGGTAATTCCAATACTCTTCCTTCCTACTACAGCGTAGGGAGGAAATGTTAAAATCTCGCAAATCTCGCAAACTTCTAAAATTCCATAGAATGTTGATTTTCAATTCTGGAATTGCATTAAAAATACGAATAACAAGAAGTTGTTGAGTTTACTTGGTCACATTGTATGTTTAATATAAATGATTGTTCTTTATTTTTTCAGTTTGAAATTCGATATATTTTACAAAAAAGTTATAATGCTGAGAGACCATTCATGTTTGAAAAACCTATAGAATGTATGTATGTAGCTGTGTAATCTATTACTAATGCATGTAAAAATCAGAATACCGATGGTGTTTACTGTCAGAAATGCTCAATAATACCTCGAGTTAAAGATGTATAGAGTCTAGTTTCTACAAATTACATTTTTATATACGTTTAGGAAGATTTTTGACTTCTTATCATTATTTTTAAGCTACAATAAATATTTTAACAGGCTGTTCTATTTATTGTGTCAGAGGTTCACAATTGCGTGAAGTTCACAATTCAACTTACATGAAAAAACAACTATAAAAGTTTTTATTCACATAAAATACTTTTACTTTCTCTTGTAATTTATATCAGAAAATATTAATTTGTAGCCATACTAATGTCGTAGCAAAGCCTAGTGACCTTCCTTTAATGCATGGTGACTAAGGATATTGCGTGCAGTCGTGCGTATCTGGAAGAACTTCTATTCTGGGCTTTCGTGGTTACAGAGGGATGCGAGTTAAATTTCTTATGCGTTATCGTCTAAATGACACCGTTTTAAATGTTAACTCTTCTGCGTGCCCTATCTCAGTAGCATATGTGGTTACTGGTCAGAAGAGCGCAGAAACTGGAAATGTATGTAAAACAAAATTGAAGTAATAAGGACGGAAAAAAATTCACACAATGAAATGAAGGTAACTTTGACTTTGTGTGGAATTTCATCACGCTTTTGTGGAAATATTTACTCACAATTGTAATGCACATTTTAGAATCAGGCTATTCGAAGTTGGGTTCCAGCATGACTTTATTTATACTTTTAGAACATGATGATAGATGATGATGATGATAGCTAAGCTATCGAAAAAGATATTTCAGCTGTAAATAAAACATTGATACCAGACAACATCAGTGTCTCATTCTTTCAGAACAATTATATACAAAATGCAAAATGTCCACGCAGGTCCCTGTAGCATTTTATTGTGAGTGCAAGGCTTGCAAAAGCGCACGGGCGAGGCGGCGCGGGCGGGGGCGCGCGCGGCGTGCGTCTCCTAAGATGGCCGCGGGGCCGGGCAGGCGCGCACTCGTCGATTTGGCCTAAGTGGCGGGCGGGCGGCGGGCGGCGGGCGAGCGGCGCGGCCGCAGCGGTGGGCGACGGCGTCTTCGGCGGGCGCCTCCGCGACGCCCCGGGGCGCCGCGGCGCGGGCGTCGCCATGAGGCGCCTTTGTGCGCGCGCCGCGATCGCGTGCGCTGGACGCCACGTCTCCGCCGCCGCCGCCGCCACCACCTCACCTCCGCCGCCGCTTGCAAGATGACGGTGAAGGCTGCGCGCTGCCGGTGGCAGCGGAGACGATGAGATTGAGGCTGGACGTGAATGCGGAAACGGTGGCGTTGAGGTACTGCCCAGATGTTTCTTTCCGGGCAGGGCCTCCCTGTCCTACTTGGTCCCTAGCTGTCCCCGAGCTCAACATGTGAATGGTTTGCTTACAGACGCTCAAGACGTCAGTTAACGTGACCTTTTCAAGCAACATTACACGAAACCTAACTGTGAAATTTGTCACATTGCCGTCTCAATAAAACGTGAAATACCGTGATATAGTTTACTTAGGGGGTATTTTAGACTAAATGTAAAATTAATTCACTTAACAATTGTAACAACCAACAGTGATGAACCACCATGATGCACATATGGGGCAACATTAAGCTTTGTTTTACAAGGAGCTTTATTTGGTCCCTAGTTCCCCCACTAGCTACGTGCCTGCGAAAAGAGTAGTGACGGAGATGGCGGGCAACAGTGGAAGTGCTGGTCCTGATGATTTCCCGGGGGGTGGTCCGAGGTAGCGGTGATTTCCTCCCCGCTGGGTGGCGAGATGTCCGCCCTACACGTCAGCTTCCTCCCCTCCAAGTATCTCCCCATACACGTCTAATTGTAGCGTTTTCCCACTCAGGTATCTCCCACCAGCGGAGCACCGTCCAGCGGAGATAAGCTCCAAGTATCAGACTGATCTGACAATAATGGTGGTGTAGGACATGCCGGTGTGTTTGTGTGTGTGTGTGTGTGTGATTGTAAGGCGACAAATGGGCCAAGGATAAGGAAAGCAGGAAAGCGCGTTTTCCGTTGCCCACTCGCTAAGGCATTGCTCTGGCATTCGTCCAAAATTGATCAGAAACTAGCTATCAGAGCCGCCGTCAGCAAGAATTCTCTTCCAGATAGCTGCTGAATTCGATCTAAGGTCAAAAATCCGCCACACCATGGAGACTTGAACCGTAGAACCTGCCGGTCAGAAACTCTGCAGAGGCTGTCGTTGCCGTAAGCCAATGGTGTCAAGGTCTTCTACTTGTGGCAGTGGCACGCCTCGCGGCACCGTGTCATGCCACGAGCTTCTCTGCGCCACTAACGTCGGGAGAGAAATCTATTAGTAACCCCGCCGTTTTACAATAGTGATGGAGTTGTGTCTTGCGGCGAGGTGATGAACGTCGTGGAGAGTGAACGTCGTATCGTCGTGGCACTCGTGCAACGGACTTCCGCTCATGGCATCGACCTTGACAACACTGCCCTAAGCCGTCTCCGCCGTTACGCGGTGGAGGTTGAGTTGGCGGTGGTGCAGGTTGGAACGGCGGCGGCAGCGCGGCGGTGGTTGTGAAGGCGGCGGCGGCGTTGGCGGCGGCGGCAAAGAAGTACGCGTCAGCCCACCCGGCCGGCCGCCGCGCCGTCGCATCACTCCTCCGGACGAGACGTCGTTTAATTTACACAGGGTGCCTCGGAGCGGAGGTTCCGCTCGCTGCGTCCGGGAGAAGGGCGCCTCCGGGAAACAGAGCACGAGCTTTCTTCGGGCGGGCGGCCCGGATTAGCTATTAAGCAAACGGAGCACGTGCTTGGGCCACCGGAGCAGGAAGGGCGCCGTACCGAGCTTTCCGCAGAGCCCTTCAGCCCTTCCTTTCGTTCGGCTGTCAAAAGGCTGAGTCGTATGCTTGAAAACGTCATTGAGACTCATATTGAATGAATATGCTTTGTTTTCACTTCTTCCTATGCGATAACCATTTACATTGTTACTATAAGTAGTAGTTTATCGAGCAAGGCTGTGAAGTGGTAGTACATTTTTGAGAGGAGTTGCTAATATTGCGGGCTTAAAGTCACTTTGCGGCCGAAGGGTCACCTTTACTTGCTCACTCACCTTTGACATAAATTAACTTCGTTTGCAATTTACTTCACAAGGAAGGAATCCGTGCACCGTTATCAGAAAGATCGCAAACTGAAAGAAAGAAAAAGAAAAAAAACAACAAGGAGCGAAGTTGTCCATACTGTAACGAGTCAAGATGTCAAAGACTCTCAGTATTATGAAGATGTTCGTGTGCTTTGGCAAAGTCGCACACCATAGTGACGAACAATATGAAAATAAAGAATAGCAACCAGATCGAGAGCGAACGTCTTGCTGAACGGAGAGAGATTTCTGATCTGGTGGATGATTAAAAGGCTTTATGTAATGTAAGACGCTGCATATGTTCAGTTATAAGGAAGGGCTTAGTACTTTAAACGGTCGACAAAGAATGTAGTATGTATTGGAGAAACTTGAAGATTTGGGATTACGGATGATGTTTCGATGACTTGTGCACGGGAGCAGGAAGATGTATATTTGGGAACACGAACAGAATATAAATAGATTCAAAGAACTGTTAAGATAAACTTGTTTTTTCTGAAGCTGTTTATTGTGTAAAGTTTTTTTATTGTTTCATTTTGGTATTGTTTAATATAATGAATAAATGTTTTGTTTTGATTCTAAATTTGAAAATGTATTTTAATTTAATCAAGTGGTAAGTTACCTTATTCAAGTCTACGGGATATGCCGTAGAATCATCGGCCCGAAAATAAATAAATGGATATTTCTGTTGTTTTTTTCTTAGTGAATTTATTTCATTAAAGGAAAAAAATGGAACAATCACAATACATCCGCTGGATGCGATGTAGGAGGTAGGAGAAGTAGACAGTAGGAGAAGCAGACGTTCTTTCCCATGTTCCCAGCGTTACTAACACTTGGTTCCTTGTATTTTTTTATTATTATTTTGTTATTTAAGGTCGCATCAACATCTAGATCATTGGGTTTAACGTTATGGTAACTGTGAAGATGACATGATATGGTGATGAGAGGGGGAGAAAGGACGAACACATTTACACCCATCCCCAAGGCGGGACTCGAACCCACGACCCTTCGGTTCAGAGATCGCCATGACACTACTGTTTTAGCGATCTCTGCCACCGGGGATCGGCACTTAAGCATTTTTACATTATATTGGTATTGCATGCTCGCTTGTACGACCTAAGCCAAAACAAGCAACGACCTAAGCAAGAACAAAACAAAACAAAACAAAACAAAAAATGTACTCTAAAAATGTTGGTTTTAGATTCTGATTTAGTTTTTTTATGATGGCTTGAATAAGTTCAATATTTCTGTTTAATATGTGAACACGATGGACAAAGATATAAGTACACTCATATATAAATGAAGGGAAGGTAATGCGTAATCATTTGTTGGAATATTTGTGGACTTTGATTTGTGTGTGGGATGTTCTGATCGGTGATCAGTCATTCTTCCTTGATTCTCACTGTTATTATTCGCGTCCTATTACTGTCATCTAGGACACCACTCAATTTCTTCTTTTTTGGAATAATTACGTAAAAACATTGTAAATCCATTGTTGGATAGAATATATTATACCGAGAAATATTTTGGCCTACAAACCAAACGTTTCACATTTATATTACTTAATATAAATCAATCCATGACATTTCGAGGTTAAGACAAAAACTAATTTAAAAACACTTCAACAACAATATTAATTTGACTTACATGTTTGTTAAAGAAAATGTCATTTATCGTGGTACCAATACCCAAACTTGCAAAGTAGAACATTTGAGATATATACAAGGAAATTAAAGGCTCGAGTCTCCATTAATCAACCAATCAGCGTGATGCGATGTAAAATCGTCTAATATTTCAGTGACCATTTGATAATTTCAATTTTTATAATAAAAAAGATTAATGAATAGGCCTAATATTGGATGAATCTGTATTTTTCTAAGTATATTTCTGCCGAAATTATTGAATCAGACTTTTTTTGAAAGCAAGAAATAATTCCAACGTTATGTGCTAAAGTTAGTTAAAATTGAACCCTGAAACTTTTAAGATGTAAATTACTGCTTTGAACTAGTTTGTTTGGAAGGTAGAATTTTATTATCGGCATATATTATATTTTTGTAAAATATCGAATTAAATTGTAATTTGCAAAATTTATGAGTCGACTTTAGTGATAACTAGTAAAACGAGTAAGCTCTTTGTTACGTACTAGAAAAATAATACATTTTAAACAAGTTAAAACATTATTAAATAATGTTGAGGATTAAATAATGTTAATGATACATTTTATACTCATTATTATTAGTTATTATTATTGGTACTATCTTTTTATTGATACCACGTAAAGCTGATGTTTGAAAATCCCCTAATAGATTTAAAAGTTGATGAACTTTAAACTGAATTTATTGATTTACATTTCGAATTGAATGCCGAATACACTTCATAAAATTATAGGAGATGCGTTTTATTGGACATATACTTTAATAACATTATCAAAATTATTTTAAAATACAGATTGTACTTAAAAACTTAAAAACACAATAGCTAAAATCGTGGATTGAATATCTGTTGAACACAGTTGAGCTAATTCCACAATAAGCGGTACTTTTTTTTTCTCATTTCGAACCTTCTGATTCCAAGATGGATGAAGCATCGAGTTTGGCACCTCGAGTGTTCCAAAGCTTCGAAGTGGGTTACCAGCGAATCAGTCGAGAGGCATTCCGGCTTTGCCCTCTTGTTCGATACTCATTGAATTCTGCAAAGTAGCCAACCCGAATGTTGAAAGCTCTCGAATGCGCTAGCGTCCATCTGCAACTTAAGACTCTTGGTGTGATTAATGTTTACTTTTAAGCACTCCAAATACCTTTCGAAAGCCATTGAGCTTGAGAAAAAAGACGCTCGGAAACTTTGGGAAGGATCTTCCTATCGTGATGTGTCCGATGTCTGACCGAAGACGTTTTAATTTGTGCTTCCTGTTTTATAATCGAACGAATGGGTGTGCGCATGGGAAGCATCGAACCTCAGGCAAAGCGATCGCGTCATTTAGCTTGCGAGTGTGTAGAAACAGTATAGACTTTTTTGGATGTTTTGGATGTTCGCGTGTTTGTTTAGTTGAGGGTTTACAACAGGTGTCCGTTCTACCGGTTCCTTCTAATTGCCGGACATTTTTATTCTCCCAATCATTCGCTTCGTTGGAGGATCTACTAATTTACCTCTCGTCTCTAGAAATTCCATGCCTATTCTGTTTTTCTTTCCCCTTGCCCTTTTGTTAGTTCATCATTTGGAATTTCTGTGGTTGCTTTCCGTTGGAAAGACGATGCGTTTCAAGAAGTAATATAGGAGGAGCGGTTTGATGACTGGAAAGATTATGCGATGGAAAGACCTAAAACACTTTCGGGTTCTCAATAGAGAGCAATTAGGGTTGTAAGTACTTTTAATTATTGGCAATTTATTACAATTAATATACGGTAGAGGTATCTAACTGACGTGGGTTGAAGATTCAGCAAGCGATGCCAGCACTCAATCTATTGCCAGATCCTTGCTTCCCCCCACATACGCCTCGCCTCGCTGTGCAGCAATTCTGTTCTTTGCCCAGCAGTGTTATCACCGCACATAAATCAAACCTCCGAATAATGAGTCTTTGGCCCTTCAAACGCCTTCATGGTCCGCAGGGTGTAAAGAGGGGCGAACGGAGCAAATATTGATACTGCCAGGACTTTCCTTTTGTGGCCTCGTACTTCTGTTTGGGCGTTCCAAAAGGATTTTTCTCAATTTGAGCCAATAGTTATCTACGATTATTGTAGATCTCATTTTACGTGATTCATTCCCCTAAAAGATATTTCAGTAATGACTATTGACACAAGTTGCAAAGAATCAATTGAAAATGCATTCATTGTAAAACTGAGACATTGTACCTATGGTTTTTCTATCATTATACCTCAAAAATGAATCATATTATTCGTTCTTAGGCTTAAATTGGACACGTGACTTTCGTCCATAGATGTATAGGCCTGTTTTATGTATAGATTCTAAGTAATCTGGCGACACTATTTACACTTTATAGGATGTATAAGGTATTTGATCCACAAATGCGTGAAATTCTGTTAGAATAACATATCTTCACGATAATAACGCCAAAATTGCTTTGCAGAAATATTTTCTTCTCCTTCCAGTAATTTCTCTACTGGCATTCACTTCTGAGTGGGTTAACCCAGTGTATGTGCACTCATGAACTAAGTTGCGATGGAATTTAACATCAATCACTTGACTTTAGTAACCACCTTCATTCGGAATAAATTACAGGCATTGTAATGAAATTTGGAAGAAAGAAAAAGCCATATATTTGAAATTGGAAGACAACATGTCTTTCGTATTCATGCGTTGCTATTCAGTATTGGCCCAAATACTTATGACGTCATACTGATAGGGGATATAAGTGGAAGTAAGGCCCTAAGGATGAGAGTGGGAACGGGCAAAGTAAAATGGGATCGTGAGCAATCCATAGTTCATTGTTTAAGTGTTGACATCCGCTTTGGATTGACATTATCTTACAAATATTATTACATAATTACACAATGAATTATTTTCACTGATAGCGATGTGCAGATAAATTATTTCTTATGAGTAGGGGACGAATTTTAATGAAATGTCACTATTTTTCTTTTCATTTTAGAGCAACGCTCTTTAGTATAGACAATTTTATGTTGTGACAAAAGGAAATGACCCATTTTTTAAAGATTTTTTTAAAAATTTTCGTCGATTTCGTCTTGTTGGCACGAGTGGCCAAAATGATTCAAATTTGGCGCCTTTTGAGTAAATCAATTATTTATAACAATCTTTGGCATCAATTACCAGATCAGATAACACATTTCTAACGTGGCGCGCTGGACTTATGTTTTCCCCAAATCCCGCGCGAAAATTCCAACAAAAGAGCAGAGCCACTTCTTTCAACTTCTTTCTGTGCTTTGGGAGACACGTTCTTTGGCGCCAGATTTTCAACTGTTTGTAAAATGTTTTCAAACACGACCTCGAGATTGCAGCATTTACTGCTCACCTGGCAAACCGCCGTATTACTATCAGAACTTCTTAGAAAAGCTTGGAGGTTTCCGTTTAGTAAGCTGTTGTTCTGCGTTCTTCCCTAATGCTAATAAAATATCTTTCTCCATTAGTTCGGAAAATTCTGACGCAAAATCTTCTACAACTACATTTGATTCCCCTGAGTTGCTTAACACTTCCATATTTTTGTCCCCAATTTTAAGATTTTAAAACTCCACAAACTCGGTCTGATTTTTGTTCTGAAGGCGAATATATACAAGCATTAAAAGATTACTATTTTGTATATTTATGTGTATAAGTTGTAAGTCACATTAAATTGAAAATCAATTTTTGCACGCTTAAGAAATGTATTCTTTAGTGTTTACAGTCATTGTTTCCTTCTTATTCACTTCACGTTCTTCAGATTTAATGTTCCAAGTAAATGTAATGTTATACACAATACGCATGAAACACTTCACACTTAACTACAACTAAAATACTTCAGAATTTACCACACATTCTGCCGGGCGATATTCATTTAGTTTTTTCTCGTTTGTCAAAAATCAGTGTTACCATCCTCGTGGAACAAAATTATGGTGTCGTGGACTGAAAATAACCACGGTATAGTGGGGTTTAATCAACGCCACTGCATAAATCTATTTAGGTGGCGTTGGTTTAATTCCCGTCATACTCACAAGGATCGTAGATCCAAAACACGAAAAAACACGTCTTTGACAATTTCTTGGAATCTTATGGCCGGATAGAAAAACAAATTATTAGTTCTCCAATAGGGGACCGAGACACGTTCAATGACACCTCATATGTCTCGATTGGTGCATTGGAAGTGGTCTAACCGTGAGGCACGGAAATCTACACACACGCACGGTATTGGAGTTTATTCAAATACTATATAGGGATACACAGTATATAACATGGTCGCTAATTACCTAGATGTTTGGTGAACTTAATACATAAATTATACTAAAAAAGGACGTTTGTTTAAGATATGGCAATTGTTCAAACAATTCGAATTCAAGCGTTAATGGAAACAATATGAAAAAATCTAGGCCTTAAAAAAAGTTTTTTATATACTCGTACTTATTTATTTATTCTTGCTTTGCTTCTGTTCCTCAACAGTAGTACGACCAACACATTGATAATGGTAAATCTAGTAGAAATTTATGCAATTTTTTATGTGTAATACATTATAGAAATACATTATTATTATTATTATTATTATTATTATTATTATTATTATTATTATTTTAAAAGTCTAGTCGCATCTATTAAGTTTAATCCTGAACAAAGAATTCTAAGGATAGGTTTTACTTTATACGTTTCCAATGTGAATTTTATTTTGGATCAAAAGTGAAATGTTGAATTAGTGACAATATTTGGAAGATCTTGAATGCAAACAAATGGATTTTTATTTTACTAAAGAGGTACAGGGATTCAAAGATTGAGTTTCCGATAATTGTTAGTTTTTCAGTTAAATGGAAACGAAGAAAAGACATTTTCAAAAACGTCTGTAATAGACCTTTTTTTTCTCAGAAACGATTTTAAATTTGTCTCTCAGTTATATCCAGAATCGTGAACGTAAGGAGCGATACGAGTACCCTGCTTGTTTTGTTTTTCTTTCTGGTTCATTTTCTTAGTAAATTTGTCTCTGAAAACGGATGCAATTCCTAGTTAGATCTACGAAGTCACATACAATGTATTTTTGTAATAATCAACATTGTATTTATTTTGAAGAATTTAGTTCTGTTTCTACTCACAAGCTTGTTATGTAAGTAATGAAATGACGTTTTGGGGAATGAATCGTTAATTAATGAATCTTTCAGTTTTACACCTAGTATGAACGTCTCCCCTCATAAACATTCCTGAACGATAGGATTTAAGAGCTCTCTTTCTCTCAATCTCACTTCTCTCTCCCTCGTTCTCTCTCTCTTCTCTTTCTCTCTTTCTTCTCTCTCTCTTCCCCTCTCTCCCTCACATACGCACACAATTTACATACTAATTTAGTAATACTTAATACAATTATAACCCCATGTCATTGCTTATTTGGGAATGAAAAGTGAATGTCTGAATTTGGAACTTTGAATGATCATACTTAATACGTTTATAATATTTTATAAATGAGAGAAAGGAGGTCATCGGAACCTCATATTACTCGGCTGATCACGAGTGTGTTATAGCTCAACGATTACAGGGAACGTTAATCCAACATGCGTTTATTTATTCCTTATCAAGTAGTGTAAGCAGAGGAAGAAGCTTGTAGTATCGGGGGGTTGCAGGATGCAACAGATGGCAACTGCTAACGGAAACTTGAGAAAATCTGTGCGTGACCACCTGAGCAGGTGTACGGTCTCCAGACCTTCCCAAGCTAGTGAGCATGTACTGTCTTCTTTCGAAAGTGGTATGCTCTTAGACACGCTAAGCGTTATTGAAACGCTGTCCGAGAGAACATGAACTAGTACGGGTACGGCTCTTGTGTAATATTTATTTGACATGCCTTAATCGAGAAACATCGATCGCTTTGCCGATCGTAACAAAATAGTCACGAGTGCGTGAGCCGGGTTGGCTGCTTTATTATGACACAAGTGTGACATATGACACGACTTATGACTGATACCTGTAGAAATATACCTTATAGCCCTATAAAGTGGTACATATCCATATATTTAAAAATGTGGAGAAAAGTAAGCACTAAAAATTCCCGAAAGTTAAAATGAGCACATGGTATTCGTGTATACTGTTTATTATCATTTATTGTTAAGAAATAAACATATTGACTAATATCGGAATGTAATAAAGCGAATGCTAAAAATATCTGTATTGTCAATGACAATTTTCTACTAAAAACGCAATCATACTGGCGATAAAAAGGTGGAAAAATTATAAATATTTGAGAGGAGGCAGTGCATACGTCATGGTATATTTATGTATGCTTTTAATTTCTCGTAGAACTGTGCATTTTATTTATCCAGCCACGTTCTAACATCAAACACATACACTTACAATCAGAGATGAATATTTTTATGCATGTTTCCCTCGTTTTCTCTCTGGGAGGAGTGAGGCTGTTTCTCCATTCGATGAGAATGTTTACTAGACAGAGATAATAATCATCGGAAATCTCAAACGGAAAGGGAACTTTATATCATTTGTGACGAATTTTATCAATAGTTGCATTTTAAATGTATAGAACAAACCGATCTTATAACAAAAGTAAATTATATATACACATAATGAAGATTCGTTTGAACAGAAGAAACTTATTTTATTTAATCGCTTCTTTTAGGGAATGTTTTTAAAATATCCTAATTTAAAATAATAATATTTCATTACAGTTTGAGAAGTTTGTGAGTTATAATTTTTTAACTTATTGTTCTGATGACCTTGTCTGTACACACTTCAACTTGCACATGTCACGTTCAGTCTTCGAAGAATAGTATCCCTTGTATGTGACGCTGTGACGTATTTTGCGAATTTGGAGGCCACGAGGCGAGCAAGAAGAGAGAATCACGTGATGGAACGGGCCGCAAAATTCAGCTCAGCCGAGCTCTCTAGACTCAAAAACACTCTCCTGATTGGAACGTCACGCATGGCTAATTGAACAACACAAATTTTGCACTCAAAACGCTGGTCATCTTCGGAAGGTGTCCAAGCTCACAGCGTTCTCCTTGTCTTCATCTAACGATCGTAAAAACCTCTACTATCTATTTGAGAGTCGGGATAGTGCTATCCTACGTAACAGACTGGAACGCGTTTTTGGTCGTGGTTATCACTGCAGTTCCTACAAGGCGACGACACTGTCCTCTTCGAGGACAACGGAAATGTTCCAAGTGAAATAGCTTGTTCACCGCAGGATATGTCTAAAAGTTAATGATCTATAAATTATGTTCCGTTTGTGCAAGAAATACTTATATGAAATGTGTCTTCACACCTTTCTGGTCACGTTTCTATTCATTCATGAGATTTGATATTTAACAAAAAAACTAATTCACCACAACCACGTTCCAGCACAGACGAGTTTTATATGTTACAGAAATTCATTAACTGTTTCATCTCCAAAACTTCCCTTCTTTTAATGAACATATTTCACTATATGTCAGCGTTTCTCTTACTACGTTATCAGCCAAACACTAATTTCCAATAAATATTTTTATTGCATCTGATATGATTTGTTACTGATGCTTGAATTTTCATCACTTGTTATTTGTGAAATAGAAGAGTGTGGAGAGAAGACTATAAAAAATTACATAATATTTGTAAAAGTGTATTACTGGGCAATTCGAGCATTCCTTTATATTGGACTTAACATATCACTTATCTCTTTAGATTTAATGCAATCTTTTCAATCTGATATTGCTTATATTTCCAGAAGATATACACCAAAAAAAGCCATTTTGCAGAAACATTTCTTAATAGCAGTTTTCATTTCAACTTTACACAAAGACTTCCGTTAAACATGTGGACATCTCGATGCTGTGAAATTTCAAGTTGTTCCAAAGAGTGCCTTATGGTTTTCCACAAAACAATCATTTGTAAGGGTACTGAAAAAATGTTTTATAAATATGTCTACCAGCCCAGTGAGTGTGAATTGCATCAACATATACCTGAGATCATAATTACTCGTACACAATTTACGTGAATTGATGTTTTCGAATGTACCATTACAGGGAGTAGAACAATTACACATGTACGCAACTTTCAACAATTGAGTGAGCAGTTTCGAAATTGTGCGCGGCCAGAAAATACATGGGAACACTGGTAATGAAACATAAACATGCATTTCTATACCAACATTGATCTCCACTATACCCTCCCCTATTCCGCAATGAAAATAACCACATTCACAGAAGATAAGATTGTAAAACAATTGTATCAAACGCAAGTTGTAAAATTACTCATTTCGTCTCAGTACAATGAAACCTAATTACATTTTTAATACTGAATATACATTTTAAAAAAGGTAAGTCACACATTTTGTCTCATTTATAGTCTACATACAATGAAATAACTTTAATATCGTTAATACATTATTACTTCAGTTGCTAAAAGTATATTATTGAAAAAATCATTAAAGTAGTTAATGTATTAAGGACAAAATGTGAAGGATTTCGGAGAAGGTATCGAATTCAAAAGCATTCACATTTCCGTTGAGGCGTATTCAAAGTTTTTCTGTTTACTCCACTACTATAAAAAAAGCTAATACAAAAACCACCTTTGTGGCGACGTACATAGAGCTCTTTTAAATATAAACATCGGTAGTCCTATAACCATTGTTCCAAAATTTAAAGAAGAAATATAATGCACGAAATATCTTATTAACTCACAAAGTTATATCTGATCAGAAAACTGAATGAAGGATTTGGGTTAAATAATTCCAAAAATAAATTGTCATATTCATTTCTCCCTCGGGTGGTCTTAAGCACTGCCAGCTTTAGTCGGCTGTCTTAAGAGTACTGAGCCGATTTCTGCTTGTTACTTTACATCCCCACTGCGCATTTTACGAACCTTGTGCGGTAAAACCTTTTTACCGGTCTAGTCCAAGAAATCTCAACTTTACAGGCGAAGAACAGTTCATAATTAGTTGCCGTAAGTGGTCAGAAAACTAATAAAATTATTATAATTTTAGGGATCCACATAAAGACACTATATATTATCGACGCATGCTATTTTAACTATTACCATACAGATATAAAAAATAAATCAATAATTTGACTTATAATTCTATGGAAGTTACTGATCTGTTAAGGACAAAAAATTAGAATTCTGTAATCATCCATGACTTTGGAATTGTCATCAAATAATTAAAAAGATTCAGATAATATGGTCTCACACAATCAAAAATAGAAACAATATGATTAATTTTTCGTGGAAATTAGGGAGAAATTGTGGTGAAATTTGCCAGAAAATTATTGTAGAATTCTATTATCTAATATCGGCAGATATGGCGACGTAGACTAGAGCTACCAACCACAAGATACTGGAAAATAATATATCTGCATATCTAATACGTTAGAACTGATATTTTACATAACATTAATTTTTACACGAGGTGATACAAAATTTCCATATCTAGCTGATATAAAATCCCCTCACTGAATCGTCATTTAATTTTTTCTCTGTGATTTTAGACAGTATGTTGTAAATACTGAATAACACACAAAATATTTTCACCAAACCTGCCCCTGATTATTAGAGATAGGAAAAATATGTAGTAAGAAACGTCAAAATATGTACATAAAAATGTAATGAAAACAGTACGAATATGTAATAAATATGTAAAATCGTATATAATATGTAATATTAAAATACTCTAATTATAAAACTCATTTACAAAATACAAACTTACACTCATAAAACATTTCCTATACAAATTTTAAAAACAATGCAAACGTTTTAAAAATCACTGGAAAGCACAAGTTGATGCACACTTTCACCATACAATTTTCCCATCAGTAGTAAAACCTTCATAGATTGTTATTCAGAAAAGTAGTTTAGCAGCCAGACTAGACGCAATAGAAACCATCGTTCAAAACTGGCGAAATCTACGACCAGCAAACAATCACTGCAAAAAGGAATATTCTCATCACGACGGCGATCGCCAAGTTTCTTGGAAATTAAGGTTAAAGGTCACGAAACGCGGCGTCAATGATATTTTTAACACCTAAAGGTGAGAATGGTCTGCCGCTGAAGTGCACTTACCGTCACTGAGATAACTGAAGCAGGCGCGTCGGACTGTTTGAATATCCGACCGCGTCTTCAGGAAGCGTACCACGAGCAGATTTTTTGGAAATACTTCTTTTCAAAAAATATGTAAGAAAATTGATAGAAAAAAAGAAGTAAGTTGAGAAAATAGCGAAATATGTAAAATATGTAATATAGTGCTAAATATGTAAAAATATGCAACGAAAAAGTTGGATATTGTGTTAGAACGGCGACAATTCGTCAAGATTAAAATTTTGATGACGGTAACTAGAAAAACAAAAAATATATAATTACATAAAAATCCGGTCTCTACTGATTATTTACAGTACGATATTTTTTTGGCTTTTGTAAAATAAACACAAGTGTTTCTTTGATCCAGTAATATCTCATAATTACTTATTGTTATAATATCTGAAATGAAGTGAACCTTGATCCTTCATACAACTGCTGGAAGTCCCATCTGATGAAGCGTTGTGTATTTGTATTATTATTTGAAAATTTTACATAAATATATTAAATTTCATGTGTCAGCGATAGGCAATTGATTTTCACTTTCTCACCTTTACGAAGGTACATCGTAAGAAGAGAAAGTTACAGTGCGCCGGAAAACAGCGAATTTTTGACAGAAAAACCCTTTTTGCCGGGCCCTGATAATGAAAAAGTGTATAAACCTAATTTCTAAATATAGAAAAAAATCCTCTGACACGTAGTATAGCGAGAATCCATGATTTGTTGGTTCTTGGGACCGAAAATTCGATTGATGGCGAAACGTCTACCTGTTCGTCTGTGATCAATGCTAATGTCTAAACCGTTTAGCCGATTTTCTCCAAAATTGATATTCGCCGATCGATTTAAATGGACTCAAGGCTTCGGATGTTTAAAACGGATATTTTTATTGTTGAGGGTACTTTACATGGAGCATTTACGTTTTTAAGCGTCGGCCCGAGTTGGATCCATACGGCGTTTCTGTGACGTAGTGGTATGAGTGACGCTGAGTTAACTCTGAGAATATGAGTTTGGGTCTCGGAGCGGAAAAAAATGTTTGTTGGTTGAAAACACTTTTGCAGGTTTATATAGTAGAATAATATAACGTGGCCGTTAGAAATAGTGCGAGAAAGTATGTGCTTTTGTAACACCTCTAGTTCTTTGTTCGATGGAGAGAAATGTAGATTTTACAGAGAAAAATTACTTTGGCTTTCACTTTTTTGTTATTCTATTATGATAATAACATTTTTCTCTTTCACCTTTATTTTTTGAATCATTATACACAAATTTTCTTTAAGGCTTCTGACTAGCTAAACTTGGACCGACCAAAAAGTGAAACCCGGAATCCCGAAGTGAGAGCCAGTCCGCTACGATCGCCCCGTTTCAGTAATTTACTCAGATATCTCCTTGGGGAGTGATACCACAATCCTATTTGTATCTACCTCACCCACACAAAATTTAGAGAAACCATACCCGAAAGGGTGGGGTCAATCGACTCTTTCAAGATGAGATAAAAAATGCATCGCTAGAAATGTGAATACAGAGACCTTGAAACAACATGCAATATTCCATTTGTTGTTCTTCAACATTCTCTTATGATCTAGGCCAGGGGTCTCTATACTTTCTGCCACTGGGTACCGCGTATGAAGTTTTTAAGAGCCTCGAGGACCTAAAATTAAATTTCATGATAGGATAAAACTATTTGTTAATTTATATTTTAATTGTATAATGACAAAACAGTTAACAAATTACAAATTAATTCTTAAAACGTGTATGAACATATAAGCACACAATTCTCAGCGTAATATTTGTAATAATTACTATATATTCAGGGCTATAATTTTAAAATTTCAAAATTTAATTACAGAACTTCTTTTCTTAAAGAGAAATGATGAATAATTTGAAAAAACGTATCTTCAATGAGAGAAATGAACTTGTTTTTAGACTAACAATACGTTAATGTTTAGGTAAGATTCACAACAGTACGAACGCGTAACATTGTGGAACAAAGAGTGAGTGACAAAAGAAAAGCTGGCTCTTATACGTTACAAAGCAATGTTTAGCTTGTGTCACGATTAAATTGAATTAGAATATACCTTGGGTTGGCGGGCCACATAAAAAACTGCCGAGGGCCGGATGTGGCCTCCAGGCCTTAGTTTGGTGGCCCCTGGTCTAGACCATAAGTAGTACATTGTTTAAGTTGGAAATCTAATATTAATAGCGCAATCTACGTGGAGTACTGAAATGAGACAATTAACATGCCTTGCATGCATAATATCAATAATACAGCTTTTTTTAAAACACATTTTTTTAAGGTCGCATCAACTTCCAAGTCATTAGCGACCACTATTGGATTCAACGTCTTGGTATGAGGATGAAACGATATAGTGATGATATGGGGGGAAAGGACGAGCACATAGAACCACGCCCGAGGCAAGACTCGAACCCGCGACCCCTTGATCCGAGACCACCACGGCACCACTGGCTTAGCGATCTCGGCCACACGGCCGACAATAATACGTATTGTGTATAATGAAATGTAACGTTCAAATCGAGTGGACGAGGAATTGAAGTGTTAGGAGAAACTACAAAGGGGAGGGGGAGAAAAAAAAACTTTTTGCAAACGCATGATTTCAATAGAACCTTTTCAATAATGCAATTGTATTCCTCAAAGATTGTTGTACATTAAGAAAAAAAAAAACAGATACAAAAATTTTCTGACCAACCTAGTTGAAATGCCTGCATAAAACATGGTCCTTTCTTCGGTGTCCTGCGTGAAATTTCTCGCTGTGAGTAGAGGCGCGGTGGCGCGGGGAGGCTGGGGCGGCGCGTCGTGCGGGGCGCGGCGTGGGGCGGGGCGGGGTGGCAGCGCAGCGCGTTTGCGCAGCGCGGCGCGGCGCAGCGTCGGCGGCGTCGGCGGCTGCGCGAGGTCGTCGGGTCGGCGCCCGCTGGGCCCCGGGGCCCTGCGCGGCGTGCTGCGCGCGAGCGGGCGAGCGAGCAAGCGAGCGCGCTGCGAAGGCCGCCCGGCGTTTTGAGCCTAGCGCGGCGCAGGCCCCCTGGCGCAGCCGCGCAGCCGCGCCCGCCCTGCCCTGCCCTGCCCTGTGCCTCGACGCCCGGACCCCGACGCCGACGCCCTCGCCGGGGAGGTTGCTCGAGTTACGCCTACGGGCGCCTCCACTGCGCTGGGCCGCTGCGCCTCTGGACTCGGCCCGCCTCGCTGCCTCGCATTGAGACAATTCGCTTCCACTACTTAAAGCTTGTTAGTGCTGCTTTTACAACTGTCTCCTTACTATCTTTCGTAACATTTGGGGAAATCGGAGCCTTCGGGACTCATCGTCGGTCTGTGTACTTTCAAATTCAGCGAAATACTGTTGCGGCTACTACTACTATTACTATTACTACTACTACTACCACTACCACAACTACTACTGCTGTTACTTATTACTATTATTATTTTTATTACCTGTTCTATCATTAATATGACTGCTATTACTACCCACGTTATCTTAAACATCATAATTAATAGCGTTTTCAATATTAATTGGCAATTATTACTTTTTATTGTATCTAATATACATTGTAGTTAATTGTAGTAACTTTGAGACGTTCTGTGTTTCTTTCTCTTTTCTAGGTGCTAAAACAAATCGGGCGTAGTGTTTCTTTATCAGGTAAATGTATTTCACTTGTATTCGTTCCCGCAATCTGCAATGCATGCATTAGACAAGCACACGGGAAGTTTAATGCGCTTCCTATAGAGACATTAACAAAAATGTTTCCCAATGCAAATTGAATTGTTTGATTATTGGCCTTCGGCTGTCAAATCTTGTCGTCAGATGAGATGTTTATCCATCGTGTTGCAGGAACAAATATTTTATAAGTACGCAGATATACGAGAAACACGCAAATACTTATAATCTCTTCTTTTGAGTATCTTCTGTGAAATAATTAATACCGGTACATAGCCCTGAATTGATTGAGATCATTTCTCTTTTTGTGAATGTTATACTGAAATTGTATAAATGTCGTTTATTGCGGGTTATTTTATTAAGCCTGTAATTTGTCTACTTCCGTCGTCATTAATAATCGTAGCTTTCCATTCCTTTTCCAGTGTAACTATTACTTAACGTGCAGTAAAATTAGTCAGGATTTAAGTAAGTAGTTAATATTATTGCTGGTAGAATATACTCTTTCTAGATTATAAAAGTTACAGTTTTATTTTTAAATCTTCATGCTGTGCACACCTACTTTAGGTTCTGGACTTTTTTTAACGAGAACTAATTCCATATTTGTCTCACAGACCTTTTTGTTTTCAATCTGATTTATAATTATTTTATTATTATTATTATTCCTCCATATCACGACTAAAGATGGTATGTGTCGGCTGAATATGAAATCTTCTCCACGTTGCAACCAGCTACCTAAGGAGCAGATCTAGGGACTGTCGGTGACTCTACAATACTTTGCGCAAAATGTGGGCTGTTCGAAAATAATAAATAATCTTGCACTTCCCAGTCTTTTGAATTACCTGGAAGTTTAGCCAAGTTCTTACACAAAGTTTGCGGAAAAAATCCCAGAGCTCCGATAACTATCGGGACGACCTGTTTGCTTTTACGCCCCACATTCCGGCTGATCTCGATTTCCAAACTCTTCTGTTTAAGACGTTTCTCTGCCTCCTTGGTAACGACATTTTGATCACAAGGCACAGCAACATCTACAAGTAGACACGATTTTTTCTCAAAATCACGGATAACAATATATTATTATTATTATTATTATTATTATTATTATTACTGATATTACTGTAGAAATTAGCTAAAAATGTGTAAAACACAATTAAAAAGTTAAGAAACAATAACACTGCTGAAGCACAAAAATTATTTTTATCCTCAGCTCCCAATGAAGAGTTAACGAAAGATGACTGTGCGCCGATAAAAACGATGAGATTCGCGAGCAGACCACTGACCATTGAAGATTGTTCAAGTTACGCCTACCAGCTTTGGCACCACAGTCCAAAGCTCCTGCTTCGTGGGATGATCTCGAGAGCGAAATGAACAAAGGAAATCTCTTTTTCCCGTTCAGGTTTTCATTTTTCTTCGTGAGAACAGCATCATTTCCGTTTCCATGTTGCTTTCGTTCCCACCGCAGCTCAAGACGATACTCTTAGTATCGCTTTTTACCAACGTATTTTTGCATTTATTCGGTAATTGTTTATTACTATATAAATACAATATATTTTATCTGCTGTAATTAAGAATATTGTCTCACATAAGCCAAGAAAATTAAGGCGCAATAAAAAGGGTCTAGTTAACTATTGTTAAGTGAAACTTTACGATCGAGTGATCGTTAACTTATTTTTTTGTCTTATTACAACAAATACCTTTTTCTATCAAGCGACTTACGTCTCTTCATTTATTTGAAGTCAGAGAATAGAATCTGTGTACCACAAATGCTAAAGAGAATATTATTATTGTAAATTCAGAGCATTATTGTAATTGCAAAGATTGCAAATGCCTTAGCTCTGTATCCTTTCTATTTTCGTAGATTGTGACCTAAATTATAGTCGTGAGATTTTATCTACGCGTAAGTTTACATGCATGTAGCGTGTATATTCAGGATAGACTATGCATGAGCGAGAAAGAAACTAATAGTTAGGCATCCCTACTGTCAGTCTGCCGTCAGTGACTTATTGTGTAAAAAAGAAAAACATTATTTGCTGGTGAAAGTCCTACTTTTGATTGCCATCACATTGAGCATGAAATCCATAAAGCATTGAAACAAGTAATTGTGGCTGTTCAGGAATCTATGCCATTGAACGAGTTTCTCAATCATTCAATAAAAATTTCAATACTTTGCCAGTGAGATAAAGTAACTGCGTTGATGGTGTATGCATTCAGTTTTGTGGTTTATATTCCGTTTAAACAGCAGAAAGCAAAAACAAATCAATATTTTCACTTTTGTTTACGCCGTAATAGAGCAACAAGTATATAAGACGGCAAGATATATTGGAGTGTAAACGTACTTTACACCCAACTAAATTTCCTTCTGCCGCATTTTTATTTCAATTATTGTATCTAAAATAAATATTTCAATAAGCGAAAATTGTTTGCCAAAAACGCGAATATGTAGATGCAGATTATTGTCCAGCGCTTTTTTTTTAAGGATTAGATACTTGCGACGTGAACACAACTCTGAACAGTAAATAATACGTACAACTTGTATTGTACATAAACACTTTATTTAAATAACACGTACATCTCATGAACAACGGTCCACCCCAGGGAGCCCGTGGGGCTTCAGCCCCCCTCCCCTTCCAAAAGCTAATGACACATATTCAAAAATACAAATTTACTAATGTTTTAATCTCGTTTCTAGTTGTTCAATGACTCAACTGAATCGAATGAAAATAACTATAAATCAATCAACAAAAATTATTTAATAATCAACGTAAATGAACAACTCTTTAAAGGAAAACATCAAATCGGCTGGACAATATGTTTGTAGCTTTTGCCGCCTCGCCCAAATTGTGGTTGCGGCACTGATAATTTAACACATTTCGTGATACCCTACTTTGATTATACATAATTATCAACTTTTGCTAATTTTGGAATTCTGTTACCGCATTGCTTAACCAGTTCATTTCTTACTTCCTTAATGTGATGTGAGTCACAGGCAAAATCAGGATTAATCAATGCGACTCATGCCGGCAAGACTTTCTCTTCCAACAAAACTGTCATTAATATTCGATTATGTCGATTCACTACCGACCTTCGAAACCGCAAACTACCCACCGAAATTCAAAAGTATACCCTTCCGAAGAAGTAGAACGTTAGTGTCTGAAGAAGGCAATAATTATTGGTTTCTTATACCTTTGTGCGATGTCAGGTTGTGTCTCACCCGCATAATAAGGCGCCCAGGCTATTCAGAACGAACCTACTGTGATGGCATCCGATATATCAAACCAGCTCCGAACTTCTCAAACGTTAGGGGCAACAAGGAAAAGACACTTTTGACGATTGTTAAATCAACATTCTATTAGTTTGACAATTGATCTAAAATTATATAATATTTATGAAGTTTTGATGGAATAAATTTATTGGATAATTTATTAAGTAGAAGTATACAACGTTAAGAAATCTTATTACGTGCAAAAAAGCTACTTTAGGACAGATTTTTTTAATCATTTGGGTTTTTATTACCTTAATAAGCATGATATAGAGAAACAGGAACACTTTCAATAAAGAAAAAGTCATTTCTAATGAAAATCTTACCGAGATTGTAAGCCCGTTAATAGCTATCGAATTGCGGAGGTAATAGTAACAAGAAATTCTTGCCCATTTATGGAACATTCAATTTGTCAAATGTTTAATTTTAAGAAGTTTGCTCGTTTGATAATAAATAATACCCACCTAGAATGTAATTCGCAAACTATATTTCTTTACAAGAAATCGTATATTTGAAACAATTTTTAGGACATTTTCTAAGATATTTTCACTTACATGAATCGAACTCGAATGACTGAAACTCGCCTTCATTTTCATACACATTTTTCAGCATCGGACTAACGCGTAAACAAAAATTCAGAAACCTCTACGAAAGGCTTGCGAGCTTAAAAAAAAAGAGTTCGCTAAAAACTGTGTATATTCAAATGGGGCCACGCCGCCAGTCCGCCGCACGTCGCCAGCCCCACTGGGTCGCGGGGCCGCGCGTCGGGGTCGCCAAGGCTCCTCCGCGCGCGTTTTTCCCGCGGGCGCGCGATGACGTCACCCGGGCCACCGCCGCATCCTGCGCGACGCTATCGACTTTCCGCGAGGGCGAGGGCGCGGGGGAGGGCGGGCGCGAGGGCGCGCGCGCGCAGCGCCCTGCGCAGCGAGGACGGAGATGCTGCGCGCAACGGCCGACCGCGTGACCGGCTGCGCGAGAAGGCGTCTTGCTCATCGCTCTCTGGGGCAGGAGAGGACGCGGTGTGTTCCCGTGTCGAAGGTCTTATATTTTTCGGGTAATTCGTTTATTGTTTGCGGTCTTTTAAAAACGATCCCAATTTCTGTTTTGTATATTACGTAGGACATTATAACGATTGCAAAGAATTTTACGTTTTGATACTAGGTTCTATAAAACTAGATGTACTATACGATATTGTTCCCAGCAAAACAAAAATACTTATCATAAAGAAAGCACTCTCTACCGAGTAGAAGTTAAGGGAAATATATATGTTAATAGTATCAATTTCGCATCACAATGTTCAAAATTTGCGGGTATGATAACCTCCAAAACAACAGAGCAATAATTAACGAATTCGCGCTCTTGGGAAAATAACTCACTTTCTTTCCTCGAACCGCCTAATCGAATTCGCGGTTATTAAATTTAATAAAGCCTTACAGTACTGTACTGCTCAGGCATAAAATAGCTTTTAAAATATCATAAATATATGCATCTTATGCATATTTATAACATTACAAGAACCCATTTACAAGAACTTTGCCAAGTTTTAAATTCGAAAATGGCAACTACAATCTAGGAAACTGCAATAACTGCGGTTGCTCTTGCAGTTTGTAATAACAATGCACTTGCCTTCCCACGGGTAATTCCTAACTCATCGTACACATGTGTCCGTACGCCACTTGTTCGGACAATATTTTCGATACATTTGCACCCGAATCCAAATTGGAGCGTGCGCAGGCCAGCGCGCACCGACACCCTCGCACCGGACCTCACAGGCGCGCCGCCCCGCCCCCTCCCCTCGGCCACGCCACGTGGAGCCATCACCCGCGCAGAGGCCCCAGATGAGCGCAGATACGACGCTCATACGTGAAAACGACGGCCCGCGCCGCGCCGCGCCGTTTCGCGCAGCTCGCGACGACGCTAATTGCGATAATTAATCATAATAACAACGGCGCGGACGCGCCCGCAATTAGGCGGCACCTACCTGCGCTGCGCCGCGTCACGCTTTTGTGTCCCCGCGTCGCCTCCGCCACCGCCCGCGCCGCCTCCTCCGCCGCCGCCGCCGCCGCCGCCGCCGCCTCCAGCACAGGGTTCCATCGTTCCGGGAAACGCCGCGCCGCGCGCTGCGCTTGTGTGCGTGCGTGCGGGCGGGCGGGCGGCGCCTGCCTGCTGCGCTTTTGTTTTTCGGTCCGCGCCGCCGCCGCCGCCGCCTCCTCAGCCGCTGCGTCCTCCGCCTCCACCGCCGCCGCCTCCCGCTTCGAACTCTGCCTTGACGGACGGACTCGGGGTCTGAATGAGGGCCCGCCCGGAGGCCGGGGCTCGCCCGCCCGACGCGCCTCTCGCCGGGCCCGAAGACCGCGCACGGGGCGAGACGGGACGGGTCGGGACGGGCAGAGCGGTGCCCCGCGTGGAAATCCAGGCGGGCCGGCGCGCCGCGTCGGCCGCGGCCCGCGACGCCGTCTCGTAGGCCCGTCCGCTTCCGCTCGCCCCCGCCAGGCCGCAGCACCCTCGCTCTCCGCGCGCCGAGCAGCGCCGCGCCGTGCCGGGGGAGGGGAGCGCCGGGGAGGGGCGCGGCGACGGAGGCGGTGGCGGCGCAGGGGAGGGGATGAGCCGAGCGCGCGGCGCCGCCCCCTCCCCACCCGCGGCCGTCTCGGCGCGGCCGGTGGGCGGAGCCTAGGCCGCTTAAGAGCGCGCCCGGGGAAGAGGAGCAAAAAAGCGCGCCGAGGAAAAGAGGGTGGAAGGGCGAGCGCGCGACGAAGGCCGACGGAAAGCGAGCGCCCGATAGATTTTTATGCTCATTTCGGGGCACCGTCAACTCTTTTTTTATAAGCACAATTACCGAAAGCTCCTCCTCCACCTACTTTTTTAGATTTTTGTGTAAAGAAAAGAAATGAGGATTCTTCTTGCCTTTTTGTCTACAAAAAGACGAAATTAGAAGGCCGCCGCGATTCTTGTTTGTCCCTTTCCCTCCCACGAGGAATCCTGCGGTGGCGCCGGCGTCGACATTAAGTTAATGGGTAATGGACTCGCGGCCAGCGCTTTTCGTTTGTTTTTGTGTGCGGGGCGCAGTTAACACATTATCAGATTAAAAGTTAATTAGAGCGCTCATTGCGACGGCGCTGCTAACTGCTTCCCGCGGCTTCTTCCGGCGCCGGACGCGCGAAACGGCGGCGACGGCGTCTGCGCTGCGCGTCGCCACGCCGCCCCGCGCCGCCCCGACGCCCTGACGCCCCGACGCCCGCGCCCGCGTCCGCCGCCCGCTCCGTCCCCGATGGCACGCCGCATGGCCGCTCCGTCGGCGCCCCACGCACCCCGAGCTCTGGAGGTTGCCGATCGCAGGCCCAGCGGATAATGTGGGTGGGTAGCTACACCCACACGAAAAATTCACAGTGGATAAAGTACCCACTCGGGATCTGAGAGTGAGAGAAATATTCTATCAACGCCAAATTCTAGAAATGAACGCAAGTTCTCGAAATTGTGTCGATTCAAAACGTAGATGCGATCAACTGCAGTTGCGATCAACATATAGGTTGTAAGTTCGGCTCAACAGTATTGCGATTTTACATGTTTATAGCGACATGACCAACAATCCAAATTGTTCAATTAGATTGTATCAAAAAACGCCTAAGGGCAGTGCTGTTTTTGCATTGCATAAATGAACTCTGCTGAAGTTAAACAAAATAAATGTGATAACAATATGACGACACTTTAATGATACAATTGATAATTTGGAAAAAATCTGTTTTGTATTTTCCTCTTCATATACATTTTCGGTGGGTGTTAGGGGAAGGGGAAAGGGAGTGAGGGATCTCCATTCGGCTCAAATTCCCACTTGGACTTAACACCAACCGCCGGTCCTGGCCAATCGCACAGTAATGGTTGGCCGGCATGAGCTTGGTTGCATGCTTGTCTTCTTTTGCACTTAATGAATTATAAGCTTAAGCCAAAGAGGAAAAATATTTTAGTTTTTCCTCTATGATTGAGCTGGTTCCGTGTTCACCAGTTTTCCTTCCATCGTTTCTTGGGTCTGCACTCTCCTTTTCTTCTGCGAGGTTGAGAGTGTAAAGATAATGTAAGTACTCGTCTTGAATTATCCATCCTTTATGTTTGTTGATAGTACTTGCTTCTGAGTTAAGTTATGTTGCTTTTTATTCCTTCGGCATGCCATTTTTCTCATTTCTCCTTCCGTTCAGCCTATTTTCCTCAGAAACGTAAGTGTCATATGTTGTGGCGAAGTAACGTTGAAGTTTCTATTCAAGCGTTTTCCTTTTTAAAAAGTTATTGAAAAGAGACAATACAACTTTCAGCCCAGAGGCTGTACATTCGCAGAACTGAGTAATTTTATACTCGTATTATAGTCGTTCTTTTAAGAACAGGATCCCCTCTGTTAAACATATTCGTGTAATTGTAGATTATGGTTAGACTAGATTTGTAATGATTCACGAGATATATTGTGAGAAGTCAATTTCTGAAAATGGTTTAGGTATTATGGAATGGAAGACAGTTCCGTACGAGGAAATAGGTGGGGATAGCTTTCGCCAGATATATGAGAAAGATTGAAATAAAAATGAGTGTGCCAATTTTGTGGTGTGGTCTGGTGGATCCATGGAAAGATTGAGAGTTTTGCTTACCGACGTTTCGGAAATTATATTTTTCCATTTTCAATGCTTGATATTGAACCAAGATACAACACTCCACGATGTACCACAGCCATGTTGAACTGCTTCAATAATAAACCCCGAAGATGAAAAATAAAATTTCCAAAACGTCAGCAAGTAAAAATCTTAAAATTTTATCGACTAACTTCCATTAACGGGGAGACATTTCAGTTTCATAGTCGTTACAATCGGTATTGTACTTTGAAATTACGCCTTTTAAGCACATTTTTGTTTTATGCACAATACTTTAACCAAGAAAAAGGCACTAGCGCAACATTATTCCGTATGTCTTTCCCCAGAAATTGATATTTGCTCATCAGTCTTGCTCAACTTGAGGCTTGCAAATATGATAGGGATATTATTACTTTTTTTTTACTTTTTTATATAACGTTCACACAAGTTTTCTCAAGAACGTTTGCATTTTTTCTTTAAATTTATTTGTCGAACGGATCAAAGTGCCCTGATGAGTGTATGTAGTAAAATGGTATACATCCGATTCTCATTGAATCATTCGAATTATCGAAAATTGCAAAAGTTCGCCTTTTCTTCGCACCTCTCCTTCGCCCTCATTATTGAAGCTAAAAGTGTTTCTTAATAACGTGTAATATTGGTATATTTTTTTGCATTATTTTGAATCAAATCGTGTCAATTTTCCAAGGGAATGTCAACAATATTTTCACGAACTCTGCTCCTCCTTTTCAAGCATATTTGTACGGGTGAAAAAACAATGCACTGAATCAAGTGTCACAAGTGCTACTTTCATTAAAATGTTGCCGATGCCGCCGGGACAGGCCGTGTCACACGTAGCTTTTTTCTTGAGAGTTCAGAGTAACGTTATATTTATTTTTTCGCAAAAGCCACTGAAAAGTTCAAAATAATTTTAAAAAAAAACAATGTAAAAGACTCTTCGAAGTATAATAACGCACTTGAATTTAAAAAAATATATTTCGAATAAACACTTAGTCTTCACAACGTCTGCCATAAGTCATTTTCGACTCACAAGACTGAACGTACTACATTCGAAATTATTTTATATACTTCAAATGCGTTTTTTATGTTGTTGTTTTCTTCTTTTAATTTATTTCGACTTCATCAATGTACAACCAAATGGCATATATGAGGTATCGCATATATTAGTACAAGACAATGTTTCTTTCTTATTTAAATGTTTACGCAATATTTCAGTTTCTAAAGGGCATTCAATTGCTTCCTTGATTCCTAAATATAATTGCTTTCTTAATATCTATAAAAGTTTATCAGCTTATAACTATCAGTAACGCATCCAACTCCATGATTTTCCGTGATTTAACTGTCCTGGAATACCAAGTTATCATCTGTTCTGTATTCTGTGTCTATATTCTCTGTCCTATTGTAGCCAAAACTAAACTCAAATACACCAGTGGCCATATAACTCAGTTCCAATGTTTTGGAAATTGTGCTGGTATTAAATAGGCCGAATCAAATTTCCCTTAAAGAAATGCATTTTTAAAAACTTACAATAATTGAAAACAACATATTTAAAATCATATTATTGGGAAGAGTGTAAGCAGAAGTGACGAATAAAAAATGGATAGATTTTGAAGAATGACGTATAATATTATTATATACGTATATATAATTTACGTTATACGTATAATTTACGTATTTTAATTGACGTTATTTAATATATTTAAGAGCAAAGGCTCTTAAATACAAAAAGAACATAGGAACATTCAACAGTCAACTGAAAAATTTGCATCATGATCATTTTCTGATTGATCGTGTTCAATATTTTTGAAGGAAATTATATTTAGGTAAAGATTAGAAGTAGAAGGTGAAGAAGTAGGTTGTGTTTAACATTTCCCTACAAGTTTTGATTATTTGTAATATTTTTTCAATATGAAATGTTTACACTTTACACCTTATAGGAAGACTTTGTCAAGAGGCCCCAGGAAGTTAAAGTGCATTGGAGACTTCCTTTCTCCCCTCTCCCTTATGAGGAGTATGTAGTTCGTTTCTTCTCGTTTTCTTGACGAGACGGAGGAACGTCGTGAGGCGGAAAGAAAACGACGCAGGAACTTCTGCTCTGGAGCCCCCTCCAATGCAAGGACGCCGGGGAACTTGAGGCTTAATACGAGGGCCCTTGAGGCACCGCTGCTCTGGCTTATAGTAAACAGTGCACGAGCAGCTGAGGCGAATCAGCGATATACGGTCTCAATAGTGGGCTTTAAATTGTAACAAATGTTAACTTGCTGCCTAATGCCTGTGAGATAGAATCTTTGACGAAATATTTCTCACCACGTTTTCAATACTTTAAGAAGATAGAAATGCTGAGATAAATCATCTAATAAGTCATATAATGTTTTCTAATAAATTGCGACCTTTTTACTGTTATCACTTACAGCAAGTTTCCTTAACGTCAATAATATGTTGATATCCGCTACCAGTGATACAGTAAACACGTCGACTGTGCAAAACTCGTATTAAAATCAGTAAATTATTCTTCTCTAGTGGGCGGTGCAGAAAGCATTTTTACAATCCCTGTGATCGTAAGTGGAGTTTGAGTCCCAAGGAAAATAATGAAATACAAAAAAAATAACCGCACATTATTAAATATTGTCTCCTCGATCCTTTTACGAGAACTTGTAGCATATCAAATCCATACAATGTACCCGTACGGTACTGCGTGAAACATTATCAGACTTACACAGAAATTACGTATCTAAAAACAGATAAAACGTACTTTTTACAAATGCAAAAACTTTCAAAAAAACTCATTGAATTTGGGTAATTTCTTTCGTTCTGAAAGAAATCGTTCATACTTTCAAACCCTCTTATCATATTTATTATTTTTTAGAAGCGAGCTTTGCAGTTTGTTTGTTATTTTTATTAAAATAATTGTTTTTGTAACGAAACAAGAATGCGCAGTAAGCAATTCAATGTTCACCCAAACCGTTATCACTGGGACATTTCCTCTTGCTGGAAAAACGTCTTTCTTTACCAATTGTTTACCCATGCATACACACTCGCTACTCGTGCATACTGTTTCTAAAATCATTCCTAGTTTGATTTCGGTTTTAGAGAAACCCTACTACCGACAAATTTGAAGGGTGACAATGAAACTTCAAAAAGAAATTTCATTTTGGACAATATACTATTCGTGTGTTAAATAAAAAGTAATAAAGTAGCTTGAAGGGAGAATGAAAGTCACCACGATACAAACCGCACATTTTTGTAATGAACAGTTTGGATCCTAAAGAAAATATTATCGTCTTTAAAGTTATCTTGGAATTACGGACTATGTGCTTCATTTTTAGAGACCTAAAATGTATGTGTAGCTCCACGAAATACGTACTTTCTCAAATGAAACTTCCTTTTTGTTTTAGAAACTGCGATGCTATTTTTCGAAGAATAAGACATGAAAATTTTGTTATTGAAAACAAGTATCGTCATTCATGAATGTCTAGAAATATTCCCAGACTAATCGAGCTCATAGCACTAAAATAAACGCTCAATAGAGCTAAAAGTGAGATTAGATGATTTGGATTAATTTAGTTAATTAATTTTTAATTTAATTTCTTCTTTAGTTAATCCCATAGTGTTACAACGATTCAAATGCGGTTTTACTACAACAGATTTAGTATAAACAATATTATTAAATTTCTGGAACATATCAATATCAACGAGTATTTATAACAGATTGAAAGAACATTCATATTAGATCCTTGACACTCCGTTCGCAAACTTTAAAAAGACTTACAACACTCCCTTTGATATATGTGGACTGGATCCGTTTCCCCGTCTTTCACCGGGTCCATTAAAAATGAGATATCATTGAATATACCCAAGTAAATTAGAAGAGGAATATAATAAGAAAAATAATAATAAAAATAATGATAATAATAATATTAATAACAATAAATAGCCGACCTCATGCCACAGACGGTTGCGTCTGTGCCGAGGAGGCTGTAGGTTCGATTCCTGCGTAGGCATGGTCGTATAGGTGATTTTGCATTCCTCCATAGCCTTCTTATCACCTCATAATTCATAATTCAAGGCGTAACCACCTTGTCTTACCAAGTTATACAGCCGAAAAACTGATCCCCATAGTGACACACGTTAGTCTCTCTGGGATAAACATGACTGGACCTCGGAAGATAGCATGCAGCATGGTCATAAATAACCCATATTCATATAATAATAATAATAATAATAATAACAATAATAATAATAATAATAATAATAGGAATATCGGTATAATTGTATTATTATTGTATCATTATTGTATTATTATTATTATTATTATTATTATTATTATTATTATTAACACGAAAATATCGAAGAATGCAAAGAGTTGCTGAAGTAGAGGAGGCATTGAATGCGCGCGTACTCACCTCGCGAGGCCTCGGCAGCCGCGACGGCGCCGCCGGAAGGGCTGCGAGCGGCGTCTGAGGCGCGCGCTGCGGCCGCCCTATGAAGTGGCGGCGGCGGTGGAGGCGGAGGCGGCGCAGCTGAGCGCGGCCCGCGTTCTTCGGCCGTTTCCGCGTCCGGCTGCGCTACCGCCACCGCCGCCACCACCGCCGCCGCTGTCGCCCTCCAGTCCGGAAGCAGGGCTCTGGTTCCGCCCGCTGCTGCCGCCGCCGCCGCCGCCGCTTTCCCGCGGGTACATGAATGGCGTAGCGCGACGTTCGCGAAAGGAGATAGACCCAAACACGCCTGTCATCTTTTGTTTCCGCTTAAAGGGAATGAATGGAAATCGAATTTCCGCGCGTGCATTCGCGAGGCGGATGAAGGGAGCGCACGGGCAGGGAGGGGCGGGAGAGAGCGGTGGGGGCGGTGAGGGGCGGAGCGGGAGGAGGGCGGCTGCAGACGCGAGGGCGCCGAGAGGCCGAGAGCCGTCGACTGGCTGCTGCACCGCCCCGAGTACTGAGCGAGCGCTCTGTGTAACCTCGCCCGACAAGAGCAGCATCTCCGTCTCCGTCGACCCCTAAAGAAGGTTTCTTCAGCCAGGGGAGGCGCTCCCGCGGGGCACGGCGGCTTCGCGCGAGGCTGCGTTGGGCGCACCAGCGATACGGGCGCTCGCCGCGAAAATCTCTACTGGCAGGAAGATCTCGAATTTCACGTAACTATACTGCGATTTTTTAAAATTTGCCCCTGACAGGAATCAGCTGTTTCGCTGCCATCCAATCGGAAGCTTCTTTTTCGCTAAAGTGACGTCACTATGGTGACGTTCAAGCTCCCGAGTGGATGAAACCGTCAACAGCTGAGTCCTGTCAGGGGCAAAGTTACGAAAGTCGCAGTATAGTTTCTGTCAATCCATATCATGGTTATATATTAATATTTACATGAAAATGAAGAACCTGTACTGTTAGAAAACTACTGAATATTTGAGACTCCGCATGTCACGTTTTGGAAAATCGATTGCTAATGAGGTTTGGAAAAATTATGGATATTTTCACAACTGTTCTTTTTTATCGAACACTGTTAGGGAATCTTTGGACAAAAGAATTGTAATAAAATTCATCGTGTTGGCCACTGAATAATGAGGATGGAAGGGAAAGATCTATTCACATCATGGGAAAAATATAGTTCAAAAATACGAAGGTAAACAGAGATGGGTAGAAAAACAAGAAATTCAAAAAACCAGATCGCACGAATTCGTGCGCTGATCTTATCTGATGCTTAAACAGATCCTCAAGGAACCGAGAAAACAGTCTGTGGCAAGATATACCTCCTCACAAACATGTTCTGTGCAGCAATTTGGGAACCCTGATTATCGTTTACTATCTTCATAAGTCACTTCAAAATCAAAATTCCTTCTCAAGAAGTACATTACAAATCCCATTTACTATGTTCTGAACACTGGTTGAGGAGCGTATGTCTACTTGTGAGTCCTCTCATTAAATCAGTTCCTTTACATGTTCTATTCATTGAAAACGTTTGACTTCTGCTTTGCTGTTTTTTCATAGGGCTACACGAAACTCGACGAATAAGCAAGAATCCTCTTTCACACAGTATCATCTTTAATCATCCCGTCTCTGCAAATCTGTGAAGGTTCCCTCACCATCGCAGCTTTCTCTCATTCAAGGTCCTCCAACGTCAACATCACTTCGCATATTCCAACCGTTCCGCCAATATTTTGGTTTCGCGCGCACGTCCCCCAGGCGCCCGAGCTGTCGGTGGCGACCGAGCGCGCGCGCGCGTACTGGATGCCTACCGCCGCGACGCACGTGGCGCCGCCCCCGCCCCGCCCGCTCCGATCCTCTCCGCTCCGCTCCATTCCGCTCCGGCCTCGCCGTCTTCTTTGTTCCGTGCGCCGCCGCCGCCGCCGCCGCCGCCGCCCCCCGGCGCGGGCGGGAGGCTGTGTGCGCCGCCGGTGCGCTTGGGAGAGAGGCTGGCGCGCGTGCGGGGGATTGGCCAAGCAGCGCGCGTGTTCTCCAGCCAGCGGAGCACCTACTCGACTAATGGAGGTTGCTGTGAATTGCTGGATTCTGAGAAGCGGAGGGATGATGATAATGGAACTAATTTAGAAGTGAATGAAAAAAGTTGTGTTGTCAGTGTTTTTAATTCGCAGAAAACCCTTGTGGCCATCGCCTGAGCTTCCATGATACAGAATGAGCTGTTTTATTGGAGTGAATGTATGAAAGTATGTATTGGGCATTTTGGAGGACGGATGAATGCCAGCTTTTGCCAGCTGGCGGTGTTCCTAGGTCTGGGCTCTGATTTTTATTTTTTATCCACGCCTAAGGGTAAGGAAAACATATGAGGAGCATGTTATATTCCCATCACTGTACCTAGCTTTCTTGGTCTGTCTGAGCTTTTTCTTTCGTCACACAACTGAGTCGATTGTAGTTAGGAACCTATGCTTCATTTTTTGTCCCGCCCGGAAATTGTATCCGAGACTGTCTCACAGAAAGCCAGCATGCTGATCACCAGCCAACCGAGGGACAGGAGTGAATGTACTGTTATCAAAAGCATCATTGTCAGAGTAGATAGAGGTAACAGGAATGAGGGGAGGCAGGAGAGACAATTATGTCATCGAAAATCAAGACACCGACGATTTGAATTTTTTCTCCAGATCTTTCAAGTCCTTTGTTTATGAGCAATGTTTGGTGAAAATAATTACTGGTTTATTTATCAAAATTTGGACCACCAAAACTGTGCTCTTATCCTACGACATCTATTGAACTCTGTGTAAATACTCATACATTTAAGTAAGAGTGCAACATTATAAGTGCTTAAAAAACCTCCATTTCTCATGCAGTAGCAGTCCACAGCTCCTATCTAAAGTTCAGGAATATTTTTTATTACTTTTCAACACTAATTTATAGAACACCAATGGCTGATCAGCATCCCATCAGCGCTTTCTAATAAGGCCACTAAGGCAGCGAATCGCGAGGAGGCGAAGGTTTCCCGCTGGCGGGCGGCGAGAGGCAATTGGGCGAGCGGCAGCGTTGAAAAAACAATCGCACTCCTTTGGCGGCCTGTGGGCGTCTTTGAGGGCCACCCTGTTGTATACGCGATCTCAAGATCCTTCGGCGGCGGCGGCGGCGGCAGGAGCTCTTCTCTCCCCGCCACCCCGCCCCGCCCCGCCTGCTCCGCTCCACGCCCCGCGGTCCCCTCGAGCGGCGCAACGACGCGGAGGGGCGGAGATGCGCTGACGGCGGCGGCGGCGGCGGCGGCGGCGGCGGGGGTGTAAGCGCGGGCGAGGCAGACCACAGTGGCAGTGCATGTCGTTTCTGGGGGGCCGACGGAATATGTGTGGATGAAGGCTTCGGCAAGTGGAGTTCGAGAGATTTCGGATGTGAGACGTGCATCCTAGGTAAAATCGTTCTCATGAAGGCCACGGTACGAAACGGCAATAAATAAATAAATAAATAAAGTAAATAATAAAATAAAATGAATGAAGATTTTATTTGCAATAATTTTGTACAGTCTATAGGTTTTATTTCCAATAAATATTGCATTTTATTAATCCATTTATTTTAATTAATTCTTTCGTAGATTTCCTTTCTTTCCATGAATGAACCATGATTTCTTTGTTCTGCAAAGCTGTTCAATTCTTGCTTGCAATAGTGCAAATCTGTTGTGGAGCTGAAAGATGAATCTATTTTATGATATGTAAGGCTAATAAGTTTTTGTTTTGTGCTCTTTTCATCTCTTTATTGTTTAGATTATATTAGAATAAAATAACCTCGACAGCCCCATTTGATAAAATACTATCACTTCAATCACTGTTGGTATTCGGTTCACTATTCTCAGATTCAATCTTGTAAGTGTGTATTGATTAAAAAATCACTAATAAGCTGAACGGCAAGTTCCTAATCTTCAATGCCTGTTATCTAATCGAAGAATAAATTTTCTGTCTAATGTTGACGTTAAATCTCCAATTCAGCGCCTGTTTTCCTATAGGATGATCAGCGAAAAATAACATAGCGATATCTCGAAGGATACTGCTTTCATTTCTTCCCCTGGGTGTTTATCCTTAACCCATACATGCGGGTTTTATTGGCACAATTTACCCCGATGCATCGTGGAAGCTTTACAGACGTTGAAGTTGAAAAAGTACATAAACCTCAAAAGAATCTCATTTAAAATTAAAGGCCAACATTCACACTTCCCGTTGCATGATTCTTTTTTAACATACATCAGACTACTGTTTCGCAATGTAGGATTTGGCTTATTTGTACCTTCCTAATAGTGATTTAAACTATTTTCTAACATGGAAGATGTCAATTCGTATCCAGAACATTTAATTCTGAATGGAAACTAAATATTGTATTAAATATCTTTCGTTTCTGTCTATATTACTAATATATATATATATATATATATATATATATATATATATATATATATAATAAAATGGTCCATCATTGATAAGACAGAAATCTTTTAAATAACAGCTTTATATACAAATTTTCCACAACGTTTCGGAAACATTTGGTTTCCATCATCAGGTAACAAATAATTATAATATATAAAAAAAACTTTCTCTAATTTCTTTCATACTGTTTGTAATATGTCTTAAAATTTTCTAAAGATTTTAACAAGGTGCATTCTGTTGACTCGTGTATATTAATATTTTTGTAATTCTTCTGTTTGGCACTTTTCCACTTTGTTTATATATATATATAATATATATATATATATATATATATATATATATATATATATCTTGGAAATTAAATATCCCTAATTTAAGGCTTGCATTATTGCTTACTTTTTTATTCACAAACGTTTGACGTTGAACTTTTCTTCTTCTTCTTCTTAACTTACCATATTGCGGTGTTCTGTTCCATGTGAAGGCCCACTGTGAAGGCTCTGCCCGCGCATCCTCCCCGAGCGGAGGGAAATGGTCCGCGATTAACCGCCGTCAGCCGCCGCCAGAAAAAGGGAGAGAGATCGAAGCGGCGGCGGCGGCGGCGGCGGCGGCGGCGGAGCTGACAGAAGCGGGATTGGAAGCGTCGATCGCCTGAATGCGAAAATTCGCTCAGAGCCAAAAACCTCCCACTGACGTTTCCGGGAAAACCACTGCGTTCTAGAAGGGAGAGGGTGCTGGTTGAGGCCTTTCGATAGTCGTTTTTGTTGAAAACCTGTTCACATTAAAAATATTGGTTGTAAGGACGGATTTTAACCGTTGGAATGTTCAGATTTTTCCTTCGAGTTGATGCATAAAAGGGTTTCGAAGTAATTCCTTTGTAAGAAGATACCTTAAGCATATTGTGCATTACTGATCACATTGTTTTTAAAAAACAAAACAAACTTTATTATGAATTACAAAATTAAATAAGCTCCATAAAAAAAATAAAAATTTGTAAACAGATATAACAGATTGTAGGTTAATATTGGTATCTGAACTGTATTGTCTGAACGGTTTAGGGGCTAGCGATAACCATAGACGGACAGGTAGACGTTTTGCTGTCAACCAATTTTTCGATAACAATGACTCACAAAATGTGGATTCTAACAACATAAAGTGTTAAAAACTAACTATAGGAATAAAACGTATCCACTTTTTTCAAAAGCTGGTCCCACAATATTGAGTTTTCTGCCGAAAAATTGCCTATTTTTGCCGCAGCATTACAATACTTTCTCTTTACTATGCAAGTATATAGGACGGCGAGAAAGTAAAAATATAACTGTCAAAATGTGTGATTTTCTAAAACCTTGTAATATATACACTCCTCCAACTTAGTAAAATCTTTTGTCTCAAATTCAATTAATAACTTCTTAGATATGTAGTATGAGTTCAACCTAGAGCATCTTCCTTGCTTTAAACTTCAGAATGATTGGTTTGTGGCTGAGGTAATTTAGTTTATTGATATACTGGACATAACATAGGGGATATGTCACTTGTTTTTAATTTCACTTCTTATAAGGTTTACGTTCAGAATTGATTGCCAGTATAGTGAATGACTACTGTGTGCGGTTGACATAATTGCTTTAAAATATCTAAAAACATTGGTCTTTGGTATTATTTTCTACATCAATCATATTTTCAGATATCATTTACAGGTAAATGACAAAATTTGAGTATTTGTCATGAAGGTTTGATATAGAGTGTTTTTGTCACTTTTCAATACCTTTCATGTTAACGTGTGCATTAAAAAGTGCCACCCACGTCCAATTGGCCGGAAAATCGCGATTTATGTTGGTTCAGTAGTTTAAAATAAATAGTTAACGATATTATGGGAGTGAAATATGCAAGTGCAATAGAAAGGGTCATTGAGGATTAAAACGCACGTTTACGTCATGGAAGGTTCCATAGGGAATTTGATTAATGTGATCGAACATGACAATTCAATAATAATTGCAGCCCCCAAATCATGTATTGCAATACTAACCGATAGTTTGAGCATTACGAGGGTGCAAAGTTTAGAAATAACAAAATATTCATTATTTATATTTCTAAAATAAATAATGTTAGTGCACAAAATTGCAGTTTTCTCGGAGTAGGATCTACATGTAACTGCAGGATAAAATAATTTTAAAATCAAAAACTTCAAAACGGCATACCCTACAGATATGATTTTACCTACCACTTCAAATAATCTTCATTCGTGTTACCTGAAAGCTTGGATTCTTCAGTCCCAGCTATTATAAATTAATTTTCCCCACAAACAGTAAAACCTAAACCGGAATCGTTTGGGTCCAATATTTTCTTTCGTCTTGTGTAGGTTTTCGGCTTATTTAGGTTTACAATAAAAACAGTCAATTCAGAATATGCAGTCGTTCAATGACAGAATGGGTTGTATCAGTAGGCAAGATACAATATCACATAAACAGAGCGGAGCAAATATTGTTTATCTCAGCTAAAAACTATATTTCAAAAACGTAAGACGTTCCTGGAGAGACGAAGCAAATGAGATACGGAAGTGCAACACGAAGTCAAATGAAATAAAGGACTCCATAAAAAGTAAAAGAAATATTATTTCCTTCAATATTTAACAGGAGAATTCATCTGACGATTTAGGCTTCGGCTATTCGTCTAGATCCACGTGAATATTGTAACAACCACATCAGCAAAGTAAATGATGGCGAACAAATGTCTCCTTTATCTTTTAAATTTGAATGAACCAATAATAAGAAAACAAGCATTTTACAGTTATCTCATGTTTTAATTTATACTGATATAAAGAAATCTTCAATGCGCCTCTGCCGGAAAGATTTTAGGATTGCGTTAAAGATAACATGAAGATTTTATTCAGAAGATCAGGGCAACCGTTTTGTGTGGAAAATGCCTCCAAGTCATTCAGTGCAACGTTTTCAATTTCCCGCCCTACATAATTAACACAACATCTGCAACTCGTCCAACTAAACAACAATTAACAGTTAACCACTGAACGCAAAGCATGCATTATAATACAAGAACTGTGGAAGGGTCACTCTTCGTGTCCCTCAGTCTTTCAGGAGAGCTTGTGAAGGTCAGTGCTATTACAAATAAACAGTGGCTTTCGCACGAGTAGAGTGGGTAATACGATGTTCGGTCGAGGGTGGCTGAAAAAGCGAATGGACGAGAACAGCTCTGAGTGTCTCGTGGTACGATATAGCCACACTTACAAGTCATTGTTTAATTTTAAAACAATAGTTGTATTCCATCAAAGCCAATATTTCCAATAAAATCGTTGTACTAAAAATTATTTTCCGTCTCCGCGGCAGGTTTCCGGCTTATCCAGTATACGTGGCTTTGAAAAATAGCTCATTCTTAGATTTTTCCGGCGAAGACGAAGATGGCGAGTACGAAGGTTTTCGTACTCATGTTTCGCCTTGGACAGGTTTTACTGTACCTCGAGCACTCCTTTTTTTGTTTTAGAACCTAGAGTTTAAATATTTCCAACTTGCAGCTCGAAAACATTACTAATTTTGGAAGCATTTTCAGAAAGATTGTCTTCTAGATTTGCTAACAGGTGTGTGAATCTGAGAATAGACACAAGCTTTTGGAAGAATGACAAAAAGAAAGAAGAAAAAGAAAACAAAATGATACATGCACCCTTCGATACTAAGAACTTCCCAAAATAAAATTTCCATCAAGTATTGGCATCAAATTTTAATAAGTTCTATTACAATACAATTATTATTATTATTATTATTATTATTATTATTATTATTATTATTATTATATGTACTGGAGAACGTAAAATAAACATTAATTATCAACAGAATGAAAGCATAGATAAATGTAATTTAAATGTGCGTTTCCTTTTAAGAAAATTTTATTTTCATTGCATCGGTAAAAATCTTAAAATATAATTAATATTTTTTGGCGCATGAATGAGTTAGATTTAATCTCGAAATAATGAATTTAGTCAGTGTCGCTTTTTAAACTACCAATAAATGTAATGCAAGTTAGAGATAAAATTCGTTCTTATGAAATGTTTGTGATCAAACTTGTGCGTGATGCTCGAATATTACGTTAAAAAAACTTTAAATTCGAGGAGATATGCATCTTTTACCTGGGTGGTCTTTACCAAATGAATTTTTGATGAAAGTTTTTCAGAAACTGAGCCCTGTAATCATGATTGAAGAGAATAAACACTTTGTTTCTCGTCCTTCCGGACGAAAAAAATGTATGTTCACCCCGCTTCCAAATACTGCTAGTGTTGCTTTTTTCTCCGTAATTTTGAGATAATAGTTTAATTTTCGTAATTTTATCAGATACATCTAGTTCACACTAACAGATTTGAGTAGAGATGTTTTTTGTCTGTCGATATGAATTGTATTTAGACGAGGATTGTAATACAAAGAACTCTTTCCTTGTTTGATGACGGACATGATAATTTTCATACAGGAAATCATGTTTTCCTTCGTATGTAATCGTATATGATCAATGAGTTTGTTCGCAATATTTACGTTTACACACTAGTAGTAATCTTCGACATGGAGCAATTCATATAGTCCGTCAGCAATTTTGTAAATCGTCCACTTTGAAATAAATAATAATCGTCAATCGTATTTTGTAATTTATGTTGGAAACAAATACATCATCTTCCCCAACTTAATTATCATATTGTAACATTATAGACGATGGATTTACTGAAATAAATTTACGGGGAAAAATAATAAAATTGTTTAATGACAAATATAATTATGTTACCCTAACGCTGGATCCCAATATTAAATTTACGCACGGTTCATTTGCACCACTCCTAGACGCGAAACACAATGTCTGACACATTAATCTTTTTACTCCATTTTATAGTTTTATATTAATATTGACTGTTCATAATTAATGTCAAAATCTAAAAATGAAATTATCCGATAAATACTACCTTATGTGAGTCAATGCAATGTGTCCATTCACCTTAATTCGACTTTTATTGATATTATGAACAATTTGCGCTTGAGTGCATTCTTCGAGCTTAAAAATAATCCTAGAGCAAAAGGATATACAAACTGACAATAAAAGTAAATAGTTTAGTAGATGTGTTTAGTGTTAATCAACTATTAGCTTAGAACTTAAGAGCTCTGGAATATCTTATAAAATTGGTAGTGTAATTTATAAAAAAGAAACATCATTACTTACATGACTTGAGAAACATCACACACAAAATTCTTAAGCAGCGGATTGCGAAAAACGAAGGATGCAGAGTAGGAGAGGAGCATTGAAAGCACCAGAGGCTTAGCTAGATTGATGCAACCTGTCCACCGCCCACGGGTACCAAAGTGAGAGGCCTAGAATGTAGGCCCCTACAGTTGGGGTCCAGCAATTAATATAACAAATTGCATTCCATATTTACGTACTACATTTCCACACTCTACTACATTGCCCCTTACCTCCAGAAAGATTCTGGAGCCGCCTATCACAATTCCTAGAAACGGTTGAAAACGTCTATAGCTTTCTTGGATTTAGGCTTGTAGAGAGGGAACAATTGAGAACTTGTTCGAGATCAAAAATAGGATTTTGACTTTCTTCAGCGAAGCTTCTGAAAACCTAACTTAGCCAAAGGGTACGTACAGAAAGATCACTCGAAAGTCATCCCTATTTTCCTTTTTTATGAAGTAATCTCGAGTAATGACTGTTATCATAGACCTATGCTACTTAAAACGAGGGGGGCAACTGCGTTTCTGGGCCCCTCTGAGCCACGTATTTTCCATTAAACTTTCTTGTTTACGTATTCCACATTATACTAGAAAATCCATTAAACGAGATTGAAAGAACAACTTTAATGATACAATGAATTAATAGAAGCTTATTTTTATGTTAAACAATTAATATGATTGCCAGATAGTTTGGAGAGCCTCTTCCCCAATTAATGTGTATCATTTCTCAAAATTATCAGCTTAAAAAAGGGAAATTAAGGAATTGAATATATTTTGTGTAATAAAATGTTTTATTACGTAGGAATAAGGGGCTCTTTTACAAATTTTCAGAGGAGCTACGCCTCCAGGTGAGCACGCCTATGATTGTTATACGAGAGAAGTATATGTAATACCACTCACAACTCCATTATAATTCACATGTCATTTAAATGTAGGATTTATTAAATCAGTTTTATGATGACTTTTCCTTGAATTTAACATTTTTAATGACACAGCATCATTAATCATCTGTTACTGACTGCACTAACAGACGCCTGAGTATTCGCCCAGTAACATTGAAAATTGATTTGTTTCTTTTCAAGTATTTGTCTTTATTTAACCGTTTTAGAAAACCTCTGTTGGAGAGTTTTCCTATCAAGTGTACGTGTAAATAGAAAACAATGAACAGCTAAGGAAACAACAAATAAATAAATTTCTCACAATTGACTCTTGATGAAAAACTGCAAGTTAAAATGGGAGACCGACATCTCTAATAAATATAATATAGTGCACTAAATGTACGTAAAGACACTTTCGTACATTTACTGCAGGAAAAACGGGGTAATAGGTAGTAATAGCCTGTAGATGTTGCAGGCAATACTTTACTTCAGGGATTGCACGCTATTTTAAAGATTAAACACATAATCTTCAAAAATATTTAATATTTAAAAAAACTGAATTATATTCACAGTCGACTCGGGAGAACGCCAGCGTGTCTCGACAGTTTAGATTTCACCAGGCGAGTGATAGCGTGATGCCCTGCCCCCGATAGCCCTGCCCGGGCTCGTGATGGCTCGCGGCCACTTGTTCGCACATACGAAAGTTCCGCACAGGTTTCGGCCCGACAGAGTCACCTGCCGTTGTTACCGTCCATCTCCACCATTTGGATTGGTCCGTGGCTTTTATTTAAATGTGAAGATGGTATGTTTTAGATTAAGTGAATATTGTTTCCAGACGCGTCAAGTATTTTGGTCGATAGTCCTATAAGTGTTGTACATGTTATTTCGCGAGAGGTAGCTGTGTTACCCCCTCCCCCCCTCGCTGGAACATGAGGACTGGACCTACATGTCAGCTTCCCCTTCCAGTCTCCTCCCAGCAGGGCACCGCGGCAGCCAGGGCAAACGCTAAGCTCCCAACTTCCCCGTCGTCGTGGATAGTAGGATAGTAGTAAATGTGTGTTAGTTTGTGGCTGTGTGTGTGTAAAAGGGCATAGGAGGGAACGAAGTTGAAAAAGTAAAGATAGCGCGCGCTCTGTGGTCCAGTTGTTAAAACACTGCTCTGAACATTCGTCTGGAACTAATCGGAGAAAAACCTGTATCTACCTGCGTAGCCGGCCCCAGGGATTCTTCTCCAAATTGTTTGCATTCGTAGTTGAATTAGCTATTGTCAAAAATCCGCCATCGTCCGGACACGAGCCCTAGGTCCTCGATCAGCGCTGCTGCAGTGGCAACGGTGTTATCACAGCGTGTCACGTTATTTGGAAATCCATAAACGGGAGACGCCGAGAGCGAGCGGGAGGTCTGGAGCCGCTGAGGCAGGACCGAGCGCGGGCGACGCGGCGCGGCGCGACTCGCCCAACGCGTCCGGCTGGCGAGCGTAATCAGTGGCCGCGTCCTCGTTTGTACAACCAAGTTACACTCGGAATTACAGCAGCAACGGCGCGGCGCGGCGCCGCGCAACGTGCGTTTAACTTAGAAAATAACAGGCGGCGGGCGCGGGCGCAGCCGGCGCGCACGCGATTCGTTCCGGTGGCACATTAATGAGCGCTGATGGAGGATTTCGTTGAGTCGTTTAGATAGCGAGGATGACCAGCCCACGTTGCCTGCTGTGTGCGCGCGCGCGCGCGCGTGTGTGTGGACGTGTGTGTGTGTGTTTTGTGTGCGAGGGTATGTATGTGCCGTGCGCGCTGTATAAATGGATGACCCACCAGGAATTTAACGCAGTTATGCTCGAAAGCGACGCTTCTCGTAGATAAATTATTCATGACGAACTATTTATCTCATTATCCCCCGTGGTATTTGTCTGAAATATGCACCGACGGCCGCATTTATCACTCCAGGCAAGTCGTGCGTGGGACAGTGACGACTTGATGTGCGGTTGAAAAGTCTTCAATAGCCGCGCGCCCAGGTGCACGGAACGTGTGATAGATCGAATCTGTTTGAGAATCAGAAGTTGTTCATGTAAAAACGAGTTCATAATGCAAGAGTTTTCTTCTGGATTCTGTTTATGTTGTTTGCGAGTAGTTAAAGATGATTTGAGCAGTTCTTTTAATGCTTAATTTTGATCTGATGTTTATTAATTCAAGCTGACATTTCATTTGTTACTTCAAACAAATGTTTTGCTACTGCATTTAATCGTTCGTTTTAGATTTTTCATTCTAAACTAGAACTCTTGAGGAAATCTTATTATAAAATATCATCAAAGTTTCCAATTCTATCTTCATCTTAAACTCTTTAAGCTAAAACTATTGTTAAAAATAAGTAAAATTAAGTCATCCTAATATTTAATTTTTCAGTCCGTTGACAACAGGACTGCAAACGAAATTTCATTAGTTACATGATCACAAAACGTACAAATAAAACACTGAGTGCCTGTTGATCAAGTCTCGTTGATGCGATGTCCCTTCACAGGACACAGAAAATACCTTCCCATAAAAAATTCACTTACATCATATTGATAATTGAAACTAGCAGAACTAGTAGTAATAAAGATAAATAGTTCTGCAGGATTTTTTCTTGAAGTTATATTATTTTATTGAAGGAAGATGATCTCTTGGACTTTGTTTCAAGGTTTGCGTATATTCTTAGTGACCTATGTAATTTTGTTCCAATCAAATATTTACATTTATTGAAATTAAGCATATATTCTTAGTGTCCTACGTAATATTGTTGCAATAAAATATTTACATTGATTGAAATCAAGTATTTGTGCCTCATCTTCGCCCTCTTACGCCTCATGTTAGCCATTAATTCACACGCCTCCTCTTAGCCCTCTTTTTTTCACACAATAATAAGTAAAAAACAATAACAAAACAAAACAACAATAGGGAATAAATAGTAATTAGAAAGCTCATACTGCTGAAATTACAAACGTTGAAATCATTTGATTAAGAATTCACACAGATAATATTTTTATTCATAAAATTGATTTACCGCTGTTCATAAATATCTTTTCGCTTCAACCATCTTCTTAAGAGTATTTTAAGCATAGGCACTGGGGGTGAGAATGGAATAAAAATTTATGTTTAATTATTATATGTGGAATGACGCTCGATACCGGTATCAATTATTATAAAACTAGTGGTGCTACAACAGCACTTACTTTCCCGTATTAGAGGAAACAGCTAAGTAGTACTGTAATATTGCACTTTATGCGCTACTAACATCTTCGCTTGGAACTCACTATTTCCATTGCAGTGTTGTCAGAACTATGTGAATTCTACAACTTCACAAAATAGAATGCAAAAGTTTTGTAACCCTGTATTGGAAAAAGAAGCCTGATACCCTGGAAATATAGAAATGCCTTCCATTGGGCCATGATTAGGGAAGAGTATTTTAAAACCATGCAACAAATTCTCTACTCACCACAAATGGTACAGCATTTGGTGCAAAACTAAATATTTGCCTGCAAATATCAACATAAATTAGACAATTATAACTCCTTTTCATACAGCTCCATTAGCTCACAACAATGACACTAATTCACAGATATTCGCGAGCGCAAAGTGAATTCCATTGTTGCAGACCCTGCATTGTCGCTATTCTGAGAACTATTAATTCTTTTTACTTATTTCAAATATTTCAAAATAAACAATTTCTAAAATATTAATGTGTAAATCTATAACAAAGTTCGAATGTAAGAAACGAAGAAAGAAATAATATACAAAATTGCACATTCTAATTTACGACGCATCCAGCTGTCCGAAGCGCAGTAAATTTACAGCGGCCTATTACGTTTGTCACAAAATTAAAGAAAAACTACTCGTATTTTGAAAAAATTAAGCATGACCGTATTTATTTTATTTATTTATTTGTCAAAAACAGAAACAGAATGGCACAGACTTTCCCGTATTAGTTTTCTATTTTCCTGCTTCTTCGCTAGCTATTCGGAATTGCCACATACTCTTTCTTGCCAGCTACCATCTATCATCGCCAAAAGTACATTTTTTGTCATTTTCTTAATTTTTCGGTTTCCTATTGGTAGAACAGAAACATTAATTTTAGAATATTAAAGAACACAAAAACCTAGCCGTAAATGGCAATTTTCTTTTAAAAATTATGTGCCGTTTAAGAGAAAATGGCGTTTTAGCACTACTAAAAATGCGAAATTTGAAGCTCATTTTCACAGAAAATTTTTGAGCTTTTCAAAATACTTTATTTGAAGTTATTTGAAGCACTTACACTCACAAATATAATCATCTTTACAAATTGCGCATAATGTGCATATTAAAGATGTGAGAGATCTTTCAAAAAATTTATATTTATATAATTTTTGAAAAAAATCGAAAAAAAACTCAAGATAAACTTCACGCTATACTAATGAGTGTAATTAGCACTATCCGTTACAAAAGTTTCAAGAAAAAAATTGCAGCCATATACGAGAAAATGACGTTTGAGCATTTCTGAAAATGCCGAAATTAGAGCTACTTTTCACAGAAAACGGTAGTGTTTTCGAGAAACTTTACTTGACATTATTTAAAGCATATATACTCGTAAATATAATAATGTAAAAAAATCGCCGATAATGTAAATATTAACGACGTGAGAGACAAGTAAAAAAAATTACATTTAGGTAATTTTTGAAAAAACCGAACCGATAGACCAAAATGGCTTTTATGTCATTGATAGAGTACATTTACCACTATCCCTACCAAAAGTTTAAAGAAAAAATTGGGAGCCGTTTTTGAGAAAATCTTGTTTTTGTAATTTTTTAAAATTGCACATATTGCACTCAATATTGCACGAAAACTACCAAAATTGTGAAAAACATTTACATGACCTTTATTAAAGAACTCCAATATGCAGAACAAATTTTATTTGAAGAAAAAATCTCTATCTTCAATTTTGTAGTTGGAGAAAGACGCCGAAAAAAATTCAACTTTCACAATTTTCGAAAATTCAGAGCTGTACGTGAAAATCGGACCTATGCCATGTTAATTAATTAAAAGTGCGTATTTCCTCTATTCATACAAGAATTTGAAAGACAAAATTTGGAGCCGTTTTTGAGAAAATGTTGAAAATCCCCGGGGGCCTTCATATAAAGTACCCCCAAATTTTAAAGAATCTTTTTCAAAATCACAAAGCTTCGACTGGAATCAGATCGACTGGGGAATATCAATTTTGAAGAAAATCGACCGAACGGTTTAGGCGCTAGCGTTGACCACAGACGGACAGACGGACAGACGGACGGAATGCCGTCAATCGATTTTTAAGTATAAAGAAGCAACAAATCATGGATTTTGACCACACCACGAGATAGAGGATTTTTTTTTCTTAATTTAGCAACTGGTTTTATCCACTTATTCGTTTTCACGACCCGGCAATTAATTTTTTTCCGCCGAAAATTGGCCATTTTTTCGCGCAGCATTACATAACTTTCCCTATACTACGTATATCACTCCGTGTATACGTACGTATACGGGAAAAGTAAAAACACTTTAGTTATTACTCATTGAAATATATGAGAGAATTCACTCAGTTGAAAGTCCGAATAATAACTATAAAATGTGAGGTTACCACGACGTTTTTCTACCTCTGATCCCTTTAGAAACCTCAATAATGTTCATCACAATCATAAAAATCTCAACCGCGAACACATTTAATCGCGTGGTTCAATGCAAAGACATATGGGCGGCGTAGGAAGTGTCATTACCTACGGCCAAGAGCGTGTCTTTATCGGCCGCGCGGCGCTGCGCGGGGCGGCGCGGGGCGGCATGGACGACCTTGGCGGAGGGGAAGACGCCGGGCCGCGTCGCGTCGCGTCGCGCCCGCAATCGCGCGGTCGCCGCACCCACTGGCGCAGGAATGGGCGCGAGCCACACCCTGCGCTGGGGCGTGGCCCCGCGCCACGCAGCCACGCAGCCACGCCGCCACGCGCGCTGGCGCACCCCGCGCCGCACGCCACAGCACGGCCACGCGTGCCCACGGGGCGAGCACGCGCGGGCTCCAGACAGCTGCGTTTCAGAGGGAGTTTTAGTTTATCAAGCGTCTGGATGAGCAGTGTTAGCCCACTGGCTTACGAAACACCTTGTTGAGAATTCAAACACGCATGGGGGAACGGAGGGTGATGTTAGAAGGGCAGAAGAAAAGGCTCTGTGCTGTCTCTGTTGCTACTGCAGCGTTTCTGATTGGGAAGTCCTGGGGTTCGATTCCCAGCGGAGGCATATTTTCGACACCAGATATATAGGTCGAATTCAGTCGCTGTCCGATGGAGGATTCTAGCGTCCGGCTGCTCTGATCGGTACTTTTCTACGGTTACTCCGATCAACACCAAGCGAATGCCAGAGCAGTACCCTAAGGAACTGGACACGGACCGGACGCGATCTTTCCTTCCTCGTCCCTTGTCCTATCCTAATCCCAGACACACCCACTTGCTCTTACATGTACTGCACTGACACACATTGGAAGACAAGTCGGGATCTCAGAGCTTGTCCCGGGTGATCAAGGGACACGCACCAGCGCGATCTTTCCTTTCTATTCCGTGTCACCTTATCGCCCTTCTGATACTAAACCACCACACATTTCGGGACACCAGTCGAGAGCTTTGTGCTTATCTCGGCTAGGGCGATGCCTCTCTAAAAGATATAACTGAAGTTGGGACATCCCTTGAACCAGCATGTAGGCCGAGACCGATCCTCTCGTCCAAGAACACCGTCACCTCCCGACTGCACATGCACTACACGCCTGAGTGTTGATGAAAGTAGTTGGCATGCCCGGAAACACGAAATACTTATACTCTCTCACTCACTCGAAGGTCACTCTCTCCCAAAATCTTCGGTGTACAATGCCATGCTTGTGGCATTGACAAGCATAGTGGTTGTGTAAGTGTATTTGCCACGTTAGGGTCGGATTAACTCGACATTGCCAGCTAGCGGTGTTCCCAGGCTTGGGCCCTGCTTTAATTTATTATCCGTGCCAGTGGGTAAGGGAGACAAGTGGCGAGCATGACGAATCCCCTACGCATCTAACATGCGTGAATGCTTGTTTGAGATTTCTCTTTCGTCAAACAGCTATAAAAACTGGGACGATTGTAATGGGAAGCTTCAGCTCTACTTTTCCCCGACCGGGAATCGAACCCGAGAACTGCACACGAGGAAGCTAGCACGCTCTACACGAGCTATCCGAGGAGCACCTTGGGTAAATGTATGGCCAAAAATTAAATCCTCGCACTTTTCTAAACAAATTAGAGTCCGATTCGCTCAGCCGGGGAGCGACGAAAGGAGCGGACAGAATTATTAAAGTCGCTGTTGTGCTGGATCCTGGCGGCGTATAGTGGAGTCCAAAAATTATCGGTAGCTCCCCGAACCCAGGTGATACTAAATTGGAAAATGACTGACTTTCGTTAGTCGAGACCCATGTCGAGACCTCATGATCCACGACAGCGGTCAAGCTTCCAGTGCTCGAGCGTTGGAGAACAACAATGATCATAGCTTGGGTGGTGTAACGGGTGGTGTATCGGACTGTTACACCCAAGTTCGCGGGCTTAAACCCGATAGAAGCTGTGGATTTTTAAGAGGTAAAAGGTCCTTCGGTACACCTTCCTTCGAAGGGGAAGTAAGGCCAGCAGCCTTTGAGCAAAATTCAAATCGCCAGTTTCGTCGGCCGAGTGATACCTTCTTTCTCTGCCAGAAAGGGAAACGAGCGTAGCTGAATTTGCATGGTCAGGCGGAAGAGCAGACCTCATGGCCTGATCCTAGCCTCGGAAAATAAAGCATCGTTGATTGATTGATTATCTAGATCAGGGGTCCCAAACGGGTCGGTATCGAACTCCTGAAAAATCCATGAAATTTTGAAGTGCGTCAATGATAACCAAGGGGTCGATGGGGGATCTATAGCCGAATATGAACCTTCAATTGATAGGTAAAATCATGATCTCATTGATTAATAATTATTTGTTTACTGATATAGAGTAACAAAACATAATAATAAATGACAAAATTCCTGCTATTCCTTCGTATCCGTTGTTCATCAGGATCAGGGGCGTAGCTAAGTTGTTACCACTGGGGCACCGCACCGATCCGCAAGGGCTCTTAATAAGGATTTTGCTTACGGATGTCAGCAAAGAGTAAAAGAAGCAGCAATTCGTGCTTATTTTTTTCACTCTCTCCTTTTATTTATATCAGTTTTGAAACTTAATTTCACCTTTATTGCAGATAGGATCCCTATTTTGATATTCTGCACCGAGGTATCCGTAAACATAGCCACGCCAAAGCTTAGAATGTTCAGAAAACTCAGCGAATTATAACTATGTAATGTCAACAATATTCTATCTCTGAAGAAAATACTCCCCGCAACTTACCTCCTACAATCTGTTGGAAAATCACAAGATACGCCGAAGAAAATTGCACTTCAGTGCAGAGCTACAAAATCTTTTCACAGCACAACTAACTGACAATGTTCACCTCGGGAACTTTAAAGACTGAAGTGACCTACCGTTGAGGGAATGCTATGATGTTGATAGACTACGTTAGTTTTTCAATCACTCGACAAATGTCAACACTATACAGAGGCGAAAATCTTGATATCTCATTTTTCTACCGTATCTCATGATCCTACTTCTTCCTCTATTTCCTCACGTGCTTCCGTTTTCACGTGCCTCACTCAGCCTGCTATCAAATGAGTTTTGGAATTTTTAGGGAGGATCGCCTAGTGCCCATTACGTGCTTTTCGTGCTCAGTCCGATAAATCGTGCATCTTTACGTTCACAGGAGATTCTTCATGAGCATCTTTAGTGCCTATTGCAGACACCTTAACTGCAAAATACTAACATAGAAAAGCAAAGAAGCTCGCAACTGGCGAGTCATTTTAGTAGATTTACGGCAGTAATGGCCATTCTCGTTCAGGTTTGTCAACTGCTTTGCAAAGTGCAGCAACGACTTGGGGAGATCTTTGAGAGAAGAGGCGATGTTCTCGCGGATTGCAAAGGAGTATGGAAAAGTAAGAAGATCTCATTGACTGCCTTAAGCACACGTTGAAAATTTGCACAGAATCACCACGGAACAAGAGGGAGCCTTATTGCTTGGTATGCCCACTACTTCAGGGCGCATTTAGCGTTAGATGTGCACATTCAAGGAAAGGTGAGGGTCCCGTTGTGCTCTTTACACAACCTCAAAATTAGTACCAAAGGAGTCGTTTAGTTAACACTCCGCAATTAGCAGACAATCATAACCATGTTTTAAGTTTGGCTTGTTAAAGAACTTGCAGCGAACAATTCGAAATGTTCATACAAGACTTTCTCACAATCGTCGTGGTTGTATGTCTACAACTTGATTATCGGAAACGAGTGCTAATTATGTCATAACGTATAACACCTGGTGATGTAATGCAGAGATGTTGAAGAGTGGTTGAGATTTGGCAATTTCTATGTTTGCAAGAAACGTGAGCTTACAGAAACATTCTACGACTTGAAATTTCTTCTGTACGTATGATTTTCTGCAATAAAGTTTTTTCAACGCATTCCCTCATAAAAAGTAATTTACTTTGATGCTTTCTGCATTAGGACGAATATTAATAAATTCAAATGTTAATGATGTTCTGTAATTCATTGATTTTGGAATAAATGCAGAATTATTAAACAAAACATTTTGTATGTGATTCCTGAGTGTCTTGCGAAAGAGTTCTCGAGTTAAGGGAAAACATTTGTAGGCAATGTAATGCATAAATGTTTTGAATTTTTTCAATATTTTAGCCAAGTAGTCAAAGGCAAAGGTACACCTTCTTTAGGTATCTTTCACTGTTGCTAGAATGTTTATTTATAATACGAGAGTATTTATTGAAGAAATTATGAAAAGTTCTAAGAGCTTTTAAGTTTTCTTTTTGCCACAAAATATTTCACAATTTTCGTGCCTTGAAGGGTATAGGAATCTGTGCACAGAAAAATATTGATATTAGAAGAAAATATTATATTCCCATGTGGGCGACATTGGCGAAAATACAGCATGTAATCTTGTATAATGTACGGATTTTTTTTTTCGGAATTACTTGATGTGGATGTTGGTGAGTTAGAAAATATTCGATCGATTTGAAACCCCATCAGGAAAACTTCTTGCGAAGCGACTTATCTCATTTCAAACGATAATAACAAGTTCAACATCATGTTGTCAATGAGAGTGAAATAGTGAGACGTGATGTAATTCGTACTTTGTTGAGTTTGACGTTGGCATTGTCTTTTGTGGGGAATGTTAATATATTTTGTTAGTAATTGGCATTAGAACTCTCGAAAAATCGACTTTACATCAAAACTAGAGTTGGTACTCAATATTGGCGTTGGATGTTGATGCTGAAGTTGACGTTGGTATTTGAAGTTTGTGTAGCTTTAGCTAGAATTGACATTGAGTTCTTTTTTCCTTTTCTTCATATGACAATAGAATTATGTAACCGCTGTAAGTGATACTAGTAGTTTGCTCAGCTTTCTCTATAATGCAATGTTGACACCAAACCGACATGATGAAGATGACTGTGGTATTAATGTTGAATACTGGTGTTGGAGTTGATTACAGCTGTTTAGTTGATGGTGGAAGTTATATTGTTTCCCTTATTGATGTTCTTTTTGCTTGTTTAGGAAACAGTAACGATCTTCTGTTAGTATTCGAGTTATCTTTGTCAACGAATCATCGTTAACTCTGAGATTGACTTAAGAGGCGGGGGTGACGGGGTGATACAACGGATATGGTACTGGAGTTCGACATAGCTTTCTGGTGTTGTAATCGATGGATTCGATTTTAGAGACAGCATTGACATTTTTGAATAATAATGAACAAGATTTAGTAAATAACACTCGTGTTCACATTTATATGAACAATCGTTACCACTGAATATAACAATGATGTCCATGGAGTATTTATAGTGTGATCCTGGGCCAAGAAATGAGAGATGACGTTGATGATAATGTCTTTTCCTGGATACCCATATTCACTTTAGCATTCTCAACCAATGGACGTCAATACTGAAACCGCCATTGGCGCTTATTGTTCCGTGATATTGGTGTAGACTATCAGCATTGGGAAATCCAACTTGGATGTTCTCGTGGATACTGTTGGCGTTAGAGCCCGCATTGACGACTTTCAAGTGGTAATTTTCCTGTGTTATTGACACACGTATTAACGATAGCATTGTCGATGAATGGACGTTGAAAACGAAAGCACAACTGGCGCTTATATGGCATTGTCGCGAGGTATTGCCGTTGACAACGGGCATTGGGAGTTGACCTCCATGGCGCCAACATTGGCGTTTTTACTTTCTCCGTATATAATACGTATATACGGAGTAATATGCATAGTATAGGGAAAGTTATGTAATGCAGCGCGAAAAAATGGCGAATTTTCGGCAGAAAAAATTCCGTTGTCGGGCCGTGATAACGGAAATGTGGATAAATCCAGTTGCTAAATTAAGAAAAAGAATCCTCTAACATGTGATGTAACCAGACAATCTCTTTTGTGGCTCCTTGATACCGAAAAACTAATTGAAAGCAAAACGTCCGTCTGTCTGCCGGTGTATATGAAGAGCACTATAGTGTGATTTTTCTAACTGTGCCCCTCAAGCCCTTATGTCCACGATGGAATATCACACGGCATTTCGCGTTTCTCCGTTGTGCCGCTAGAAGTCGCATTATCGCAAACACTGCTTGATACGGTCGCGATTATGCGATACCTGGCGTTACGACTGAGAACGTCGCGAAATACCGTGACGTATTCCATCCTGAAGACGGGTCTTCAGGGGCAAAGTTAGAAAAATTGCAGCATAATGCCTAAACTATGGGTATGATTTTTTCCAAATTGAAGTACCTTGTCTATCTGACCTGAGTCGAAGTTGTGAGTCTAAGTTTTTTAAAAACATAATTAATATTTGGGGGTTCTTTACATGAAGCCCCCTCGGACATTTTCAAACTTTTCTGAAAAACGGCTCCTAATTTTTTCTTTAAATTTCTTGTGAAAATAGAGTAAAATACACTTGTAAAGGCGGCATTGGTCCGATTTTCATGGTTAACTCCAAATTTTTGATAATTGCGAAAGTTTGAATTTACAACGGCGTCTTCCTACAACTACAAAATTCAAAATAGAGATTTTCCCTTCAAATGAAATTTATTGTCCATAATTATTTCTTTCATTAAATTTTTGTATATTTTTTGAAAATGTTAGTAGTTTTCGCGGAATGTTGCGTGCAATATGTGCTATTTCAAAAAGTTACAAAATCAAGATTTTCTCAAAAACGGCTCCAAATTTTTTCTTTAAACTTTTGGTAGGGATAGTGCCTTATGTACTCTTTGAGATGTCATAAACGCACAATTACACTATTATTTCTTTTTTTCAAAAATTACAAAAATTTAATTTTTTGACTTGTCTTTCACATCGTTAATACTTACATTAGCATCAAATAGTTCCGTTATTATATTTATGAGATGTGTTTTAAACAATGTCATATAAAGTTTCTCGAAAACACTATGATCTGAAGTTTTCTGTGAAAACTAACTAAAAGTTCCGCATTTTCAGAAATGCCCAAACGCCATTTTCTCATATATTGCTCCAAATATTTTCTTCCAACTTTGTGGTAATTGTACTCTTTAATACGACGTAAGATAATATTGGGGTATTGTTTTTTTTTTCACTTTTTTTTCAAAAATTGCACAAATTATTTTTTTGAAAGATCTGTCACGCTGTTAATATGCACATTTCCAGCAATTCGTAAACACTATTGTATTTGTGAGTAAAAGTCAGTAAAATGACTTCTAATGAAGTGTTTCGAAAACTCAAAACTTTTGTGTGAAAAGAGCTTGAAATTTCGAATTTACAGGTTGCGCATAAACGCCATTTTCTTAAAAACCGCTTCAAATGTTCCAAAGAAAATTGCCAGTTAGGACGAAGTTTCACTGTTTTTTAATATTCTTAAAATAATATTTCCGTTCTACTATTAGGAAACCGAAAAATTAAGAAAATGTCAAAAAAATGTACTTTCCGAGGCGATGGATGGCAGCTGACAAGAGTATGTGGCAAGACCGAATAGGTAGCCGCGACCAAAGAAATAGACAACTAATACGGAAAAGTCTGTGCCATTCTGTAGCACCACTAGTTAATATTAGCATGCTTTAACGTAACTTGTTAAATCACACGTATTAATGTTATCATTGTCGACGCACGAACGATAATACTGAAAGTGACATTAGTACTAATAGTGAAATGTCCCGTGGTGTCGGCGTTGGAAATTGTCGTGGATGGTGTTGGCGTTGACGGCGCCGGCGGCGTCCACCGGGGCGGTTGCGGCTGCGGCGTCGGCGTCGGCGTCGGCGCCGCGGGCGCTCGCGTGACGGCGCGTCCACGCATGCGGGTCGCGCCTCTCGCGTGCCTCGCCTCGCCTCGCCTGGGCCGGCGCGCCTGCCTGCCTGCCCGCCCGCCCGCTCTCCCGCGCTCTATCGCCTCGCGCGCCACGCTCCCGCCCCGCCCCGCCCCCCGCAGCCTCCGCCCCCGCCGCGCCCGCGCACGCACCCGCTGCTCGAGCACGGCGCCAGACACCCTCCGCCGAGCGGGGCAGGGCGCCGCTGGCGGGGGCGGAACGCAAAGATATGGCGTATGCGCGGCAGTTCGGTAGCTTGATAGCGTTGACGATTCTGTACATTTCAAGCATTTTTTTCAGTTCGTTACATGAGAATTTAATTGACTACTAATTATACTGAAATACAGAGTATTAGATTATGTCGATAGAATTTTCTCGTGTGTATTTTACTAGTGCTGTTAATTTGATATTTATCATGTACTTTCAGGAAAGTGTGTGGTACTACAGGTTTCGTCACAACACAGTATTTAAAATGAAACCTGCCTAAGAAATTTTTTCATAACATATTGAACTCTTTATTAACCTGTGCGAGGTACAACTCAAAATGTATTTTCGACTGTTCTCTTTGTGTTTATGCTAAACACAATCATTTTAGAATTCATTTATCTACTTGTTTGGTCGTCATATCATTTCTAGAGCATCTCTTTTGTTTTGATTTTTTCTTCTAAACTGTTCCTCACTAACTAACCACATCCTCTCTGACCGTTGTCTCTCTCTCTCTCTCTTTCTTCTTTCTTTCTTTCTCTCTTTCAAACTCTCTTTTAGGCATGGGATGCGTAAGTGTCCTTTTCTTTTTGGCTGTTGATTTTCTTTCCATTCTTTACTACTTGCCTTTGTCTTGAGTCTGATTCTTCCTCCGTTCATTTACTCGTTCACACCTTCTCCAGTTTGTTTCCGCAACCCTTCTCCACTGCGCCGCTGTCGATTCCCCACCTCCCACCTTCCCCACCAGCGGCGTCGGCCACCATCATCGCGGCCGCCGCCTCCTCCGCCGCGCCGCGTCCGCAGCCGGGGCGTCCAGTGCCGGCGCCGCAGCCGCCTCCACCGCACCTCCGCGCCCCGCCCACCGCCGCCCGCCGCCCGCCAAGGCTTCGTGTGTGTTCTCGGCGGCGGCGGCGGTGGCGAGCGGAGCACCGCCTCCGCGCCCGGGCCCCTCCCCCCCCCGCGCCCCACGCCGCGCAGCACGCACGCGGGAAATTATTGGCGTCTACGTGGAGATTAAATACAGAACGCGCTGTGCACCGGCTATTTTCGGGGCGGCGCAGATGGTATCGCGAGCCTGACACGGCGACGCGCGCCTCCCGGCCCGCCCGCCCGCCCCACCGCCCAACCGCCCGCACCGCTTGCCCCGACGGGAGAGTCGCGGCGTTTCCCCAAATATTTTTAGTTCGTTGGAGCGTCTTCTTCCCCCGCCCCCTATTTTCGTGGGGACGAGGATCGTCGGACGAAGCGGATCTTCTGCATCGACTATGCAGTTCGCTTGAGATCTTCTCCGCTTTGCGAGAGCTCCAAGTACTATCATTAGCAGAGATTCGCCTTTTTTGTGGCCCGGAGATGGGTTGCTGCGCGCGTACGTAAATTATAGTTATGAAAGCGCATAGAATATTCGTTTCACTACGGGAGTTCAACTTCCGGTCTGATGGTGGTCCAGTAAACGAGAAAATTGATTGTGAGTCGGGATCTATGCTACGCACTACGTTTTCTTTTCTAACTGCAACAATATTTCATTCGATTGCGTTTAAACAAATCACATTTTTGCTTTTTTGGCACCAAATTAAGTGTTGAAAAAATGTTGAAAAAGTCAACATAATCTTATAGTTTGTGAACAATATCCAAAAATACATGCACATGTATAAATGCCATTGATGTGCAAAAGTGGTGATAGCAAAAGTTCATGTGCTCAAAGGTTTCTGATAACATTAAGTTTTCAATTTAAATTCGAGTATTGTTACAATGTAATTGTTTTTAAACACGTCACATCGAGCTGTAAACATCATGCTACTTATTATTCACAGGATTACGAAGAACGTTTAGAAATCATTTTGATGAGTTCAAGATCATTTCTGATTCAAAATTTTATTTCGAAACGATGGAGCAAGTAATCAGATTTTGGCGGAAAACATAAAAATTACACCAGTGAAAGAAATAAAAAAATTGTCTGCTGTCAGTGTCGATCGTATCAATGCTGATCGTTTAGGAATCAAGAACGAAATAACGTTCCATAAATATTGGTTTACCTGTACCGAACCCCGATGGACCCCGATGGAGTAAACATGCGGTATCTGTGCCTCGTTGCCCTACCGCACCTAGGAAAAAGGGAGAAAGGATTCCAGGAATTCGAATTCAGGAATTCAGCCCCGTTCATCATATATGATTATTATATAAATGATAGATTTCTATCAGCATGTATAGTGGAATGTGTTTGTAATGTCAACGAAAGATCATGTATATTCAAGGGGGACCATTCTTCCGAGATTTGACGATGATATGCCTTTAACTAAGAAACTCTGTAAACTGATGGGACTAATGGTTGTGCTTAGGTCGATAAAATCTTGATATTTATAACCTGTCAATGTTTCCTTGAATTAGAAACTAATCACACTAGATAATACTGAGTCTGGTGAATTCCAACTGTAACTAAATTCACACACTCAATAGTGTAATTAAAATTCATTTGTGGAATTAATCTGGAAGGTTAAAGCAAAATGGCATCGGGCACATCCCAGCAAATAGAGTGGGAATTGGCCTCCTTTGACACTGGCACCTCTTGAATTCCGGCGCCCGTGGCGCGTTGCTCGCCCTGGTCCCAACGCCGCCCCCGCCGCGCTCGCCGGCGCCCCAGCCTTTGTGCTCGCGCCGCGCTGCCCCGCTCCTCCCCGCCCCGCCTGCCCCCGCCCCGCGGCCGGGCCGGGCTGCGCCGGCGTTGAGCGGAAGGGCAGCCGCGGCAGCGGGGCGAGAGACGAGCCGGGCGGGCGAGGCGCGCCGGGAAGGGCGGGAAGATGTGAAACGCGCAACGCGGGGTGAATCGAACGGCGGCGGCGGCGAAGGGCGGCGGCGGCGGCGGCGGCGGCGGCGGAGGCGGAGGCGGGGCGGCGGCCGTAGTAGTAATGGTAATGGTGGGCGTGGGGACGGCGGACCACGTAGGGCGCCTCACATACGGGGGCGGGGGTGGAGGCGGTGGAGACGGCCGGTTGTTCGAGACTGACGCGGCGCAGCCGGCTGAGTGGAGACGGAGGTGTGGAGCGGGGCGGAGGCGGCGGCCGTGACGGCTCTGAGATATCGATTGTGCGCGGATGGAGGCGGAGGAGGAGGAGGAGGCGGCGGCTGCTGGAGACGTCCGAGAAGGTCGGAGTCTCAGCTCTCGCAGTTTGGAAAGGCAGGTTTTGTTCCCTGCTAAAGCCACTCGAGCCCTCTTTAATCGAATCGCTTTACAGTCTTAATCACAGATCATATACTTTTGAACTCGAGTATTTCCGAGTAGAAGAGACGTTGTTGAAAGCTTCACCACTAATTAAAAATGATGTACTACAATTTACACCAAGAACACTGATAATCTTTAGAAACACTCCCAATGAATACCTAGGACCCATGCATACGAATATCTTTATTTTTGAAACGTCTCACATCCAGAATTAGAAAAATAACTTTAGATTAGGAGCTTTTGAAATCTGAGAACCAACAATTGCTAATGATATAAAAATCTCAATAATTCTAAAGTGTTAATGTTATAATTGCAATCGATTTTAAACAGACTGTGGTTTTTATATTTTTCATGTTTTATTTATATATTTTCTACATTACACATGGGCTCACAAACTTCAAAATAATTTTCTTTGTGCATGTATCAGTATAATACGTGTGAGCTTAGAAAGTGTATTTAATAAAAAATAAATAAATGGAGCACAAATTTGAAGGTTTTCATATGATATAAGATAATTAAAAAATTATACTAAATGTGAAGTAAAATAACTAATGGTTATTCATTAATTTAACTTAAAGTTAGAAATAAACTGAGCGAGGTAAAAGGAACGACGAGTTACGTAGCACTGATAATATCAGGAGAAGAGGAAGCGACTGCCATAGAGCACAGGATGCTCGCAAAGTACGTCGTAAAGAAGGGCTATTTGGCACACCTGTCAGAACTATCTACGGAAAAACACACAAAAAATGAAAAAAATAATCACGTCGTAGGTTATGTCACCTCTGATTCTGTTGAAAAACCAAGGCATGTAAAATGAGAAATGAGCAGAAAGCTAGTAATCTACAATGTTTCTGTCACTACACAGCTACATTACTGTCAGTAAAAATAGTCCGAAGGAGAGGTTATAGTACTTATGTGAGTGATAATAAGGTTTAACGTTTGTGTAGAAGGTAATAACAGAATGTTTATAAACGGGTACATAAGCGACCAGAATAGTCTCTCAAATGAGTTGATGTCTATAAAAAAATTCGTATTCTATTATTTGCGAAATTTCTTTTTTGCACTTTTCGAAGATAAGAGGAAGGCATTCATAACCTTACAAAGGGACGCAGTTCAATTGCAGTTTATTCCCATCTAAAACGAGCATATATCGTTCTCATCAAACCACATGTCTTGAGAATATATTTGTCGTGTAAAACTGCCGCAAATTGAATGAGCTGGTTTTGGTAGCGAACTACTGAAATGTAGTAGTACAATTTTCTCAAGAGATTTACACTCATTTTTAAGTCATGTCCTACATTTTCTTTTAATGAAACTTTCTTTAACAACTCCATGGTTTTCTGAGTCATAAACGTTCAGTCAGAAAAACGAAACTGATTGAGTAAACATCATATTCAATATCCCACCATGTCCAAGACTCTTTACATTTCTTCATATATACATCACACAGTTGATGTGTGTGTGATGGGTGTGAGAGGGCTTCGGAGGCTCAACCTGCCTGTAGAGGAGGCGGCGTCGCGAGGTCGATTCGAGGGGCGGCCGGTGGCGGGGGCGGGGGCGGAAGCGCGTATTGCGAATGTGCAGTCGCGCTTCAGCGCTGACACCTCGCGCGGCGCCGCGCCGCTAATCTGCCTTTGAGCCGCTGCGCGCCGCGCCGCCTCTCCGCGCCCACAGAGCTCGCCCTCGACGCCCTCTCCGCCACCGCCTCCCACATCGCCGGCTCTGCCTAGTTCTACATGGCGATGGAATCGACGATCTGGGCACTCGATACATTATTGATATATTTAGTGACACACCCAGGGAGTGTATCACTAAATATATCAACAGTCACCCCAGGGAGTGTATGTAATTTTGTTGCTACTTGCTCGGCATTGCTGCCTTTCAAGGTTGTTTATAGATGACTACTTCACTTTAGGGATAATCATCCTTATGGCTAGAGCAGTCCTCGTTCATTTGGTGACGTTTAGTTCAGGAGGTACTTAGATTACAAATTGATTCGAAGTGTTTTATTGGTATAATAGTTTAGTAGGATTTGCGTAGTTGAGTTTTACGGGGAGGGGTGAAGGGTGATTAAACACCCTTATATTCCCCAAAATAGTTTATACTACTTTTTCTATTTCTATAGTAACGAAATTCACTCAATGTCTTAGTTAAATACGAGATAAATAACACTACATCAACAAATAAAAACAAATTTTAATTCATCATAAATGACAAAGTCTTGATAAGAAAACATCAAGACTGCTTGACACTACATATATAGCCTCACCCGACACCCAGAAAAATCAGTGTTGCATCTCTGGATATATGCAGGTACTCGTATTTATTCTTGAAATTCGAAATACTGACATTAAAACCCTGATATTTTTTTAAAATAATGTTAGTTTAGATGATAGATTATGCTCTGTTTCGTTCAGGTTCCATTATCGTGATAATGATCTATTAAGGTACACTAAGTAGAAACTTGATCACAGTTCTCGTGACATTTTGATAAATCTATTTACTTTAGTGCTTTGTTATTATTTACATTAAACTGAAAAATAAGACCCCTAAACATCGTTCACCATTTGATGCGAATAGGATAAATGAAGGTTTAGAAAAAAACACTAATATAATTTAATTTAATTTTGCTTTTGATGCTTCTTTTTAAATTTGTTTTGGAAATTTGTTGCTACTTGCTCGGCATTGCTGGATTTCAAGGTTGTTTCTAGATGATTACTTCACTTTAGGGATAATTATCCTTGTGGCTTAACGCAGTCCACTTTCATCTGGTGATGTTTAGTTCAGGTAGATACATAGATTACAATTTGATTCGAAGTGTTTTATGGTAGAAATAGTTTAATAGGATTTGAGTAGTTGAGTTTTACGGAGATGGGTGAACATTTTTTTCGGGTATTTTGAAATTATTCTGCGGTGATGTTTGTGTGTTTTGCCTGGTTGGTATTTTTGGTAGCAGCTGCGTCAGATAGTGTTTCGTACACGTTGTTGGATGTTTTAAGTATGATGTCGTGGTGGAGTTCGATTTTTAACTCTCTGTACTTTTATATATTATCCTTGGCCAATATCTAAAAACATTTATTTTATTTTCTTATGAAATTTTTATTACAAAAAGTTTTTGTAATAAAAGATCTCTGTGTAATTGTTGGTTACTAATCAGCAATGGAGTTTCGGTAATTTTACTTAGACATTTATTTTGGATTATTTGTAATTTGATAATGTGCAGATTTTTGATAATGTCGGAAAATGTCTATAGATATATTGAGAAAAATCGTTTTCAAAACAATCTCCATCTACGATTTCTCCGTGCATTGGCTCCTCTCTTACATGTCTCCAGTAATGGCCTTTATTCCAATCGCACTCTTCGTCCTATTATTGTTTCAATCTTTCGTCTTATTGTCGGCTTCTTTATGCATGCACCTGTTTGTACGAACATTCATCTTCGCGTATTCATTTATCAAAACAGAAGAAACAAGTTCAACTGTCAGTGTCTATACTTGTGCGGCTGCGGCAGTCACCACTACACTACTACAAGAACAGAGAGCGACGCTATGATTACCACCATCGCCACTCCTGTTCAAAAGCATTGCCACTAACAGTAGCTATTGCCTGAATTTCAAATCCACTCTGTCCTTTAAATGAATCAGCTCTGTCACATTCTCGATATCTCTCATCACCAAGATCAGCATTCCAGAGCCAACTAGACTCCTTCGGTCTTTGGCCATTTCCCAGTTTCCACCATCACCACAACATCAAAGCCTTTGTTAAAGCGTAATCTTTTGTTACCTTAGTATCCTAGAGATCATTATCTCTAAATTCATTGTAGCGCCACTAAATGTACTTGGGACCATGGTATTTCTATCATCATAATTATCATCACTAGACTCAGGATCTCCATGCAAATGCATGTTTTTTTATAAGTTTGCTACAGCATTCAAACTTGGTAAATATGTTTCGTGGCAAATTTATCATTTAAAAATGTATACTTTTTCCGTGTATGTTTGCATGTTTCGATGATTTTTGCAGAAATTCTTGAATGACACTTGTTTACAAGTTTATTCGAATACTATTACAATTTTAGAATATTTGTACCACATGAAGTAATTTTATTACAAGTTTGCATAAATTAAAGTACATTAAAATCAATGCACATTATGCCACGCTTTAGCTTTTTTATTGTCAAGATACATGTTTTAAAATTCGCGAATGATTGGAAGAAAAGCAATTAAGAACTGATCCCTTTTTCGGAAAGGTAAATACATTCTCATAACACTTCCTTCGTAGCCCGTGGCTACTAAACAATATGCAATCGCATTACTGCATAAAGCAAAAAAGCCTCCGGCAGCTGCGGAGCGTCTGCGAAGTGCTCGGACATTTCTCCGTGCTATGGAACAGGGGAGATCGACGGGATATTCCAATGGCAGTGGCAGACATCATCCTATTGGTCGAAGGGAAACCAAACCACATAGAAGCAATATGGTTCTGCCTTTTGAAGTCTGGGGTTGCTAGAAAGACAAATTTCGATAATTTAAGGATGTTCTTATTACAGTTTGTAACGCCATTTGCTGCATTTGAAAACATGTTTCAGTCAAACGGATGAACCTGTCCGAAGGAAATTTTGAAAATTTGTTAATTGTTCACCGTAATAAAAGGGTATAAAAACAGGAGTTTAGCAAAATACTAACATTTTATTATTCGCATTTCTTTTATATTTGTCCTTGATGTTTTTTTTTGCACGTTTGATGTTTTTTCTAGGATTTGATAGTGCATGAAAATTCTGTCTTAGTTATCGGTTTCAACACCACCATCACCGTCACCCCCGTGATTTGTTCTTTTTGACTCTCACACCACCACCCCCACCGTCCCACCACCACCACCATCATCATTACCATTATCAGCATCATTATGACCTCTACCATCATCATCACTATTACCACCGCCTTTACCATCACTATTACCATCAATGCCACCACCACCACCACCACAAAGCGGCGCAGCCGGCCGCGCCGCCCTTGGCACGCGCGCAAGGTCCCGTGTGGCGCGCCGGGCGTGCGCGCGTCGCTTGGCGTCGCGTCGCGTCGCGTCGCGCTGGGCTGGCTATCGCTCTCGCGCGATCTGCGACACTCGCGCAGCCGCACAGCGCGCCTTCTCCGCTCTTCGCGCTCCGCTGGCGCCGCTCCGCGCCTCTTTAGCCCTCGCGGCCTGATATTCTTAGCGCTTCTCTGACGGCGTTTTGAGCGCGAGCCACGGCCGCCGCCGCCGCCGCCGCCGCGACGCCCCACTTGGGCGGCTCTCCTCCGCGCGCGCGCTCCGCGGCGCCTCTGGCTCCGGCTTATCGCCCGCATCGCGCGGCTAATGTTGGACTACCTTCTCAGAAACTGTTCAATGACTCGGGTTACTTCGTTGGAAATAAACCACACCCTCGTTTAGGGCATTTGCTCGCGCTCCACGTGGCACATTCTCAGACATTTGCAACATCAATCTGATTGGTGTATATAATCTTGTACCGTTGTGACTTCATCTCTTTTATAAATACAATTTTAGTACGTTTCCAATATGCAACACTCTACAGAGCAGTAAATCAAGAGGTTCGTATTAGGAACCTGGCCTGGGTTTGGGTACTTTTCTCTACTGAATTCATTGGCAGAAAGCTCTTTTCATTTAAACGTTTGAATAAAAAATCTGTGTATTTTACACGCTTCGTTTAAGAATTTTTTAAATAGTAACTGAAGTGAATGACAGAAATTATCACAATATACATATATCATTACATAACCATTAGCAATATTGTGAGAAAGTAAGTGCTGTTCAAGCACCACTAGTTTATTTACAGAATTAAATATTGGCTTACAAGAAACTCATAAAAAAATTAATGATTACATTTTGAATATCTATACCACAGAACTGGACACTCGCGATTAAAAGCCACACAGACAAATTTTGCAACTATCGTAAAAAAAATGAAAAATATGAACGTATTTATTTTGATGTATTTCCTTCATCGTAACTATCAAGATACGCCTGTCTGAGCTTTTATTCGTCACACAGGAACAGAAGCTGGGACGATTTTAATGGAAAGCAACACAATTTTTGCCTGAACCTGGAATTGAATCCGGGACCACACGATAAACTGTTATGCCGCCCCTGAGTCATCCTAGCTAATGAAAAATAATTTTCAAATTTTTTTTGTACCCGACCACTAGTTGAAACATTCAATTCTTCAATGTTTATTACGTACATAAAATACATGGTAATGTAAAACGGACTCTTCGTTCACGGCAGTACATGCCCGGTTGTAGATTCCATCTTGCATTCCATCTCTCTGCCTCGGGGCGATCAGCAGGAAATATGCAGGTGGTCACTCTTCCGGTTGCTGTCGCACGTTATCTTAAGTTGGTGAAACGGACGTCGACAAGATGGAGTTGAATCGAATCTTGAATTGAAATACTTCTAGGCAACTGATACAACGAAGTCTGGAAGGAATATTCTACTAAATTTTTATGAATTTTGGTTTCAGAGTATTCCTTTTCCTCTTCACCCATTGAATTTATTTCTCGCTTTTGTTTCACGATTTACAAATAAAAGTCAATCGGTACATTCTTCCTTTCGTAAATATTTATGTTCATTTACAATAAACGATCTGTATACGTTACTACAAGTCGAACTAAAATTTTTCGTTTGATTGGAAACAACGAGAATAAATGGAATTAATTTAATGTTTCAATATATTTTCTTGTTTCTCTCTCTTAAATAACATTATTTAAATAATTACTTAAGACCGCTCAGTGTCTGATTACAGTTTATATAAGTATTCTCAGGGGAACTTTATTAATCCCACGGAATTTCACTTCGACATTAAGTATTAAATATTTACTGAGTCCACAAAAACTTTTCAAAGCGGTCGTCTATAAAGCACGTAACGCTAAAGAGGAGAAGGGAGGCAAAGTTACTCTTTGTTAGATAGGATAGCAGGTGTTAGTTTAGTGTTACGTAATACTGTTTTTTTTAACATTTGTTGAAATAATTCATTGTATTTAGTCCTTTACTAAAACGTTAAAATATATAATGTAAATATTTTTTCATCAATGATCTTTATTGTTTACCAGATAACGAAGAAAATATTCGAAACGGATCACTAGTTTTTTCTAGAACTCATTTAAATTGGTGCACTATACTCTCGCCCATGCGTCATCCACAACAGCGTGTGCGCGGGTTGTTATCAGAAATTTTCTTGGGTTTGCGTCCTTCCTTCTCTCAAAAATTGTTTTTAATCCTATTATTAGATTCAGATCCGCAACTAATTTTGACTTAAATTATAATTAATTTTAATATATAACATGAATAAATTTAATACATTTTACTGTTATGTATTTTATTTTTACTTAATTTAAATTTCGGGTGTTGTTGAAGAGTAATGTAATTATTTAGAGGGATTGAAGCCTGTGTTACAGGGGAGAAGAATGGCTATCCAAAATACTCGAAATTTGACTTATGGACGACCCGCAATCATTTGTATCCCAAAGTCGATTCAGTAAGGGACCTGCTGTAATTCACTTTTCATTAAAGAAGCAAAAAAGTAGTAACAGTTAAATACATATATTGAAATTTTTAAATGCAGTAATCCGTCCTCAGTGGCTCGTTGGTTAGCGAGATCGCTTTTGATCGTTTTCCATGGCGCACCCCGGGTTCGATTCCCCGCCAGGGGAAAATTATATCTGCGCCCTTTCCTTACAAATGTCCCAGTGTCTATTGCTGTGTGACGACGAGAAATCCCACCATAAGGTTATGAAGACTTAAAAAATTACTTGAAAATTGATATACTGACATACGGTAGAGGCATGTCTTCGTGCTAACGAGGCGAACCCCTTATCCCATGAACGAGAGGCATGCCCGTAGCGAGCTCTCGAGCCAAAGGACATAATGAAGTTATCATCATTCTCACTCATTAATCTGTCCAGAGACAGGTCTTATTATTGAACGTTTTCCTTCACTTTCTTATGTCATATAAATCTCCTTTTACAGCCTCTTTGAGTTCCGATTTTATTTACTAGCATATACATATATCATTATTTACCACCATAGTACACCATACGTTCAATGAACTTTACCGATCTGAATGCGTCATACTATTTATAGAGTGTGGTTGAGGGAGGGAGTGGTAAATGCGGCGGCCGAGGATTTCCAAGGCGACGCGTCGCGCGCCCTGTCGCCGGGCGCGGGCCGTGGGCGGCGCATGGTGTTTTCCTTCGGCGGCGGCCTTGCGCAAGGAGCGCGGCCGCGTGTTCGTCCCCAGCTGAGCCAACGCGCGCTGGCCTTCGCCCCGCGCCGCCCCGACCGACGCTCCGCGCCCCGCGCCCCGCGCCCCGCGCCCCGCGCCCCGCGCCCCGCGCCCCGCGCCACCGCGTCGTCGTCGTCGGCGGCGGCGGCGGCTTCGTCTGTTCTACTTCCGAGGTAAACATGCTCCACAAACAGACACATCCCCCGCCTCGATTCATACAGCAGGCCCCCGCCGCAGACGATGGGGTCGACGACGGCGAGCTTCCCCGCCGCCGCGGGGCGTGCGCGCTGGGGAGACCTCGACGAAGGCGGACCGGGCTGCAGGTGGGAGAGCGCGGCTAGAGAGGCTCGTTGCGATGTGGTGATGGATACACCGGGCTTGACTAATGGAATGGGACGTAGTGCGAGTCGGGATGCTACAGGACCTGGCGAGGGGGCTGGAGCAAAGTGGGCGAACCGAGATGGGGTGGGTGTGAAGCGAGGCTGGGAAAGGGGACCTTCAAGAGGGCAGGGTATTCTCTTAATTTATTCGAATGAAAAAATAAATTTAAAACCGAGTCAACTACTACTACTACTACTACTACTACTACTACTACTACTACTACTACTACTCCTTTCACGCTCATTCGTGTGAAATCAGCCATTGTTTCACTCTACGTGAAATAAAATACTCCTTCCGTTTTAGTGAAAAATTACACTCCTAGCTGACGGGTTATGCAGTCCTGAGGGGGAAATTTCACTTATATTTCGAGCCAGTTCAGCGCCCTCACGGCAGTGGTAACAGGTCGCTAATCAGGTACGAATGCCGCGAATGCCCTCACGCACAATTAAAGATATTGCGAGCGAAAGATATTCATTGCACACGTGAATGTGATGTTCGAATTATGTGACGAATAACTCAATATTTGCAATTTGCGTGTACTTGATTACATGTGCTATAATCGTCCTCCTCCGTTAAGTACATGCGAGGTGTATGATCTCAATTTTGGGGAGATATTTGAGTCGTTGAGGGTGAAAGTGGTGTGAGTAAAATAACATATTTTCCGAAAAATGATGTGTAAACAAAAAACGCTGTAAAACAATAATGCTTGGAAACAAATGATCTAAAGTGTAATGAACGTGTTAAGGATATATTCTTTTAATGTACTAGAAATATTTTTGACTAAAACATTGCTTATTAATTAAGTAATTAACAATTTTGTTGAATTACACCAGTTTTGCACACACTGTTTCTGAAAACTATGACTTACATTCAAATAATTGGCATGCATAATTTTCGTCTGCGATATTAATGTGACTTAATGAAACTTAAGGAAATCGAGTTAAATAAATGCAGAACATAAAGAACAATGTACACAATGGGTTGTGACGATTCTCACCCTCCCCCTCAACTTCTTTTAGTCCTAATTTCCTTATTTTATTACTGTTTAATTTGTCTCAATTTTGTTGCAATGATTGGGCGTTACGATACTTACTCTCAGGGCTGCATCTACTCAGTCGTTGTAGGCTGAAAATTGACCGCTCACATGAGGCCACGGCTGGTGATAACATTCACTTATGATGGGAATAAATTGATATTGATCTTTTATCCTAATGAGAATTTTTTTCTTTAAATAACAACACTCAATTTAAGTAATCAATATTACAGCAGCAAGAAGAGCCGGCTGCAATTTCTTTTATTTCTGAATTTACTTTCTTGTCTGAAGCGACATAAAAATCTCATCTTATTTTGTTAATTTCCTTCCCTAAGATGGCCATCAATACTTTATTGGAATAATTTTAGAAAACTTGCCTAATTTAACGTAATTACTACTGACATTTTTGGCCTTGAACGCTGATTCATTTTTCAAAGTCTTTGTAAAAATTCTTAAGTTCTACACTTCCCTTTTTATAGACAAATTGCCCTTTTGGGTTTAGACGAGAAGAATTCTATTCCTGTTCATCGACTTTCCATAACAATGTTTTTGGGTCGACTTTTCACCATTTCGTGTGACATTCCATACTTACATTTTTATTACAGCATCTTTTAAAATTGTCCGCCCTTTACTCGACTTATTTAACTTGCCAGCCAATGTCAAACGCCTTGCGACCAATATTGGTGTCTACTTAACACGTTCAGACTTTTAAACAAAACTTCTACAAGTTTTTCGTTGCCCTCGGCATCATCCGCCTCTGATCGAGTCACATCACAACATACGTTCTCCCTCTTAGGCTTTCGTACCATCTAATCTGTAACAATTCATCCTCGCACTGCTTCTCTTGTTTTTTCATTGTTATCTAACTCATTTCGATGCTGTTTTATCATCTCTATTGCACATCTAAGATCACTTTTCTGCATTACAAAGTCTTACGTAAAATACTTTCGTGAATAGAATTATTTTCTAATATTCACAATATCTAACCCTGTTCCTGTTCTTTGGCTCGACAGTCCGCTACGGGCCTTGGCCGACCAGCGGTGACAGCCTCTCGGCCATGGGATAAGGGGTTCGCGTGGTTAGCACGAAGACATCCCTTCATCGTATATACTGGCCTTCATAACCTTAGGGTGGGCTTTCTCATCGTCACATAGCAATATGTACTAGGGCATTTGTAAGGCCCGGCACACACGTTCCGCTATACCGGTGAGGTTTTCCTGTACAGGTGGCGCTTATGCCAGCCAAACGGCCTGCAGCGGCTGGCACACACGCTCAGGTTTACCTGAGGTAAACCTCACCGGTATACCGGAACGTGTGTGTCGGGCCTAAGGAAAGCGCATAAGTATAATTTGACTCGGCCGAGAATTGAAACCGGAGTTGCGGCGTGGAAAGCGAGCGCGAGCTTTCGAGCTGAAAGAATGGTATTATACCAGTGAAAGGGGGCATATTCAAAGTGAATATTAGAACCTCTAATTTCCATAGTATATGTATTTATCTTCTTGAGGTTTATTAGGTATCTTATGATAATTTATTGAAGATACGAGTACCATTTTTTTCTTCATATTTTACAATGTCAGTTGAAATTCACAATTGTTCCAAAATGTTATAGTTTCTGCTTCTAAATTAATGTACATTACCCAAACCCGGAAATATCATTTTGATAATTTAAATTATGGGTTAGAAACTATTTCACTCTAAACGGTTGCTGGGAATACTCGATACTGAGTGAAAATCCGCTTACTAGGAGCGGTCGTCTAAGTCACTCGAATCGTGGGAGCGGTCCGTCTAACGCCGAGTGAATTATTTCATTCGAAAAAAAAATCCAATGGATTTCACTCGTTTCGCGAGGTTCAATTCTGCGTCGAAGAATGAGTACAAATCTCCTCAAATCGAGCTGAATTTCGCTCCAAGAAATTAAGAGAGTAGAGCGGTGTTGTCCAACTGGCATGCCGTTTATTGTAGCTCGTGAAAGATTATTAGTCAAAGGTGAATATCCCTTACATCTTTGTCGGGAGGGAACATTGTGGGGCCAGCGCTTGCGCTCTGACGGGGTCATTACACCCTTTACGTGAAAATAGGTTGTCTAGATTTAAATTTTTTTTTAGTAAATTCAGAGATTCAAAATCATCCCCACTCAGAGGGGGGATTAAACCTTCCGTTTGAGCATCCGGGCAAACTTCAGAGATCAACAGTACGGGGAAGTCAGGTATGAATCGTCCAAGTAATAAAAATATGGCCCGCAACTTTATTAAAGATGTTATTTGTGGCGTTTGAAGCCTGATAAGTTGGACACCCCAGGATTAGAGTGAATAAACTTTGAACTGGAGGAAGAGTTAGTTGTTCCGAAATGAGGAAGCAGTTGAGTCGAATTCGATGAGAATAAAAGTGGTGTGGGAACAAAAAGAACGGACAAAGACGAATTAGCCAGAAATTTGAAAAGAAAAACGGATTGACGCAAGTTACGGCAAGGTTAGGCGAGAGATAAGGGAGTATAGGTGGTGGAAGAAACCAGAAACGGTTACAGCCTTTGGGATACGCAGGGACATGAGTAACACGGTAAAGACATAGAGGACAAATGGTATGGGGAGATGCAAAGCGACAAGAATAGTTGCAGGACGAAGAAGCTTGGAGACTGTTTTAAAAATAAACCCTTTATTCACAAAGTTTTATAAATTCAACGTTTAATAAATAGTTTCAGGAATAAAATTGCAGGTGAAGAGTTCTTCTGTGAGAGAATTCAATTCCAGTTATTTAATTTTCTTGTAATAGACTTTCAGGTAATGTCTTATTAATTTTGAATAGATGAAGTGTAAACGATTATGTCCAATTTTTTTCTCGTATAGAGTTTTACCTTACAAATCGTTTAAATGCATTGAAGCTTCTCAGCAAATTTTCGTGTGTATGGTTTGGTAGGCACTTGAATTTGCTTACCAGAAATCGAGATCAGTTCAGAGCACTTTAGAAAGATATCGTACAACTTTGACATTCGACCGCTGAAAATGACAAGCTCCTGATGATACATCGTTGTTTTCCCGGAATACTTTAGCAAAAGAAAAAAAACTATTTTTTTTCCAAAGAGAGAGAAATTTAATTTTCCCAAAACTACATTTACTTCCCATTAATCGTGGATCAATACTATCACTTGGCAAATAACATCAAAAAATTACTTATTTCTCTATCGTTTAATATATTAAAAATAAAAGTTTTAAACTCAGAACTTTTGGGTTATTTTCTAATGTATTAAGAATTTTTGGCCTGCAACACCATTCTAAAAAATTCTCCTAGTAAATTGAGTGCAATAGTCATTTCAAGAACTCAACTAGAAATACAACATTATTCACAAATGTAACGCAAAACTCCAATTACAGAGCTACAGAAAAAGTTGTTGATGACTTTGTAGTTGCAAAATTAATCCATAAGAAAATGCAGATATCGGCCCATAAAATAACGATGAATCTGCTCAGTAATGTCGATTGGTATAGTGTCAAAGATACAGACTTTTTCCACACAAAAATTGATTTTTTTCACTTTCATATACTAATTTTAATTTTTTGAGTTACAAGAGTATTCCAGAAACGCTACGATATGTTGAATGACAAGCTGTTCCCCGCAGTTAAAGGCCAAATATCCACCGATGTTGGCAACACTTCGTCCACCTCCTCGAATGTGGCCCGAGAGGCGATGAGAGCGCGCGAGGGAAAGACGCGCAGTGCGGGTTCGCGTGGGTGGACGGGGGCGTGGGTGGGGCGGGGGCGGGGCGGGGCGGGGTCTCCCACGACGCCATGTGTCCGCGCCTTTGGCGGTGAGCGCCCGGAGCTAAATGCCAGCACCGGCAGCTGCGGCGATGACGTCTGCGGGCGTCTGAAGTGTGCGAAGCTCCGTTCGCCCGGTTTGTCTCCCCAGAACTTGAGCAAAACAGGGCAATGCGGTGGGGAAACTCAAGTGGGAGAATTTGAAATACTTCCTCACAGGAAGTCACATAAGTATATGAAATGTTGAACGTATATTGGTATTTTGATGAATAGAATTTTAGACGGTTGGTGGCCAACACCTTTGTAATTACAATAAATTATTGACCGAACATATTAACACAATTCTAACCTAGTTCTTAATCCACTTTAGAATTTGGATAAACCAATGGCATCATTAGAAACGCACCGGGTATTCACATATCGCGAATTCCCAATACAATAAAAGCCAAGGGTTCCAAAAGTTCCAAAGTTCCAAAACATTAAAGAAGAATGAACCGTATAAATGCAATTTATATACGGTTATATGGAATGTCTTCTGTTGACCTTTGAAATTAATGTTGTCACAACTACCCGTCGGTAACGGTCTTCTATAAGTGTTCTGAGCGTTGCGTACCAATTATTTGCAACGTTTCGCACACTCATTTTACAAGTAGATACAATATAGTAAATACAATTAAGAAGCCATATGCTTATGTCGTGTAACGTTATAGTGTAATGATGCGCTTATCTAAGCACTTTTGAAGTGATACTAGAAGACCCTCGTTTTCTTGTCACGCCATTCGTTTGAACACTTCGCAATTAGCTTGTACACAATGTATTTATTAATGTATATTTTGAGTAAAATCTCTCTCGTTCAATTGACACTCTATGCAAATATCGTTTTCCGATCAATAATACCATTCTAAGGCGATACTACAGGTTTTTACAAGTGATTCGTCGTTTCTTAAAAAATTATATTCCAAATACTCTTACTCATAACATAATGAGTGACACATCTATAGAACTACAAACTCCCCAAGTTTTTGTCATTTTGTCATAAATGTTCAATATATCTTCATTTCGTCACACGAATCATGCGATAGTAATATAATTCCACCCAAACTGGCTGTAGCATTTTCTTCAGAAATGGTCAAAATAGCATCATCAGTTTCCTTATTGTTGTTGGGAATGGAAACACGTAAACAAGGTATTTGACATACCCGCAAAGGAAAAATTCAGGAACTCTAAGATCGAAATAACTAGGGAGCCATTCGAACAGCGGTCAAGCCGTCATCAACATGTCGCCCGATCTATCGATGTGGAAGATGTCCATTAAGCAAACGACGTACATCGGTATACCAGTACGGAGGAGCACCATCTTGCTGGAGTACGAAATTATTTGAATAGTCTTTCATTTGTGTCAATAACCACAACTTTCGTAGTATTCCAAAACCCAGTACGATTTTTGCTGCATACTCGCCATTTCCAAAAGTGGCATAGTGCTGCTATCTGGCGATTCACAATGAAGCCAGCATGATTCGACGAAACGTTGGAGAGTTTGCAGTTCTATTGATGTATTACTCACTACGCTATGTGTCATAGATTCTGAAATATAAATTTTTAAAATCTGATGAATCATTTGTAATAACCCTGTATATTGGTGAAGCATAAAAGCAGAGTAAAAATAAAAGAGAGACGTATTTGGAATATCACAGTTTCATTTGATTTGTATTTTCTTCCAAACCTACTATTTACGAAGATTACTATTTACGAAATTAAATGCAGCTTAGCCCTTCTGTCAAGCATGTTTCTCAATTTTGTAGAAGACTTGCACAATTTTCAGATTTGTAATTGCTTATATACAAGGATATATTTGTAATTGCTTATATACTTCATATTTATTTTTTGCCATTCGAAAAAGAATTTATGGATTGTATTCCCTTCGTGCAATATATGATTGAAACAAATTCTACCATGTGAGATATTGGCGAGAAATTGGTAAAAGAAGACAAAAACATAATTTTGCAAGCTCCTTTCCAAGGCATGTACAGATGTTTAGGAATGTAATATGTATTTCGTGTTTACATTCGATGTGATCTCCATATCTTATAATTAGACTTCGGATCTTTAGGTCCTTAAAAACGTTGTTTTACGCGCCCAAAAAGGTCCTAAAAAGTAGGGAAATAGGTTTTTAATAGGCGCAATAAATAATCAAATTTTATGCATTACGCCATACAAAACACAGTGATTTATTAAACACAATGCTTTATTTCAAAACATACTTAAATACAATACAAAAATAAGATAATGTTGAAATAGAACAGTCATTGTAAAGGGGAAATATTTGCTTTTATTCTATGAAAACTCTGTGTCACTGTCAGTTAATTAAAATATAAAGGACAAAATTAGGTCTTACAAGAATTTAAAGAATTAATGCAACATTCTTATTTTTTAAATAACAGATTCTTCAATCTCACTTTTTGCTGTAATTTTGTTCACGATAAATAATGAGACGCATTTTCAGACGATGTGGGATAAGTTAATGTCTTTTATTGGTCAGAATTATCGTAAAAGCTGTAAATGATCTCTCAATGTCTGTGATGGTGACTGGAAGATATTTAAAAAGAGAATCCTTGTGTGGTTTAAATCCTGTAGGGAGAACTGCCTCACGTCCGCCTAAAGTGCCTGATACTTCTGTCAGAACCCTGTATCCAGGAGCACCATTTGTAGTTTTTTTTTGGAAACAATTTTCCCTACCTCACCAACAGCTTTCTTTAACTGACTTTCTGCTCTTGTAAATAATATGATAGATTCAGTTAGACTGAGCTTTGATGATTGTAATTGCTCTACAGTACCTGCTAGAAAGTGAAATTAGCGCGAATATATGACAGATCCTGTGTCAAACCTTTCTCTCGTGGGACAGTCGGGGCATTCTTCTTCTGCGATTCTTCTTCCGAAAAACTATTTACTTCTTCAACACTGTCGATGTTGTCACTGTAATACTTCACAGCCTGCGGCCACGTACCCGATTTTGTCAAAATAGGCGCTGATGGCAAAGACAGATTGGCACATCTTTTTTGTAAGCTGCAATTCTAAAACTTTACTTTAAAATACTTTCTTTATGGAGGATATTAAATCATTTATTTTGGGAACTAATTTCAAACCTCCTCTGCCACTCGGTGAAGTTCATGAGCCAGACAAGTACCGTGCGTTAACGCCCAAGACTGGAAAAATACTTTCAACCAGGCGTGGGCCAATTGTTATTTGCAATTGTAATTTCTTGAAATTGTGTTCCATTGCCGAAGTTCCGATTTCGCATGCGGAACTTTAAGATTTTACTAATTGCTTTATTTATTGTTGCGCTAAGCCTACATGACACCACGCCGCATTTTATCAAACAGAAATCAAATAAGTATCTAGGCGATGAAAGATTTGTTGTTGAATAAATAATTATTTATTGAATACAACAGTGTAGTGAATAAATTTATTGGAAATTTATAAAAAGGCATTTATAGGCACCAAAAGGCAGAAATAGGCATTTATGTTGAAATAGGAGCTTGTATTCACTATCAAAGTTGGTTAATACCTTTGTAGGTCAATTATATATGTAATTATCTATGTTAGGCTCAATAGGCTGTATGTTTGAAAATCATCGATAAGGTTGCATTGAGTTAAGTTGAGCAAGCCATTCAATTGGAACTTTTCAAAGAATTAATTGTCCATTAATGTTTCATAAAACAGAAAAACTCATGAAAGAGATCAAACTGGATATTTACAATGTTCATTAACAAGTATGCATATTACCATAGATATCAAATTTAGAGATGACGTTCACTAGTCTTCTTGCTTTATTAATGCAAATATTGTCAATTCTGAAAATATTGAATGGTTTCAGTATTCTTTGTATTGAATCTACTCTTGTAATGAAGATGATTTAAATATTAATGGTACTTATGTTGATTAAAATCTAAATAAAACCATTCTGTCCGCGTAGAACTTCATTATATGGCCAGTTGACAAGGAAAAACGTGTAATGAATGTAATAGTTGTATTTTTAGTATTTTATTCTTAGCTTGCAGTTTCCAAAAAATGATGTGCCTATTTATTAAACCTAATTTATGGTCAATTTTCAAGATCTCTTATTTCTTCCTCCTAAAAATGTATATACTGTATTCTCGTTTTGTTTTACATTATTTTTGATATCTTTTATTTTTCGAACATGAACTAGCTAAATTAGAGGTTTCCAAAAGCACACACTTCCTTGAATTACCTGTAACTTTTGCAATTTTCGAAAATTAAAAAACTACAACGAAAATTAGATCTGCTTCATTTTTACGTGCCCTTCGCTCTATCAGATGAAAACAGTAAAAAAAAATAGGAGCCGATTTTTGAGAAAAAAATATAAATTACCTTTACTTCAAGCAAAATTTATGCGAAAACTAGACACTTGAGTATTAAACAAAATGTCCATGACCTTAATTAAAACCTTTTTTAGACAGATTTGATGAACGAAAAGAATATATATCATTAATATTATAATTTTGCAATGTTAAATTTTTTGCAATTTTTTTTAGTATTGAAATTTTACCGAATATTGGACTTGCGACATTTTATAAACGCACTTTGCTCTAATTGAGAAAAAATAGTAGAAAAAAATTGAAGCCATATTTGAGAAAATAATTGTTTAAATATTGCCTATATTTCACTCAAAATTACGAAAAACTACAGATTTTGATAAACTTGCATGTGATCCTATTTAAAGAAGAACATTTTTCACTGCGGAAAAATCATTATCTTCAATATATAGTTGTAGGAAGGTGCCGAAAAAAATTGAACTTTCGCAATTTATAAAAGAATTTAGAGAAGAGAATCCTCAGAATAGAGAGTTCAACGAAAATGAGACCTGCTCAAGTTTTTAAAATGTCCTTCGCTCTATCCGAGGTAAGAATTTGGGGCTTTTTAGCGAATATTTTGAAAATATTCTTTAGGCTTCATGTAAGGTGTCTCCCAAAATACAAATATCCTTTACAAATCCGTAGGGATTCAAGTTTGGCCACAGTAATCGAGGAATATCAATTTTGGAGATTAATCATCTAAACGGCTTAGGCTCTAACATTGACCACATACGAACGGACAGACAGACGTTTAGCCGTGAACCAATTTTTCGATATCAAAGACCCACAAAATAACTACACATGGCAGGGGAAATAATTACTATATGTAGTAACAAGATTTATACATTTTGACAACATTTTCGTAATGAGGACCCCATGAAATGTGTTTCCTTACGAAAAATTGTCAGGACAAGATCTTCAAATTGACTTGAAGGAACTTTTAACATTAACGAAATTATTCTGCATTTATTACGATTGGGATTCACGTTTAAGTACTTTTAGTCAATTTAATACACAATTGCTATGTATTTGAAAATATATTATTCTACAATTAGATTTTTCATTATTTGGCTCTAGGAAGAAAGGTTTGGATGTGTTGATTCCAAAGCAATGTTGTTCTAATTTGCTTTCGTATTTACGCAAAATGCATTCCTGAAGGAGATATTCCCGCTATTCTCACGACGTGGCATATCACTTGTTCTTCACCCTTTCCCTCCTCGAAGTGCCCCTCTGCGCTCTTCCCCTCCCCTTTCCCCTCGCTCAATGCTTCGCTCCTTGGCCTTAGCGCCTTTTCTATCACCCACCCGTCACCCCTCCTTCGTCGCCCATCGTTCGTGGCTTCTGATGCGTCGTCCACCTGTCGCCCCGTGGCGCGTGCGATCCGATCCGATCCGATCCGAAGCGATGCTCCGCGTCGGCGGGCCAGCTGCAGCGGTCGGGCGGCGGGCGCGGGGCCAGCTTCTGCGCCAGGAACCCGCTTCGCGCGCACTGCGGCTGGCAGACGCGCGCACTTTAGATGGCTATCCCTTCGCCGCGCGGACGTGCGCAGGGATGCTTCTGGGCGCAGGCGGTGGCGCATATCGAAATCAAACTGTACTTCAAAGTTCTTGAGGTCTTAGGAAATATCGCCGCTATCGTATAAAGCCTGTTATTTTTTAGCTGAAGCCCTTTCTCAACAACATGGTATAATGGAATAAATGATCCAAAGCTGCGTAACACAACGCGGTTGATTTTTTCGTTATTTAATTTATTAATATAATAATTTTATTTAATATTTAATAATTTAATTAATATTTTTTATTCTTTAACTGAAGGTACGATGATGAACGATAATTAATTATTGATTAATCATTCTTGCTGCACTCTATTCAATGAATAATTAATTATAAGTGTTTAATACATCCAAATGACAATACGCTCAAAAGTCTTAAACGAATAATATTTTTCAATCCTATATTTTTTAATAAAGAAATGACATGTGTTATGGGAATTTTGTTTGAACGAAATCTACTTTTATCGTTCTTGTAATTTTTGCCTCCGAGGATGAATTGAGTTATAGATTCATTACGTTAGGAGGAATTGTTTTAAGTTATTTACCTTGTACTTTCTGTTGCCTGAAAAACTCATTCGAGACTCAAAATTTTTACAGATAATAAAGGAACATTTTATTGATTCTTAGTGTCTTACTCTATCTTTTCTTGAGATAATCATGTCTGATCTACTACTACGTTCCGCCTTGAAAACGTGGTTTCCTCATCCAGACATATTAATTTGGAATTTTTTGTATTTTAATTACATTGTTGTTGAATTTACAAAGCGGTCGTATGGAAAGTTGCTGAAACCCCGTGCTTTTTACAGTTGTTCTACGAGTAATGTTCTGATGCATAGCCATAGCTAAAAAAGACGTTTGCATAATCAATCTTCGATGGCAATGCTACAATGATCACAGACAGCCATCTGCAAAATCAGGAAAGAATATAATATTATTATTCCCTTTTCTCTCTCCTCATCCCTCTTCCTGCAACGTCTCAGAGACCTTTAGCCTTCTCATTTTTTCGGCTCTCTTCCCCTTTTTATGTTTATTTGTTTGCAGCAGTTACTTGTGTTGAGATTATGAACAAGATTGAAATCGATCTTGTTTGCTCTTGTTGCTCTCTCTTTTAATTCCATGAAATATTGTGGATTCTATCGTTTAATGAGAACAATGATGATAACGCAAAGTTTTTTGCTGCATCGAAATAATCACATATTTTTTTATATTCCTATAAAAGTGGAGAAAACTTCAAAGTGCAGCTTAGTAGGTTTACTTATTCAAATTAGTATTTGTTATATCTTATGAGAAGTATTACACTTTCTTTCAGATAGTGCTCATGACAACAAACATTTTGAATCAATTATTGTAAACAATTCGCTCATCACAGTTCATTATAGTATGAGTGGTAGGTCGGGAATATCTGCTTTGGAGGCAACTGATTATATGCAGAACATTCCAGCGATATCTAAATACTGACGCATGTGCAGTGCAGGAGTTCTCTTTTGTCTCTTTCTTTCTCTGTCCCCCCCTCTCTCTCTCAGTTCTGTGTTGCTATACATAAGAATGTTCTGTGGTTCTGTGTTCTGTACGGTTGTGGTAGTAAATACGTAAAGAACCCCCTAAATATAGGACAACTATGCTAATGAGAGTTGTTTTCTTTTGTAGGTGGAAAATATTCTCTATTAGCAGTTTTTTGCAAATTATTGTGTTGAAAATTGTACTAATGAAGTAACTCATATCTAATAAGGTTAAATTAAGCAATATTTTCCAAATTGGAGGTATTGCAGTTTCTTGTGTAAGTTGGCATTTGCAAAATTTTGTAACTTGATATGGTATGAAGACGCAGTACTAGTTAGGCATTTTTATTAATAAATGTGTCATTTTTATTAAACTCGGTTTCAGAATATTCGAGGTTCTCTTCCATTACTTCGCATACAATAGACATTCTTGTGTTTTGTATTCTTTTTCAATTTGCCGACGATTCAATTCGGATTTGGATCTTGTTCGGGAATATATACCTCATTATTTGGTGAATAACTCTGACAAAGTTCCAAATTTGGGCAGAAACGTTGGCGAATTTAAATAGAAAAAAACTTGAATGTCAAAAATGCAAAAGTTGTCTTTTATTTCAACTCGTTTTTTAAAGTAATTGTTACTATGTTTCATTTTAAAGACTATTTTTACCATCACATTGTTTATTTTTTCTGTGTTCGATTTCTAAAGGAAAAATGAGTATAATTTAGCTCGAGTATATCCGAAAAAAATACTGCAATTCATTATTTTTTGTCCCCCTCATCAGAGGTGAAATGTTTATAATTTTATGGATATTTATCTCTCTTCGTATACCCTCTGAGATAGAATTTATGTGAGTAATATTGAATACAGGGTTAGATCTAAACTGGGCATCAAATGCATATAAAAATATGGATTCCTCAAAATCTTTCAAATTTAGAATCAGATTTTTTTAGGAAAGTTTTGAATATTAATTTTGTATTTACGCCATTTCGCCATCCTATGTGGTAGTTTGTGGATGCCGGCAGCTCAGCCAATTACCTGCCTCAAAGGGCCGCGGATCTGAAGCGGACCACAATAGGATTTCCACATGTGGACAAACGAACGTACAAAGTCGCGCCAGTGCTTCACAGGACTACCGTCGCGTAATGGAAACATACAATTGGAGACATGGCCCCTGCATTAGAAAAAGGAGTAATAAGTAAAAGTATTGAAGAAAGGAATTATAAAATTGGCTATTTGCTTTCTATAGAGAAAACCTTTATTAATAACATATTTTCATGAATTTTTAAAGTATAAATGACATCACCATAAAGTACATCCAGGCGTTGTGTATGTTGTATTGACTCTGACTGTGCAAAGATTTCTCTTTCCTAAATATTCTTTATGTTATTCATATTTTCACTATAGAAAGCATGGTGTAACTTTGGAGCTTAATATTACAGTTCTGAGAATTCCAGTCTTCAGTTCCATTTCTCCCGGTGCTGACCCTCCCCTGTCGCAGGGGTGAGCCGCAACCAGCGCAGGATTAATATCTTCAGAAACCCCAAGCATGACCAAACTATGAGACCACAATAGTAATATTGAAATATTGAACGTGTAATTAAAATCGCTGATATATGAAATAAAATTGTGACCTTCCATTTACAAGTTAAATATTCAAATATAAACACTATATGAATATGCATTTAAAAAATACTTTTTCGTTTACATTTTTGTATGCTGTTTTTTCTCTAAAATGATTATCTATTTTTAAAAGTCTGAATGAAATTAATTGTTTTTGAGTATCGTTAGCAAAGTTACCTTCATTAATGAACCTAATTATTATCTAGCATTTATGAAGTAATATGAACTAACATTTATGAACTAACTTCATTTTCCTGAAAAAATAAGTCTCCTATGTAACGGGGCCTTCTGCACTTGGCTATTATTGGGCCTCCTTGGCTATTATTGCACTTCTTGCAGGAAGAGCTTTACTCTGCAGAGATCTCTGTCAGAGCTGGTGGGTCAAAGGCGTCGACTGACCTCCTCCAGAGGCGGCGTTGGGCCGCAACGCGCGCCGATCGAGCGCCGCTATCACACGACGTCACTTCCATCCGCGCACCGCACCGCACCACCCCGCGCCGCGCCGCTCCCCCGCCAGCGCTATCAAATTATCGAAATCTACCCTCTGCGCGCGCCCTCCGCCGCTGCGCGCGCGCGAGGGCCGAGGGCGGCGAAGGGCGGCAAAGGGCGTGCGGGAGCGGAATCTGGCGCTGACACCCCGACCCACCGCGCGCCTCGCCCCGCGCGCTTCACTTGTCTGTCGGCCGCGTCCCGTCGCGTCGTTTCGCCCGCGGTCGCGCTTGTCAACGACACGCCGCACAGTGAGGAATGCTGACTTCTAGCTGGACGAAAAGTTACAATCGCAGTTGTGGTTTTCGAAAGTCACTTTGTTTCGTATCTGGGACAAATATTTCAAAGTGTTCATAATTGCATAAATACTTCCAGACAATTTTTTTAAAAAATTACTTTGCCACTAAAAACTCGTCTCCAGTTAGGTTTTTTGGCGAGAAAACATAGGAAAATGTTATGGCAGAATTTTCGAATGTTACACTATCTATCTGAGATTGCACACGAACTATATAATTCCATGAGTTTTGAAATCATATTGTATTTATTCGTTTCACGATCACAATAATGTATATTTTCACTCGAATTTTGGAAAGTTGGTTTCTGTTTGAATCTTACACTCATAAAATGTAAAATTGTTGTTTCGTCCATCCAGAAATTGGAATTCCTCACTGTGCGCTGGCGAGCGCATTCCGCGATCCCGCGAGATGCATGCCCCTCCTCTGCGCAGTTGCGATCCGGCGAGAAGGCGACGTTTCTACGGCCGATTCCTTTGTTCGGCAGGGAACGCGCGAGCGGCGCCCGGCGCAGAGCGGAGCGAAGAGGGCGGAGAGGGCGGCGCGGGGCGGGCAGGGCGGGGAGGCGGCGGGTCCAGCGCGGCGCCGCTCCGCCACATTTTAAAAATACGCCGCGGGGATGTTGAAGGCGCGTCCGGTCGGCGCCGCGCCGCCGAGCTGAGCAGTCGGCCGCCCTCGCCCCCTCGCCCCGCGCCCTCCGCGCCGCGCACCCTGCTCCGCCCCGCGTCGCTCCCTCTCTCTCGCACCCCCTCCGTCCCGCCTCCCCGCCCCTCCGCCCCCTCCCTCCGCCCGCTCCGCGCCCGACACCCGGCGGCCGACGCTAAGCCGCAGCCAAACACCTCCCCCTTTGACGCGCCCGACACTCCTCCGGCGGCCGGCCCCTCCACTTCTGTCGCCCGGGCGCGTCGCGGCGGCGTCGCGGGCGCGTCGCGGGCGCGGGTGTGAAGCGCGGCGCGCGTCGCGCCTCGCCATTGGCCCGCGCGCCGCGGGAGGGGGCGGCCAGGCGCCGCCCAATCACCGGAGCGTAGCGCGCGCCGTCTCGCTCGCACCCACGGCCGGCGCCGCTGTCTGCGCCGTGCGCTCGCGCCCCTCCACCGGCCGTCATTAACACGGCGGGCGCGGCGGCGGAGGCGGCGGCGGCGGCGGTGGTGGTGGCGGCGGCTTCTCTCCTCGGCCCGCGAAGGCAAGGGTGTCAAAGTCTACAGCTTTGCTCTTCGCTTTTAGTGTGTGTCGGCGAGGTGCTGCATCTAACACGTAAGGCATCGCCGGCGCCCCACGGCCGCGCGGCGGGTCACCTCAGCAGCGGCGGCGGGGGACGCGCGTCCGGCCGGAGAGAGTGCGTGCCAGCGGCGGCGCGACGCCCCGCGACCCGCAGCGACGCGCGGCGCCCGGACTGCAGCGAGCGACGGCAGCGGCGGCGGCGGCGACAGCGACCGGCGCGAGCAGCGCGCAAAAACGCCCGGCGGCGGCGGCGGCGGAGGAGGCGGCGCGCGGCGGAGGCGCCTCGTGGCAGCGCCCGGTGCAGCGCGCAGGCAGACGGTTAGGCCTAAACGGCAGCGCGGCGCAGCGAGTGCAGTGGTGCGCGATGAGCAGGCGCGCGGCGCCGCGGCGGCGCGCGCGGCGGTAGGCGGCGGCCGCTCCGCTCCTCTCCGCCCAGTGACGGTGGTGGCAGTGCGTGCGAGTGCAGTGAGAGTGATCGCGGCATGGGGCCCGCGCGCGCCCCGCGCTCCGGGACTGCGCGGCGCGCGTAGCTGAGGCAGCGGCCCGGCTCGGCCCCGCTCGGCCCAGTGCGCCCCCAGGCCCAGGCCCAGGCCCCTCGCGCCCACGCGCACGGACAGCGACGGAAGCTCTTAAACTCTTAACAAACACTGACCAACGTTTCCTCCATGAGATTCGATCGGTTGGAAACGCTCGCCTGTACGCCGTCTCCTACAGCACTGGACTCTAAAGCGACCAGCATGGCTTATCACCCGTTCCTCCTGCAGCGGCCCACAGACTTCAGCGTGAGCTCGCTGCTCACCGCGGCCGGCGGGGGCGGTGCAGGTGGCGGCGGGAGCGGCGCGGTCGGAGCCGGCAACGGAGGCGGCGGCGGCGCCGGCGGGGGCGGCGGCGCGACGCCGAGCGGGGGCGGCCCCGGGGGCGGCGTGACGCCCTCGGCCGCCAGCCCCACGGGCCCCGGCGCGGGCGGCGGCGGCGCCGCAGTGCCCGGCGCGCCCGACCCCGGCCCGCCGCACCAGTACTTCCCGGCGGCGGCGCTGGCCGCCCTGGGCGCCGCGCCGGCCGCCTGCTACCCGGGCACGCTCATCCCCAAGCTGCCCCATCACCCGCACCACCCGCCGCCCCCGCCGCACCACCACCCGGGCGCGCTGCCGCCCGCCGCGCACCCCTACACCACGGCGGAGGACGTGGTGCTGGCGGCGGCGGCCGCCGCGGCCGCGCACCACCACCACCCCGCCATGGTGCGGCCCCTGCGCGCCATCCAGCCCGAGGACGACGGCGTCGTCGACGACCCCAAGGTCACGCTCGAGGGCAAGGACCTATGGGAGAAGTTCCATAAGTTGGGCACCGAGATGGTCATCACCAAGTCAGGCAGGTGAGTGCAGCCTGAATGCGCGGCGACGCGCGTGCGAATTCCGTCAAGTGCGCGAGTTGTTGGGCTGCGTGGCCCGCCCCGTCCCGCCCCGCCCGCTCCGCTCCGCCCTGCCCTGCCCCGCCCACCGCCCTTCGCCCGCCCTCGCAGCCCACGTACCGTCCGCCCCGCCCCGCCCCTCCCACCCGCCCGTCCCCGCTGCGTTGTTTACATGCGCGCATGCCTCCGCTCGTGAGCCCTGGCTGGCAGCGTGTGGCATATTTCGGCGCCCCCGCGTGGCCCTTCGGGAGGACCCTTTCACGGGCGCCGCTCTTTGACAGTGTTATGGTTATGTCTCCCTGAGTGCCGCGCTTGTTGAATAATAGACGTGATAAGCGCTGACATGTCTTACAGCATCCATTTCCCAAGAATGAGATTTTTGAGTTCCCCTGAACAAGAAACTTTCATGATATAGAGCATTTAATGTTTTCCTTGCTCTCTTGAATGAAATTTCAGTTTTTGTGCACTTCATTCATTTAACCTCACTCATGCACCAATTAAATTATATTTTCTAAGATCTTTCCAACATGTTTATCAACAGTGAATATTTTCTAAATATAATTCACGAAGTCTACAATATTGGTTTCTACAAAAAGCATGATACTTTAACTCGATCAAACTGAGAATGATCCAAGAAAAAAGTCGCGAGTGCGTGTTATTAAACGTCCGAAGTGCGGTGCGAGGAGTGAAGCCGGGCGGCGGTTGGGCGCCGGGGGTCCGTGCCCCCGTTGGGGGGCGCCGTGGCCGCGCGGGGGACGCGCCAGTGGCCGTGTGTGCTGTGAGCGATAGCGGCGGCGCGCCGGTTTGATGTTGGACTTGGGCCCGGGGCGATACGCGGCGCCGGCGCCAGCGGCGGCGTCCGCAAAGGCGGCGGCCGTCGCGGCGTCTCTGCACCCGCGCCGCGCGCGCGTCGCGTCACCCTCCGAACAAAGCCACCGGCGGCCCCACTCGCCTCTCGGGCGGCCCGTGTTTCTTTTCCCAACCCCCGACAACGCAGCTTGCAAAACGAGTGAAAGTTCTAGTGATTTGGAAAATATGTGCAGATTGATGACAACACTAAAAGGAGGAAATGTATTTCCATGAGTGTTTGCCTTTCAAAACATTTTCCGTTTTAAAAATAGTTGAATGTTTATTTTGTAAAAATTATTTATTAGTCAACAGTTAAGTTTGTACTGTTGTTTCTGGTCTGTAACTTGCACATCTTTCTCAGAACAAATGTAAGAAAATGTGCGTAAGAAATATTGTAATATTCGAAAATGAGATGAATTTTGTTCTTGGAATATTAATAATTCACTGGCCAAAATTTTAATAAAAATCTCAGAGTCGTTCTTGGTATTTCGAAAGAATAGTCTTTTGGAATCTGTGGAATAATTTCTGGGAAAACATCGGTGATTCCTTTTATTGGTTAAGGATATTCATAACCATAAAATATATTACATGTGACAAACTATAGTTAATAAGAGTAGCATCAATAATAATCGCTTGAAACCCTGTCGCTTCAGCTGAAATGCAACTCCTTTCGTTGTGAACGCCCAATGTGAGTGTGCTGTGATTCGTACCAATCCTTATTCGCCTCGACAGCGTGTCGTCAAGACTCCAAAAAGCGTCTTCCCCCGCAGACGGCCCCGCTTCGAGCCCGAGCGCGATTAGGCCTAAGGCGACGCGTCGCCAGGCGTCGCTTGGCGTCGCGACGCGACCCACCTCCCCGAAAACCTCTCTGCGGGGCCCTGCGCCAGCCTCACAAAGCCCGCGGTGTTGGAACTTGGGATAAATGAACGCAGTGACAGAGATCATGGTCCGTAACGCAGGAGTTGAGAGCTAGACTTCGACTATCTGTTTCCTCTGACATTCAGTTTTTAATTGAGCGTGTAGGGTACCTTGGTGGGCTAAAAAAGAATAAAATCTATCTTCTTTCAAACAGTCTTAATGGAAATCCTTTTTGTAAGGTTTTCTTCTGGTGGCTGAAGTGTTTCGCTGTTGTTTTAATTCGGAACCTACAATATCTTACCTTAAACGTAATCTGTTCTTAATGCTAGTTAACATATAGGCCAAAAGTTTCCACAAACACTCTTATTTCACTTTCAACATATTAGTACTACCCCACGTTATGTTCTTTTCTTGCATTTCGATTTAGTGTGGTGTTATTTCAGAAATGACACTGAAGTAATATAATACTGAAGTAAAATAATATTTCATTCGAACCACTTGTTCTAATCTATCAAAACATTTTTTTATAAAGATCATGCCATTTATTTAATTCCATATTTCTAATTTGCGTGTTCAAGTGAGATGCTTTGAAGGCGTTTCAGGCGTAACTGGCTTAACCTTTTCTTTCACATCGCGTTTCTGTGAAGAAAATCTGCCCGGGAAATCAGATGCAAAATTTTTCATACCTCATGTCTCAAGAAACAAAGCATACGCAGAACGTATCAGGTTCAATTACCACGACGGTTATGAGTCGTTTGATGTCTTTGTTAGCTCGATAAGAGAAGACAAATGACCATACTCCATTTTACTAGACGTTACAAATTGTTAATTCTGCCCGGCGAGTCATTAAAATGTAACGTTCAATGTATTTTTAAATATAAATTTTTGTCTCCTATTCCCCGTAAATTTATTGTTTCCATTCGCACAATTTTTATGCGTGAATATAATCTGCTTCTGTATCAGGCCGTATTACATTGAAAGTAGTGAATTTCTAAAAGTAGCTATTTAATATAACGAGTATATTTCGTCTCTTAATATCACAAATTTTTTTCTCGCTGAGTGAGTAATTTGCTTGTGCAAAATAATTTAATGCTCTGAAACAATTATAATTACATTATTTGATTCTGTCACTTCATTTCCATGATGTTCTAAACCAAAATATTTAGACGTTTCTTTCCCATCAGTGAAATTTTTTCCGAGAAAAACTATGGGACTAGTGAATTTTATGGAGTTTTTTTGCACGAGTTAAACAATTATCAAACTGATATTTATCCACGACGAATATCTGTCATATTTTTATTGTGGTACATTTACCATTCATACATTTTTTTCTTAAGGAAGTAGTATTGTAAAAAATGGAAGAGTATGTTCAAAGTCCCAAGTACTGTATTTACAAGTTCGTTTCTTGATTTGGTTTTCTGTGTTTAGTTTTGTGATTCTGGATTTAGTTTTCTGTTAATTGTGCTGAAAGGAAAAATTATTCTAAATTATTCCTGATTCTGATTTTCAATTTATGAAAGAGCTATCCTCAGGGGAAGTCCATTTTTTGGGCATATGCTATTCAGAATAAGAAATGTTTGCACGAATAGTAGAGACATTGAAAATATGCGTCTAACACTCTAGTTTGCTCAGCCTTGGCGGAAACTTTTTCATATGTATTCATCTCCATTCGCAATTCCTAACAGAACACAATTATAAAATTTTAATCTTCATAGGGATTAGAAATATCTTGCTGCACATGTATTGTAGTTGTATGTGTGAAGTAAAATCTTTGTGTTGATAAACTTGATTCGAAATGAACACAGGTGTTTTTATAGATCAGTTATTAAAATAGATGTACTACCTTCTAAATCTTATATACCATAATTTTTATATTGCAAATATGCACATTCACTCAAAGAGTTTTCAATACAATCTATAGTTCCCGCAGAAATATTGTAGAAATGCACATATATGTTCAAAACTTGTTACTTCAGAGAAAATTAATAAATTTGCTGGTAAATTATGATTAACTATTTTTTGAGAATTTAGCAAATTTTTCGTTTAAAGTTAATAATTTATTATGCTTTCTCATTTACTCTTATATGATCGACAAGCAAAAATTGCTAAAAAATGTTTAATTTATTCCGAAGACAAATGCACATTCATAAAAATTCTAAAATCTTCCAAAAAATTGTTGTCAAGCAAAAATAAATTCTCAAACACTTCAACAAAATAACTTTGCTAAAAGGGAATATATTATACTTAAGAAGTATTGACTCGTTTGGGCAATACATTAACTTTGCACTTCACCTAGAATTTTCCTCTGCGTATTATTTTGAGAAATTCTGTATTTATCATTTAAGATATTAACTGAGATTTTATTTCAAACGTCCGGAATTATTATTTTCAAATATTTTCAAATTTTAATTCATAATATTACCCTTAATAATTATAATGTTATTACAACATTGAAAATAATAATTGATGTATTTTTAAATTAAGGAATAGGCATTTTTATAAGAAATATCTGGGCTCTGAAAAAGTTTCAAGTAGAGCGTTATACATTTCCTTAAAAAAAGATCAACTTGTTTTGTTCAGATGCAGAAAACGCAGGAACAAATCCTTACCTCTTGATAATTTCTGGTCTGTTAGAGCAGATGTTCATAAATTTGCCCCGGGGAAAAAAACTAAACAAAAATTGAGTGCGAATAAATTTCTGGATCGAATAGTATAAATTTGGATTGTAAACTCTAAACTCGTTTGTCTCGAAGGCACTACGTTCTGAATATATTGCTCGTGACTGCTACATTCCGATCTCTCGTCTCGATTCGCAACCAACAGATTGCCACCGATCGCAATTGTTTCTCGAGCGCCCTGCGAATGACCCGGCGCGGCCGTCGGCCGGTCTCATTGCCCGCGAGACGAGCTGTTGACTAGCGAGGGCCGGACGGGCGGCGCCGTCCCCATCGGCCCCGGCGCCGCGAAACAGCGTTAACAATCCTCGTCCGGCGCCCGTCACTTCATTAGGCGGCTGGGACACGTCGCCTGCCCTGGCGCGGCCAACCCTGCGCACCGCCCTAAGCGGATTCTTTTCCGATCAGCGCGGCGCTGCCTCCGCCGCCCCGGCGCCACCGCCCGCCTCGCGCCGCGTCGCCCCGCGTTGCCCCGCGTCGCCCCGCGTCGCCCCGGCGCCTGCACCCGCGCCCACAACCGCGCGCGCGCGCGCCCGCGCCCGGCCGCACGCATAAAAACCGGGCCCGCGCCGTAATGAGTATTGACTTTTACGGGCTGCGGCTACTGTTCGCTTTGGCTAATCAGGCAGTCGGGCGAGAGGCGAGAGGCGCGAGGCGGCGAGCGCAGACGAGGGCCTGCAATAAAATCGCCGCGATCTCGCGCCCGAGCTCTCCACCGTGCGGCGCGGGCGCAGGGGCTGCCAGCAGACATTGAGTCCGCCGACGGAGCGAGTGCTGCGATGACACGGAACGGGCAGAGAATTATTGGTATTCTTTTTTTGTTTTCGTGCAAAATGTAATGCGAATAAGTTCTAAAAATTCTACTCTAAAAAATATCTTAATTTGTTTTCTTAAAATTCCTTGAAATTTAGAAGCACATGAAATAAAGAACTATAGTCAGGCTACTGAAATCAACAACTATAGTAGTAAGGTACTATAGTACAACTACTATAGTAAGAGAAAACCTAGGTTGGTTTCTGGAAGTACTTCACCACATCAAAGTTCATCTTTACAAAAACACAGAAAAATAACAAGCTTTGTTATGAAAATATTCGCCATGAAATACGACACATCAACAGGCAGGATTTTAAGAAAGCTTTTTCGGATTTCTCATCCCCAAAGCGTGCGTTTCCGTATGTTCAGGATGTGAAAATTTTTCATGATTTCTGATTTTTCCTCGCCACCTGTGTTTGGAGTGCCAATTACAATGAACGTCGTATTGAGAGAAAACAACATGGTCGTGGAATCGATTTGTACAACAATAAACTCAATTATAGAAGAAACAATTCCATATATTGCAGTAAGTTCTCTTACATTTTGCTTTCTGCTTTATTGTAAGAATTCTGTTGTTCCATTAAGTTGCGTGAATTCTGGTAGTTAAGGGCCTTTGCAGACGTTCTCTCTTGCTTCCAAGTCTGCCATTTATTTGAATTTATTCTGTCATTCCACTTCTTAACCGCGTTGCGTTAATATTATGGAACTCTGTGATGTCCTTTTAGTTACAATTTGAACGCGGGCGACTGCGATAGATCTCATGTATGATGAAGGCGATAAAAACGCATTTGATTCGCCGCGTTTTATGAATTACCCTCATTTGCAATTTATTAGCTATTTCCAACGATTGTGATTTGGTGCAATATTGCGAACATTATTTTGTTTGTTTTGTGTTAACATGGCCAACTAGAATTTTGGTTCTCATTGGATGGGATGTGCAAGTCTAGTTTGCACGTATTGCAAGAACAAGCAGTTAGAATAATTTTAATGTGTATAAAACTGAAATGTAATTGAGAGTTGAAGTCGTCGAGCAGTAAATATCACAGCAGAATTTGAAACGAAAATCAAGAATAACAAAACAGAACTTGCAGCTAATATTTGATGAACTGTCAAAACGAAAATCTCATTACCCGATAATATTAACTTTCAAATGAAATATTTATAGAAATTGTATACTATACTGCTGTTCCATATTGCTTTACCTTAAAAAATTTGACGAAAAACAAAAAGCTAGAAATCTTTATTTGAAGCTATTTTTTTCAATCCATGTACGAGGCGTTCCCTCAAGTTTCACGGAAATTCTTGTTCTCGGCAGGTTATTTCAGATATTGATATTACAATCAATTACTTCAGTAATACATACAGTAATAATTCAGTGCTATTGCTAAGTTACGAAAGCTGTTTAGTCCATTCTATTTATTATTAATTTTATTGTAGCAATTTTCCCTTCATCTGTTGCACAATCGCTTGGATCGTGACTGATACCTCTCGCATATGGACCTTTGGAATATTTATTCTTTCACGATGAGAACGTGCGACCGATGTCACGTACGGTACATGCATCTTTCACGGACTTTCATGCGTTCGTCGTTTAGAAACCAGTCTTGGGCACTTTGCAGGGACTTCGTTGCATTAAACGTATCTTCCAAAGCCACTTGCCGAGAACGAATTTCGCCGTTATAAGGCATTCGTTGCATTATTTATCCTCTTGCGTCCCATTCGCACTCTTCGTGTTTTCCGCTTAAAGATAAGATGCACGTAACGGTCGCAACACACTCGTCAGTGTACAGGGTCTACAGCGCAGTCTTCTAGCCAACGTCTCTATGCATTTCCACATGAAAGGTGTTTTCGTTCAGCAAAGAATCATACGTGTGACTGAATTAACAACTGTGCGGTGTAATTCTCGTGATATGAAATAAAGTCTGAAAAAGGACATTGTAAATCTTAATATTTCAATTTATGTTATCCGTTCATAACTATAATTACGATAGAATAACAGTCAATTACCCATATGTTATTAGACAAATTAATGCAATATTTTTTTCATGAAGAACATATTCTACATGAACTACATATTAGGAAATAAACAATTTCTAAACTGAGTTCTTTCAGGCCAGTGTAATTATCTTGAATGACAATACCGCTAATTGAAACTATTACATATTATTTGGTTAATGAGCTGAAGTGCCCAAAACACTGTACTTTTTCATATCATTAAAAAATCCCGAAAATATAACTTTGTTATTGATAACCCACTAAACACTATTTGTACTAAACACTTTTTGTACTTTCTTTAAATAGCAGAAAACGAACGAACGAATTCACTATTCACAAAAGAAAGTCGCGGGGAAAAAGAACAAAGAATATACTCGTTGGGAAAAAGAACATTTACAAACGCGTAAAAAAATGGATTACAGATCTGGGATTAAAAAATGAGCTGAAATACGGATAGTCGGTGATACTTATTTCCATTCTCTCTTTGAATCAAATTTTGTGCGTAGCGTGTGAAGTGCAACGGTACAGTTGTTATTATTGCTTTACAGATAATTATTAGTGCAATGTGGAAAAAAATATTAATTATGTCATATTTACATTTGAAAGAAAATAGTAAACATTGAATAGACGGTGAAAGAATTTTCGAAAAAATTACTGAACTTGGCACAAAATATTTCTCCCTCTAAATGCATCAGTCATTTTCAACAATAAGGAAAAGGGAGATAATTTTATGAAAATAATTTTGTGATGTCTTGAAGGTACTTCACATTCAACATGTCAAAAATTTCAAAAGTAGTAAGATCCAAAGAGGTTACTCTCACCTGGAAACTAGAAATGTTTCAAGAAGAATTCGTCGTCCATTTTAAATTAATCATACAATACTTCATTTGAATTAATCAAACAATACTTAATCAATAGATTAAGATGCGATTTATTTAATTTTTTATACAATAATATATTATTTAAAGTTTGTTGAGGCATAATTTACGATAATCGCAATTCATCTTTTTCATCAAAAGCTTTGTTTTTGTTGAGGGGCTCTCCCCTTAGGATCTTTCTGGATCCTTGAAAGGTAGAGTAAGTAGTACAAAAAAAAAATAATTTGAGGAACAAGGCGCGCTCTCAGTGCTGTGCGTCTGCGTCCGCCGTTCTTCGCCCGGCGAGCGCGCGCTGGGCGCTGAGCGAGGCGTTTTTCTGCCAGCGCCGGCCGCGCCTTCGCCTTCCTCGAGCGAAGCGCCATCCGCGGCCGGCGCGTTCCGCCATCAGCGGCCGCATCTCTGCCTCGCGGGCGCGCGCAGGCGGCGCCGCTGGCGGCGCACAGTGTTCTTTTTTACGCATCTAGGACGACAAAAATCAATTTCTCAAAAACTACTCGTCCAATCTCGATGAAACTTAACATACAGCATACACTAAGAACACTTATTATACTGTCAGTGTTCCATAATTATATCTTTAATATTTCAATGGGTATTGTTATACATGGCTTTTAATTAATGAATATATCAATTAAATACCTCTCAATTTCTTCAGTTCAAAATAATGCAGCTAATTTTCTCCTCTCTATTTGTCACGATTTGCTATCTGAACATAACAGGAGTAAAATTATAAATTTCTATGAATTATTACGATATCGTTCCTAGTAAAAATGGCAAAAATTCACTTACCTAAAATCAAAGGCAACAGACTGTTCACGAAGGGTCCTCATCCCTCGCCTCTGATACTCACTGAGTAGATTTATTTCCAGTTAAAATGTTGCATATTTTTCCATCAACCATCGTCATTTGCAAACTGAAGGTTACTGAAATTTCTTTCCCAGCTACATGGATAATTATAGGTTCCAGCTTTTTGATTTGCTTCTTCACATTACAATACTCTTCTTTTACAACCTGTGCAGACTCTTTCACATATCGCACTTTAAGAGAGCAACAAAACCGTGTTGATGATGTTCTGGGGGTTTGCCACAATAATCGGCATTCACTTTTGTTGATTTCCAGTCTCAGAGGTACAACAGAAACGATAAAATTATTTCCATCAGATGCAGAATCCAAAAACTTGTGTTTGTAAGTACTGTGACCCGAACTGCCATCACAACCCCATTTGCTAAGTAGTGTATACGACTCAAATGCTCTCATATCCATCACCTGCTCGGCCACTTCCTTTTGTGCCTCGAAAAGGGGCTCAGTTGTTGGCTTTAGAAGTGCTTGTAATCGTACTTCTGCAAATGTCACCTACACGGACATGCTCACTTGCGGGATAGCAATCCTGCTTGGCTTCGAGAACTGCGGAATATGGTGGAAACATGTTAAAATGTCTCTGTTTTGATTCCTTGTACGAAAATTTGTATTGATGTACCGTTGATTTGCTATCTATAAAATATGCTAGAGCTTCTTCTTTGGTATACGGTATACCTTCATTCTTCTCAGCAACAGCACGAGATCTTTTTGAATTAGTTTCTCGTTGAGGAGAAGCCTCACTCAATTCTCTAACAATGTCCGCAGCATCTCGCTTTCCTGACTGTATAAGAGAACTTTGAGTAGCAAAAGATAATTCTTTCGGTGATCTATTTTTTAATAAATCGTCAACTTTCCTTCTGTTGCTTCTCTCAGTACAATCGTGGAAAAGTTTCATTGGTCGGCCTTTTTTTGTTGTTTCTTCACTTCTTGTTTTCTGTGGTGTAATAAGACATTCAGTGAATATGCTTTCTGGAAAACAAATGCTTCCAGCGAGCCACGCCTTGTTTTGTAGCACAAATCTTTCTAGATGTCTTCCACATTTCCCCCATTTTGTCTTCATTCTTGCTACGAATGAATGTAAAACATTCTTAATATTACGCTCGGAACCCTTTGAACACTGTTGGATGTTCAATATCTGCACAGTCTAATTGTAAAGTTCAATACACTCGCTCTTTCTGTCGCCCCGCTACCACTGCTCGAACAGCTCGCGCCGGCAGACAGAACGCTCAGCCACTGAAAATGATAAATATTTCTTAAACGCGCAAGAATGCGCACAAGATAAAAACGAATACTTGTTACCAGATGTCTACGGGTCTACACAACGAAATATCTCCGTGTCTTCACGTGCATTCATTAACTTATGTCTCGATAAAAAGTGAATTGAGAATTTTTTTATTCCTTTTCTAGTGTCATTTTAAAGCCTTATAGAAGGAAGCCCGTACAACACATCGCAAAGTCCCATATTCCATTTGAAAGTACATACAATGATCTTGAGAATCCATAGCACAAAATGCATATAAGACGCTAAAGAACGCAGGAATCTAACGCACGAGTCGAACTTTTAAACGCCACTGCGGCCGGGCTTGGACACCGTCAGCGGAAGTCTATATTTAGCTCAGTGTCTTATCAGTACAGTCCGGTCAGAAATGATACAGCCATCGATTCCGTATGATTTGAAGCTTTTGCAGTGCGGTGAGCAATGAATGGAAGCCCATACGTGAAATTAAAAATTTGATTTTTGTCGCCCTAGAATGGGAAAATAGAACACAGTGCGGCGGCGGCGGCGCGGGCACATCCGCCGCCGGCGTGTAAATTCACTTGCACCTTCCGCACGGCGATAAACTCAGGCGGCGGCGGCGGCTGCGGAGGCGAAATTTCGCGCCGCGCGGCGTCGCGACGCCAACATGCGAACTTGGCTTTAATTACGGCGGCGTCCGGCGACGCGAGGCAGCCGCCGCGCGCCCCCTCCGCCCCCGCCGCCGTCCACGCAGCCCTCGCCGGCAGACCTGCGTCGCCTCAGCTCCCCCTGCGCGCCCGTAGTCTCTTGTGGTTCTGGGAAAACGAGAACTGTCAGGAGGCGGAGTGAAGGACTTATTTTCTGGATATTTTTCTTCTTTGTTTTACTCTGCGGAAGGTCTCTTTTTGTTGCGGGAAAAGCTTTGCCGTAGTTCTTTCGTGTCTTCTAGATCGTTTGCCGATAGAGTCCCCGTTTTGCAGATCTGGGAATAACGATCTTGTGAACTAGCTATGTTGACCTTTCTCACTATTCACTATTAATCGTAGTTTTCTTCTCATAACTATTGGATAGAGCGAATTTCAGTTTAATATTTAACATCTACGAAGGTGAAGTTTCATATTGCATCTAGAATTCAAAGAGAACAAAAGTTTAGGGGAAATATCTCTAAAACAATCCTTTTCTACATATTGTTTCAGCTTAGGTAATGAAAGAGGCGTCTTAAAATAAGCTTTTAATTAGATATTTGAGTATATTAATGAAGTAATATCCTTGAACACACAGTCGACTCATCGCATGGATCTGTTGCTTCGGTTACAGTAGTGCTAAGTGTTCAAAGAAAATGTATATGCTAAGCATGATAGTTGTTCTGTGTTGACACATTATATTGCAACACTACTACTCTTCAGATATCCAAGTGCATTGTAATGATTAATGGTTTTACGTAATATTTAACGAGTCGATAACTCCATATCGAATAAGTACTTGTTTGGTTCTGCATAAAATTGCGTGCACGGTATTATCTTCCCTGGAATTGAAAATGTATCTTCACTACTTTGAAAATTGAATTGCTGAATGCCTCTAGCAGATATTTATATCTACTGTTTAGTTACAGCTTTCAAAGCGTCTAATAGTTGCAAACAAAAAGCCCATGGAAAATATTTTGACGGCAAATAATAAAGTGAAACACGCGTTTATGGTTCACTTCCATAGAGCGTGCTTAATATGTTTATGCAGAACACAAAGATTGATCCTAATAAATAAAAAGTCTTAGAACTAGAAATCAAATTATACATTTTATCGATGGTTCTCCACTTCTTGCACAGGCTACATAGCTTCTCGTGGAATGTCTAAAATTTCTGTCACGAATTCTTAGTAATTGCTTCGAAAAGTAAAAAAAACAATATAAGTTCAGATCACTTATTTTGTGAGTTTGTAATGAAAGTCAGTGGTAGGTGTTACGCAGCTTGTTATTGCCAGTAAAAGTGTATATAAACTACAATTGATTAGTGCATCATGAAATTAAAAAATTCAATTAAAAATGTCATGATTTTTTTCCGTGGTACCTTTAGCTTTTCTAACTTCGAAGCCTATTACAAAACTTATTTGCCTTTTGATTGACGAATTAGTCAGAAGCTCATTCCTACTAATTCATAATTCTTTACTATTGATCCAAAGAGTATGCAATATATGATTATTTTACATTCATGAGAAAAATAAATATCTTCTATTTGACATTGAGTTCATTATGATTCAGATGCATTGTTTTACTTATTCTCAACGGGTGTTCGATAAATTGAGAAGTTAATTTTTACTGTATCATTTAGTTTATGTGTATAATTGGCGTTGGTCTATATAATTTCTAGGTGAAAATTTGTGAAACAATTCTATTGACGGAAAGTGCGTTTTTTTATTAGTGCACTCTACAACTGGGCGACGATAACAACAAGCCCTGTCGCTGGCGTGGTTGCCGTGTCGGTCGGGACTTATCTTTGGGCGGGCTATCTCTCTTTTAAACGCTCAGAATCGCCCGCGGCACGATGGCTTCACTCGGGTTGGTGTTGTAATTGAGTTTTCCGCAGCGCCTCGTTCAAAATTGCCGCAGGCCATGGAAACTTCGAGAAAGATGTTTTTATTACGCGCGTCCGGGTTCACTATAAAGGAGAAATAAATTCCAGACGCCCCGCGCGGCACCGACAGCGCCCGCCGCGATTACTTTGACGCTAAGCCGCTCTTGCTAATTGTTGATCGATGGCAGGCCCCGAGAGACCTGTCGAATCGCCCCAGAAATGCGTCGGCCGGCGGCAGATTTCATCTCTGTGTGAATGTATTCCCTCGCCATCGGCACACACGTGGGCATTTTGCGTTATCGGCGCAGTTTTAATCAGTGCAGATGTTTGCGCGTAGACCGAGGTCGTTGTTATGGTAAAATATTCATTCATATGTTACAATCAGGGAAGTGGGAAGTCGTGTTCACAAAGTGAACGTTATTAGAGGTGGCTCGTAAATGTGATACGCGATGCGAAAATTAAATGTTTATTTTTTACATAGTCTGGAGGAAATTCTATGAAACAGAGCGTAGAGGAAAACTGGAAGTGACACGTATTTTTCTCATGTAACTTATTTCAGCAATCAAAAACTTTTAATTTCCATTCGTGTGGTAGCCCTTTGAAAATTCCATCTAATGTCGTCGGTGCTCCTGCAATCCAGGTTGACAAATAGGGTGGAGAAAACACCGAAAACAATAACATGCAAAATTCAATTCTCAAGGAGCTGTTAAAAAAATGGAAGCGTGTCTGCGCGACACAGTCCGACAATCAAATGGCGTAATTAGGCTCAGTCATAACACATCAAGTTAATGAGGGCGCTATCGGCGCGAAACTCGACGATGCATGTGGACACGAGGCAGTGTTTAGAAAACATCAATTAGAGCCTGCAGCGTCGCATCTGTGTGCAGCGTGGGCGGCGCGGGCGGCGAGTGGACGCGGGCACGTCCGCTTTCTCTTAATGACGCGGATGATTTATGGCCGTTTTAGAGTTCAGTTACGGGATTAATATTTTCTTGTTCCGGAGGTTCTACCGTTCCACACTTTGGGGTGGAAACTTTGTGTGGAAAAGCACGTTGTATCAGAGATTAATTTTCTGAAATTCGTTAAAAGGTTTTGTGTGATTTTTACGTCCTTTATTTTTCCCCATTTATACAAGCTCCAGGTTAAACACACTTTTCGAGCAGAATAAATCAGGTAAAATATATTTATAAAATTGAGGTAAAAAGTTATCATCGGCAAAATATATTGTGTAATGCTAAAAGTTTATGACACGAATTCTGATGAAAATATATCTAGTGGTGAAATGAGTTTTATTAAATTATGAATAAATATTTTTTTCGAACCTTATGAAACCTGTGGCATTTTACAGCATACTTAACACATTGACAGGAAGTTTTTGTATTTTCTTAGCTCCGAAAACAAAAACATAAATTAACTCATCCCAATTACATGCGAAAATTTAGTTGGAAACGAAAGCAGACATAGACAACATAAATATACGAGAAAGTGAAACACATTCTCTATTTCATTAATAATATTTATTCAATACTAATTATATTAGATGATTATATAATGATAATATTAATGCAATAGAAATGACGAGTGCAGGACATAAAGTAAGTTGTACTTGCCGTTCGGAATCCTTTGCAATTGTATAAAAGGTCTCTCAAGGTTTCATTTTCGAGCCAATTCTTTTCCTTCTGTACATAAATGTACTCACCGTATAATGCTCTCTTCAGTCAGAATCGGTAATACAAAACTCTTCAGAGATTACGCTTATATTTCAGGAGGGGGGAGATGGTTAAGAATAATATACACGATGTTCCCAAATTACCAACAAGTAGACAACGTCACACATTCCCGAAAGCAGCCACCTTTCACGTGTGAGGCTACCGGATGTCAGCGCGCGCTCGCGAAAAGTCCCCCGCCCGCGGACAGTTCTTCCTCTCGCAGAGGCCTCGCCGCGTTTCAATTGCTGTCCCGTGTTCTCCTCGCGGCGGCTCCTGTGGGCGCCGCCGCCGCCGCCGCCGCGGCGCACAGAAGCCGACCGAGGCCGCTGCCGGGCGCGCCTCGCGATTAATAATCGGCGTGAGAACGTGAGAATCCCGTCGGACCGGGCGCGGCCGGCGCGCCGTGCCGGCTCGTCTCTCAGCACCCCCGCCGCCGCCGCCGCAAGCGCGCTTCGGCTTAGGCGCCTGCAAGGGCGGAGCAAGAAATGTTGACCACAGGAAACGATTTCAGTGAAACAATGAAATATATTTTTCTGATTGAAAAAAGGCCTATGATTATATTTTTCATTTGCGAGGTCATAGCGGCGACATCCCTTTATAACACACACACATATATATATACTATATATATATATATATATATATATATATATATATATATATAGAGAGAGAGAGAGAGAGAGAGAGAGAGAGAGAGACAGAGACGTTGCTCTTCAAATAGTGACTTGTATTAATATGATAATTATATATTATATTTTGTATATTACTTCGTCGTAAGTACGTGGTTTGCATAGGAAGGGCGTGAACGGGACACTTAAAATCAGCATAATTGTATGTTGTGGCCATCTTCTTTTGCTTCAAGTAAAATAATGAAATATTTTTTTCAGTAGGAGAAACGCTTTTGACGTATTTATATGTTATTTGGGTGAGATGTTGTCTCGGAGGCACCTTCTAAATCACATAAAATTATTTTGGGTTATTGTAGAAGTCTCTTTTCCTCATAATACGTCACACTCAACTTTTAACGTTTTTCATGTTAAATAAATAATATATTACTTCGTTATAAGTGCATGGTTACTTGGGAAGTATTATTAAAAATCTCCATTAAAAATCGACATAATTATGTGTTGTTACCGAAATTATATTGTTTCTTCAATTTCACAAATTCAAGGTAGAAGTGTCATACTTTTGCGACTCATAAAAAAACGTCACAACATCGCGCGGAAAGTGTATGAACGACACCTCAAAAAACCGCATTATCGTGTATTGGCAGTGAAGTTATTTATATAATCGAAGATCCTTATTTGCAAATGTAAAACATTGTCCGTTACAAGATGTGGCAGTATGCAGTACAAGTTGAATAAAATATTTTAAAACAAAAATGATTTCGTACATACTTCCAGTTAGTTGTGGAGACAATTGCATACAGTGTAGTACTATTATCAACATCTGAATGTTAGAATTTTTCTGCCGTAAATAACATTACAAGTTTTCTACCACTGAATATGGGGACTGAACTCTTCATCCTGCACATTTTTTTAATGAAATTCTTCTTGGAGTTGTTTCATGATTATAATCAAGCGGTTGGATTTGCTCGGTATTTAGTCCACATGCTTGTAATAGTTGTTTCTACTTGAATGTGGTGAGAGGACCGATTGAAAAAATATATCAATACGAAAACGCTCAGAGAGGAATCTCGTATTTAAAAACTTCAAATTGCAATACTCAATAATGCTATAATTTTAAGATTTGACCATGCCGGATGCGTCTATACTCTTCCAGTAGTTGTTGGTTGTCAAACACTAAAATAGCAACACCCAGTATAGTAAAACTACAATTTTAAGATTTGGACGAGTTGGAGGCGGTAATATCCTCCCAGTAATTGTTGGTACTTTTGGGTAGTAAACACAAAATAATAAGCGCATGCGAAGTACGCACGTAACTGTGTCAGTTATTCAATCAGCCCCATTCGGTCTCTTATAATTTTAATTGACGCCACTTTACGTCATCATCAGTCAATTACTGGTATTATATTTCACTCCAGGAAGATAGTATTTACTTGGATGTTACGACATTCAGTACATACGCTTCGCAATAATTGTCACTTTTCTGAAGGAAATTGGCAAAACATAGAACTGGGTGACGTATGTGTGTCTTCATTGATAAAAGGGCTATGAAATTAATATCGAAGTAGTATTCATAATACACTACGTCGATAAAGTGTATAATATTTTACGAAACGCTTTTATAAATCATCAGTGACGCAGAACACGCATTAATATTTTTAAATCTGATGAGAAAAATTCTACTGTAACGTTCGGAAAATTAAATTCTGTCACCACGATGTAAGATAACATTTGCTGTTATAATTATCATCCTTCTTTTTTTTTTAAATAAATACTTCGTCTGAATTTTTCATAATTTTTAGTTCAGGATTTTTTTGTTGAGCCATAATCTTTATTGATCTTGAAAGGCAAAGCTTAGGTTATCACTGCCAAGAAATGTTACAGAAATTTTAAGACAATTGCTTTTAAAATTGTATAATTTGTAACAAAATCGGTTGATTTTTGAGGTTTTTTGTTCATATATGTGTTTATTTTTCAAGTGTGTTCAATTAAGAACATGTAGCGTATTTTAACCGAACTGATATCTCTTAAATCAAAAATATGTTGTGTCCAAACAGTTGAGATTTTCAAAACGTTTCGGAAAGTGAAAAATTGTCTCATAACCGAAAATTTCTTACTGTTCCAAACCGCAACTAATAGTTGGGTGAAATTAACGAGGAAATCACAGAAGGAACGTATTTCGCTCTCCCTTGCATCTAGAAATGTTTCCAAATGAATATTTCTTTCATTTTATTTAACTTTGAATGTTACTTAAAAGATATTTAAAAAATGAAATACTCTATAGTTTCGAAAACAATTCTAATATTTTGAATTCATTAATCTGAATCAGTTATTCTAATATGTTTTTAATATAAAACATATTTCTTTCAAAGCTTTAATAATTAATTAATTAGATAACACACGAATAAATTATTAAATATTATGTTCATCAATATTTATACTACATTCCAAGAGATAATTTAAAATAATTCGCAAAAGAAGATTTACAATAAAAAATCCCACCTAATTTGTAGTCCTACCCGTGTCCCCCTTGGGCAGATTCTGCACCGCGCTTGCGCCAAGTAACACGCTTATTGTTTCAAATAAAATCGGAGCGCTAATGTGAGGTGGGAGGGGCGCGGGCCACATGCGTTCCCTGCGGCGGCGGTGGTAGCGGCGGGCGGGTGGACGCGTACAGAGCGTAGCCAGCGGGCGCCGCTTCGCCCTCTAATGAAATTTCGCGCCGCGGTCGGGTCATTTAACTTCATCCGGCAGCGGCGGCGCGCGCGGCTCAAACGCGCTGCCACCGGCGCTGGGAAATACGGCGGCGGGGGTGGCGGCGGCGGGGGTGGCGGCGGCGGGGGTGGCGGCGGTGGCGGCGGCGGGGGTTGGATGTGGAGAGCGCCGCAGCGGCGCCTGCGCGATCGCGACCTGCCCCGCGACGTTCTTCTGTGGCGGGAGACTCCACTTAAATTATGGGTTTTAGTGACCTTTTTTATCTGAAACGTAATTATGAGGAATTAACGAGTGACGCGGCCTAACTTGAAAAATCTTGCTCTGCTGAGAGGTCACAAGAAGAGAGAGCAGACTTCGATTGGAGCTCGTGAATCTCTATCTTTCTAGAGAGAACAGTTGAATTATATGAACTACAAATTGAGATGTTTTTAATTGTTTTTTAAATAATTAGAAATTTTCCATGTATGTTATTCCATGACATGAAGCTGAGATCTTTAAATATCTGCCTTCAAAAATAGTAATAATAATCATAACAATAGCAATAATAATAATAATAATAATAATAATAATAATGTTTTATTGAGGCCGAGGCTCAGTCCAAACAAATGCTTCTGTTTTTTGAAATTTAAAAATTGAAATATTGGTAAAGTCAAAATTTTATTTGAAGTTCTTAAGAGTTCAAAACTACCTAAGTTCTTATTCTTCGTGGCTGCTTAAATGCATTACTCTTCTGACTACAATTTAGAACTTTAACGTTGAAGGAAACAGCAGCGACGAGGCACAAATTTCGTGTCGTGTGACAATTATTTTCCTCTCCCCTCACACGCTCACAATTAGAAAGCTCTTCGTAATAAATGCATGGGCACTCGTACAGTCGAAACGCAGAAGTTTTTCGTTGCGTCTTCAAGCATATGGCGAGGTACCGGCGTTTGTCGTAATTGAGAATAATTAACAGTAAGCCGTTGATGATATCTGTTGCAAGACGACGCGAGACGTTTTTCTTCATCCTGCGTAAAAAAGTGGTGAAAACATAGAACTACCAACACGAAGACGTCAGAAGTTAGAATTTGGTGGGACAGAGCAATTTCCTGGCTATTAATGCCTTTAGGGAATTGACTACATGCTTTTTAGGAGACAAACGCTTTGGTCACTTAGAGGAAGTAGCCTCAGAGTGCGCTGAGCAGAACTATATTCTACGTTAATCAGAGCAGTGAATTACGACCAATTACAGTAATTAAGTTTTGTGCTATTCTGGAAAAGTAAAAAATAAAATTCGTGAGATACAGCAATAACTGAATGCAGTAATGAAAAGATGAAATGTATGTAAAGATGATACTTATATTTTCAGTCCGAAATTGACAAATTTAAATGGTTCATTTTTCTCTTAAGTATGAGTGAAACGATCTGAAATATTTTTTCAATGATTACAATATAATCGATATTAATCTTTGTTTAACTCTTGTTGTGAAAGATTAAATCAACACCTTCATTTATTAAAATATCAATTCAATAGTGAACATCCACTGAATCCTATGCACGAAATTCTTGTAATTGGAATATTTATAAGAATTATTGGAACTTAGAGGAACTTTTGAACAATGACGCTTCTTCACCTGAAAACAATTTCCATCTCTATATTCTTTCCTGTCATTGCCCACTATTCAGGAGCATCGAGAATAACTTGGCTCATCACTGTCACCACATCATGGACGCCGGCCCCTGACGTTCTTTTCAGGAAGTTTCAGTGCTTTCTTTTGCGTCGGCAGTCTTCGGAAGCATTTGAAACTCCGTTTGAATGATAAGTACAGACAAAGAGCAGTGTATTCGCCTGCGGTTTGCGCATACGCTAGTTGGCAGCGAGTTCATTTATTTTATTCGTCGCAGGATGGACTAGCATTTAGGGCTCAATTTGTATGCTCGCGGACTGCGGTTTGGAGTCTCCGACCTCTCGGATGCAGTTCGGATCGGCGCGGCGGGCTTTTTTCTCGGATTTCTCGAGACGCGCCCGCCCCACCGCAAATGGCGGCCCACTCGGCGCTCGCAGCGCCCGTCACGTGACCCGCCGCGCGCCGCGCCACGCCGCGCCGCGCCGCGCACCCTGCTCCGGCGATTGGAGTTGAACTTGAACTCGCCTTCCTCTTTAAGTACAAGGACGGAAAGGAAGACGTGGACTTGGACGGCGTTTAAGTTATTAACCAATCAGACCACAGGATGTTTTGGGGCATAAACTCTTAGAGGCAGATTTAACAAATTAACCTTTGTTCGGGCTGTGACTGGTTTTCTCTAGCTTAGATAAGATGGAAGCATAAGTTGTTAAAAATTAGTAGCTTTTGAATAATATTTGTTACTGTTACGCTTTTTATTTGAATATCGAACTTAGAACGCATGAATTTTAAGATTCTTCTACGTTATTACCTCTCAAATTAGTCCATTTCATCAGTTGTAATTAGGAGTGCCACTGTAATTTCCTGCCGAGAAATGTAAGTATTGTTTGAGCAAATAGCGATTGCTGCTGACAATAAGTTAGTTTTTCTGTTAATAGACAATCTTCAAATAATGAACTAGTTATAATTATTTTGCTGTCTGTTGCAGTAATAATGATTATCTTCGAGAACTTAAACTAAGCACTCCATTTAAAAACGGAAAAATAATCTCTTACCTGATCCCGAAATCAATAATACTCTGACCCGCCAATAAAACTTCCCCTTTCTCATTTTTATGTCAAATCGATTTATTTGTGTGCATGTATGTGAATGATAAGCAATTTAAATTCGATTTTTTTCCCTTCAATATTAGTATAAATTTTAATGTACAAATTGAATCAATTGTTCTTCAGCGAGTAACGTATTTATCTCGGATTAAGGAAACAAACAGCAAATTAACACATTCATCAATAACAGGTGTATACTAAAATTCTACAGTTATCTCTCGATTTTCAAAACAAAATAGTTAGTTTCACTTTCCTAGAAGACATTCTGGGCAAATTTTCTTTGATTTGGAAGAATCAGACATCTCTTCTAAACTATTGAATATCCAATGTAACCCTCCATACGGAATAATAACGAAAGGAGTCTTCCAACAGCATGAATTTCACCTTCCTGTTTTCGTTAGCTGATGTTTTTCCTCCAGCAATACGTTTGTTATTGTACGTGAATCCCATTTCGTCATAAATTTTTCCTTTCTATCGCCTTCCAGCAAAATTGTAAAGTGATGATTATAATGGAATTATTTAAATTATTTCCTTTTGACTTTCCAAAACATAAATCATAAAGCAATGTACTTACACCCAGAAAGACTTACCAAGTCTCCAAAGAGATTCCTTTTCAAATTTGAAGTTGTGCGTGGGGTCTGCCATTACTGTGAGTTGCAATATCCGGACGCTGTTGCGCTGAAGTTAGTATTGTCGTGCCATAAAGCAATGCTCATTTAGACTTCAAAAATCGTATTCATGTAATATATTATAAGTCAGAATTGTGATGTTCGGGATTTCAGAGCACTCTCTCCGGGGCCCACGGTCAAGGGAAGCAGACTATCCTATTTTACGGACCGGCGCAATAAGTTTGTGGTTTTTGTGCAAACGTAAATTGACATTACAACATTTGTGAAATTTAATAAATGTCTCGGTGGGATTCCAACGGGTTTATTGCGCACAGTTCGTAGCTTATTCATGAAATTTGTTTACCCCCACTTCCCCTCTCTACGAATGTGTCATCGGCCCTCGGAGCGCACTGCGTGCGTCGAACAGACCTGAAAGTCATTCGTGCCTCTTCGTCTGACGATCCTGCTTAATAAGATGGCGTAGAAGAGAACAATGTAAAATAATATTCGTAATTTAAATGTTACATAGCACTAACCGGAAATGTTTTCTGGAAGCCTTTCCTTCGCTCCGGTTCCAATATCATTCGTCACTTCGTTGAATGTAGTTGGGCGGGATGAAATCCAATAGCTCCACCTGCTTCTTTCCTAGGAAATCGAAATGAAATGGAAAGGCCGCCTTTGGCCTCGCGCCCGCGCGACGCAACTCCTCGAGCCCAGCGCCGCAGAGAGCACCCCTCGTGCGCCATCGCCTGACCGCGTCCAATTCGAGCGGCGCCTCCCGCGGGGTGGTGGGCGGTGGGCGGTGGGGGAGGGGTGGCGCTGGCGTCGGGCTTTTCGCGTGGGCCCGTGCGCTGGGCGCTCAATCCATTGTCCGCCGCGTGAATATTTCACCGTCGGCGCCGCGGCGCTCTCGGACGCTCGTCCTCCTGCGGCGACCACCACGGCGCTTCGAGGCCACCTCGACGCCCCTTCGCCCATACGCCCCAAAGCCTCAACGCCCCTAAACCCACACGCCACTACGCCCCTACGCTCCTACGCCCCTCTGCTCCTATGTCCCCAGCACCCACCGCCACCACACTCGCCGCTGTGATATCGTAGCACCATCACCCGGATGCACCCCTTCCGAAACTTCAACAGGGGTTACGATCGCTTTCATAACCTTTGTTGTTGTGATCATTCTCACTATTCACGATCACCCAAAACCTCTTTATATCGAACCTCTTTACTCGACGGATTGCTCTTCAAATTATACTGACATAAAATTGACTAGTGAATAATAGGGTAGACGAAGTCGTTCTAACTGATGTGTTTATTGGCAAATTTGACATTGATAATGTAATGTAAGAAATATAAGTAAAGGGTAAGGATTAATCATAGATGTCATGCTGTGAGAGAGCGTAGTGAAATATTCTTAAATATGTAAACGAATTAAAGCCAGAAACCCATTGTATATCACGCATGACAGTCATATCATCAACTTGGAATTCGCTAACCTCTTATACCGATACATAAAATATCTTCATTTTATCACTTTCATTTCGGCCTATCTCTCCCCATCCCATCCCAACTTATTCATCTTACCCATCTATAAATTTTTCAAATGCCTTACTGTTTTAGTTGTCCTTATTTATTCATTAGTACCTCCTGCCCGATCTTGTTTCCGCAATATCAGTTTTAATTTCCTATTTCCTCTACAAATCTTCGCAATTATCGCTGTTTATCACTGTTCGCAATTACCCTAGCCACCTTTTTCTCGTATCTATCCTTCGCGAAATTCTCTCTCTCCACGTGGTGAAAGTCGTAGATTACCAGGGCGGAGTCATGGAATGGATCTCGGCTACTCAAAGGACGATGACGCGCCCTACACTGATTTTCCAATGTCTCGGTTGGTCATACGATCGCGGCCTCCTCCAGAGCTGGAATTGCGAAAGCCCTGAAGAAGGCAACGATATGTTGGTGAAAAGTTGGCAATCCTGCCCACCACACAACCTCTCCCTCCACCTCTTCCGCCCCCGCCACGCGTTGCCGTGCGCGCGTGTCGTGCGGTCTCCGTGGCGACGCGCCGCGGCCGCGCCAACAGAGCCAACAGCGCCGGCGGCCAGCGCGGGCGCGCGTTTCGTCATGGGGTGTTCAGCCGCGGCCGCGGCCGGTGGCGCGAGCGGCGGCGGTGGCGGCGGCGGCGGTGCCCGCGGCCCGCCGTTGCCATGGCACCCGCGGCGATAAACACTTTATTGAGTTAGCGTGGGAGCGCGGCGGATGAGAGCGGCGCCGAGTGGCGAGGCGCGAAGCCTTGCGCCCGGCAGGGAGGCGCGCTGGTGGGAAGCGCCAAGCACCGGCGCCGCCCGCCCCCCCCCCACGCCCCCGCCCTCCGCCCTGCCCTCGACGCGCGTGAGGGCCGGCGAGCGGGTGGGAGCAAGGGCGGCCCCCTGTGGGAACGGTCCCCCGCGCTGGGCACTCCATGGAATGGAGAGGCTCCCATCGGCGCCGATGCTCCGAAGGTGGAGAACGCGGCGGAGAGGGAGGCGGGGAGGTGGACGTCCTGTGGGAGCGGACCGAAGCCTCTCGGCAAGCCACTGGGTCTCGAAGGGGCGCCTTGTTGGATAGCGGACTACTCCGAATCTGCAAGGTTGGAGAGAGATACTCCAGGAAGGCCCGCTCATGTGCCAGAATATGAGTAGTGATTTGCGCTTTTCGAGTTAGTTGTAAACGTGTAGAAATTATGTCCAACTTATGTGCAAAAGAACCAAAGGTGGCCAACAAAATATTTAAAACCCTGAATTTATTGACATGCTTAATCAGCCAAACGAATAATCGCGAATTATTTCAGGCCAGTCCGAGGATGAAATTTGCAATCATTTTGCGAATATTGGCAAGTAAATAAATATTCTTTACCTTTTCAATATTTTATGCACATTTTCCTGCGAATCTGTGGCGTCTTGGGGTGTGTGTATTCGGGGCAAGCGACGGGGCGCACGTGATGCGGAGCGCGCTGTTGCGCGGGAAGCAGTGCTCCTTTCCCAATTTTCGAGGCATCGTAAAGGGGCGCCGGGAGGACGTGGGCTGTAAACAACGTCGGGCATTGGCACAGCGCAGCCAAGGCCGCCGGTTCGAGCCCCGACGGGGGAGATGTTGAGAAGCGGAGGCTGTGGGTTACGAAGATCCCAACTTTTATCTTCTTGCTTATCTTCGGGGTCATTTCAAAGGGTCCATGCTCTAGTAAGACTCGGAAATGTTTACATATTAGAGAAAAAACTGTAGGATTGCCCTAACTATGTACTTTATTTTCTTCCATGAATCATGATAGATAGAAGTTGACTCCGTAAACAAAAACAATTAAAAAACTGCACGTAAATTATTTTTTTAATCTATTGTTTGCATGTTGCTATTCCAAATTTTAACAACTTTGTCGTGTTTCTAATATAATTCACTCATGTATTTGTATTCCAAATATTCACCCAAATAGTTAAATGAAATAATTTTAAGTAGCAAACTGGGCATTATTTATCTCTCCCATGACGAAGATTATCTCAGCACCTTCCCCAAAGCAGCTCACATATTCATGAGAGCGAAACCGAGTGATTAGAATGCATAAAAGGGTCCAAAGAAGGAAGCACACGAACGGCGCAGAAAGGAGGCTGCTTAGCATTCGCCGATTCGCCGGAGCAAAACTTCGGAAGCCGCTGCCTTTCGCGCCGGGTGGCCGGGCGGCGCGGAGATAAAAACCAAGGCCCCCGGCGCGCAAGTCGCTTGTTACCTGTCCTCGCCGCTCCATCGACGGAAGCATCATATTTATTACCCACGCTGCCCCGCTCTGTGCCGCTGCAGAAACACTAGGCGCAGCGCGCCCGCCCGCCCGCCCGCAACAGGACGTCGTACGTTGCGCACCGCGTGGGTGGTGACGTCTTCGAACCAGGAACCGAGAGTGGCCGACTTGTGAAGTTGGATACGAGCTGCTTGCGCCATTGCGGGAAATCGATTCTTTGTTCGCATTTTGATGGAATGCTCTCGGTTCAGATTTCGGACCACCGAGGTAGCTGATGTGTTATCGTCGGACTTGATTCAAATTTCTGAACATTATGTGTTTAAGATATGCTTTCATCCGGTGTTCTTTCACTTCATCATCAGATTTAATCTGTGATGTTATAACTTTTGCATAGATCTATGCATAACTTATATATTTATCTGCAATTGTGCTAATGAGCTAGGGTAAATGGCGATAAATCTTACCTCAACACACATTTGCCTATCAAGAAAAGAATTTAATCCTCTCAGGTGTAAAATGAAAACAGTTTTATCATTTATTTTAATGTATGGGTGAATGAATGGTGTATTTTTGAATATTGTAATATGATATATTTTTTAATATTTATTCGGTAATGTTATGTCTTCATTTCATACTTGGTGGTTTGGATAAAAGGGTGCCTTAGGCTTGCTTATTTTTTGATAAAAAATGTACAAAACCATCTTCTCTCAGAGAGAGATCAGACGTGGAAGTGAGATTCCAGTGCATCCATCAGCCTAGATAAAGACTAAAGTTATCAATTACGAAGCCATTTTAAATTGATAATCTAGGACTTCAATATTTTCGAGATTCTCAAATCATCTCTACATTTTCCTACTATGTATTCATACACTCATTCCGAATGAAAATGAACGAAGGTAATCAGCACAGAAAAAATTCATTGTGAACTAAAGCAGCTCATCGCTGCAGACTCCGGGGTTCGCCCCTTGACGACTCAATTGGGATTGACAGCAGTGTTTAATAGCCGCTGGGGCAGTGGTGCTGGAGGTTGTTGCGCACGCACTGCTCTGCTAACCTCAGGTCTGTGGCATGTCCAAAGAGCAGGTTTAATTCCAACGCATATCTGGCCTGACGAAAATATGAGTTTTATATGGTGGTAGGTTCCATAAGTTTCTGGCCTCACTAACTTCTATTTTTGATAGAAAAATATTGTATAACTTTTCAACATAATCCTCCTTTACTTCAACTCACTTTTTACATCTGTATATTAGCAGTTCTAGGCCTTTCAAAAACTACTCCGAATGTTTGTTTGTAAAATCGTCGAAAACAGCTTCTTTCATCTCACACTCGTCTGAAACCTTTCTTCCCTGGGTGCGATTCTGGTTTTTCTTTAGTTTTGATAAGTGTTGCCGTCGCTCGGTGCCTAATCTGGACTGTGGTGTGAATGGTCCAACTCTAAGGAGTTGCAAGGACCACCAAGCCATAGTCCTTCACAACATACTTTTCAATCTCAGTAATAAGCACAAGTGCGTTCTCGTGGAGAAGCTAAACACCATGATATTTCGAACATCGCATCCAACTGAAGTACCTTTCTCCACAAAACTGAATGATATGTCGGCTGTAAAGTTGTAGTAGTAAAACAATTAAAGATTATAAACTGTTCAGAAGGTTTTCTTATTGATGAGCGATATCTTGATCAGGCCGAAAACTTATGGAACCGCCTATGTAAGTGATTTTTTAAATTTTATTATTTTGTAAAAAAGTAAAATAGTCAGTGGAAATATTTTCGTCGTATTTCTATAACAAGGAGGACATTACATTTCAATTCATTTTATAACAAAGTTATTTCGATTATTTTCAAATGTCTTGGGTTTATGCATTATCTCTCGTTGAACTTTAAAAAATCAATGGTACAATTCTAATCTAGAAATCGTTATCTTTCTCAAAAAGCTATGCTTTCTGTAATGCAACATTTTTCAGAACAATAACGTTTTCGATATTCGTATGATAGATAGGAATATTTTTTAAAATATATGGCATTTGCATGAGGAGAGGCACACCCCGGATTTTTCTCAAAAGGCGAGAGGGGGCATACAAGTATAGTGTGTAGCCGAGTAGATGTTTTTGATAAACAATTTTTCATTTAAGCCTAATATAAAATGTATTTTTGTTTGTTGACTTATTGTTAATGTACTATGTTGAAAATGATATATTGATTGACTTTCGTGAGTATAGAAAATTATTATTTTGATATAGTTTTCAATACGTATCATTGACTTCTGGGAGGGGGTGTAGCCGAAGCACCATTAGCCTTCCCCCCTTGGGTGCGCCTCTTTGCATGAGTAAAAACATATTTACAAGGTAGTAAAAACGGAGAAGTCCTTGAATTGTTAAAAAAGATTTAAATTCTGGAATTGGGCATTTAAAACGTGGACGTGGCAACCCCGGTGAATCGACGCCATCACTCGCGTGCTTGCGGGCACGCGTGCGCGGGCGTGCGAATAGCATTATGGCGAAGGCGGCTGCAAACAGTCTCACTGCGCGATCGCTGGAAGCGATCTTTTGTGCCAAGAAACGACGCGCTTGTAACGATGCAAAGCAGGCGCTGCGAAATAATAGTTCCGCAGGCGAGGAATATAAAGTAGTTGCCGCCTGCTCTATGTTGCAGTGTATTTAATCTCATATATTCGGCCGAAGCTTCTGATCATACAATCGAGTAAAAAGGACCTCTTCCTATCGTTTGTGGCACTCGTCAGATGATTGAACGATTGAAACATGCAATACCTCGATGTAACGCGAAATTATTCAGTCAAATCTGATTTTATCGCGTCAGTACCTGGTTTTGGAATACAGATAGATACTGGTCTTTGTACCTACAAAACATTTGTGGCATACAAAGGGTTAGTTTTTGTAATTGTATTTCAATCCAAATATCTATTTGAATCTCATTAGTCTTGATGCTGTTGAATTAGTACCTGACGCATTATTACAGAAACAATTATACATTCAAAATGAAAATGCACTTTTCTGGCCACAGAGTTTAAAGGAATTTATCACCGTAATCAAGTAATAAAAGACACTATCAATTATTTTTATTATACAAAAATCAATTCTAATCAAATAATTTTATATTTTTATGAAGCTCATGAAAAAAGAAACATTTGAAACATTGAAACAGAAACCTTACAAACTCTTAAATCTTACAAACAGAGGAATGGTTAAATTCAGCGTTTTCCTTCGGAAAATATTCAATCTGTCTACCCACACACCTACTATTCCTCTACTCGCATTGCCCTTCGAAGTTTTCATTATTGCCTGGCAGAGAAATTCAAAATTACAAATCACAATACTGAATGCGATACAATAATAATGGCGAAATATAGGATATGTATAATAGAAAGAAGAACGTTCATTAAAAACCTTACGTTTGCATAGCCTAAAACAGAACAGAAAGCCAACTACATTTCTGGGCACCCCTTTTCCATCAAATGTTTTTTACTTGACAAATAACGCAATTATATAAATAAAACATATTACAAGGAAAATGTAACTATAACTTTCATGATACAAGTAATATATACTTCTGATTTTATGTTGAATTCAGTGGTCAGGTGGCTAGGAGAACATCTCCCCTCAATAACTTACGACAGTTCCCCAACTTGTGAAGTTAAGAGAGGGAAAATCATGGAAAATATTTACAGAAATAATATGTTTTACTACGAAAGTATACGGAGCAATTTTCAAAATTTTGGAGGATTCCATGGTCTCCCTGGGCTTTCCCTACGTACCCATCTGCGTTAAGACACTGAGGAACGTACTTGTTTGCAGTCAACAGATTATTCTTATTCTTCGTCCGATATTAACTTACGCATGCCATGTATGGATTTCAGCTGCCTCAACTACATTGAATAAGTTAAAAATCTTTCAAAACAAAATCTTAAGAATGTCTCCTGGTTTGTTAGTAGTAAGATACTTCACAACGATCTTTCAATAGAACAGATTACTTCCTTTATTTCGAAACTGGCACATAATTTCTTCAATGATTTCAATCATGTACAAGGAGCAGTCACTCATGAAATAGGAACTGATCAACCCCTACTCTCCCGCTTAAGAAACAGGCTTCCGTTTCACATTTCCCTTCAATATCTCTCCAACATTAGGTAAAGTAAGAACATTTCTTGCATTTACCTCTCTCCCATCGCATTTCCTTTCAAAACTCTGTCATCGCACACTAACAAAATTTCTAGCCGAGATTCGCCCGGTGGCCGAGATCGCTAAGACAGTAGTGTCGTAACGATGTTGGACCGAAGGATCACGGGTTCGAGTCCCGCCTCGGGCATGGTTGTATTTGTATTCACCCTTCTACCCTATCATCACCATCTCATGTCATCTTCGCAATTAACATAACGTTGGACCCAATATTAGTCGCTAATGATCTAGAAGTTGATGCGACCTTACATAAAAAAAAAGAATTCCCGCAATAATATTGGTTGAAGGTATAAGCTAATGAAATCACTATCAGAGAGGTGACAAGAAGTTACGCCATTCTTTCTTTGCTGATGCCAAGTTGATCGGTCAATCAACCGAAGAGCCTCACGGCTGATCGTTGTACTGTCTGTCAATGTAAAATAAAATGTAACAAAAAACAACAACGAAAAAGTAAATTCTTGTTTGCTGCATACATGCCATTAGTAAAAACGGTCAAAAAATATTCAGTTCCCTGTTCGTGGACATTTGTTATATAATTGCATACTCGATTGACCTAACCAAGAATAATTTCAATATTTTCCTCTTTTCATGAAACACGTTCATCCCAACTAAAGTAACGTTGTTAGCAGTTACAGAAAGATTTTTTTTCTCGGTGCACAGTTTTAAAATTAAGAATTATAAAATATATATACACATTCAAAAAAGTTTCCTGAGTGCGAGGGCGAGCGTGCCCGGAGCTACTGCCGGCGCCGCCGCGTGCGCACGGCCTCACGCGCGTGATGGCGGCGGCGCGTCGCGTGCGGCGCCGTGGTTCGCGCCCGCGCTGCGCCTCCCCCGCGATCGAGCATTAATTGACTGCAAGGCGCAATATAGAGAGGAGCCGCCCGCCCCTCCCACCCCGCCCACCTCGCCCGCTCCGCGCCGCTCGCCCGCGCGCCCGCCGAGAGATATACAGCCCGCGAGCGCTCGCTTTATTGCATTGTAATATATCAACAAACGGGCAGCAACGCCGCGGCGGCGCGGCGGAGCGCGGTGGCGTTGGCGGTGCCGGCGGCGGCGGCGGCGGAGACCGGCGCCCGCGCGAGCCCGGGAACCTCTGCCGCAATAAAAGGAGCTTGTTCCCGAATGCATTAGGCGCCGCGGCGGCGGTGGAGGAGTCATCGCGGGCGGGGCGGGGGCGGGGGCAGTGGACGCAGTGCTTCCTCCCGCGGGGGCAGGCGTTGGTGGAGGCGCTGGGGGAGGCGATGGCCGCTAGACGTTGCCTGTGGAAGCAGTGGAGAGGTGCAGTTGCAGTTGCGAAGCCGATAATGCTCTACATGGCAAAGTGACTCAGTACCGAGTCGAGCAGTCGAGAAAAGGGGCACGGAATGGGCGTTGAAACTAAGAGCAGAATGGTGGTCGATTGCACTGTGGTGTGCCAGTCTGAACGTGCCCGATTTCGGTGGCGGCGATAGAGTCCGGACGGAGAGGGCCGGACGGGTGGATCACCGGTGGCTCCTTTGAAGGCGGGGGCGTGTGCCGTTGGGGGCGAGGGCGACGGCGAGGCCCCCGCGTGCGTGCGTCCTTCGGGAAATAAAATTACGGACTCCTCCTCGCTGCGCGGAGGCCATTTTGGAGCGGCGGGCGCTCGTTAGAGTGTGGCGTGCGGGGAATACGCGCGGGGCGGGGGCGGGGCGGGGCGGGGTGGGTGGGGGTGCGGACGAAGCGTATCGAACTATCGCCGCCTCAACCCCTGATTGCGTCTTCCTCCGCGAGAGCGGGCTCGTGGCGTGGCCTCAGGCGCTTCCGTGTGGGCGCCGTGAATAAAGCACCGTGCAATGGTGATTTTACGCTTTCGTGGGATAAAGTATGTTGTCATCTAATGCAAAATTCTCTAAGTATTTTCCTCAGTTCCGTATGATTACATTCAGTGATAATGAAGGTGTGAAATCTACTGTTGGGTGGAGGGTTCTCAGAAGAGTACACTGAACTTTAGGGTTTTTGGTAAAAAGTACGCTTTAACGATCTTTTACTACATCAAATTGTTTCATCATATCATATTTATTTCTGAACATAGAAAACGTCATTTTTGTTACAACTATGAGACGCATTGCTCCAAAGGAAAAGTTTACATTGAAATTTAAGGATATAATGCTACCTATCAAAATATTCTTCTAACAATATCCCTTTTTCATGGATGAAACTTTTCGGATTGCATAAAAAATGATAAATAATTTTACTTACATATTTTGGATGATTATGTTTGATTTGAGGTGTAATGGATGCCTTCATTTATGCACCTCAAATAGTTTGTATTGTTATGAAAAATTGTTCTCAAAATAAGGAGCAATGATGATGTGTTTCATCTACACAAAGAAAAATGTAGGAGAAATTAAATAAGTGAATGGAAATTAAAATTTGAATATGGCGCCTAAGAATTGTCTTGTTGCATTGTTAAAGATGGACAGGTGATATTTTTTTGTCGCTAATGTTTTTCTCCTCAAGAAAATTACCTATTTCATACGTCACATTGACTGATACTTAAGTAATAACCGACTTACAAGAAAGGAATTTCAAAGCTCCTCCAAGCCTAAAATTATTCTAATTTCTTTTTATTTCCACAGTTTTCAGTCTGCTTTTACATGCGACAGCTGCCCATTTCTACGCTCTCATTTTTTCCATTATAGAGAGAAATTATCTTCTTTTTTTCCGCAAACGTCATGTAATTAGGTCTACCAAACACATGGTCGACGATAAGCGTTTAGCTTATATGACTATTTCTCTCCTCACACAGGAAGTAGAGAGTATGAAAAATGGAAATTCCGAGATATGAATGAAACCGACAATGTTGACTGCCAATAAAGACGTTACTATGAAAGAAGGAAACGAATAAAAGATATGGTAACTTTTGTCGACGTCTTGGAGATTCGAAGTAAACCTATACTTCAACTGACTTTTTTAGCTCGCGAAGAAAAGTTTTTCTCGATAATCGATTGAATTCAGGTCAGTTCCACTAGTTCTGTCAGTTGAGAAAATAGAGATTGATTTGTATGACTGGTATCAGACTTGCTTCCGACGTGCAGAATTATCGGCGTCGCTTTGCTTTCATGTGGAAGCGTATTACACTTTGCCCCCTGTTGATTCTTGTATATCAGCTGACACTAAATGACCATTAACAATCTAATCAGTCTAAATATGCGTAACTGAAATGCTTAACAAAGAACATATATTTTTCGTTCACTTTATCCTAGAAAATTACTGAAATAAGCATCTGAAAGAAAAATTAAATGATCAAAGAATGAAAAAAAAACGTGTTAGCCAATTTTTTAATTTTTTTGTATTAAAAATCCTAATTCGTTAGACAAACAGAAATATTTTTGTGATTTCTAAATCTCCAACAATAAGTAATAAATTCGAGTCAAGTAAAAATGGAATCTTGTTTGTTCACCGCAATACAATCGTTTTCTGCCATCTTTCTTTTTTCCATTTGCTTTTCTTGAGTTTCTCATTCTGTGAGTGTAATCTCGATTCTCTCATGTTTACTGTATCTGACCAAGCGTCATTCGTTAGTATGTGAAAGTGAAGGCGTATGAATAAATCAGTGCTGTGAAGAATTGTAGTAAAAATTAGAGTACCAATTCCTTTGTTACCCTGCGTTGTACCTCAAAATATTATTTTTTTAAATATATTATTTTCCTAGTGTTTAACTGTAGCTACTATAATGGACGCTGCATTTAATGCAAGTATGGGTATATTTTAAAATATATTGTGCAAATATTTTGTGTTGGAATGTAGAGAATACATGAAACCATCCCATAACTATGACAAAAGCATATTAAGACATTTCGATAACGTAGAATACGAAATGTACTGTTACATTCTGTATACTTGTGAGAATCTATAAGCACATTATTTCAGCACAAGAGTATCGACGTGAGTTCTGATATTGATTTTGAAGGTTAATGTGTAACTCGCACAAAAAATTACTATGTTTACAAGATGACGGGAATTCTGTTGCATTCTAACCTTCTCATCCGCGAGTGCCTATATCCGGATGGACTAAGCGTGAACTCCTTCCCAGAACGTTCGTGGAGTGCATCTGTTTTCCTCTAGACCAGTGATAGTCGCCTCGGTTACGGAGCACGTAGAGCAACGGAGCCAACTTGCGTGAGGTGCAATTGCGCCTAGCTGTGTTGCGCGCCGAGGGACCAGCCGAGGAAGAGCGCGAGAATTGGACGAACCAAAGATGGAATCATTGGGGCACTGTGATGCCCCTACTACAAACAGTATTAATTAAAACCCTACTCGTATTGCTGTGAAGTGAAATTTTAACTTAGAATAACTTTTGAGAAAACATTTTATTTGATGTTTGCACAGACACAGTAGCAATTTCTCACAGAATAATGTTAATATGAATACACTATAACATTTGCTTTCAATTATTAAAAGTTTAAATAAGTTTTAACGTTTCTTTCTGTGAACGTAAAATTCGGAGTGCAATATATTGTATTTATACCGACATTGACCCCACTCTACTAGTTCACTTTATGAGCTGTGGTATTTCTTTGATAGAGTTTCCGAGGATGATGCACCCTCTATTATTCACTCCCTTTAGCCTTGCCATGAACTGGTTGGGTCCTTCTCCTATCATTAGCTACACTCATGAGCCGTGACTACCTCCCAGATGACTACCGCCAGAATGAGGTCTACCGCCCGGATTCATTTTCGACGCGTTTTGCATCAGCCGCCCCCATAATAATTATTCCCGTTCATCGCGGTCACCATGAATGCTTCGGACGTCGTACAATGCGCACGTCGTCTGCGAAGGGAGAAGTCACGGTCGTCACTGAGGCCGTCTTTGGAACGGGACATTTCGGAAGACACCAAAAAATGATTGAAATGTTTTCCTCCGCAGAGTTCTAGTTTAGTCTATTTTTATTGATTTATTGAAGTTAACAAGATGCATGTAGTAAATAAAAACGAGGTGAAGATATGTCGCAGCTATTCATTAAATTCATAATACGCTCTAATAATAAACATCTCAACACGAAAAATAGCCACAGTTGTATCCCATACTAGCGATTTAGTAAAGGTGAGTGGACCAAAGATTGTCCAGCAATGAATCGAATGCAAACTAGTCTATGATGAGATGGTCCAGAAAATTTAGATATGTGATGCCTGTGTCACATATGGTCATATTATTCAATCATTTCTGTGCCATGTTGTTTCTTAAGAACGTTATCAGCCTTCGAAAGCGCCGCTCATATTGGCAGCACCAACAGTCATCCCCGAAGCTTACTCATGGGCAGATTTAGATCGTCAATACGTCACTAATAGTAGAAAACGAAACAATAAAACTACTGGATGTACTTTAAAATTTTGGAGGTACACATCCTTCCCCCACACACAAATCGACACCCACGATCGTAGCTATCGTAACTATAATACGCCGTTGCGTGAACGTTGTGCACATTATCCGTGGACCCCTCCCGCCATGGCGTCGCGGCGCGGCGCCTCTGAAGCCGAGCGGGCGCCGCGCCCGGCGCCGGCGTGGGCGTACGGCGTGCCTTTGTCGCTGCGGCGCCGCGCCGCCCCGCGCCGCGACGCCACCCGACGCGACGCGACGCGCCACCCCGATGGCCGCTGCTTGCGGGAGGTCTCCCGAACCGGCGGCGGCGGCAAGAGAGGTGCGGCTGCAAGGGAAGTGCTGTTTTCTACACTTGAAATGTGATTAAAAAACAGATCGAAATTATTTTTTTGTCTTAAATTTACTTTAAAGAAAATGGCAGTTACTGAAATACCCCTAAATTGTCAATATTACCTTAATAATGCGTTTACTTCATGTATATGAAGATATAGGTTCGTAACCGCTAAAAATAGTGAAGTTTCACTCAGTTTTATTTATGTTTTATTTGTTCCCAATATTTATAAATGATCAAATATTAAGCATTATGCCTCCCTGAAAGAATTTTATTAGTGTTTTCGTTCGTTATGTGAGGGAGAGAAGCGACAAAAGGAAATGATGTACTTTATTTACAATTTACTTTGACTTCGTTCTACAATTATGTTCTGTGGCCAGTTTTCTTGTTGTAGCATTGCTACAGGCATTTGCGTACACCTGTGCGAGTAAGGAATGATGATCAAAGCCGATTTGCAGCAGGGTTACTGACGTCAAGCTTTTACAGAAGGAATATTCCAACAAAGAGCATCGCGTCGGTGTTTCGATCTGGAAGTTCTTAGCATTTTGTGAAAGCTGCACGAGCGTCGAAAAGAGCGTTTACGGAGGGGCGGGCGAGTGGGCGGCGCGGGCGGGAGCGCCGTGTGGGGCCGGGCGGCGTCGGACGCGACGCTCTCCGCGGGCGCTGGGCTGCGCTGGGCGGCGCGGCGCGGCGCGGCACCTGTCCACGCGAACGGCAGGTGGCGGCGGCGGCGGCGGCAATGGCGACGGGCCGGGCTCTGGCCTCGGGACTCCGAAAGCGCTCGTTTCAGATACTTGAGGCGTAACGTAATGCGTCGCGTGCCTTCCGTGCGCAGACTTGCTCTCGCGTCGTCCTGTCGCTCCGTGGACCTTCTGCCAAAGCATGAACCCTTGACAGAGCTCAGAACATTGTTTGGACCAACTTCTCCGTCACTCAACAATATTCTCTTCCAACTAACGAGCTCTTTCAAAACTTTCATTCCCTTACTACCCACTTATTCGTTCTTACTATCCCACTTGTAATATGTCTGCCCATTTCCTCAATTTCTTGTCCTACTCTCACACCCAATCCCAGTCAGTTGTCAGACCCCTATTCCTTGTCTAATTCTTTCTTCTGCTGGCAGTTTACCCTCTGGTGTGTACTGTTTCTTACCCCTTCGTGTTTTTCTGCTCCTTATTCACCTCCCTTTCTCTTTCCGTGCGTAGCTCCACCAACTCACCCAAGCACCCGGTCCGGTGCTCGCGCCTCTCTCCGGCCCTCCCCGCCACTCCTTCCCCGCCCACCAGCCCGCCCACGTCGCCCTCACCCGCCTCCTCGCCCTCCTCCTTCTCTCACCTCCCTCCTCTCCTCCCGGGCGGCGGAGGCGGCGGCGGCAAGAAAGCCTCATCGGCGAACGCGCCGGCCGCGATAAATTGTGGCGGACAATGGCGGCTGTCGCGGGCGAGGTGCCGGGTTCGTCCTTCTGCGGGCGAGGCCGCCCGACCGCCGGACAAAGCGCGCCCGCCGCCCGCCGCCGCCCACCGCCGCCACCGCCGCCGCCACCAGCCGGACCTCCCTCGGCGTCTACCCCGCCGCCGCGCCGCCCGGCGGGCGAGCGTGGGCGAAGCCACACGCCCTACGACTCGACGCACCGCTACCAGGTGGACCCGCGCCGACATCCCGAGGCCCGACGCTACCGCAGTCAGCGGCCCCTCCGAACGAGTCAATTTGTATTCGCTGCTGTCGGTGCGTTTTTATGACCGCTGCCTTCATGCTTTCAAAGTTTTATGCTATGAAAACGTACCTTGTCGATTAGTGTTTGGTCCGTTCTACAACCCGGCAGGGGAGTATCATCATGGAAATAGTTTCCTGCGTGTTTAAACTCCAATACGTGTATTTGTGTTTTCTCTGGGCCTACAAATTTCTTCTTCTGCAGTATTCTGAACTGCAAAGGATCCTCTGGAATACAAATAGTCCTCATGAGCGTACGCTAGGTGGACAGTGCATTAACTTCGCAGCGGCTGTGATGCACTTCACATCACACTAACATAATGATCTCGTTTTTGAATTTTCTCATGTGGTATTCATTAAAAATAACGGAAGAATGACAAAATGCGCTCTCGAAAGCCATGCAGTTTCCAATATGACACTCTTGGCACCGCTATAGTTACAAGGTTTTTAAAACTTTTAAATAACAACTTGCGTAACCACGAAATTCTGCTAAGAAATGTTATTTAAGATACTATAAATATTGCTATTTTATAGAAATATAACATATTTTGAAATCGTTTATTATTATTTATGAATTTTACATCCGATGTTTTGACATTAAATGGAATATTGTTTGTAAGAAAATATAACGAATTAGTTTTATTTGTTTTAACCAAGTAACAAATTAACTGATAGATGACATAGATACTGATGCGAGTCCTCTTGTTATTCTTAATGCGAGTCCCTCTATTCACGGCTCTGTATAGTGCCGTTGCCTATTGGAAACGTACTAAAATAGTATATCTTTGTAAGTTGTAAGTTCGCTTTGTAAGTTCGCAGACCAATCAAGTCCTAGTGCCTTCATATTCACTTGACTTGTTGCAGAACAATCTGCCATTAGTGTGAACAGTGAAAAGCAAAGTGTTTTCAACTGGTTATTTTCAGTTTTCTGATTTCGCTACATCGGTAGGTCTTCTAAACATTACATTATTTTTGAGGGGAAATTACAAGCATTGATGTAGAGTAATGTAATTTATTTTACTTGGCTTGTAAAAATGTTATGTTTTTTTTTTTAATGTAAACACGCTTGTGGCTAACCCGAGCCTCCCGAAGGTTCCTAAAATGGGCCCCAATATTCCGTGAAGTAAAATAAAAACAATTAAGGTATTTGGCCCTCCTGATAACTGAGTCTAAAAAAAGCAAAATCCTATTCTGGAGCTTGTCAGTTCGAAGGGGCGGAAATAAAAAAGGGGTCAAGAGACAATTTCAAATTTAATTCCAGAAAAGTCGAAAAAAGAGAGATTTAAGAAAATTCTTACGTTAACCAAAAGAAAAATTTCATCTCCAGCGTGAAATGGAACAACATCTCACTCTTACGAATTGGAAGTTCTCCCAGGGATATCTTCCCTCCAAGGTCTAAATGATACAGAGTAGAATACGTGCAAGTCATATGAGACTATTTCTTATGTATAAGATGTTAAACTTTTAGTGTTATAAAATTATACTGAGTTTAATCTATTTGCAGTTTTTTAATTTATTTTGACCCATTTCTTGAAACGTTGGTGGTAAGGTGTGTGTGTGTGTGGGGGGGGGGGCTCACATTAGGAAAACTTGATTAAAAATCCACAAAATGTAATGTTTATGAAAAATTATTTTATTCTTAAACTACTTGGCCAATAATTTTAAGTATAATGTAACATTTGTATTCCTAAGTAAGAATTGCAAATATTTTGATTTAATTGTGCAGAAAACTGGATTTAAAAATTTTCGAAAACAAAATGGGGGCATGGGGAAGGGTACTTTCCTCTAATTATCCTGTTTGTTTTCCATTGTCGTTAAGAAAAGAAACAAACTCGTGATTCTCATCCATCCAATTATTTTCATTACCTCATTATCGATTACTAAATTAACGTTATAGAAGGAATAATTTTTTTAAAGATGAAAATACAATGGTTTAATTTAAGATCACAGCGCGGGATCTAAGACGAGAATTAAATATCTCGTACACCCTTCAATACTACCGTGCGATAGAATCATTTCATTTCATCATCGGGAATTTAATCATCGGGAAATTTCTGCCCGTATCCAAGAATCACTCACAAGCATTTTTCACGAAAAGCGCCCTGCGATCTTCTTCCTGGCCGCTTCATTAGAAGCGCCTCATCATTTGCTTTCCTCATTGCCCCTCTTGGAAGCTGCGCTCTTCTCGGATTCTCCTTTCAAGAGTCGGCTCGGGACCGCAACAGCAACAGCTACTACTGCAACGGCAGCATACGTCTGTCCTTTGCGGCGGCGGAGGCCACGTTGCGGCTTTCCCGGATTTCCACGTCTCTCTGCCCTGCCCACCCCACCCCCCGGCGAAGCCGTCACCGCCTCCTCTGGCCGTCTGCCGCCTTTTCCCGCGCTGCCTCCGCCAACGCCGTCCATGCGGCTCCCTCTATTCCATACCACCCCGCCACGCTTTCATCGCCAACATCATCATCATCATCATCGTCAGCTCTGCTGCCTCGCTGACATTCCATCCCTACCGCTAGCGCTGCCACTTCCGCCATCGACGTCCCCAAGTCACCGTGCCCGCCCCTCCTAGTCATTGCCGCTAAGTCAGCCATCGCCGTCTCGCCGCCGCGAGGCGTGTTTGAGTTTTTTGCGCAACCTTGGTCCTAAGACAAACGCTCCTGTTGACTGCGGCCGCCAAAGCCTCTTAAGTCCGCGCGCGCGGCGCACTCTGCTATTGATGTTGGTGACGTCACGGCGCGGTCGCTCCGCGAGCCCGCGCGAGGGGTTGCGGCGGCGGGTGAGGGCGGGGGGGGAGGGGGTAGAGTGGAGTGGCGCGGGACAGCGGTGACGAAGCGACATGCACGACCGGCATGGTTCTGCCCTTTAAAATGTCAACATGTGATATTGTGTTTTGTGTTTGCGATTGGGTTAAACACTTGGACTTCCTTCTGATACGGCGATTCAAAAAGTAAAGTGCAGCCCCCGTCTTCGGTTCTTGTGAATTTTATTGACAAGTTCTAAACCACCTTTACATTTTTATAGTAAAACAATATAGAAGATATTGTAAGACGCAAGTGATGTGAATTGCATGTAAATCGCAAGAGATGTGAAAATAAATTATCTTACAATCTACCTGAATGGATTTCTTTAATTATATTACGACGAAAAATGCAATTGTGTTCGCAAAGAAGTTTTCACTGGCTCGTATACGTACGGAGCAATGGACTTAGTAAAATACCGCTGAAAATTGATTTCCACATATTAACAGATAGTATGATTGGAGGTCCCCTGATATCAATAAGTTTTTTTTAAAAGTCTGTTCATCTGTGAACAACACGAGTGTCTAAACCGATAGGCATTTTCCAAAATGAATACTGTCCGATCGATCTGGTCTGACTAGAAGCCCTGAGGATTTAAAACGAATTCTTTAAATTTAGGGGAACTTCACTTGAAGCCCCTGGGACATTTTCAATTATTTAAAAAAAGCTCCACATTTCTTCTTTGGATTTCTTTTAGATTAGAGTAAAATACAATATAAAAATGGCATAGGTAATATTTTTATTGTTAACTCTGAATTTTCGAAGATTGCAAAAATTTTAAAAAATTGAAGTTTGAAACATTATTGAAAATAGAGTTTTTTTCTTCAATTGGTTTTCCACAATCAGTTCTTTATTTGATGACATATACATTTTTTGAAAAATTAGTAGATTTCGCCTAATTCTGGATGAAATATAATCAATTTTAAAAACAAGATTTTCTCAAAAACTGATATATTTTTTTCTGTAAACTTTTTGGACGGATAGAGCTAAATTTTCTTAATTACAAGGCATCAAACACATTTTCATGTATCCTTATTATTTTTTGAAAATGTTACAAATGTATTTTTAATAAACCTCAATTCATTATTATTTGTGTCATAGACATTTGTATTATTTTTGCTTTTGATTACAAGTGTTCCAATGATTTCTCGAGAGTTTTCTCAAAAACTCAATACTTTTCTGTAAAAATGAGCTCAAAATTGGGTATGTTTAGTAACTCTCAATGACATTTTCTCAACAAAAAATGGCTGTCAATGGAAATTTTCTTTTAGAACTAAGTTTTACTCTTCAATAATATTATCAAAGACATATTTCTGTTCTACATTTAGATGACCAAAAAATTGAGAAAATATGGGAAAAATGTAGGTTTATTTTATAAAACCGTATTTCCCTAATTTGAATATCACATGAAAGTAAAATAAACGGTTGTGTGAACTGATATTTGTTTTAAATATCAATTTATACTTTTTTGCAGTTGGTTAATTTTGAGAAAATTGTTCATTACTGAGTGCGATCCTGATAAAGTTTGATGCTTAAGAAACGTGTCTGCATTTTGCTCGAAAACAAATGATGTCAAAGTAATTAAAATACATAACATGTAAGTAATTAAAACACATGATGCAAAGAACATTAAACGTTGCATTTGCATAAAAGGTCAGTTTTAGTTAAATTATTAGTTCTATCAAATTATTATACTGCATAATCATAAAAATGTTTACAAAAAGCCCTATCGAGTGAGTTGGCGTCGTGATCCCGGTGAATTCAAGTACGTGGACATCAAGGCTGTGGGTTCGGTACCCGTGCAAGGCATAAAAGTTTTCATTTGTATTCGTGGCGTGGGGGTCATTCCGAGTCTCTCGTGTGTCATAATCTCTTGGGATAAAACTGCCTGCAGTCGTTGTGTGTAATTAACGAAGCGGATTCTTGCACCTAGGACAATGGCACGAGCACCCGAATGAGTTAAAGGGATACCACAGGTGCAGGGCCAAGAATGGCCTATGTGATGTTCGGGGAGTTCGATTTTTCTCTTCGCTGGGAATATCCCCAGAGGAGTGATAGGTTCCGCGCAAAGCTCTCGTTGTTTTTTCGGTGACAGCAGATGGCAGCTGGGAAGAGGATGCAGTAAAACTGAAAAGGTAGCCCACATGCAAGAGAATACGAAATTATCAAGAACGGGAAAGTCTGTGACACTCTGTTACACAATTAGTTGATGAATTAGCTTACAATGCAATGTCAGTTCACAGTGTTTACACCTTGCTAATAATCCAATAATAATTGCTAATATTCACTAAAAATAAAAATTTAAAATGTATACCCATTGTGTTAAGTGAAAGTTCTCAGTACTAAATGAAACACAACGGCAAATGCAGAAGAATAGTAATCAGTCTTAAGATTTTGAATTTGTAACATTGATTACGTTACAGGAAGGTAACGTTCCTACAAGAGAAAATAAATGCATAGTGTGAGGACATTCACATTTTAGAAATGTAGTTACTATTTCTGTAGTGGGGAAGTTATTTTTAATTTCCGAACATGTCTCCCGAAACATTTTACTTACAAAATGATTGAAAAAGAAAATACAAATATATTTGCTTGAATTGCTTTGATGTTATTTGCATTATGTGAATGGTGGATTTAAAAGGCAGAGGGCATAGAGTAAATTGCATGTAAATACAGAAACCAATTTTGTATGTTTATGGCAGGTCAGAGAAAATTACTGTAATTAAGTAAATGAAGGTAGAGGGGTTTAAACCAATATCTTGTTTTTAAAACCATGGTATCCGAACGTGAAATTATTTTATCCTAAATTTTTCTTCAACACTGTTAATTTCTTATAAAGTTAAATAGTACAAAATTGTTTTGAATTATTAATAACATTATTTTACCCGATTACACTGAAAAAAGTATATTTTAACTAAGTTTTCGTACATTTCTTTTTATATTTCAACAACAAAATGCGACCCAACATAGTTTGAATGCACATTTAATTTATGAATACGTTTCGTTATTACCTTGTAGCAGGAACACGTTTTTAAAAGCAGCTTAATCCTGTTATGATAAATTGGCTTTGTGATACAGTGTATGCGGATAGACGTTGGGAAGAACAAAGGGAATGCGTAAGCTATTTTTTGAGCTGTAGCAGCCAGAAGCACCACAAACCCCATCGAAGAGATGCGGTCGCCAGCCGCAATCCCCTGATCCTCGACGCACGCTCGCTCGCCCGGGAGTTGGCCGCGGGGGCGGGGGCGGCGGAGACAGCGGGTAGCGAGGGCTCGCCGCTCTCCCGGGGGTGCTGCGTGGCGGAGGGTTCGTGGGGGCAGCGTTGTCAGCCGTCACTCGCTCGTCTGTCTTGCGCTCTCGCCCTCCCGGTTTAGGAGTTAGGCGGAAAGCTGAATAAAAGAACGCTCCGCAGGAAGATCGTTTGTCTGACACTGACCTGCCAACACAGCGGAGTTAGGAGAAATGTTTAGTTGTTTTTTTTTATTTGAACTTGAAGGCTTACAGCATTAATGTAAGAATTACAATTTCCAAAAACTCTGTCTCCATTTTATCATTAATAACACAGTTATCAGAAAATATATTTGAAATAAATCCAATTTATTAATTGATACAAATTGTTTAAAGCATTAGTCAAGGCCAGGATAGGATTAATTGAAGGCAATGCAAGAACACCTGATCTCCTTCGTTGTTTTCAGAAAAAACATTATAATGTTCTGATACTACTGGTGGATAAAGGTAGATACATTTTGAACACAGTTTTTTACATGTTTTTACCGAAATGGAATATCTAAATTCTGTGTGTTAACATACTTGGTTCTGCAAAGTTGTTTGAACCTGTTAACTTAGTTTTGATAACCGACGTGTTACATGTTATATGTTGATATGTTATTGCCATGACCTACTTACTTGTTTATTCATAAAGTACGCTTCTTCTCTAAAGCATTTTATATTCATATACACTTCTCACAACCTATGTCACTTTTTTGTACCTATTTTCAAACGGAATATTAAATTCATTAAAAATAATTGCTTCTCGTTTTGTTCTCAGCGAACAATGAATTGTTTCTCGCATTTTACTGTAAAAATTAAAAATAATAACCCTCGATTACAAGAAAGTTTATTGAATTCGATACTTTTAAGTAACTAAAAAAAACATCCGTGTTTTGAGCTGCAACAGAGTTTAGTAATTGTAAATATTGTGTTCCGACAGAAATGGAACGTATGCTGACCTTAAATATGATATGTTTGATTATTAATTTTCTCTTGAAAATATAACATCTATGTCCATCTATGTTTAGTAACAATCGATTTCCATTTTCTAAAACATTTATTTATTTATTGATATTTATATCAACATTTATTTTTTTGTCCACGAATAGTTCACCTTGGACCACGCGTGCCACAATTTCACCCTTCATTTACCGGGACTCAATTTCATTATTTCGGTAGTAAGTGCATGTAATTTTTATTAAGAGATCAGCATTTAGCTCGATCCTATTTGTATTCCAAAGAATTCTTAGTCCTGGGGCTATGGAATATGAAATGATGATGGTAGTGAGGGTGACAGGATGACACACACATACAGACAAACACAAACCTTCCCGAGGTGGATCTTGAACCCGCGATCGTTCCGTCCGAGATCGCCACGACACTACTGGCTTTGCGATCTCGGCTATCCGGAACGCTCATTTACTTTTACTATCATTATTACTATTAATTTTTAAGATGACTTTAAAATAGTTCTGATGAGTAACCATGTGATTTATATTTTACAGTTTTTGCGTACAATGTGAGCAGGATCACCATGAAAAGTACAGTAGTTTGGGACCATTGTTTTCAATAAACGAACATTTAAGAAAAACACAACATAGTTTTTATTTTCTCCTACATGAACGTATACACAGAGCAATATACATAGACTAGAGAAAGTTGTGTAATGCTGCGGAAAATCGATTTCGAGATTTCAACAGAAAAGTTGAAACGGAAACGGTTTTGGGGTTCCCTGATACGAAAAAAATGTTTCTGTTCAAAAGTTTGTCCGTCCGTCTGTGAACAATACTAGCGCCTAAAATTCGTAGGATTTTTTCCAAAATGGATATTCGCCCTGTCGATGTGGCCCCACTCAAAGTTTCGCGATTTTCAAAAACTTTCTTAAAATTTTTGGGGTACTTTACATGAAGCTTCTGAGGCATTTTTGAAATTTTCTCAAAAATGGTTCCAAATGCTTTCTTTAAATTTTTTGTAGGAATAGAGTAAAATACACTTACGTCTGTTTTTCACTATTAACTCTGAATTTTCGAAAATTGCCAAAGGTTGAAATATTTTCGGCGTCTTTTTACAACTACAAAATCGAAAATAGAAAATTGTTCTTCGAATGAAATTTCTTCTCCATAATAAGTTCTTGCATTGAGATAATGCACATTTTGTTTGTTGAAAATTTTAGTAGTTTTCACGTAATATTGTGTGAAATGTGCGCAATATTTAAAAAAATATCATAAACAAACTTCTCAAACTTCTCTTTTTCTTCTTTTGATAGGGATGGTGCAAAATGAACTGTATCAGATGACGTAAACGCGATTTTGCTCTATTCTTTTGTATTTGTTTTTCAAAAATTACACAATGTTTTGACATCTCTCTCACGTCGTTAATATTTCCACTAACAGGGATTTGTTTACATTATTGAATTTATTAAAACAAGTGCTTTAAATTATGTCTGCTAAAGTTTCTCGAAAATTCAAGTTTTCTGTGAAAAAGAACTCAAAATTCCGCATTTTCAAAAATGCTCAAACGCCATTTTCGCAAACACAGTTCCAAACTTAAAAAAAACTTTTTGCACAGATAGTGCTAAATATACTGTATAAGATGACATAAAACAATTTTCCTGTATCGTTTTGTTGTTGTTTTTTTTATTACGCAAATGAATTTTTGGGGGGGAGGGGAATATCGCTCACGTTGTTAATATGCAATTTCCAGCGATTTGTATACATTATTGCTTTGTGAATGGAAATGTTGCAAATGACTTCCAATGAATTTTGCCGAAATCCAAAAGTTATCCATGTAAAAGAGTAATCCTTGAAAAAGAGTAAATTTCGTATTTACAGTAACGCTTAAAATACATTTTCTTAAAAACGGCTCCGAATTTTCCAACAAAAATTTCCATATAGGACGAGGTTTTACAATTCTTTAATATTCTTAAAGTAATATTTATGTTCTACCATTAGGAAAACGAAAACTTGAGATTTTTGTTTTAAAAAAAATGAAATTATAAAATTAAGTAGTACGGAAAAGGCTGAGGCTTTTTTCTTAAATAATTTTAACTCTTTAATAGACTAAGTTATTATTAGTACTCGTAAGTCAATAGATCAAGTATTATGCCTATATAGTCTGGTTTAAGTCTGGTTTAATGGGTATGGACAGTGAAAAAAAAAATCTTTACTACATAGAGAAATCGGAAATAAATGTTGGATATAAGCTACGCAAGTGCTACTTCCACTACTGATTATATTTTAATTATTTTTCAACCGCACTTTCTTTGGAAAGAAAACCGCACGAGATAATAGTTTTAAACTTGAATATAAAGCACGAGTTGCCATGACCGTCCTCCTGTTAATCTGTATGTTACTGCATTCTTCGTTTGATGGACCTGTTCTGCTTCTTGTGTATGCGTGAGGCGGTGCGTATATGGGCGCATGAGTGTTTATGAATTTGTTACGTATGTATGTGAATGTCAATAAACAAACGAAGATGAGAACGGATTATCTCAAATGAACGGTACATTTTCACCTCTTCTGAGTGAACTTATCACAATTTCATCATTATCACAGCACAATACTCGAACATGTGATCAGCTGTCTTGTTTCGCAAATGTATCTAGTAGATTCATCTTGAAGCAAGTTCCCGTCATTCTCGCTAGCGCCCATGTGCCTGTTGGGCGCTGGTGGCGCGGGCGGTGCGGTACGAGTCTCAAAGACCCTCTGTCGCCGAAACACGGTTCGGGAACTCGAACAAGGGACGAGCGCGGGAATTAAAATGCTACCGCCGCGCGTTGGGGCCAGGGGCGTCCACTCGCCAGGTTGCAGCGCCGCCTTTTCTGCCTCACGGGCCCTTTGTCTACCCAGGAGGAATATAGGACGGGGTGGTTTGCATTTTCACATACATAGTTTTTGCTCTAATAATTATTTATTGTGAACATGCATTAGTTTACTTGAGATATGAGTTGCGTTCTTGTATTACTTAAAGTGAATATTTTGACTCGGATACTAAAAATATGAACGTAAACCCATCACAAAAGAATCCAGTTATGGTTCGTTTCAATCCCACTGAAATATTATTCTCATAAACAACATAGGAAAGGAAAATTATGTATAATAGATAGATTTATTATTAATTCTGCAATTAAGTTTGAGGGCTTGGTGGCAGAATTTACTAATTTAACATTACATAACTTAACAGTTTTACAAAATTTACAAACTTTACAAATTCACGTGAACATTTCACCGTGCGAGCTTTCGTAGCACTCCACTTGACCACACTTCACCGCACTGTTTATCACTAAGCTGTAATGTCTTTCTTACAAACTTTTTCCTCAACTTCACAACGCCACTACACTGCACTCCTCTCCACTGCACTGCACGTTACTGCTCATAATTAATAATAATAATAATAATAATAATAATAATAATAATACAACTTACTTTACATAACAGACTAGTAATTTAATAATATTAAACATATTTGTATTGCACTTATCAACATCTAGGGAACTAATTTACTTTTAGATTTACTCAAGCTTTGAGGAAAGGGATCAAAGATTGTCCAGTCTCTAATAGTTCGATTCGCGAATGAAATTCGATTCGTCTTACTTTATCGTTTTACTTTTGAAATATGGCGCAAGAAATTGTCAGATGTTACTTGGTGTAATTGTGATTTTTACATGTTTGATGCAGACATCAATATGAATTATTTTCTATAAATATTTAAGAAAAATTTAGTATTTTATTTCAAAGTAGACGGTGAGATTTTTCGTGGTGGTGAATTTATTTTATTTACGGTAAAGTACCTCCAATATTTTGTATTACGCCTCTCTTCCAATTTGCTAGTCCGAATGCTGCATTTAATTTTGTAACATGAGTTCACATATTAAGAAGTGTGAAATTACAAATTACGATAATGGATTTTCACGAACAGCTATTTTTGTAATTTTTCATTAGCTTCTATTAATCTCAAACTGATAGCATATTTATAATAAATTATTCTGCAAATGGAATAATGAAATATAAATCCATTTATTAAATATTCCAATTTAGCTCGTTATTATAACTTGATACAATAGGATTAACTCACGTTGTTCGATGCTGTACAAAGAATGCCAACAGTTTATTATAATTTAAAACGTGCTTTTTAGAGAATCGTAAGGAAAGGTTTTCCCCAATTCAAAGAAACTTTTTGACATTTATATCTCTAACTTAATATCAACTGTCCTGCTTTGGAAAGTAAAATTGGAAATTACATTAAGATTCAAATTTCCAATTCAATGCGAGAATAAAATTCAATCAAAAATACTCAATTGCAATACTTGAAATATTGTTTTTGTTTCTAATGTTAATATCAATGGAATAATAGTTTAGCAATAAAAATGAAACTTACTCCTGTATTTTCTAGTCTCTAAAGCTTTCGAATAATTCTAAACTAATTTAATTTGACGCAAGATATTCACGATTTTTTAAATAAATTAAAAATATAAGCTTTTATTTAAACTAGAAATTGAACCTTTTGTAGTAGCATCGATCACAAAATATTTATTTTCGATAATTGGCTGGAAGAATAATGCCTAATAATGTATAATACATTTATTACACTTATTTTCATAATTTATTTCAGTTTTATTGCACGAAATAAATGGGTACAAATGATTTATTGTATCTTTGATGTTGTCAATTTAATGTGCTCAAAATTTCAACGTATCGTTAAAGCTGATGAAAATCTTGCGAGCCATTCTTTATGAGATATGTTTTTGTTTTAAAGCTTGTGACTACAGCGACATCAAATGCTCATGAAGAACACAAGCGATACCTGTTTTTTCTAGTTCGTTGCATTCATATTCGGTATATTAAGCTCAGATGTTCATAATAGCACAGTGCGCTGTCATTAAAATAAATGTCGGCATATGCAAATCTTTTTACAATCCCTTTGTATTTATCATGTGCGTGCATGGACAATAGCTATTGAGGTCCAGCCAACAAATTTATTTACCAACTCGACAGAGCAGTGAATTATTGAGAATCATAAAACTTTGTAAAGGAAAATATATGGAGCGGTCATTCACAGAAGAACATCGAAAAGTATAAAGTGTTTCTTGCTGACTCCCCAGGTTTCGAAACTTCAGCTCTTAGTCTCTTTTCCAAATGGTTTATTAAAAAGTTATAGCTTTACTAGACATATATTAATCCCGTGAGATTTTTTTGTACATGATAAATCATTTAACCCTTACTTTTAATATTAGGGTTTATTAAATGTTGTAGTAGATATCATATTTGGTTATTGAATAAAACCATTTTGTAAAACTAATTTTCACATCCAGAAATACTTCAGTGATTCAATATGCCAAGCACAAGAATCGTAGGCTAAGGATTAAATTTTATTTACATTTTCCGGAACAGTAAACACTTAAAATAGAAATAACATTTTCATCGAATATAAGTATTCTTTGTATTATTATTCTAGTTTGTATTTTACAATAAATAACAGCTTACTTTTACCGCCCAATGGTTCACAGTATTTTGTATCTCAGTGTATTTAAAAGCGAGTATTACTTCCCTCCACATGAAACTAATGAATATGGAGTTTCAATAATCTGCTCTTCGAGGATTCCTATGAATATATAAGTGGTAAGGCCAGTACATTAATGTAGTAGTTTTGTGAGTATATTACATACTTTACATATCTTATTAATATATCATATTATTTATAATGTATCACTACGATTGGGGCTTACGGGACAGTCACTCCAGAATCTTCAGAGGAATGCTGCCTTTTGGGAAGAAATGCCAGCCGAAGTCGGTAGAAAAACTTGTCTTGCAGTCGAAACTAAATGGTCGCCACTCGAATGCAAAGCGGTTCCTCTCGTTGCCGTATCAGTAATTATGGTGTCTTTCAATTTTTTTCTCTATCAACTTTTCTTGTAATTTTTTCCTCGTTTTGTCACCATTTTATTTCTACCATTTTTATTTTATTTGTGTTTAAAATATTAATTGAACCTGATCTATAGTCGAGTTTCAGGCTACATTAAACCTGAGGATCTCGTATGGTAATTTCTAACAATTCGGATTTCAACGAAACCAACAAAGTGGATAAATACTTGCTTTGACAATTTTTTAATCCAAGATGACGGTTGAGCTGTCAAAGAATGTACTTACGAAGAGAACAAATCATGAAATGGCGGTAGATATTCAAATTAAAATAAATGAAATTTGAAGTATTTTACGTTAGTGCGAGAATCTACTTGGTTAGGCAGTTTTTACTATTAATGCAGTTACCAAACAGTAACATGAAAATGACCGAGCTGGTTTACAGAACGTGGTTGGTAAAATAATATCTGGTATTTTTCTCTCACTCTTGCCCTTGCCAACATAAATTGCAACGAACTAAAGTAATTTTATTTACATTTAAATATGCCACGTTTTGACAAGCGTTTTGAACTCTAGTACATGAAAATACTTTTTGGCTGCTACTCATCATCCCTAATTTTTTTTCATATTCTCAACGAAATCTAGAATTATTTCTCTGTCGTACTTCTTTTTCAACCAGCACGATCATGCATTTTAAAAATTTTATACATTAAGTCATTACACGCTGTCATTCCTACTTCATTGCTCTCACCCCTACTCAATTATTTTGATTTTCTGACTCTTCACATTTCTCCTTGCTTTCACCTCTGCTATCTATGTATCAACCTACTAATGTGTTTTCACTGAAACACACAACTGCCAAACTGATACCAATTTTTCCATCTCTTACTCATGTTTTGATTATCGTTCTCTCTTTCATTTCCCATCTTTTGCTATTCCTTCTTCGACCTTTCTTCGCCATTCCCTTCACCTGCCGTTCTCCCTCTGCCCGTTCCTCCCGGCCAGTGGCCCGGGCGCGACGACCTCCGCACAAGCGCAATTTACGTTTTTCAAAATACACATCGGGATAATTGGACACCCGGATAATCGGACTGCGGATAACCGACGATCCACTGCATACGTGCTTCGCCTGCTGTGGCCCCCGGGGGGGGGGGGAGATTCGCCGGGACCCGGCAGCGGGCGGCGCCTGCGGGAGTGTCTTGTCACCACCGTCTCCGCCACCGCCAACACCTACACAATAATCACCGCCTTTAGCTCAGCCAAATCACCTAGTACAATCCGCTCTTTTCCTATTATTAGCAACCATCTCAGTTCACAGCTCGACTTCCAACACTATCATTTCCAATTAAATCATTGCCATCTGGAACGCTTCATCAGCAACAAAACCAATACCGTTCCACACAGTCACCGTCATCGTTATCCCCAATCCTAACACCCCCATCATCATCATCACCAGCACCACCATAAACGGTACAGCTACCACCGCCGAAAATGACACTACCATCATTTTATCCTCTACGACCACACCCACCGAAACCAGTACTACCACAACCATCCCCTCCACCACTTCCAACACCACGCCCACCACCAGCACCATCCCGTCGCCACCGTCCGCCCGGAGGCAGGGCCTTTCACCCCGCGCGGCCGGCGCCGCGCCGTGCTGAGCGGCGCTCCCGCATTCCTTTGTCCGGCGTCGCCGCCGCCGCCGCCGCCGGCGCTTTCCTGCTTCTAGAAAGAAGCGTCGCCCCCGACGCCTCCGACGCGTCGCAGTTGGCGATTCCTCGCGGCCGCCAGCGCGCTTCCGCGTCCGCCTCGAGCCGCGCCCCCGCGCTCAACAGAAGCCGCACCGGTCAGGGCCCTGCGGTGCTCTCCGTAAATGATGTATACAGATTTTTTTCTACTCCCATTGTATAATGCTGTCATTTGATAGCTGCAACCAGTTGCATAATGATAGCCATTTCGATACAGTTTTCAATTGCTCTTCTTATAATATATTATGTTATTTTATAGTACAGAAGGATGTTTCCAAAAAATTAAATTGTATATCAATATCATTCGGTAATAGAAGCATCGATATTTGAGGTTTAATAAAATTATGGTATTGGCATTTCACCTGCTGTATGGATTGTTTCCGAATATGGTAACGCAGGTATCGCAACATCCCTACGCACTTACTCAGGGCGGGTCTGTCCCACCAATGCCTACCTCTTCCCGAAGGTCACCTGACATCCCTAATTTATGGATACGTGAATCTGAAAGAGAAAAATGTTAAATGAAATGTTTATGTTAAAACAACAATTTACTGTTTTTCTTCTGTCGATGCTCTCATTTTAATTCGGTTCTCCTAGTTTAGAGACTCATGATTGATTTAGCTTCTGTAAGACAGCTGACAACAGGAGTCTATGATGAATGAAGGTGTAATGATAAATGCCTCATTCATCCACTGAATAAATTAGAATCTGAACATGGTTGGAACTTTTGACGCCTCCGATGGGGAATGAATATTAGCAAACTGCAGTGAGAATGAAACGTTTAGAAAATAAGAGAGAAAATTGATTGCAGGTATTAATTTTCCAGCCCCGAGTTAATAGCTGCGATTGATTGGATAAGGAAATGTTGGCTATTGTTATGATGGATTACGGAATATCAGAGTTTGTAGAAAATTGCTTTGTTTATGGACGAAAACCTTTTTTTGTGTGTACATGTTGTAAAACCTCCCAGAGATTTAGTGAACCCATTTTCATTGAAAAGCAAGATAATGGAATGTTTTCCGAATGTTATAGTGAATGTTACACAATTTATTATCCGTGTATATTATACATCAGTTGATTCTATATTTTACTTAGAAAAATAATGTTAACTTCTCAAATTTAACAAATACCTTTATAGAAAATGTCTGCAAAATTCTATTATTTATTCGAGGATTTATTTTTATAACAAAATTTCATAATTGAGAAATTAAGTCGTATTGTACTTCACTCGTAGCGTTGTTAAAGGAGCTTCACTGCTGGGCGAGGGCAAAACGTGATATCCGGCGAGTTGATCATGCTTGGTTCTCTGCCATGAGGGCTGAAACGTGCCCCAGGGCTTGTGTTAACACTGCTAGCGCGCTCAAATTTTCTCCAAGGCGTTACCGATTATAAAGTGACTCAGGTGATGTTAACTTTCTTGTGCATTGTGTTTAAGATCTGATAAGGATCCGTAGTCGTAAAAGATTTCATTCAGCCGTACGGGTACACTAACGTGCTAACGATTCCATGCAATAACACGTGTAGTGATGACCTTGTGTTAGCATGACTGAACTTTTTCTCTTTGCTAAGAGTTTCGTTTGGGTCAATTTTTCTCACGTTATCAAGTATGCTGTCATGCACAATTTCTCTTTTACGTAGAATTAATTCCGAGATTGTTGCAGGTTTTACATTATAAAAATTATGAGAGGAAAAAATTAGTACTTACTGTGTGAACCTTGTTATTAATATCGTAGGATGATTTTCTCGTGTTAATATTGAATAATTTATTTTATTTTTACTTCAGAAGAGTTTATCATTGTGCATATTTTTTTCTTGGAATAACATATTGAATTCTGCGAGAAAATGATTAGTAAGACCTTGTGAATACGATTAAAAACAAACCCCCAAAAATCTAAATTATATTTCCAGTGAATCAGCAGCTTGAAGCCATTAATCATCACTCATTAGCATTCCTTCGTGATCAGTGCACCTCCTGCACAACAGAACTCCACGACTGTCACTACAAGAAGCTGTCAAAAGAGGGGCCGGCCCGTAAAGTATACCCACCCGAAATTGAAAAATTAGACGCGCTTAATTACCGGAGATTTCACATTAACATGGTAGATTTATCGAATTGTTTTCCGTGAAACATCCGGGAGGCGGATCCAACGACTACCTGCTCGTTGGCGCCAGGCCCTGCAGAGGGCCCCGTCCACATCAACCCAGCGCTTCCTCGCCACTGGAGGGCCACAGCGTCCACGAAAATAAGAAGAATAAAATAAGAATTAATAACAAACGAACTGCCGGGCTGGACAGGTGAGATGAGTAGGCCATACAGAAAACCTCGAGGCGAAGGGTAGGGGATTCGCATCCTGTTGTAGTCGTAGATGCTTGTCTATTGCATTCGTATGTCGCGAGGGCGCCGCGCGTGACTGCTGACTCCAGAGCCCACTAGTTTGCAATTGCCTGGTGTAGGGTTCGAGATACTGTTATTTTTGGATGAAGGAGCTGATGGCAATTGACTTCCTTTGGGAAAAACGTTAACACTAAGAAACATAACATAAATATATTATGTAGCTCTTACCATTACATACGCTAGTTAGCTGGCCTTTTATTTAACATAATAATAATTATTATTATTAGAGTTAGTCTTTATTATGTCAAAAATAATTACAAATACGAGTTTCAATGCTCTAAATTCTTGTTCTTGCTGCTTACAATCGTATAAAGCATTGACTGGTTTATATTAAAAATTCGTCTTGCTGTGTAGTAGGGAACTAAAAACTAATAATAACAACCTTGAAATCCACTTGATACGCGTAGTGAAAATGCGATTGTTTGGAGCCGGTTGGAGCCACTTGTCCGTCCGGGCCAGGCCAGGCGCCGAGGCGGCCGCGTGCTGGCCGGTCGGGTCGGCGGACCGGCGGCGCCGCCCGCCCAGCCGCCCGCCCGTCCGCCCGCCCGCTCGACCGGCCGGCCGGCGGCCGCGCCGAGCGCTCCCACCACCGCCCCGCCCCCGCCCCCGCCCCCGCTCCGCCCCTCGCCGCCGGCGGGTAATGGCGGGTAATGAGGCCCCGGCGCCGGCCGCCGTCGACAGCGAGTTTTTGTGCCTGTTGGTTTTTCAAATCGCTCGTTCCCCCGGGGGCGTGAAATTTTCACACCGAATTTGTAAGGAGAGTTTGCTTTTTGAATTAATTTTCTCTTGAAGGTATTAATTTAGTTTTTTAAACAAAAAACCAAAACAAATTCTGGCCCCCGCTCCAGCCTCCCCGCGTACCGAGGCGCTTGCTCGTGGCACGTCCAATCTCGTTTCCCGGCCCGCGCGCAGCCTGATTATCTCCACGGAGGCGGCGGGGGGGTGGGGGGGGTCACGCGGGGGGCCGACTCTTTCGCATGCACGGCGCCTCCACGCGAGCGCGTCTTACGACGATCCGTGTTGGCCCTGCCGCCTGGGAAAGCCTCCCTCGCAGGCGGCGCTGCGCTTCCTGCATTCTTGCTTCTTCTGTGGTTTTAACGAATGTTTCAGCCGGACGCGTAACTACTCGTTGGACATGGGAACGTCTTCTGCGCGTTAGAAATGGGTGAGAGTGGGATGAGAGTAGTAAGTGCATGAAACATTAAATTATGCCGTTGTGAGATTTGCAATTCTTTCGTGGGAGATTCCGACCTCCGAGGACGATTGTGCGTTAACTCAACATTACTTGAATCTTACAGTCAGCATTCATAAAGACCCAAACCAAATAGTAAATATTGGATCATAAAACTGCTGTAATCTTCAGAACATGTGTTGTTAGAAAATATTTTTAATATTTTTTAAAAGGAAAATATTTTTAAAAAAATAATACTTTAGTGATTTTCTTCCTGGTCGTATGGTTGCGACGAACCAACTTCGGTTAGTCTGGATGGGTTATCTATGCCGTGTATGATACGATGACGTTTATCTTCTGCGAATGCAACGTGCGAGCACATCGCCCTTCAAGGAACAAAGCCGCGTAGTTGCCACGGCGGACAATGTCAATGCCATTGTCTGCGGCGTGATTTAGCCGGTATTGTTTCTTCATCGATATAGCGTGCCGCCAGGGTCATGCTCGCGGACTGGTGTGTTTGTTGGTCGTCAAGGACCGTGGGTAGGATGAGGGTGACAAAATGGCGATGAAAATTTGACAATGCTCTGCCTGAACGCGAGACTGCGTTCTAATTTACGACTTTACTACCATGGCTGAAGGATAGGGATATTGTATGCAAGATAGAAAAACTTCTAAAAATATTATCTTCTATGCATTTTGTAGAATACACAATATCACTCGAAAGTTTATAGGGTTTAGGATGAGTAATAAGGTTAGTAGGTGTTCAAACTGTATTCCTTTGCAAACAACATGAAAATGGAAAACCCCTTCGAATATTTCTAAACGTTAAAGAATTATTAATAATTCATACTAAACTTCCCTGATACTTCTGACAAGCAAATTTGTAAGAACCTACAGTGAAATTATAGGAAGAATTGAAGAAATACAATAATTCAAAAATTCGTTGTGTCCTGTTTTTAGAACATGATTTTTCTGTTATTTATTTTCAAGCATTTTTCACAATGTTTTGAGAATGGAGTCTGATTCAGTGCTCACTGCTCTGCAGTTTTATGTGAAGCTGATTTGAGTCCGTTGAAAGGGATTTGTTTCTGTGAGTGAGTGATGTAAAAGGCAATGCGAAGACAATGAAGCCGTTTTATTCATACCCATAAATTGTTTAGTAGCATACGATATTTAAGAACAGCCTAAGGAGCGCAGAGTAGGACAAATCATAATCAAATAACGTACTATGATTATAAATTAAATCCATTATTATTTTACATTTCAATAAGAGGGAAGTGCGTATTTTGTTTACGTCCACGGTAGCGGGCAAGTACCTCTCAGCCCCTTCACCCTTTGGCTCTGTCTCTGTGCCGTACGCCGTGTGATTATCCAATGACCGGAAGACCGATATTTTATTTTCTCTGCCACGACATGCTTTCTTCTCGAGTTACGCGTGCCTCTGACCGGGAGGTTCAGGGGTTCGAGTCCAGACGATGGCAGGATTTTCGACACTAGCGGGATAGCTATGTCGGGTTCTGTCGCTGTCTGAAAGAGAATTCTAACGGCCAGCTGCTGTGATCGGTAGTTTTCCGTGGTTTCACCGGTAAATAACAGGCGAATGCCGGAGCAGTACTCTAACAAACGGGCCACGGACCGCGCGAGAACTTTTCTTCCAATTCCTTGTCTTCCCTTCACCCCTTACACACACTTACACTTACATGCACTGCACTACCACATATGCCGAGTGACCGATCGGGAGCTAGGAGCTTGTCCCGGCTAGGGCGGTGCTCTGCTTGTGGGAGATCCCTGGTTGGGGAAAACCCGGCTAGCCGACGGAAGGTAGGCGCCGGATCTCGCCATCCAGCGGGACAAGATCATCGCCACCTCCCGAGTAAAAAGCATACATAACATTGAAGGGACTAATGACCTTAGTACTTGACGCGCCCGCAATCATTAACAATCAATCATTCAATCATCTCGAATTCCGCGTGCGTTACAGCGTCAGTCTGGTTTCTGGGGCGATGGGAAGCATGAAGACATCAATCCAGGGTAACGAGGGGCAGCGAGCGGTCTTTGCCTGGCGAGCAAAGGCCGGCCAGCGGTCTGCGGCAGCGCGCGTGGCTGTCGTGTGGGACGCGCGGGGCTGCGGTTCGTGTCAATGACTGATGCGTATCTTGGAGGCAGCTCGGGGCGCCGCGCCCCGCGCCCCGCGCCAGCGCCCGCTTTGTTCCCTGGCGCTCCGAACGCAGCTCCTCCTCCTCCGAGAAGGGGTGGCTGGGGGCGGGCGTGCTTGTTGCGGTTAGATAGAATCGGGAGAGACTGTGTGTCCCCTGTCTGATGACAGGAGAATCCATAAATCTCGAGCCCCTCTTGCGGTTCCTTTATCGGTTCTCGTTCTTTCTGAGCTTCGTTGTTCGTTAATTTCGTTTATCGAGTTAGAAGTGGGTCGGATCGCCGTGTTATTTTGTTGGAGGAACAAATGTGGAGTCTAATTTTCTGTCTTAGTAACAATGGGAGGGCTTGTGATTCCTTTGTCAGATTCCCAGGAGATTGATAATGGAATTTAGTTTCTTTCTATGTCCATATAAAGAAGTCAGGGTTAAATTTAAGAACAACAATGCTACTTTACACCTTCAAGAAAAGAATTGAAGAAAAAGTCAATTATTAAGTAAGTGTAAAGTATTTGTATTCAGATAACAGGTTTTTCCTCATGTGATCAATGTAAAGCGGATGATGTGAGTTGTTTAAATGGCATTTCATCATGTCTTCTCTCTCATTAATGAAGCGATCTATTCCAAGAGTACTGTGGAATAAGTATCGTTATTTTTGCTTGACAATTCTATCATTCTTCTTTCACCTGAAACGCCATAGAGCATGAGAGCATGTGTAAACGAAGACTACTATAAAGCATTTACTAAAGTGATTTATACTAAATGAAAATTTTGTATCAGTATGAAGGGGAGCGCAGAATTGGATATTGCGCATTAATTGGCACAATAACCCAGTGCCAGCTGTAGAGCATGGGCCATTGGCGCAGAGCTGGAGGGACGGTGGCGTGGGACCCGGGGCGCTGTCCGGTGGAAGGTCAACGCCGGCGCCGCGCCGCGAAGCGCCAGGCCGTCCTCCGCCCGTCCTCCGCCCGCCCTCCGCCCGTCCTCTGCCCGCCGCGCCCGCGCCCGGGGCCGCGCATGCTTCGCCCGGCGGGCGCCTCGCCTCGCCCGCCCCGCCTCGCCTCTCCCCGCCCCGTCTCGCCCCGCCTCGGCCCGCCTCGCCCCGCTGCCCGGACTCCGCGCCGGGCGCTCGCCTCCTCCGCGTCTCGCGCGCGGCGGCGTCGGCGCGCGGGTGGCCGGCGGGGGCGGCGGAGGAGGCGGAGGCGGCGGGCGCCGGGGGCGGCGGAGCCTGCACGAACGCGGGGAGGGGTCTGCGCCGTGTGGCAAGCAAATTACAGGTTACGAGTAGCCCGTACAAATTACGGTTTACCTCACCCGGCTCATTGAGGGGCGCGGGCGGGGCGGGGCGGGGCAGGGGCAGCGAGCCCGGGGCGGGCGGGGCGGGGCGGCGGGGGCGCGGGCGCGGGCGATATTTCAGCGCTTATCTGCGCCCAGCAGATGTATTAATCCGGCGCGCGAGTCGACCGCCCTCCGCCCTATCAATAACCGATGCTGAATCTATTATCGGGAGATCCACTTTTATTTAGAATTGCTAATTCGCTGGTCGAGCCGAGTCGGGCGCGCTGTCGCCCGCGGAGTATGTAGGTCGCGGGGCGCGCCACGCCGCGCCGTCAACAGGTTGGGCCACCTGCGGGGAGGGGAGGGGTGGGGGAGGGGGCGGGAGCGTCCGCGACCCCGCCACGCCCCACCACGCCCTGCCCCGCCCGCGCGCCTGCCCCGCGCCGGGACGCGCCCCACGATGACTGTCGGCTGCTGGGAGCTGGCCATGCGTTGCATGTTGTTGTGCACTGTGGAGAACCCGGATGAAGACAACGTATTAACATCCAGTCTGGTCGTCTGGGATGAGTTTATCAATAGGAGCTTACCTCTTCTGAAGGGCATACTCTTAACATAAACTTAGAACATATTATTATTCTAATTACTGTATTGTTACCGTCATAAAAATAAATATACGAAGGACCCAGACGAAAAATTTCATTAATTGAAATGTGAACTTGTGTCCAGGAACTGTCAAGCCAATGCTTGATAGACCATTAACAACTAAGCTGCGGATTTTTGCCGATTTTTGTTCTTCAATTAACACTGCAGTATTTCAGGTTACTTATTCATTTTGAACCATTAGTATATTATATTTCAATACACCTAATACTTGAAAATTAATAAGTAAACCAAAATACCACGTTTTTAATTGAAGGATAGAAATCGGCAAATAGGCAAAAATCCGCAGCTTATTAATAACCATTAAAATATGAAATGAATAAAATGATCATAGTGTTGAAGTTGAAGTTGAAGTTTTCTGAAAGAATGTTGAGTATTTTTTGTTTAATTGCACATTCATATATAAGAAAGAATGTAATGAAGTGCCAAACATGGGTAAACAACACATGTTAGAACGTTTTCCAAGCGCATGTGTGGTAACACTCATATATATTATTCGGGGGCAACGACGGACTCCTGCCTTGTGTTTTTCTTCTCTATCTTTATGTAAGAACTTACTGTTTCAACGTTGAAGATTTATTATCAAAACTTTTCCTAACCCTAATGATACTTTCTGATTTCAAAGCTTATCCGATGTTTACAATACAATTACCAAGTCTCCATACGCAATAGGTTTGTGGGAACTCCTGTTTTCTTATGGCCAAGTCAGCCCACAAACACTTCCCAATTGTATTGTTGTAATTGATTGTAATATTAATTGTTAAATACATGCAGCAGTACTTCTTAATCACATACAATTTCCCTTCAATTACAATTGCAACCCAGAATAAATTCTGGGTTCTCCGTGGACCAGAATCCGCCCCCCTCGATTGGTGTTCTCCAGGCACCAGAATGGCTCTGGTGCTGGTGACGAGAGGCGGTCGGGCACAGACGTGTGGGCGCTGCGCTGCTGTCGGCGGGCGGAGCTGCCGTTGGGCTCCTGGCTGGTTGCTCTCGTACCTGCTTACCGTTCGCCGCGGCGCCCCACCCTCCTTCATGCTCTCTCTGTTCCCTGCTTAACCTTCTCCACTCTCGCCACAACTGGCACTTCTAGGCAGGCTAAGCCCCCGCCACTCGATCGCCAGCGTTTCCCCTTGTTCCTTCTATTGGCCTATTCTTATCTTTTTGCTTTCTTCGATTATTCTCCCCGTCTCAGCTCTCCCTCTGAGTTATCATCGCTTCTCCGTCTCCATTGCCTTGCCTACCACGTTTCATAGGTGTCCCACCACATCACGTATTCCCCCGAGGGCTTTCCTTTTCTGCTGATTCGGCCTATCATCCTTGGACTGCCTTTTTCTTCCCTCCCCTTTGATCTCCTTTTCCCGTTCCCTTATCCGCTTAAAAAGGTGGATCGTCGCCCGCGGCGCTCGAGGCGCGCGCCCAAAGGAAGAGGCGGGCGGCGCGCGCTCCCGCACACCTCGCGATTGTCGCCAGCGGCAGCCAGGGCGCCTTTGAGGCAGGTTGGGAGCGCGAGTGGGCAGGGCGCGAGATGCAGGGGCGGGGGCGGGACGGAAGCGGGAGCAAGGGGCGTGGGGCACGGCGCAGGGGGCGGGATGCTCAAGGCAGGGAGTCGGGAAGTAGGAGGTGGGGTGAAGGGGCGTGGGCGGGGTGAAGGAGTGTAGGGGATGGGGTGCAGGGAGTGGGGAGGTTTCGAGGGGAGGAGACGAGTAGCAAAGTGAAGGAGCGGGGTGCTGGGGCGTAGGCCAGGAGCCGGGGTGCACAGGCCAGAGTCGGGATGCAGGAGGTGGGACGCAGGGTCGTGGACGGGGTGAGGGATTGGGATACAAAAACTGGGTGTAGAGGATGGGTGCAGAGAGCGTGGCGGAGGAGGTGCAGTGCGGAGGGCGGGGTGCCAACGCGGGACCCTGCCTTCACGCGTTTATTCGAGACCTATGGCTCTTCCCGATCTTGGCGAAAAAGAAACAAAAAAATCGAAAATCGCGGTGCGCTGTTGTCACACCGGCCGTGGACTGCCAAACCACTAAGCAACACATCGTTGTTTTTTTTTTCTGGCCAGTCTTGCACGATTATGTACGAAGCTAAGGGAATGTTGCCGAGATAATTAACGTTAATCCTGGTGTATGAAGTGTTGAAGTATTCCAGGCACGGATTCGTGAACATGGATGTGTTTTCTTTCGAAGCCGCAATGTGTGTTTTCGTAGCCGCAAGACACCTTAAGAATAGACCGCAAATGTGATTTCGAATTACTGCTCGACATGTTTTGCCGTCTCGCTCTAGCAATCGTGCGTCTCCTTTTTACGACGGAGCCCCCGAATTCGTTTGGATGCAGCGCGGGCCGCGCCGCCGGAGCCCACGAATCCGAGCGCGGTCGCCTGCACGTGACGGGCGCGGGGCGTCGCGACGCCGCCTGCGCCCGCGCCGGCGCGGCGCCGCTCGTAAACACAGGAGCTGCCAGCGCGCACCGCCCGGCGCGGCTCCGCGGCCGCGGGCGCGACCGGCACGTTCGCTCACGGCGCCGCGCCGTCACTCGGAGAGATACAACATCCACCTCCAGCACACCGATGTTTTTATACAATCGTTGATGGATTTAACATGAATGTTTTGAAGCCGATGTGTTTTCACATCGATGACATAAACCGGATGTTTTTAACATCAATGTTTTGTAGCTGATATTTTTAAAAGTCTGTGTTTTGAAGCCGATGTTTTTAGCATCGAGGTTTTTAACGTCAATGTTTTAACATCGATGTTTTGAAGATTGTTTTTCAAAACGATGTTTTCTGTTCGATGTTTTTACTTATTTGATATTTTGTTTTTAAATGAAGAATAATCGTAACAAAATCCTGTAATAATTCACAAATATCCAAAAATTGAAGATTCTTTCGACGAAATTGACCAATGGTCAAAATATCAGATTATAAATGCTTGATTAAATGTGCTGAAAGTTTTTTATTGTTTTGTTTTGCCAATTTTTAAATAAAATGAATCAACGCGATCATCCTCAAATTATATCCCTTCCCCCTTCCGCGTCAACATTGGATGGTTTCTAATGAAGTTTTAAAAACATTGATGTTTATAAACACGAAAGATTTTGCTGCGGCGATGTTTTATTACCATCGATGATTTATTTCTGGATGCCGATGTGTAGAAACGCTGACGTTTTGATGGAGCAGTGGCCCTGCAGTCGCCCCCTCGCCGAGGCGCGGATGCGGCGCCCTGTGCCCCGGCTGGCTACCGAGGTGACCCTTCGGGAGGAGGCCAGAGTTCTCATCCTAGTCACTCCCGTTTCCCCTGCTTCTCATTTCGACATTGCCTCGCTAACAGTAATATCTAACTGGCATATCCACGGGCAGAACTAGTGGAGGTGGGGGGCTCGTGGGAACTTAATCACCACCTTCTACAAGAAGCCGAACACATAGCTTTATTATATTTCTTATCAATTTAAAATGAAGATAAAAAAGAATAATTAAATTATATACATTTTTGGTAGTGCGGTTCTATTAAATCTTACAAATTAATTAGTTCACATTATTATAAATGAACGATTAGGAAATACATTCATATTTTTTGTATTTCATGTTGGCATACAATAATTATCTACATTAAGGTTAACAATACTATTCTTAAACACGTAAAAAAGAGGGAAGAAACTTTGATATCCAATTTCTTGTTCTGGGACTGTTTTAAATCATTGATACGGACAATGACTTCCTTTAACAATGACGTTATACTTCAAATAGTGCCGATTATCATTCAATATGTCACTTCCATACCTAATAAATAACTACAAATTAATAAGAAGTTTCCATGAATAAATTAAAGATAAATGCTAAAATATTTATTAGAAAATATCAAGTGGGTTAGACCTTACACCCATATCCACCGAGCCTCCTCCCAAGGTCAATTCCTGGTTTCCCCAGTGACTTCTACTCGATAGCTCATGGACCATCCTTGGATAGGTCTATAGTCTCAGATACAGGGCATGTACTTTCAGGTGCATGGCCGGCGCGTTAATATTATCCCCTCAACTTCCTTTAAAAGTTAACATTTTCATTGCTCACGAATTTTCTTTTTACATTACAGGACTACTCACTGTTTACCCATTCTAATCTATGTAGATTTCAATTTCACCTTATTAGCTGTTTCATGCTCACCGTGTGTTAGAAATTCTCTTCCTTACCTTCTAATTTTCCCATCTCATTTCGCTCTCCGCATTGCGACCACGACTTCTCTCCGCGCCGCCGCCTCTTCATTCTCGCATCCCCCTCGCGGCTCAGCGTCGCCCCCGCCGCCCCCACCGCCCCCACCGCCGCCGCCTCGCTTGCTCATTCCGGCGCCGTGCGCGCTATCGTCCGCCCCATCTGTGGCTGCGTACGTGAAGTGAAACATTTTTTGGAGCCGTCCCGACTTTCCGAGAGATTCCGACGGTATTCCCCACTTTAATTAGGCGATAAGCATCTTTTTTTCCAGTTTTACATACGACGGCCGCACCGCGCCGCGTCACGGCGGGGACGGCGGCGGCGGCGGCGGCGATGGCAGTCGCTGGTTCCCAGGCCCCCGGGGGGCTCGCGCGCGACGCGTCGTCACCCGCACGGAGAGCCATCCCCGCCCCCGCCCCGCCCCACCCCGCCCCCGCCGCCGCCGCGGGGCCGTTCCATAACTCTCGGCCTGACCTGCCTCGGCCCGCGTCGCGCATACAGAGGCGAGCAGGCGCAGGGCACCGCAAGGCGGCGACGCGCCGAGCCGAGCCGAGCCGCGGCCGCGCTGCTGCTGCTGCTGCTGCTGCTGCTGCTCCTGCCGACTGGAGCAAGCGGCTGCGGAATCCTAGCGGGAAAGGGGAGTTGGCGAGAACGGGGGTTAGCGGCGGCTGAGTGCGGCCAGCACCAGGAAGTGGAATCGGAGCTGCCTTCTCGGTGCAACCGGCGCGGCGCCGCTCGAGATGCTTCTGGCCTGTTCTCGTGCGCGACCACTTATCTAGAACCACGCGGGTGACGCAGATGAGTGCCAGATTTTCCGACAACTGCGCAATTAATAGACAGTCAATACTGCATCACGAGTCCTCTGGATTATCTTGCAAAAAGATCTAGATGGAAACGTTGCTAGGCAGTTACAATAACCACTATTGAAATGATCGTATTTGCGACAGAATTGATAACCATATCTGGAGCAGAAGCGTATGTATGTGAAGGATGAAAGAGATTGTAGAGCGATAGACTGTTCATAACAAATACGACGGATAAGATAACATCTACAATACTAAAAATTCTACTTTTTCTCTTTTTCGAATAGACATTTCCTGATTGTGAGAGATGGAAAGCTGATTGTTGAGGCGTAGTTAGGTCATGGGAGTAAGGAATCCCGAAATGCCCCCGCAAACGCGGAAGCCAATGACACCTTGAATTGCTGAATACACAGTGACGGGCTGGTTTCTCTCGTGGGTCACTCGCGGAATTTCTCTCTCCTGGGTCCTCTCAGCGACCCAATGAGATGCGGTGCACGTGCGAAACGTTGCGGAGAGTTATGACAGCGAAGAAACCTGCAATTTGTTCAAGCCCTCTACTTTCAGGTAACAAAGACGTGAATTCTGGTTTAGATCTTATTGTTAGACAACTTTTCTCATTTCCTAAACGACACGCACGTGGTGCACATGAAACTTCCTGCTGTTTTTAGCGAAGCCTAAGAAAGGAGCATATCCACGATACGCAAGATGACCATCAGATTTTTCTGTATTTGTGAATTTTTAAAGAGAGTGGTACATTATAAAGGATTAACTCTAATGGGAAGAAGCATAGAAATTAGAAGTGAATACTCTTTGTGTTGATAATATTGGATATATTTAATCATGCATCCGGTCCGTTATAATTACTTATAATCGTAATTTGGGGATTGAAAACTCATTAAATCGGCACGTTTACCAGATAAACTGCTTTTTGCTTCATAACTGCATTAAACGTATCAGTCTCATTCGCAATGAGAACTTATTTATCTGAATAAAAAGAACCTAGCGTTCCTGTCTGTGACTTCCCCGCCACCTCTCACAGGTGTGAATTGCTCCTCACATACACATACCACACCACTCCACACACACACACACACACACATACATTCACGCACGCACACACATACGCACACGTATGTACGCACAATGGTGGGTATCCTCAATTATTAAAAATGACCTCCTGTCTTATTAGCAAATTAGAGTATTGACTCATATGAGTCTCATATAATATCTTCATTCCATATTTTTCTGCCTCGTATCTGTCTCTCTCACTTTCTGCTGGATAGTGTATCTCTTTTCTTCTCTGTTGCTTATCTTCTTTCTTGCACATTCATTGCACGCTCACTCATGTTCACAAACACACGTGTATTCTCAGAACATTGTAAGCATGACGAGCGAGCAAGAAACTGCCTGAAAGTCGGAGCACTCTCTATGCGTGGGGCGCTCCAATTAAGTGGTATCTCTTCTGCGCCTAGAGTCGGAATGAACTGAAATCGAGTGCACGTCCGCGCGCGGCTCGCGCCGACCGCGTCCGGAGGCTTTAATTTCCCTATCGGCCGAGATATCACGTCGGCGCCCGGCGGCGGGCAGGAGGGCAGGTGCCTTCACTGCGGCGGCGGCGGCAGCGCGGTCTTCACGGAACCGCGGAAAAACTGGCGTCCCCTCGCACTCCCCGGCCCCGCCGCCCCCCTCGCGCAGCCGTCTTCTCTTCGCCGGCGGCACGTGCGGTTTTTACGGCGCTCGCCACCGCGAGCCCCGCCACTCCCCGCCACACCGCGCCACACCGCGCCGACCTCCGGCATCGCCCCGTCGCCGCGACTCAGCCAGCCATCCCGCCACATCTTGTTCCTCCGTCCCGCCCCGCCCCGCCGCCACATGTCGTGTCAGGTCTCATCTCGTCCCTCCACCTGCTCTCCGTCCCATGTTGCCCCGACCAGTCCCGACCCTTATTCCGCCCCCTGTTCCCGTCCCGTACCGCATCGTCTCGATTCGTTCCATTCCGCCCACCCCGCCATGCCCAGTCCTACTCGGTCCCGCCCTTCACCTTGACCTTCCACGCCCTACTCTGCACCGGCCCGCTCCGTTCCACCTTTCTAATAAGCACCACCCTGTCTTTCCCCGCTGCCGCTGTCCGTTATCCAAGTCCCGACTGATGTCCCGCCTCTCTCCCTGCCTTGCGCTGTCCTGCTCCGATGCAACGTTGCTCCGCCCCACCGTCCCGACGTCCGCGCGCACACACAAACACACACACACACACACACACACGGGCGCGATGTCGCTTTCTGCGAACGCGCGCCCTGCTCCTCGGCGGCGCCCCGTGCACCACGCGCGTGAGAACGGCGCGTTCGTGGACCGCGCGCGGGACGCGGCGCGCATACGCCGCCCGACGCACGTTGCCGCGGCGGCGGCGCGGGACACGTGTTCCGCGGTGCGGGCAGGCGTGTAAGCGAGCTTTTCTTGCGTTCTGCGCGCTCGGCTTTTGCCGGCGACGCGTGCGTTTGCGGGCAATTAGACTCCTGCCGGCAATCGTATGAGGCGAAGGAGGTTCACGTCTGTGTTCTTTTTTTGAAACATGTGCTTTTGTGTTCGTATGTGTAAGTAAAAAGGCAATTGCTTCTGTAGATATTTGAATAATAAATCGTTCATTGCTACAAAAAATATCAGCATTAAAAGGTAGTTGCAATCATATTATGCAAGTGTCACTTTCATGTGGCTTTTATTATTCTTTATTCTCTAATGTTACTTTAACAGATCCTATTTAACTTCTTGTGAAAAGGTTCTTTAAATGGCTTTGACTTTTCATACATGGACAAAATGTAAATCAGTGCGAGAAATTCACAATTAATTAATGAGCTTTCAATATGATGTATCAAATAAATCGAATACCATTCAAAATCAATATATCATCCAAATATTTGAATTTGAGCATTAATATCAAAGAATTGTTGCATTATGTCTTAAGAGTATATTTTTATACCGATTTTTAAAACAATATCAAAGTGATTATTAGGAATTATGAGTATGCGAGGAGCATGTAACTATAACGTTTATCTCATATCCCTCTTCATCCTCAAATTTGGGGTATGTTTGAGGTAGGCAATCATTGTGTATTTTTAAGTTTACCACTGAAGACATCGCGTTGTCCAGTGCATCTCGTTTGTAAGCGATTCGTCGCTGCATTCGGCGCGTATGGAGCCTAAGGGCGGAGGGCGCGGGGGCGAAGGGGGCGCCGTGAACAGCAGGGCATGCGAGCGAGGGGCAGGGTGGTGCAGGGCATGGCTGCGTCGGCGTCGCCGCTGCCGACAGGCAGGCAGGAGGGCGGGCGGGCGAGCGAGCGAGCGAGCGCGCTTTGTTTCCCTGGCGTGCGGCGGCCGCCCCGCGCCGCGCCACGCCGCGCCGCTCCACGCCGCGCCGCTCCACGCCGGCCGCGATTGTGAAACGACGCGACGCGTTACGTAAAAGGGGGCGGGAGGGCTTGAGGGAGACGGCGACGGCGACGAGCGGGGAACGCCATGCGAGGGACCGAGACGGCGACAGCGAGGAGGACAGAGGGGGCGAGAGAGATGGAGAAGAAAAAAGGAGCACCTCAGCCGCGCGATCAAAGGGCCCGAACGGCGGCGGCGGCGGCGGCCCGCGCAACCGGCGACCCGCGACGCCGCCGCCGCCAGCGTGTCGCCGCCCGCGCCGCGCCGCTGCGTGCCGTCGCGTGCCGGCCCCACACGCGCGTCGGGGCGCGCTCTCGTTCCATTATCGCGTTACGTTTGGCGGCAGGGCCAGTCGAAGCGCGGGCCCCCGACCGCCGCTGCGCCCGCCGCTGCCGGCGATGCTTACGGCGATGCCCCAGATTCGACACGGATATCGAGCACAACGCGCTCGCTTCAGGTGATGGAGTTAATGGCGCTTTCTGCCTCTCATGCCGACCACGTCATGCCTCGCAGTAAACTTTGTAGCTTCAACTTGACGATTCTCCCCCAGACAATAGCAAGTTGGGTTAAATACTGAAAATGTTGAGCACTTTTTTCGGCTACTGTTCATTCGAGTGGCAAATGCGGTTAAGCGGCTACAAAGGATAATACCTTCCAGTAAATTGTACGTTTCTTCTTCCGTAAATTCGACGACCAACTCTGCCGGCATCGCCACTTCCCTGGTGACCCTTCAAGTCTCTCCGTGCGCGGCATCATCGTAGCACATCTGCCGGAGTTATCGTTACCATCATCTCAGTAACCACTACCATTGTCCCTGATTGTCACCGTGCCCCCCCTCCCGGGCCGGCGTGATGGCATAACGGCGCCGGCGTGGCAGCCGAACTCGTTCGTCCGAGCGAGACCTGGGCGGGCGGTGACAATCAGCGCGGCCAGATGGCTATCGCGACGGCGCCGCTGTCCGCACTTCCGATAGATCGCTATCAGCCCCGTCTTATTGTTTGGAATTGCCGCTCGCCTCCGTGGCCCGGATCCGCGGCGGCGGCCGGGCGCACCTGCGGCCGCAGGGAAAAACGTGCCTCGCCACCGGAGGCCTTGGAGGGGGCGGGCCCTGGCATGGGACTGCTTAAGCTCAGCAGAATTGAGCTGCCAAGTTGTATTGGAAGGTGTATTTAAGATTTAGGTAGTTTTGAGTAGAAATGCTAAAGTAGGGGGCGCTAATAAGATAGCGCACATAATGCCATATCATTAAGTGTGTTCGATTTTGTGATAGCTATGTTTGTTGTTCGTGATGCACAAAAAGTCAACACTATATTCGTTATCAATGAATTATTATATACAACGGCTTTGATTCGAATAGATATAATGTATCATAACAAAATTAATTCGAATTAATAAATTGTGAAACTCAACTTACGAAATCCTCTTTTTATTTTCATCTTAGCACTAAAATATGTCATGAAATATGAACTGGCATTATCCACGACCGCTTTGATTCCAATAGACGTAATGTATCATAACAAAATTAATTCGAATTAATTGAAAATGAAATTCAACTTATCTTGTTTTATTTTCATCTTATCACTAAAATATGGTCTTTCTTTCCTCAAATATTTCCGCTCCATTAACGACGTTTTTACAGAATTTTTCATATAACCAATGAACTACTTAGTCATTAAAAATTGTAGATGGCATCAGAAAGTCATCATCATTGTAACGTCATCAGAATATTACAGGAGACTTTAATTTTCTGAAATGTAGAATTTATTCGGTTTGAAATTTAGGAATCAGCGTCATTATTATTATTATTATTATTATTATTATTATTATTATTATTATTATTATTATTGTTATTATTATCGCTGAGTTCTTTGAATAGAAAAAATGCAGCGTTCGTTCGCCCCTGCAGAAACAGAAACTTGTCCTATCTTTCCGGTGGCAAGGGCCTACCTGCAGCTTGTGCGGCGCGGGCGACGCGCGGGGCGATAAGCCATCGTTATCGATGGGTGCTTAGCCGTGGAGGAGGTTCGCGGATTCTCGAGTCCAAGAGGTTCTTTCGCTCGCTGAACGGCCATCGTGAGAACGCTGAGGTATCTTGGCCGCTGAGTAAACAATCTTATCCAGCAGCTGTTGAGGAGTTTGACCTGGAATGCACGCGAACCCCCAGCAATTTGTGTTGCTACTGAAGTAGCAAGTAGCAACACAGTCCGAACTGTGTATTAAACACGGGAGTGTGAGAAACGTGCCCGAGTAGGTAGGTAAGGGAGCAAGGTATAATATATGGACAATACTGTTAATCAACATTTTCAATATTTAATTTAATTACCTCATGAATAATATATTTTTTTACATCAAAACATTATTTTACCAAATACATCATTCCATGTCTAAATTACAGTTCGTATACGAAAATGAACTTTTGACATAAAGTTCTATATTAGTTGCAAGGAATATAAAATAGTAGATTTTCTATTTTCAATGGACTTTTAATTGTTTTATGGATGTTTCAATAACAATACATAAAAAAATCTGTAAGTTTTTTCTGTACTATTTCAATACAAATGATTGGTGTATATCCTGTAGCCACGTACGTGCTGAATGTATGAACTGTTACTCAGGATCAAACTCCTTAATAGCGGGTTTCTGATTTGCAGAGATCGGTAGCAAATAACGGTACCTGGAACAGACGACCACCAGTTTCACCATTCACAAATCGCATACGTTACCATGAGCAACAACCGTATGTGGTAGTCTGACGAACTTCAGCCGCGAAGGAAGGCAAGAAATAGGAGAGGACAGGAGAGGCAGTTCCAGTGGCCAAGAGGTGGATTCGGCTCCCCGCCGCGTGGGTCCAGTCCTCCCCCTCCCCCTCCCCCCCTCCCTTGGCGCTGGGCGGGCGACGGAGTGCGAGGAGCGCGGCGCGGGCTCAAAGCGCGACATAAAGATGTCCGCGGGAGCCGCATTTTTACTTGAAGGACTCTCATCAAAAAGCGTTTCATTCGCGTCGCCGCCGCCGAGAAATAACCGAAGCGCATCCATACGTATACACAGCGTCGCGCCGACGCGCCGCGACGTGGCGATCGCCGCGCCGGCGGGCGGCGGTGGCGGCGGCAAAACCGCGCCGGCCTCCGCCCGCCCTTTTTGCCCTCCGCCGCCCCGCCACCGCCAGGGCACGCACGGACGCGCGCCGGCTTTGGGGCCGATTCCACGCTCGTCGCTAGCGCTTTGTTTTTTCTTTGCTTCTTTTTTGACCCTTAATTTGGAATTATTTTCGTAAATTGGGCGTGATCGATTTAGACCACATTCAATTTTTACGGATTACGGAATGTTTCTTGTAGTTTAGTTAAGATGGTCGAAAATGGATCTCTGGCATTGTGAAGATGTAACGCTAGAATTCATTACACCTAAATGAAGATGAACAGGAAGCTATAATCGTTAAGTACGATGCAGATTGTTAGAGGAGTGTATGATGTAAACGATAAATATTGTTTGCATGTCATATTTCAAAACATCGTTTCTGTTTTCTTCGTTTTCTTTGCTTTGTTATTTCAAATTAATATTCTTGCTTCTATTGAATATTTTCTCTTAGAATAAGTTCCTACGGAATGAAATGTGTTAACTTACCGATTAAAGCTCACTGCTTTAAGGAATTATGTTGCTCCATTCAATACGTAAAAATTTATCTCAATGAATACAGTCCAGAATTAATATACGGAGTAAAAGTGTAGACATTAACCACGTAACTGGTTCTAACTCATGAACAAACTCTGCGGCTTCTTGACATCTGAGTTCTTCAGAATAATTGCGGTGGTGACTGTCCCTTGACGTTGTGGTATTATACGCCCCATTAACTTCAAGATATAGGCTCCTAGACCTTCTTTATCTACATGCATTGTTCCGGCTTCTATTTAAATATAATGTGACACATCTCGAAGCCGCTCTGGTTCTCTTCCTTTCTACCTGGAAGTTCAGTGGCCGACGAAGCATCTGGTTCCTCTACATTCCGCTCACAGTAGCATTAACCAATTAACTATATTTAATTATGTTTCGCTTTACGGGTTGCCGTTAGCTCCCGGACACTCACAACTAGTGTAAAGAAAGTGTATTCTTCGTTCAGGGGTTGGTAGGTCAATTACGAGCTAAAGTCAACAATTACCTGCATTGCGTTTAAGATTCTTGGAGCCAGGTGAAAGCCCATGCGTTTTCATGTTCCAAATAGGTCATCACCTTATTGGAGAACTTAAATATGTGCACATAAATATACTCTGTAGTAGCCCGACATTCCTAGACTTCTAATAAAGCCAAAAGTAAATGTAGCTTCCAGCAATCACGTTCACAGGAAAACGTTAAAAAGGAACCCGCCATCAGCAAGACGACATCAGAAAGACGTTAAGTTCATCATCCCACTGCCACTTCTCCCCAGGCGGAAAAGAGGGCCAGTGAACAGGAATCCTGTAATAATTGCCTAAAAACCAACGGACCGTCGACTTTTGTCGTGCACGCCACGATGACAAGCGATATGAAGACAAGCGATTCAGAGGTAGGCTTTTCACTTTTTGTGCATTCCGACAGGCGACCTGGTCGGGCGGCGGGACGGGATGGGACAGGGGGCGGGGCGGGCGGACCAGCGAGCGGGCGCGGGCCGATGCCGGGCGGGGCGGAGTAGAGCATGGCGGGGTAGGTGGGGCGGGGCGGGGCGGTGAGGGGCTGAGAGGTGCGGGACGATGTCGAGCATCCAGGGAAAGTGGAATGGCCCGAAAAAGAGCAAGGGCAGAGAGAGAGTGTGGAGGAAGAGAGGCATAGACGGAGGTAGATGGCGGGCGGCGTGCCGCGTCGTGTCCACCTCCTCTCTTTCCCGTCCTGCTCTGCCCGAATCAGTCGTCGTTACGCCCCGATTCAGATGGCCCGATAGGCCCCGCCCGTGTGGAAGTCACCCAGGCACTGATGGCGGCGCGGCGGTGGCGGAGGTGCTGACTGAGGAGGGTGGACAGGCGGCGCACCTTTGACTCCGCCGCGTGCAGTCGTCAAGCAGGGGGCAGGAACTTTGCCTTCCACACTGCAACTGGCCAATAGGTTTTCATTGTAAAATATTGATTATTGGAATTGGAATTGCAGAAATATTTTATGATAAACTTAATCTTACCATTTTAGTCAATACTAAATTTTAATACCACCGGGAGTAAATTACCCAAAATTTGATAAATATTGAAGTGTATGAAACGTAAGAAATAAGAAAGGAAGTGAGAAAGGATTGAACTTTTTGGGTAAGTGCTAAGATATATTTATGTTAATTGGGTAGCATATTTACTGATATAAATATCACTGTGTCTAAACATGTTAATGAATAGAGTTTGGAGATGAATTTTCAAACGTGTTAATAATCAAAAGTTTACTTCCTTTTTATTAATAAAATTATACTATGTAAAAATGTTCAGGGATTATGTATACTAAGTACCAATATCTTCTTCACACACGCTAAATTATTTTATTTTGTATGTGGCAGTGGTGGAGTTCCAAGAATAACTCAAAATATTCAATTCGAGCATATTTTCTCAATAACAACAAGCACAGTCTTTCCCTTTTAACGATTTGACAATTCCAGACTTCAATTATCGATGATTAAAGGAGATAATGCAGGCTTGAAGGTATTTCGAGATGAAAAACATCGGAATGGCATCGCTCCGTGGCGCCTTTGTCCTCCCGCGCAGTGCGAGCCGGCTGTTTGACCGCCGCTGAGGCGTCGCCATGGCGACGATTCCTATTGACGCGATGCTATCGACATTTCCAGGTTTTAAAACCATAATTGCCAGGGGCACGCCCGCGAGGCGGCCGCAGGTGGGGGCTGCGACGGACGCTTCGCAGCGCCGCCTCCGCGGCCCCCGCCCCCCCCCCGCCCCGCCCCCGCCCCCGCCGCACGCTGCGCAAAAATGGAATTGCGGGCTTCGCTGTGGCCACCGATTTCAAATATATTACTGATATATTTCAAAGAATTCGTCTCACGTCGAGTGTGGTTCTACATACCAATTTTCACAACCAGAGCATTAAACACAACAATAAAAACATCAATAACCAATATTAATGAAATATGCGGATAATATAAATCAATTCTGTTACGTTAATTATAACAATTTATTCATTAATAGCTCGCCGGATTTTCATGACCAATTCAATATTTTTTATTGGGTTAGAGACTCTCTTCTTACGACGAGTTTATGCTGTAGATTGACAGATTATGTAAATTCTCGCTAAGTTTTGACATATTGTAGTGTAAATAGAAAATAATGCACTTGTCATGATTTTTTTCAGGATCATCACTGGATTATTTTGTATATAATCAAATGGTCTAAGAATAAGAGCACAAATTATGAAAATATATTTGAAACAGTATGATTGAATTCGAGGGCACCTTTTCCTGAAATGTGCCTGAAAATTGAAAAGAAACGTTTGCAGCGAAATCTATTAGCAATTATAATTTAAAGTACATTGACGACTTGAATTGAGATTGAAAATTTAGCTCATCCAGAACAGTATTTTAGCCACTGTATGTCCCTTGCTGGGACGTGTGGCCAGAGCCCATTATCGTTGTTTGAAGGTGTAACCGTTGCGTTTAGAACATCGCTGAACACACACATGCACGAAGGTTCTTTCCGGTGTGACTCGATAATTGGAACTTAAACATAGCATTGGCTTCTCCAAAAGACACTGCTGAGTGGCGACCGTCAGTAGTCATCGCCCCCGTAAATTTCCAAGATTTCTCCTGGTATTAACCAGACTCGCTGTTTCTGTGTGTGTGTGACGCAGGGGAGATTGTTCATGGATTTACGACCGCACTTTTGGCCCTTTTTTTGTAGTTATGAGATACTCGCGACGTTCTTCGTATCCTTTCACGTTAAAAGGAATGATAAATTGGTGCAAAAATGGTTACTTGCACTTCGGGTCCGAATATCAGATCGATAACTCTACCGCTTAACTCTCCGGCATGCGCGTTAAACAGGGGTGACAGACCAACATTAAGCTGTGCGAAGTGCGGCACACACCCTCATCAGCATGACAATATCCCTTTGAATATTCATAGCCGCGCTAGATCACGTTAACCGCATTTGTTGTTGCTGTTATTTTGTTAATACTCGCCGGCTGCCCTCTTGTTCATGCGTTTTTCCAGAAACGTACGGAGTGCGGGTCCGGAGGCGTGGGTGTGACAGCGCGGCATAAAAAGCGGGTCGCATTGGTAGGGCAGAAAAAAGGCAAAAAAGGTAGAAAACGGGAGTGGAGAACTGCGAGCGTATCGGAAACGCGAGCACGGTCGCGCGGAGGGGAAGGCGGCGGGGGAGGGGCGGGGGAGGGGGCGTCGGGCGGCAACACGGATGGGCGCGCGCGCTTATCCCGCCGCCATCGGCCGTCGGCGCGGCGGCGGCGGCGACGCGGGCGGCTATCGCACGCGGACGGGCGGGTGGGCGGACGGTGGCGGCGGCGGCGGCAGCGGCGCGACACGCCACGGCGACACGCCAGCCGCGACACGCCAGCGCTCCGCCATCCACGCCGCCGCCGCCCGCGCAGCGTCTCTCACGCGCGCGCCCGCCCGCCCGCCCGCGCGCTTGCCCGCGCTTGCGACGGTACGCGACACGCGCGCGCCTGTGTCAGGCGGTGGCGGTGGCCGCGGGGGAGGAGGCGGGGGATGTGGGGCCAGTTGCGCCGACGGCGGGGATGGGGGCGGAGGCAATGGAAGTGGCGGGGGCGGAGGCGATGGAGGTGGACGTGGCGGCGCCGGGTTGGGAGTGGAGGCGTTAAGGCCGAAGTTGCCGTGCATCAGCCAATTGTCACCGGATATCGCTGGCTCGCACACGATTATAGCCACCTGCGCGATGAATGCATTGGCGTATCTCGCCATTCGAGTTCATATTATTGCCACCGGTCTGTTTTGGGATTTTCTTGGCTCTAAGCTGCCGAGTCACGAAAGGTACTGCGTACCATTTGCAAACTAGATACGCAAATTTCCTGAATTTATATTTTCGTCACTTTCTTTTGCCATTGTGAAAATATAATGAATGAATTGAAATGCTAATAAAATTTTGTTTAAATCTGTCTGATACGAAACAATGTCGTTTCAATATCAAAAGTGGATAAGCTTTTCTTGCCACTAAGACGGCATAGATAAAAAATTTGATATGTGCCAACGTATTCAAGGATGAGGTTTTAAGATAAAAGAGAACTGATTAACCAAATTCCTTGAATTAAGGAGTAATAATTCAGCTTTAAAAGTATAGACTTCGGCAACATTATTCTTATAGTTTCATCTGGCGTAAGCAATAAGCCAATCTTTCTCCTGGGAGATTCGCAGTTTGGACACCTCACTTGTGTACGTCTGTTTAGGAACGTACCGCATCATGTCCACTAACTAGCAAAGGCTGGATATGTAGTAATGCACACTTCAATAGGTATCTGTTTGCAGGATATTTCAGAAACCTTCAGTGCATTCAAAATTCATAATTCGGAGTCGAGTGTAGCGCCATTAGACGCTAATCTTTTCGAGATAACGAACTTTTCTTAGATGGGAGGTAAATGGCTTGATCTCAGAGCAGGATCGTGGATTATTTCCAAGCGATGATCGCTAGCAGAGAGACGTCCATCGCATTTGAAAGGAGTCTTACTATTGTTTGAACATAGATACGTTACTATAATTCTAAAAAAAAAAGAAAATAGAAAATAGAAAAAAAGTCATTGGCTCTTTGCATCATGAATCAATTTGAATTAGCTGTGTGCTTATACATTGTAGCTTTAGTTTGGACATCTGAACAAAAAGCTTGAATTCAGTTATGGCATCAAAAATCTTTGTGGTAATCGAAAATAAATTAAAACATTGTCAATTAAACAAATCATATATGTAAGCGAACGTTTCTTAGATTTATTACATAAAAAGGATTTTTTTTTTTTTGATCTTCAATAGATTCCACAACAAGAAAGTACTCCACAGTTAATCTGTTTTGTAGTGTTGTTGGTTATTGTAGTCTGCACTAATGATAGGAAAAACAGTACCTGAACGCTTTCTTTGATTTAAATGTTTTAATAAATCTATGAAAGAGTTTTATTCAATTTGTGGTTTAATTATTGTACGTCATTCGTCTATTAGGCAGGGAAAGCAATTGGAGTGTATCGGGCGTCGAGCGTCGACGCCGCACTTGGTCCACCCCTGCTGGCGGCGCGGCGGGGCGGGGCGGGGCAGCGGGGCGGGGCGGCGGGGCGGGGCGGCGCGCTTTGATCCGGCCCCGCGGTGTCGCGCGGTGAGCGGTCGCCTTTTGTTCTAGCGGGGAGGGGGGTGCCAGGTGCGACCCCGGGCCCGCCGCCGCCGCCGCCCAGCTCTCCAGCTCTCCGCGGCGCGGCGCGCGATTGAACCGGCCGGACCGTTACAGGAATTCGGGAGCCGCGCGGCGTAGCGCAGCGCGGCACCGCGGTGAGTGCGGGGCGGCGGCGGCGGCGGCGGCGGCGAGCCGCGTGGCGAGAGCCTTCCGCCGGAAATGGCGGCGGCGGCCAATTAGAGAACGCCCGCGCCGCGGAGCGACACGGTGACAGGTCCGGCGGGTATGGTAATGCGGCGCGAGAGAGAGGCTGCCGGGCGAATTCTGCCGGGCCGCCCCCGGGCGATGCGCCGACTCGCTCGACAGGCGACGCCGGAGCGCGGTCTCTTTGGGAGGTGTGCCAAATCGACGCCGTTTGCGGAGGGATGCAATAAACTCTTTGACTGCGCAGGATTGCGTCTCATTCTAGACCTACGCCCAGAAAGGAGTCAATGTCACCCACGATGAAAACGGGCTCTTTCGGAGGAATTGAGGCTATTACGGTTTTACATTCTTTTCCGATTTCTATTTAATTAGTACCTATCTTCCCATTAGACATTAGACCAAAAATAGATATTTTAAATACTTATAGTATCAACACGACGAATTTTAAAACTTCCCATGGACCGGACATACATTTCGTTGTGTTATATTTCCTCAGATTACATCATATTTCCTAGGGAAAATTTTATATGAATTCAAAGAGAAAATAGATACTGTATTAAAAATCGCTTAATTTGGCTACCCAGTTTCATCGATTGAAAAACATACATGCGAATTTATTATTTCGAAATCATGTGAGAACTAAAGGTTGCAATTCTTTTCCCAGGAAGGAATGGTGTATCCAAATGTTTAGTTGTGGCCGCTACCATACCGTTTCCCGCGTTTCGGAGTACAGAATGGTGAATCATCCTTCCACTTTCACAGAAGCCAACAGATTGTTGACAGAAGAAAGTAATACGTTTGCTGCTCCGCTACATGACAGCGCCGCGAAGCTGTCAGCCTCGGCTCTGAGAAGCCCGCGCTCTCGCCGCCTCGCCGCCAGCGCACGCCCCCCGCCCTCGCACCCCCGCCCCCACACTCGCGCCCGAATATTTTAGCATTTTATTGCTCCTACCAAAAGCTTTATGGCTTATAAAATACGAGTTAAGATTACGAGCGCGTGTAGCGCGCACCGCGACGCGCGCTGCCGCCGCGCAGCCTCCGGCCCCCCCCCCGCACCCCGCCCACTCACCCCGGCCCCGTCGCCCCCACCGCGGCCGCCCACCCCGCCCCCACGCAAGTGCGCAATTCCAAATGCGCACCCTCCTTTACCTCCTACGCTGCTACCCCTCGCGTCGCCACTACTCCTCGTGTTTTCGACTGCCGGCCTTCTCGCCAACATCGTGCCATCGTCGTTGCCATTCCTACTGTTCCGCCACATTCGATACCAACACTTTAGTTCCGCTGCCACCGTCATCCCATCTGTCACCGAACCTCCCACGTTTCGGCCTGTCACACAACCAACTCCCTCTGCCTGCCCGCCCCCTCCCTTTCGTCACCCCCGTGTCCTTTCCGTGGCTTCATTGCCACCATCCCCCCTCCTCCCGCCTCCGCGCGGCCACCACCGCCGCGCCGCGGGCGCATGTTCGAATACAATTAACTATTCCTAATGTAATTCTGTTTACTGTTTAAGAACGGGCGGCGAGTGTTCGGATGCGAGTTACGGGTGTAGGCCCCGCTCCGGCGCGTTTTACATGTGCCGTGGCTGCGGCCGGACCGCCGCGCCGCCGCGCCGCCGCCGCCGCCCCACGATTTATGACGCCCTCGCCCCCTCCGGTGGCTCGTCTCGTCGCGGCGGGCGATGGGCGGGAGGTGGGCGAGGAGCGGAGCGTGCGGGGGCGGCGCGACGCGTGATCGGGGGCGGCGGGGGCGGAGGCGGGGGCGGGGGCGGGGGCGGGGGCGGGGGCGGGCGCGGGCGGAGCAGGCGAAACAGGAGCGATGTCGGACGAGTGACAGAAATGAGGGGAATGAGCGTGTCGGCGGCGGCAGGAGCGCCTGTTTCGGTGGCAACGCCCTGTTCCGAGAGGTGGGAGTCGTGAGTAATACTGGTTGGCTGAGCAGATAGTGTTGAAAGTGGTTCAGAGTGATTACAGAGATATAAGAGATAATCGTACATGTATTATTTGGAATCTTGAGAGAATGGCGAGGTTCAGGAGAGCAACGATAAAGATGTGACTGTGTTTAAGCAGAGGTGCTAATTCGTATAAGGGATAGAAAAGGCAAGGTCTTTCAAGAGATGCGAATAGTGCCATATCAGATGGAAGCGAAGCCAGACCAGAGAGAAGGTAATTGAGAATAGAGAGGATAAGGGAAGACTACCGGCAGAAAATTATTCCAAGGAGTGCAGGATGAGAAAATGCTCCAGCGAATGCATTGGAACTGTTAGCGTATTGACTTGGAAATGTTGTTCGGTGTCTACGGAAGTGCCAACATCTGTTAGGAAAGAGTGCACTGACAGAAATGTCATGACTGGGATGGAATATAAATCAATGCATAGAAGATAATGATGATAGGATATGAATGAAGGAATGCTGCAATAAGAAGCAGAGACCACAGAAACCCCCCCAAAAAATTCTTGCGAACCCGCTTTAACCGAGGCAACTTCCAGACAGTGTGACCTGGATTTGAAGCCTGGTACCCGAAGGTGGAAAGCTAGAGCGCTAACCACTGTGTATCTGGTCGGTCCCAGATGTTGAATGACGACGCGAGTGAGTGGGGGAGGGCAGTGCCGGAGCTAGACAATTTTGGGCCAGGAGCAGGGCTAAAATGTGGCCCCCACCTCGGAAAAAAATAAAAATGTGGAAGCTGTATCAAGAAACAATACGAGTTATTTTATTTCAAGTCTTGATATTCGGTCCTAAACTTCAATAAAAACACGTGGCCTATATCTCTATAATATATATAATTTTGCAAAATTATGTGTTAAAATATATGGGATGTTAAGAGGAGAAAATTTAAAGGTCTAAAAAGCTTTCAATAACACCATTATTTTGTAAATTTTTCAGGATTTTCTGACATTTTTCATTTCATAGACTCCTCCTTTATACGTAACAACTATAAGTAATTATTTTAGGTAAAAAATTAATTGAAAATTTTATTGAATATCAGCTTACTGTACCGCGACTTACAAAATACCGATTTTTTCGACTTGTAATTCCTTTTTCCATTTTTTAAACTAATTTTTTCCCATCATGGGGCCCCTGCACTTGCGGACCCCGGGCGATCGCCTGTGCCCAGCGCCGGCTCTGGGGAGGGGCGTTGCCGCGTCGCGCCCGAGCGTGATCGCGGCGTCCTCGCGCGCGCGCGGCGCCCGCCGCCGCCGCCGCCGCCGGCGAGTCGCCGAGTCGGCCGACTAATTGCTCCCGGACAAACGTGTAGCCGCGCTTTAGTGCCCGGCGCGGCTGTCGACTGCCGTAAATCTCGCCCGAATGTGCGAGAGTTGTAAACCCGTGTAGCACACACGCGCGCCCGCGTCGGTCGATGTGGTTGCCGCCGCGTCACATTCAGCAGGGTGGAGGCGGCGGCGGTGCCGACGGCAGGGGGGGGGGCACAGCAGTGCCACTGACGCTCGTGATGGCGCTGCTCAGTGAGAGATTTTTCCCGAGTAGTGGGACGAAAAGTTATTCCTATATTCGGAACCTTCAAACCTCAACAATATCCATCCTATCCAGAACAGTAATGATAATGATGTGTTGATCTTCTTTTCCGATTTCATTAGTTCTGTATTTCGCATTGGAAAAAACAAAACGTTCTTCAAGGTTGATGTTGAAGTAGTTGATGAAGGGACAGTATCTTATGTTGTTAATTGACATTTAAAAGATTTTATTAGTAAATATCATTGCTTTAAACGTATAATTGTATTGTACAATTTTACAGATTATGTTTTTAAAAGATTATTATAAATACAATTTTACAGGCAACTTTGCATCATACAAAAGCACATCCTTTATTGCTCTTTAACTTTTTTAACCATGCTTCTTGCAATTTCTTCCTTTAACGATACTTCGATTAGCCAATTCTCTACACCTGCGAGAGGGCCCAATATAATATAATGTTAATTGTCGTGGAAAAACAATTCAATCATAATTAGTGTTGTACCGTATATTAGTAGATATGTGTATTATTATAATGTACAAAATATAATTATTGGAACGTATCCATGCTTCGCTAAGTGCAATGTACGTGGGCAAACGTTTAGCCCCGCGCGGTTGGAGGCCCTGCGCACTGGGCGCGGGGTGACCGCGGCCCGCGGAAGGCGGTGTCTGGTGCGGCGCCGCGCCGGGGCGGCGACGTGTGGCGGGCTCTCGCGTGGAGGTGTTGGCGGCGACGTCCGCCGGGGGCAGGGGAGGCAGGTGGTGACTGGCGCCATGCCTCGCGCGGAGGGTCGATGCGTGTGAGCCGCAGCGCCTTTGCCGAGCACACGACGGCGTCGTAAAGTTTCTGGAGGCGACATCATTGTCACTGCGGGGGACACCGTAATGTATTCAGCCCTCCCGCAACACTTTTCGTGCCATCGCGACAACTGGAGTGAAAACATTTACATATTACAATTATAGTTCTGGTATAGATTTGGTCTAGGTAGTGGCTTAAACTTTGGAACGATCTCAATTCGTCAACAACTAGACAAAGTGATCAGTAGTTATATACAGTATATATATAAAACTTATTTCCGTGAAATAATTGCAATTAGCAACACACATACTACAATATGACGAAGTACAAAGATGAATTTGGTTTTAAAAATAACTTTGAAAATGATAGAATATATATGTGAAGTAATAACATTTTTAAAATTTGTAGTATAAGTTGTTATTTTTTAATTGTTTCTAGGAAGATGGAATCATTTACAAAGTAAGCTTGTTAAACATTTTTTGGTCAATGATTTCTTTCACTACATTGTTAGTGTATTTTGAACAAATTCATTTGGCATAGAGCTTGCTCTGAATATAGACGTGAGTAATAAGTTGCAACTAAATTTTCAGCAATAGGGGACTACAGCTAGTTAAAAAATATAGTATTAACATGAATAATCATTTAAATCTTAACACGATTTTGCATACAATTGATAAGTTTTGTCATAAAAAAGTTTATCGAAGAACAAATAATGAAACGTTTTTCTATTATTCAATTTTTCCATATTTTTGTTTAAATTCGTGTTTACATCAGGTACGTTTCGCAAGACTATGTACATTATTTGGATATACTATACATACGGTATTTCTCAAGGTTCTATGTTATTGATAACGAAATAATGTCAGTGAAAACAGAATGCGCAATTTTCATGTCATGTTTTAGCAAAATTTGTCAGGTGTTTTCATATAGTTGGCGTGGAGTATTTTACTGGGCTGTGGCGATTGCATTTTTATAGGGTGAGCACCTGCCGATTTGAGGCCTCCGGAAGTTCTTTCATTGCCAGCGGAAGCTCCGATGTTCAGCAAACCGAGAAAATCCGGGAAGCAACAGGCAACACGTTGTCACATTACCCTCTATTTTACATCAGATTCCGCCAACTGCGTTTCACTTGCATTGTAATGCTTCAGTGAGGAAATAGTTATAGTGCAGATGAATAAAAATTATTATTTTTATGTTCTAAATTAAGTGTATTTTCTTATTTTTATTTCAAATTATTAGACTTTTAAGCGGAATTTGAAATTCAGTCAGGATATGGAATTCTAAATGAATATGATTTTCATAATTAATATTCAAATTTATTATTATTCATGTGCTAATTAAAGGACAAAGTAAGTAAAACATTCTAAAAAGGTTTCTTCTCCATACATACGAAAAAGTTTAATATTTGAGATCACTCAAAAAATCAATTTAAAATTACGTCCACAAGTAAGTCAAATTTTTTCTTCGCATTATACATACAATTATGTTAAATAAAACATTGGGGATATAATAGTGCAAATTTGGCGGCCTCTGTATCACATTTAATTAATACGCTCTGTTATAATCCTTTGTGCTTTTACACAACCATACGACTGTGTATTTTATTGTCAGGTGACAAAGTGAGCGCGAAAGTGAACTGATTCCTCACATTTGACAATAAATCCACAGCAAAAACATTCAGCGTCACCACCGCCGTGGGCCATTGTGTCCGCCGCCGAAATCTTAATCCATTTCCGAGCGGCGCTGCGGGGCGGGCGCGGCGTGGCGCGGCGTGGCGCCGGAGCCGCGGCGGGGTTGGCGAGAGCGCAGCCTCGCGGAAGCGCCGCGTTCGGGGACCGCCGGCCCGCTCCCTCGCGCGCACGGCGGCGGGGGCAGCGGGGCGGGGCGCGGGGCGGGAGGAGGGGAGGTGCGTTCGGGGCATTGTGCGTCGGCGGCGCCGCTGCGGCGAGCACGCATTTAACGTAATTAGCCCAAGACGCCACGCAGCGCTGGTGCCGGACAAACGACGGTCGCAATGCGCCAGCGCACTTACAAAAACCGCTCGCCCCCTCCGCCCCGCGCCCCGCGCGCTCCGCCGCGGGGTGTCTCTCCCTGCGTCCCCACGCGGCGCGCTGCCCCCGGCCGCTGGCACTGCCGCTGCTGCTGGCTGCCGCCGCCCTCCTTGCTTTCTTCGCGTTTTTCCACCCCCCGGGATCTGCAACAAAAGGCAGAGAAAGCCCCTTCATTACACTTGGTTTCATGTTTTTAACCCTCCACGCCCCCCTCCCTCAGCCGCTGCCGCCTGCGCCGCCTCCGCCGCCTGCAACACCGCCGCCGCCGCCGCCGCCGCCACCGCGGCATCCTCCCGCTTTCATTCCCGGCGACCCCACAAAAAGTGAGCCATTTTCCCTTATTCGTGTCCTCGCGTCGAAAGATAAAAGTGCACCCGCGCCGCCCACGCCCGCCCTCGCGCCGCCTTCCCGCCCCGTCCCGCGTCGCCCCGCCCCACCCCGTTCCGTGGCCGAATTTCGCGACGCTGCGCTCAATTTGGGACGAGGCGGCGCGGCGGCGCGTCCGCCCTCCGCACCGGACGCGATCGAGCGACGTGCAAGCCTTCGCAGCCCTCACCCCCGCCCTCGGCTTTGCCGTCCGCGCCGCCACCTCTGCCCTTAGAGCCCCCATTTTCTCCGCACAGCGTTGTTTACCTCCCTTCTCATTGCCCCTTTCATCATCTGCCTTCGTCACCGCTATAGACCCGGAGTCCCCGTTTCTTCGTCCCCCTAACATTTTATTCACTTCCAATATTCTTCATCTAGACCATCTTCTTCCTTAACGTCTCCAATGTCTTTCCTTTTTGTGTTTCTTCATCAGCTTCAAAGATGCAACGAATATTTTCTAATGTACAACGAACGCTGGGAAAAATTTGAGAAAATATAATTCTGATTTGAGTCAATTTTACTGTATATTTTTCATTATTTCATATATTAGCATTATTACACATACCACATCAACAACGAATCTTGAAGTGTATGAACAGAATTTTTCTTTGTAATGTTTACTGTAATTGATATTTCAGTAGTTGCTTCGATGTCATCGGTGCTTCTTCCTTCATATATTTCTCAATGGTTCCAGCCTCTACAACACCGTGAAATTGAAATTATCCTTACTCATATTCTTTAAAAAAATCAGACAGCAGGTGTCGAACAATCAAAACATGACGCAGAAAGAACGGAAAACCGTGCGAGAACAGCTCTCGCTGCTCCGTCGTTGCATCAGCGCGTCGCGGCGCGACGTGCCTCACGCGCGACCATTGAAAAGAAGTTGATAATCGACCTTGACGTTAGCAGCTCCTTAAGCAGGGAAGGCGTGGCGCAACGCGTGAACGTGTAACGTGAGAAAGACGCGGCGCATCCACTTGCGCGGCGGCGGCGGCGGCGGCGGCGGCGGCTCTGCGCGGCGGAAGACGGCGATTCGCATGTCGTCGAGCGCGCGGCAGATAAGAGGCGGAAATTTATGAGATGCATTAGTGCATTCTCGCCTTCGCAATCGAGGCCGAATCATAATCGCTCGGTGCCTTCTGAGGCCTTGAAGTATGAATGAAAACACTGAGCACCATTCATATGGTGATGTGGGGAATATGATAATGGTCTCGAGAGAAGAAAGACGCTGCTTCAGTTATCTTTCTTTCGGAGGCATGGTCGCAAAGTAACAGATAAGACGTTTCAGCCCCAGATCGTTAGTAAGAAGTCTAAAGTAATTATATTCATATTATTAAGACGTCAACGAAATCATGAAAGTGGACATTCAGTATGAATATTCTGTATATACGGTCTCATTTGAGAAGGAATTATTACAATCGTGTACTGTGTGGTATATTTTATATTGAAATTAGTAAGAAAAAATATATATTTCTTCATGGAATTTCAAGTGATAATTTTAGCATGCTGATAAAAAGATTATTTTCTGTATTTAACACGATTTATTCGCTCTAGGAGTTATCTACTTAAGAGAGTTTGTTGCAACTCATTTCCTGCGGACATCCGAGCATTGAATAGTAGCTTATAGTCACATTTATCTGATTAATTAGATTATAGTTTACACGTTTCCTCGCACTTATCTGCTTCGTTATTTTTAGTTAATTAGTGGGTTTTCGAAGTTAGCTTGGGAATAACTGAAGAATGATAGACATCTCCATGACTTCCTGTAGCTGCGAACGGCGTTTTGTGAATATTTTGCTGGTCTCCTTGACAACATCCGCCGGTTTTTCTTTGAGCAAAATATCTTTGTACTCGCCTGGTCTGGAAGAAAGCGGACTCGTTGGAATCAGGAATTTAAAATTGACACCTTCATTTAATATAATTTTAGTTTTAATATATTTATATTAGTTTCAAAAATGCGATTTTCATTCTGCCTTCATGTTTTTAATTCATTTTCATTAACATTAATATGAGTAGGAGCAATATGAATAAAGAAAAAAATATTTTGCAGTTAACATTTCTCATTTTTTACAATGTTCTCAATAATTTCATTAGAGTTAAGGAAATATTTGTGTTGCCAAATAAGTGTATTAAGGGTTTATTAAAAATGGAATGCAATGTTTGGCTACATTTCAAATTTATTTATATTAAATTCTTATCCGGAAGAACGATATTTTGAATAAGAACCTTGATGCGGTTGGAACATTCGCAAACCCGAAACGTGTGATTCCGTCAAGACATAACCATACCCTCGCGTATTTTCTTTCAACTAGTAAGGAGACATTTGCAATTCTTTTCGCGTACAAAAGGATTCTAGAAACTTGCAAACGACCGGTGCTTCCCGCAACGGGAACGGTACCTTCGGGGTGAGGCAACTGCCTGTGCGTGACCCCACGTGCCGTGGCGCGCTGAGCTCACGAAACGCCCAACCCGCACGCTCACGCACGCACGCACTTGCTTGTACGCAGGGGTACAGGGAAACGCACACAGACGTGTGGAGTCGTGGGCACGACGCTTTACGGAATGTTCCATTGCGTTGTAGGAAGGGCCGGGATGATAAGGTAGCCGATTCTTCATTTTGCTTTAACAAGAACGTACTTGAACAACCTTTGCCTTAACAAGAAACGTTGATTCTCTGTTGGAGCAGAATATTGTCCATCATAAGGTATTGTCCATGAGAGTGGAATACCTAATAATGTAATCGGTGAAGATTATTTTGGATTATAAATTCTAACTTGAATTTGGGAAGAAAAGAGGGCAAAAGTTTATTTATAAAGATTTTCTAGTTTCAGACACTTCCTCCTGAACATGTACTTAAAGATCTACAATCCAAAAATAATGAGACAACAAGGTCTGCATTTCAACTTTTATTTCCATAACATCATTGGTTTATTTTTATTTAGATTAATATATTATTTTGCTATCTTACATGAAAAAACTACTTTATGGTTTTGTGATGCGTGCTGGGCGTGCTGGATGATAAAGAAGTCCAGTCAATAAATTTAACTTTTTTATTTTATCTGTGATGCTTCGTAAATGCTGCTGAGACGAATGCTTCAGTTTGTATATGCATTTATGACTAGAATTTGAGATAAAGTATAAAGTGGAGAGAGGAAAAAATGAAAGATTATTTCATTTTTGCATTGATTCATGGAGTTGTTCATTCAGTATTACTAGTCTGAATACAATTCATTATGTATAGCAGCTGTTTTTGTCTGAGGGAATCAAAACGGAACCTGCCAAAAGTGAAGCAAGTGATCGACCTATTTTCTGAAAGCATAGTACTAATTCCATGTACCCTTCGGAACATTGCTCAACAAGATCACTGTGCAGAGTACCTCGCCTAACCGCGGACAAGGACCGTCGCGACGCGTCATTTCACAGCCGGTGCGGTGCACGCCCGTGGGTCACAGCACCAAAATACATGATTGATTGACGTTTATATGTTAATACATGATTGATTTATGTATCTATCATATCGTACGTCAGCTGGTACTTCACATACTATGGTAATCAATCCTATTATTGTAGTGAATGTTTTAACCATGGTGAAAGCGGTGTTCCTTTCCCTCTGGATGGTACGGGGGATTTCCGGACGTCGTCCTCCAGATATCTTTGCCAGCGAGGCACCGCCCCAGCCGGGGCAAGCTCTAAGCTTCTGACTGGTCGTCCGACTTGTGGTAGCGTATTTATTACATGTAAGTAAGTTTGTGTAAGTAAGGGGAGATGATATGACAAGGAAGAGGAAGGAAAGGTCGTGTGCAGTCCGGAACCCGTTTGTTCGGGTATTCGCTTAATCATCTGATTCGCATATTTGCCGAAAAGCGTATCCCACGCATTCTTCGGAACAGCGTCCAAGAGCCACTGGGCAGCATGCCTGCGAGCGCAGTCCGCCGCGTGGTCGCTTCGTGGGGCGCGCGGAGCCAGGGGCGCGTTGCGAAAGCCGCGTGCGTCCCAGCGCCGCGACGCGACGCGACGCGACGCGACGCGCCGTCGATCATGCGGCGCAGCAACAAAGACGCGCGGCGGAGCGGCGCCGCAGGAGCGGGCGCGCACTGTGAAATCGCCGCCCCGCCCCGCGCCCCGCGCCCCGCGCCCCGCGCCCCGCGCCCCGCGCCCCGCGCCCCGCGCCCCGCGCCCCGTGCCCCGTGCCCGCGCCCCGTGCCCGCGCCCCGTGCCCGCGCCCCGCGCCCCGCGCCCAGCCCTGCGCCCTGCTCTGCGCCCCGCCCCGCCCTGCTCCGCGCCCCACACCGCCCTGCTCCGCGCCCCGCCCCGCCCTGCTCCGCGCCCCGCCCCGCCCTGCTCCGCGCCCCGCCCCGCCCTGCTCCGCGCCCCACCCGCCCTGCTCCGCGCCCTACTCCGCCCTGCTCCGCGCCCCGCCTCGCCTTACCCCGTGTCCCGCCCCGCGTCCCACCTGCGGAACCAACGGGCGCGCGGTCGAGGTACCGACGCGACGCGACGCGAGCAATGCCACTCGGACTGACGTCCACAACGGCCATGCAATGAGCAATAATCTCCTTTCCGTTTTGCAAGAGAGTTGACCAACGTGTTCTTTGCAATGTTGCGCCATATTCATATGGACATTATCATTTAATATTATGGTATTTTATATTTAAGTGTTTTGTTTTTATTGAATTATATAATACATTGTGTATGTACTAATACTTATTTACATAACTGTTTAGCCCTGCATGAATGCATAATTAGACAGGAGGGATATATAATATATTTATGAACAGAATGTTCGCAGGGCATTAGTTTAAAACGAATGTGTATTTAAAAGTTAATTGCGTCACAATACTCAGTACATAGAGGACACGAGAGGGCGCGCAGATAGTGTTCCTAGTTTTTCGGGAGATTGAAAATAAATTATTTTCTGTGGTTTCTACAACACTCAAGTCTGTGAGCAAATTTAAGTGTATTTTATTACAACCTTAATTCTTATTTTTATTTGTTTACAAATAATTCGATATAGTCTTGAATGAACAGCATGAAAGCGTGCTGCTCTTCAAAGGTCAAATCGCATGGTGAGTTGCTGAGGAAACTGAATTAACCGGTTTTTAGTTGCTGTATATAATTTACTATTGGATGCAGTGTGCAGGAGTATGAATGGACGAATAAAATGTTAAATTACGACCCCTGGAAGTAACCGTTACTACACATGTTGCTAACCGCAGAAGTTTCTACGATTCCTTTTCAGAAAACTGCGAAAATATTTTAGGACGCGTTGGCTCCGCAATTTTTCCCCGTTCTACCTTTTTATACACACATAAACGTACGAGAAATCCGACGAGACATTCTTGAGAAACTCGTCAAATTCTTATTATACTAGCGAAGCGCCGAAGGCTCGCGTCTGAACGGCGCGCCAGAAACGCGGAAAACGAGCGAGGCAGTGAACGAGCTCGCGAACACCCGACGCGCGCTGCCTCCGCCTCCGCCTCCACCACCACCGCCTCCGCCTCCGCCTCGGCCGCCTCGGCCACACACTGCGCCGCTTCACGGTGGCGGGCGCCGGCGGCGCAGGCGATGGAGGCGGGCGCGGCGGCGGCGGAGGCGGAGGCGGTATGGCAGGGAGAGGAGCAAAAAGGCGGAGAACTGGAAACGAAATAAAAAAAGCAGGACGCCTCCGAAGAAAAAACCTGACCTAACATGGTCGAAAGTGGTTTTCTCACAACCAGTAATAATATCGGCCGTGTAAGCGCTGAACTTTAAGCTATAAAGTAAGGAAGATAATATTGACAGCGGCAATCTGGAGTAAGACTCCTCCAGATGATTATCTGAAAAGCAAACAAAAGCTGCGGCGAGCCGGTGCTTACGGGTAATTCGAGCGCGCGCTGCGGGTTCTGCGGGCGGGGGGAGGGGGCGGAGGGGGGCAAGGGGGTGGAGGCGATCGCAGTGCACGAGCACGACAGTGGGTGGGCGCTCGCGGCCGGGAGACGGAGCACGGCGAGGAGGGGGGGCGGGGCGGGGCGGGGTGCAGGGAGGCGGGGAGAGGAAGATGCGCATTGTGGTTCTCTGGGCGGTACTGCGGATGGGCGAATAGTTGGTTTGAGGATGATTGGATGCGCGAGAGGTTTGGTGAGTTGGGTGCTGACGATGGGTTAGTGAGTGCTTGAGGTAAGGCTGGGTCGTGAGCTGGGGAAAAGAGATGTCGAAAGGATTAACGAGGAAGTTAGTTGTTATACTGACATGTGAATAGTAAACTGGTTTGAATGATAGGTGATGGAGTTGATTGGTAAAATAAAGAATGGGTTGATAATTTGTTTGACATTAAATGCTAATAGAGCTGTGGATGACAAATCGGCAGGTGGGGGAGTTGAAGTTATCGAGGATGATTATAGACTGAGGGGAAATTTGATTAGTGAATTGACGTATTGACGAATTGGTGTGGATGGAGAAAGTAGTGACGAGCAATATGGATGGAATGTTAACCATTGCTTAATCAACTAGTTAACATTTTTTAAAATTTTGAGACAAATAATTCCAAGTGTCTGTAAAGTCTTTAACCTATTAAACACAATGAGCGACTGCTACAGTTTTGAATTTCTCACCGAATTTTCCTAAATAGCGTTCATCAGCAAGAATATTGATTTTATTCTTCAAAATTGTGTCGACGGGCGTGTCATACCGTTTCAAAAATTCCTCCGTACCGTTAGCAGTTGATACAATAAATAGATCATGTTCCTTACCCAAATCTTGCATTACCATATAAAGATTCACGATATTCAGGAGCACTGGGAAAGGTGGGCGCTCTGAGTAGCACTGCCCACTCGCGCGATAAACATCTCTATGGCAGGAATGCGAGCGATGGCAGTGGAGCGGGTGTAATGAAGGAGCATGGCGCCTGGCGACTTCGAATAGTGGGCGGTTTAAGCAACCAGGATTCTGTACTGTTCTTGGTAGGTTTCAAAACAGATTTAACCCCGTGGAAAAATGGATTAATTTTCCCTGTTGTTTGGCTCGTAACGAACCTCCGTCACAAGGGGCATTAGAAATGGTGGGCTCTGTGAGTAACAGTGGCCACACCAAGGCAATAAACATCTCTTCGAGAGGAACGCTGGCGTTGGCTGCGGAGCGGATGTGCAGGGTTGGTGGAGGGAAAGAGTTGCTCGTGGCGGCGGGCGGCGGGCGGCTGGCGGCGGGCGCTGACGCGGCGTCGCCGGGCGCTGAGCCGCCGGGGCGCGCTCTGCGACCGCTGGCGCCGAAGCCTCTCAACGGCGTCGGGGATTACAAGCTGCTCCGTATTTTGTGCCGCGACACGTTGTAGTTGTGATTGTTCAGCGGGCGACGCCGAAGTTGAGTGGTACAGTATGGGCACAAGACTGTACCATTTTATATGGCTTGTCTGTGTGTGAATCGCGCCTGACTTTTTCATTTTGTATGATTTTTAAGACAATAACAAAGTAGTTATACTCATTTTTGTAATTATTTTTTTGATCACTATGATGAAGTATACTGAATGAAATTAATTTTGTCTTTAACATCTTATGTTGTAAGATGAGCTCGAAATTGAAGATTTTCATTTTCCACGTGTGATTTTCTTTAATTCTTGTTTTCATAAAAAGGTTTTTGTATTTCTTATTGTTTAATATTGATGACACAGAAGAGATTAACTCCATTCATTGGTTCATAATTATATTACTCCTTTTGATTTGATCAGAGAGGTCTATAATTCACTTTTATAAGATTACAATGACAATCTATGCTCTCTTAATATTACACATTTATAAAGATCTATTAAACATTTTAACGTCTGTTTTTCATTCACGGTCAGTGTCTTTTTAATGCACTCTGTTCTCAGTGCAGAGCAGGGTAACTCGTAAAGCAGGAGGAAAAAATATAACAAGTGAGAAGTCACCATCAACAACCGTTACAGAGCTGAAAGGTAGCAAAAAAAGAGAACAGAACGCAGATCGTGTTTCGTTTTGTAGGTGCTACTGGAGAAGTGGCAAGAAAGAATCTAAGAAACAGTCACGAAAACACTCGCCAAGAGTAGAAGGCGACCTCATGACCCTCTGAAAAACAGACGGCACACCGGAGCATACCACTTAGTGTTACAAACCTCATCAACCACAACATGACTCGAACCATCGGGAATCGAAATCCATACAACTCTCGCGGTCTGGCGCGTTGGTTTCATAACCGCGCTCAACTTTACTGACGTGTACAGTCTACGTGTGTTTAGTTGAAGAATCAGGCTAGTGCTGATTTTTTTATTCATAGATAACAAACCAATGAAAACGGTAATTACTTTTCATGTTTTTAGTGAAAACGTCACTTTTAATACCATAGTTTTCTTGTCTCTTTTTTAGAAAATAAAAAAACTGTCATTTCATATTTTCGAGATAATTTCAGTTTAAATTCTTGTGGAGGAAATATAGTGATTGATTATAGTTTCGTCAAGAATTAATTACTTCATTCTCTATACTGAGTTTTAGTTTCAGCTGAACATCAGTACAGAACAAAATAGGTATCTGAAGCAAACGAACGAACAGAAATACGATGGTAGGATATATTGCGGTTGTCTAATGAAATAAATTATTCATTTTTCTGCCAGGAATAGCAATTTTATTAACAATATGAAGGACACAAATTAACAAAATGTATGTTTAAATCTATGTTTCACAGACTCTGCGTGAATGCACTCTACGGTTTTCGTACTTTTGAATATTTAAATTGAAAAGTTTCCGAGTTAAAGTTATAAAAAATTGACATTTTAAATACATGGTAAAATCTTGGACCGGCGCATGCCAGAGGAAAGAGTGCATGAAGCCAATGCGAATGCGCTGATCACGTAAGAGAGGGCAAGTAAGGCTGGAGCGTGTGTAGCGGCGACTGGTCGTTCGCGAGAGGCTGGCCGGGGGGGGGGGGAGGGGGCGGTGATCCGGCGCGGCCTGGCGTCACGCCTGGGCTCCCGCGCAGACGACTCGGGAAACGACAGCTCCCGGCGGCGGCGGCGGGCGGACTGCGCGCCTGCCCAACAATTAGGCGTCCTTAGGCGGCGCCTGATCGCGCCTCGCGAGCTCCCATACGCCTTGGGGAACGCCTCGTTTCGCTCATCAGCCGACACCACCATCTCCTTTCTCGAAGATTCTTGCGCGGGAAACACGAGCAAAGAGGGGGAGGGGATGGAGAGAGAGGGAGATGAGAAGGAAGGAGATAGGGACAAATGGTGGATGGTTGTTCAGCCCAAAGCATAGCGGATTGGCGGTGGTCTTCTCCCGCTGGATGGCGAGATTCAGAGTTTTCCCCCAACGAGGTATCTCCTACCGGCATGTCACCGCCTCAGCCGGCAAAGCTCTAAATTCCCGACCGGTCTCCCGGCAGGTGGTAGTGTAGTGTATGTTAGTGTGTGTGTGTGTGTGTGTGTGTGTCTGTGTCTGTGTAAGGAGTGAGGATAGGACAAGGAGGAGGAAGGAAAGATCGCAAGTAGCCCGGTTTGTTAGATACTGCTCCGGCATTCGCCTCGGAAAAAAACGATCAGAACAGCTGGACGCCAGAATTCTGCAAATAGCGACTGAATTCGAACCAGTTGACAAGCTAGTGACGAAAATCCTGCCACCGCCGGGACTCGAACCTAGGACCGGTCAGAGGCACTGCAGTAACATCAGTTGATGCCTTGAGCTAGCTGGTAAAAGCATAGCGGAAGAAGAAACAATTATTGGTGATCGTCGCGTTCTGTGCTGAAATATTTCACATGGTTCATTCCTTTGTTTCCAAAAATGTATCTGGGATGATGTTTATAGTCTTTGTAAAGAGACTTAGTTCGTCCTGAAAATAGATCAGCGTTCTGATTTATCAACACCCGAATTCATGCTTGGAAATTACCAGATGCCGACAACTTGAGTGAGCTACATCTCAACATGCCAGTTACGATTTCCTAGTCGGTGAAGTCTAGAAACTGACTCTTTGAAGAACGAAAGCCGTCTTGTTCCTACTGTTCAGGTCGTAGTCTTTTCTGTCTCTATTGTGTGGCTTGTTTGCGTCTTTCTACTACCGGTCATTATCCGCAGACAAATAAGGGGTGTCCGTTAAGTTTGCAGCTAAGGAGATTCTAGGTCAAGGGAAGGAGGCGATGAAGGCGGGGTATGTCGTCTCCGTGGTTGGAGGAAATAGTGCAGAATAGGGCAAGGAGACCACTCGGTGATCTTGACCTTCATAATGATGGACGTTCCAGCGCATCACTTCTAAGAAAGTAATAAAAAAATTAAAGAATGCATTTACAGTTAAACATGTTATGTAGTTTTTGAATGCACGTTTTCACTAACATAAAATTTATTTCTCAATTCACTTCATAGTAGAAGGCTTTATACATTTTCGTTGTGTCTGATGTTTCTTTTTCTGGATCTGAGAATACTTTCGCCCTTACAATGTTTTGGGGTCATGAAGAGGAAAATTTAATAATACTGAAACTCTAAATTGATGGTAGACAACAGTTAGTCATGGTATATCTCCAATGGTAAAGCATTTTCAATTATGCTTCATTTACCTTTCTTAGTGTAATGAAAAATGCTATCCATATTGATTGATTATATAAATATAATTTTTATATTTCATTACATGGACCATATCAGTTGAAGCATAAAAAACAATATTCAATTATTATTATTATTATTATTATTATTATTATTATTATTATTATTATTATTAGCTATGCTATGTTCATAATTTGATTGTATAAAATATATTTTTATAATTCTTTGCCGTTTTAATGACATTACAATATGGTAGCTCGATGGGATGTATATGCGTTTTGCGAATCCAAAACACAATTGGATGTGGACAAATCAAGGTTTCTCTTCTCCTCCGTCGAATAACTCGTCACCTGAATTGGCTGCTCGGGGCCCCGGCCATTAAAAACTCGAGCGACAACGAGCCGCGCTTCTGCATAGCTGAGAAGCCACATCATCGCGCCTCTTCATGGAAACTTCAGGACGCGTCCGCAGTAAGTGGCCAGCACCGGACGCCTCGCACGGGCCGCCCCGCCCCGCCCCTCCACGCCCGCCCCGCCAGGGCACGGCCCTTCCCAGGTGGGCACGTCCCGCCTCGTCCCCGTCCCACCTCGCCCCCGACCCGTCTGTGTCTCCCGGCAGCCCGGCCCGCCTCGCCCCCGCCCCGCCGCTCCCCTCCTCGCCCGCCCAGCCAACGCCCCTCCTCAGGTGGGAACGTCTCCCCGTCCCACCTCGCCGCGACCCGCCTGGTCCTCGCCTCCTTTTCCCGCAAACCTTAGGTCTTTCCCCTCTTCTCTCCTCCCACATCTCATCTTCCCCATTCGGCCTCGTCCCGATCCTTCTCCTTGCCGCCTCTTTTCCCGTTCCTTTCCTTCTCCCTGGCTGCCTGCTGGGCAGCGGCCGCTGGTGCTCTAGCACGAAGGAGGAGGTGCGGGCGAGGTGGCGGGACGGGTGTGGCGGGGCGCGGCGGGGCGCGGCGGGGCGCGGCGGGAGCGAGGCGGGGCGACGAGCCCTCCGGTCACCTCCTCCCGCGCCGTCGTTTTGCTCCTCGCTCAAATAATCATATTATTTGGGCGATGGTGTTAAAATGTAAACAACTTGTTCCTAACCTGGCATTATATTGAAATTTCCTGCGTGGATGCATTAATTCGTCACCGGGAAATGATCATTCCAGAAACAAACAAACCAGACACTGGCCGGGGGGCGCGCGCACCCCGCCATTACCCCGCCGCAAAAAACACAAAATGATTATGACATTCATCACTTTTATTTGGACAAAAAACACGCGCGCGAGCTACAGCCGGTCCAGCGAGCCGCGACCCAGCGCCCAGCACCCGGCCCGCAACATGCGCGCCCGCTCCCGCCCGATATTTTCGAGATGGGTGATACGTAATGACAGCGGTGGCGGTAATTTCGGAGGCGAGGGCACGGCGGAGACGGCGGTGGCGGTGGCGGAGGCTGCGTGCGGCCGGCGCGGCTCGTTACCTGGCGTCGCGACCGCCGCCCTCGCCGTCGCCGCCCCCCCCCCGCACGCACGCACGGCGCCCACTCGCGGACCCGCCCCGGGCGCGAACGTGGCGACGGGGGGCGGGGGGGGCGCAGGACAGGGCGGAGGGAGCGGGAGGTCCTGAGACCCCCAGGGCCCACGAGGATGAACCTCCAGTCTTCCAAAAGTGCGGAGTTAAAAAAAGGATAATAAATCATTAGTTCTTCTTCCTCCCACAGGTCCATTTATTTTCGTTTTAAAAATTATTTTACTTCCATTAATTATGTTGTCTTTTTAAATCAAAATATAGCCCAAGAATCCAATGATTGAGAAAATTCATCAATACTTTTTTTGTTGAACAGCAGTGCCACATCACTAATAATAATTATGCACTTGCTCGGAATGAAGGTTCCAAGATTCTGTCAATCAGATCATAGCCTTGGGCATTTGCATTCTGTCTATAGTAAACCATTTTATAAATACTTGCGTCAACAAGTGAAGAAAACAGTAATTGAACAAACTTCGTGCGTTTAAAGACCAACGGAACGGAAGGTCAGAATGAAATTTCAGAAGTTGATTTGCCATTTGGGAATAATTGTGTCAAATAAAGTAATTAACAATTTAAAGGAAATAGACAATAAAATAAGGTTAACGAAAGAGAAGAGTGTGAAAGTTTGATGTTTTGGGAAGGGTATGACTTTGATCATTAACAATACAGAACATTAAACACAACAAACCTCATTGAACTTACAGGTTTAATTTCAATAAGATTTGCCTGAATAGATATATTTTAGTGATTCTTGTCATTAACACGTTACAGCAATTATTTAATAATTGAGACAAAGATACAGCGGAGAAAATGGTACGATAATGTATTTCTTAAGAAAATATTCTGATTCAGTAACATATGGACAGATAAGTAAATGTTCAAATAGTTCTTAGGAGCTACATGTGCAATAAAGGACAAAATGTTAATGCAGAAAACGAGAGAAGAGATACTAAAAAGAAAGAGGCTTCAGAACATCAACAACTCAACTAAACGGTGATACTTGGTTCCCGTGCTCAAATAGTAGGGCTGGCGAACCTGTAAACCTAGAGATAGCGCTGCTTGAGGGATTGGCCGTAATTGAAACAAGAGTATAGCTGGTGGACGCTCCTCCTGCCCAACACGCCCCCTAACGATCGCGTCCCGCGGCGGCGGCGGCGGCGGCGGCGCGGGCGCTGGCGCGTGGAACGATCGGCGGCGGAGCCCCGCGCGCGGCCGGGAACCTCGACCAGGTCGTGTTTCACCCCCTCCCGCCCGCCCCCCGCGCCCGCCTGACGCCGTCATTACGTCGCGCAGCGCCCGCCTAAACGCTATCCCAGACCCGTGTCCACCTGCCAGTGGCGAAGCCAGAAGTTTCTTTCGGGGGGAGCTCAACACGTAGGAAGCATAGAAACATTTAAACCGCCGGAAACTTTGTGTCAAACATCCATAAAAAAAATGATACTTTGTCTTCTCAACGAGGTGTGAGAGAACTTGACGCAATGAATGATTTTTTTTAGGTTATTTTAAAATGAGTTCTGGCAGCATTTGCTACTGCTGAGAAAGTAGCCCAATAAGTAATGCTTTTTTTAATTGCGATCTGTAGCCCTCTTGCCCTCCTCTGTGCTTGCCACCAGTCTAACCGATTGCTGGACTGGCTCGCCCACCGCACACTGTTTGGGCTGGCCACTTGTTCTCGAAAGACACCTACCCCCGAGTTTTAATAAATTCAAAAAATTCCATTTACTTCATGCACCACATCCACCTTTTCTACACTTAGCAAAGAAGCCATTCATCCCATTTAAGTTTCTAAATCTAGCTCATTCTATTACTCTTAGCTCACTAAATCTAGCTTACTCGCCCAAACATTCCATGTGTCATCCAATCGGTAAATCAGTCCACGTTAACATTTCAATCCACTTATGTACACATACTACGTACATAACACGTACATAATACGTAAGAAGTATGCCAAATTAACACCGTACTACAACTAATACACTCGTTCAGCATCTATCCACACACATACACACACTCTCACAGGACTACTTGTACCCTCCCCCTCCTGGCACGCACGACGAAATTTTTAATCTGAGGGAAAATGAGGGAATTGGGAGGCGCCATCAGGCGCTCGTTTGCATGCGTGCGCGCCTGCCTGGCAAACGACGGCCGTCTGTTCTGCTCCACTAGGCGCTGGCGCGGGCGAAGGCCGGCGGTGGGCGCCGCCGTCTGCCCAGGGCGGGGCCTCCTTGGTAGTCGGCCGCGTGCGGTCTCTCCGGGAATCCGATGGCTCAGTAAGCGACGATGCGCTGTCGGAAGTTGGGACGGTCGCTCACGAAGATGCGTTCGCTGGGGTCGGTGGAGAACAAACACTCAATATACCCTACTGCATTCGCATTTACTATAAATATTTGCCAAATATTTGCGGCGATATTCATTATTTGAAATAATGTAAAAATTCAGGATGCGAAGAGCCGCAAATAAAATTAAAAGTGAAACATTTACTGATGATATTTAGAAATTGAAAATGTTTTTCCATCCTGTCACTTCCAGATTCGTTCACTGAGGTATCATTTTAACACCTTCTTCTTCAACTAAAGTTTTCGCCGTCTCTACAATCAATCCGTGACCGAAGCAGCCGGTTCGTGCTGCTCCTAATCAGAAAGCTCATGCGGACAGCAGTGTGACAGCAGTGTGACGAGAGTGTCTCGACGTGATAAATACATTTCCATCCCAATCTCATCCTATTCATTGAATCTCTTCGAACAGAAAAATGCCTTCCATATTAATTGTTTTATACGATTTTATATCATAAACAAGTATATTGTTTTGTATTTAGCGTAACTTATGTATCGTAAAGCATAATAGTATTTGGCCATTGCTTTCCTGTCGTGTATTACGTTTCTGATACCTATTCATACCATTTTCTCCATTTGTGTATAAAAACTGCAGCTCGAAATTGCGACTTTGCAACGTGAAGCAATGATCTTCTCTCCAAGTTACCCAATTTCAACACCTGTCCTTCCGGCAGGTTCTCCTCCCTCAACGCTTCCTACCATCTTCAGTCACTCATTTTACTTAGTCTTCAAGTGTCATTAGCCTGGACCACATGCGTCTTCCCACCTCATCATGTCCGCCTGCAAACCGCGCGACTGCCCTGCAGCCCTGGGGCCTCCGCGGCCCCCGCCCCGCGCCCGGGGTGATGTGTTAATCGGCGCCGGGCACCGCCGCTGGGCGGGCCGGGCCGGCCAACCGCGCCCGCCGCGCCGCGCGCCGCGCCCCGCCCGGCTCAGGTTCCCTCAGATTACAGGTTGCACGCCGGGGGAGGGGTGCGGTCGCTGGCGACCGCTCTTTACCCAGGAATGCCCTCGCCCCCGCCCCGCGCCCCGCCGCGGACCCAGACCTCCCCGGCGTGCGCGCACGGGATGTGGTGCGGGCGGGGGCGCGGGCGGGGGCGCGGGCGGGGGCGCGGGCGGGGGCGCGGGCGGGGGCGCGGGCGGGGGCGCGGGCGGGGGCGCGGGCGGGGGCGCGGGCGGGGGCGCGGGGCGGGCGGGGCGCGGGCGGGGGCGCGGGCGGGGGCGCGGGCGGGGGCGCGGGCGGGGGCGCGGGCGGGGGCGCGGGCGGGGGCGCGGGCGGGGGCGCGGGCGCGGGCGGGGGGCGCGGGCGGGGGCGCGGGCGGGGGCGCGGGCGGGGGCGCGGGCGGGGGCGCGGGCGGGGGCGCGGGCGGGGGCGCGGGAGGAGGCGCGAGCGGGGGGTGGCGGTGGTGCAGGCGGGGGCGGTGCCGCCGGCGGGGGGGGCGGGAGGAGGCGCGGGCAGCGGGTGGCGCGGGCGGTTGAGCGGGCGGGGGAGAGGGCGGAGGCGAAGGCGGGGCCAATGGGGTGGAGGGAGCGCGGGGGGCGGCATACGCGAGGGCGCCGCGGGCCGCAAGGGTTGAGCTCAGCGTCGCCGACCGCTCTCGTTGCCTCCCCCGACATCTCCCCCTCGCCCTCCACGCACCCTCCGCTGCGCCGCGTCGGCCCCTATCTCGTTATCACCTGACCTCTCCCGCCCGCTGGCGAGATACGAGGGTGAAAGGGCGATGAAAGGGGATAAGTGGCGCTAGTAATGGGCCGTGACCTATTGTATTCGCCAAATAAAATATAATGGCTTCAACCTCGAACCTGAAGTTGATTCTAATTTTAATAATTTTTTCAAAGTATAGAGCAGCACCTTTTATGCATGCAAATGGCATGCCATTACAATCTCCCTGTGCGGTTGAGGTTGATTATTCACATTCCAAAGTGTTCTCGCTTCTTGCGCGCTGTCGGACAGGTAGGAATGGATATCCCTTTAACCATATGTCAGATTTTATATCTTAGAATAACAACGATTACTTAATAATGAGAATAATTACGATAATAATAATAATCATAATAACAATAATAAATTTCCATAGATGAGTGGAGATTCTCAGACCGTAAGATCTACTCTATGTAGATCACTTGCCATGCCTAATATTGTCATTAATAACTTCCATTAATTGTTCTGCTTAGAATTCTATCTACTGTGCTATACCTCATTCAAATTCATCGTGTTTCACCTACAGGCATGTGTTTTTACTGCAATTTCTCGTTCATACCATCTACTCTTGAACGAACCATCCCCTATCAACCACCCTTCCTTATTTGCTTTCCTTGACATAATCCTCCCTTCCCAACCCCAAACCCTGGCATCCCGCACTTGACGCGTGGGAGGTGCGCCCACCGCGTAGACCGCCCCTGCGCCGCGACGCCTCCGCCCCTCGGAAGATCTTTGATGAGCACTCTCCGTATCAGGTAATTCCCGGTTTTCCTCGCCCAATTACCTGGCCGCAGTTAAAAGGGGCAATGCACACACTGGTGGGCGCTGGATCGCGGCGATGGGCCGTCGGCGGCGGCGGCGGGGCCCGGCCGGCGCGAGCCTTCCTTCCGCCCTGCGTGACCGGCGGCGGCGGCGGCGGCGGTGGAGGCGGGGAGCCGACGGAGGGCGGCGGGACGCGGGCGGGCCGTGGCATAAATCATGCGCTTGTTAGGGCGAAGGCGGAGGGGCGGCAGGTATGGGCCGGCGCCGGCCGGGCGCCTCCGCCGCTGCCGCCCCGAGCGCAGTGGCTGCGGCGCGGCGGCAGCAGCGGCGGGGGCGGGGGCGGGGGCGCCACGGCCTCCGCCCGCCCGCGCTACGCTGCGCCGCGCTCCGCGCCGCACCGCGCTCCGGCCACTCTCGCCAATTACCCGGTCGGCTGCGAGGAAGTTTGCAGGAGCCCGCGCGCATACCGGCGGCTCTCGGCCTACTCCGCCCCGCCCCCCCCCCCTTGCTTCGCTCCGCGCAGGAGCCGGCGCTCTTGCGAGCGGCTGCGGAGCGCGGGCGGAGGCGCGGGCGGCGCCGGTAAGCGGATTCGCCTCCGCCGCCGGGCGGGGAGTGCAGCGGGTTCGGCTCCCGGGCGGCCACCGCCGTGCGCCTGCAAGTGGCCAACCGCCTCTTTGCGGAGATACCTTTGGGACACCCCCCCCCCGTTTCCCTCGGCCTGGGGCCTTCCACTTACGGCAGCGAGATGCTCTGTCGAGAACGCACTTCCACGTACATGGGATAATACTAGAGGAATTAGTGTTCGAATGCTTGAATGAGTTCAACTACATGTGTTGTGATTGATTCGCTCAGGATTATTCATTGTATGCGTCCCATACAAAGAATGAAATAAAGCAAGTTATTCATTGTTTCTCATCGTGTATTCCATGCCACGTAGCGTTTGGAATTTGCTTTTTGCTAGCGACGTCACTAGTACGTCAAGAATTAGTCAAGATCTTATGTTAAATATCACTTCACATTGAAGTGTGAGTGGTTGTTTTTTACAACCGTGAGTGTACGTAAACATTACTTTTGTTCCACATTACGGACTGTTATTATTACTATTATTACACCCTTTACGAAGGGACAGGTTCATATGTCTCTCCGGCGTCGCGTGTTGGGCCGCATTATCACGCGGTGGCGCCGCTCGCGTGAATCTTCGGCGGCTGCGGCGGCGATGCGTCCTCGTGTGCCCGCGGGCGAGGGCTCTGGCGCCAGAAAGGCGGCGGGCAGCGGCGGCCGGCGCGGCGCGGCGCGGCGGTCGAGTCCTCCACCACCACCACGCCGCAGCCACCGCCGCCGCCGCAGCCGCCGAGCCAATATTTATCCGGTGGCCAAAGGCCCCCCGACCGCCCGCGCGCGTGTCCGGGCGGGCCGGCGGCGGGCGAACGGGCGAGCCTGCGAGCCGCGCAGCGAAAATAAAAGACGCTGGGCGCTGGAGGCGCGTCGCCCGAGCAAACACGGCGGCTGCCGCGCGGCCCGATTGTTCCTGCGCCGCCGCCGCCGCGCTCCGCTCCGCGCCACTCGGCCCGGCCCCGCTCCTCTCGGAGACGCTCCTCTCCTCTGCTGCTGCCCGGCTGGCCGCCGGATTTATGACGCACCGCCTCCGTCCGGTTGCCGTATTGTCTCTGCGCGCCGCCGCCCTCGCCGCCGGGTGGGACGCGACGCGACCCGGGGGGTGGTGGACCAGGGTTATGAAATCGTGAATCGCTGCCACGATGTTTACGCAGACCCGGTGTCGCGCGTTGGGGGTCTCTTGGAATCCTTGACTTCGAAGTTGCGAAGCTGGAATGAACCTTTGGAGTCGTATTTCATCGAGATGCAGTTAAATTCCTGAAGATGATGTAGCTTAGATAGTATTGTACTCGTGGATTCAAAGTGGGTGGGTACAATACAGTGATTCGTAGTACACGAATTTAATCTTCTGATTGAAAGGATAAAGTACGCTACAGCCATTTGTAATGTCAGAGCTCGATACCCAGACTCCTGCTGATGGTATCAGATTCAAAATTCAAGATACATTGTAATAGTGAATGGTTGCAATGCAATTATCAGAAGTTTAATCGGGTTAACAAATACAAAAATGCGGCCAGTACTCGTAAATCGACTGCGTAAATTTCGTTACACAGATTCAACGACCCCTTTGGCTTGTAGCCTGGCTGTATTGGAGCCCTGCTCTGTCCGCCTGGTGACGCAGGGGAAGGTGCGGTGACTTGGCCGCGATGACGCACTGGCTTCGGCCGTCGCGCCGAGTCGTGCCCGGAGCGCGTTCCCCTCTGGGAGCTATGCCGGCGGGACGTGGGACCCATCCCGACCGCCGGAGATCCTCCTGGAGCCCCTGCGCAGATGCTATCTGCCGCGATCCCCCTTCGGCCGTCAGCGCCGGCACGGCTCGGGAGCGCGTGCGCGCGCGCCGGGCGACGTGAGCTGCACGCGGAGGCCGCGCCGCCCTCGGGGCCTGGGAAGGCGGATATTTCGGGAATAGTTATTCCGTTTTCCGGGGTCAGCATGACTTGCTTCAGATACTGTGTGGTTGAATTTGTTTATTATAAAGGGAGAAACAAAATAATTTGACCTATTTCAAAATAATAGCAACGCTGGTATTTCGTCTCGTAAATGCGTTAGAAGGAACGCGAACATCTAATGACAAAAAATGTAAAGAATATGCTTGAGATAATAAAGATATACGATATATTTTTATTCTACTTGCTGCATTGCGATGATCCTACAGAAGTCTAGCGCAGGGAAGATGTAGTGCAGTGAAAGCATGGTAAAAATGCAATGAATTTCAGAAAAAAAAAGCAATGTCGCTACGTCGTTTCAAACGCAAAGGATAAGCACAGGAGGTCCACCAAAAGTCTGAGAGGAAACCTGCGCTATGCACTAGGAGGTGTCAAAAAAGCGTCTGTCCTTCTGAGAGGTATGCCAACGTGCACTAGATTCGAAAGGATGGCTCCTGTTTGAGACTGATATGAATAAGTCAGAACTTTAAGCAATACACATTGCTGTGGAAGTCGCCGAAGAGAAATACATATTAAGAGGAGAATGGAACACCGATGTTGAAAAATGAATAATGTTTTCACTCAATTATTCTTTATAAACTCTAACAGTGAAATATTTAAATAATTCAGTGTTGAATTGAAGAATCAAGTGTTACTCTCAAATGATTCATTTTCCAGAATCTCTTGTGTCCTCCTTCTAAAATGTGACGCTCTTAGGTGGCTACTCCTACAATGTTTATGGACGTAAGTTGTGCCTTACCCCTCTCAGTTTCTTCTAGTTGCCACACGTACTGCTTAAGTGTGCGTTGGTTTGGTATGTCGACCTCACAGAGTGATATACTTCTTTATTCAGCCAATCCCCGACCTTGTTAGACCGAGGGTTCATGAACGAAAACTGCTTCCGTGAACTTCCTGTTTTCTCCGTTTGTGATCTTTTTCTGAAACACCGTGAGATGAATCCGAGAATTCGAGATACTGTTTTTCAAGTTCGAAGTACTTCAGCACAGGTTTTGAGAAATTTCCAGAAAATATGTCTCGTACTTTTCTACAAATCTAACTCTAACTCCGCTAAGCAGCTCCTAAAATCAAAATTGTTCACTTCGGCCACGCTAGTAGAAGAGCCCTGCGCCAGAGAGACTGAGGAAGTGGAGCGCCAAGGCGCGGGAAGCGAAGGCTGCGGACGCGCGTTATGGCCGCGGGGCGGGCGATGTGCCGCCGGCCAATGGAAGCCCTCCGCGGAAGTTAATGGGCGCCCGTCGCGGCCACGGCCGCAACAACTGCGATTAGCCCAGTAACTACTCCCTCCTTGCGGCCCACGCCTCTCCATTGACGTTACGCGCAGATCTTCATCGCGAGATGTTGCTGTTGCTGGAACACACGGCACTGTTACAGCAGTGAAAAGTTAAATTAACTAAGGAGATAGGAAAACATTAAAACGTAGGAAGGAAATGTTTGCTTTAGAGCAGCTATTCCATTGTGATCTGCTAGGGGAGATTTTGTAATTTATAAAAGGAAACGAGGGAATGTTGTCAACAAAGTTCCACAGTTGGATTTTGCATTTTTCCAGTTACTCATAAAACATTGCTCGGCTGAAACGTCGAAGTTCTGACTGATGTGATGCACTGGGGGACAATTTGTTTTATTATCAAAATCTTGGCACTTTTCTATGTGAAAAATTACATAAAAGGAGGGAACAAAACTAAAATTTAACATTCAGTCGACAATGTAACGTTTTGAGAAACCCTTGTAAAGTGCAGTTATTTGAAGAATATACATCAAAGAAGAAATATTGAGGTAGATGCTAGGTTGGTGAAGCAGGAAGAAGTGAAAATAGCAGTAGCAAAGGTTATAACTTCGTCATTCTACTCAGAGAAAGATATCCTTCGGCAGTAAATGCAGGATTGTACAGAACGTTTAATTTTTTGCCAGTCGTTGTGGCTCATCAATGGCAACTGCAAGGAGTCGTAAATGGGTGATGCACTTGCTACGACTATCAGGCAGAATGAGGCCATCTCTGCGGTACAGATAGTTATGTCCAAGGTGACATCCTTGTCGTGCTTAACAGTGGCTGCATATCGGTGAAGTTAATTCTGACCGGGTTCTTAGACGATCGAGTTACAGCCATGCAAAATGGCTCTGAAGACTACCCCTAATGATTAATGTTGACATCTTAAAGAAACATAGGGCTGTAACTCTCATTAGTATTTTACGCGTATAGAACCTCGTACAAAACAAAGTTGTGAAACAGACATAAACGAGTATTGGTGCCCTTTCTTCAAAAACATCTTCACAGAGATTTCTGTAGAAATTTGCTTGCGGAGAGAAAAAGGTGCCGAACGATTTATACTTAAACGATTATCCTCCGTATTATCAAACGAAAGACCACTCCCTCTAGCAGTCAGTTTATTACATTTAATTGCGAAAATTGCTACAAATAAACCATAAATTCATACAATGATGGCAAATGAATGTTACATGATCCAGAAACCTAAGTGACCGTGACTGCCCGTTTCGTTCCCTTGTTCGGCAACGGAAGACGCAATGAAAAGTGATGGCGGAAAAGCCACCAGATAGTTTTGTTACTGCTGCAGTATTCGCAGGAGAGGTAACATAGGAGGAAAAGCCGAAGAGCGCAGGCGGGAGTGCGCCAGCTCCTCCGCCGCGTGAACCGCTTCCGCGAAGGCCCTTCGCGGCGCCGCCAAAGGGCCGAAGCGGCGGCGGGGCAGGGCGTTACGCAAGGCCTCGCCGGTCGCCGGGAAAACGCTTTCGCGCGCTTACGTGCGGCGCAGGGGCTTCCCCGGGTGGGGGGGGGGGGAGGGGGCGGAGACTCGTCCTCGCCCGCGATGGGCAAAAGCGCTGACGTCGCCCCCGCGCTCGCCCGGGGCGACTGAACGGCGCCGGCGAGGAGGGGCAGGTAGAAGGCTGCTGATCTTTACCCTAGCTGGATAGGGTATCGCGAACATCAATTGTCACGTGATGAGTGGGGGAAAAAAGCATTTCGACCGACTACAGCGATTCAGGTGGCCACGCGTGCCAACGTAAGCAGCAATTTTTTAAATTACTTTTTCACAAATGGTTGCGATATTTTTAGGACATGGTGACTGTCATGAATTTCACAACCAAAGTACCGTGATTTGAAAATATGAAAAACAAGTACAGTTCTAACCAATGAGTGAAAATGTTCTTCGTTGACAATGCATTGCAATTAATTCTATAAATATCGTTTTCGTATACCCGTACGAAAACAATATTTTAATTGTTATTATGATGCCATTACCAAGAATACAACGTGTTCATCAAATTAGTTTTGTAAACAATTAATTTTAATTATTAATGTTATATGCCAGACTATTAAAAATATTCATGACTACGAAAAGAATAACCCATTGATACACATGAGTTTCTATAACATTCTTAAGTGTTTCTGAGTAGAGAAGGTTAGAACTTTGGAAGAGGATATATCGACTTTTAAGTAACTTTCGAACTATTGTTAGATAATTTCCTTGAATTATGTAAAAAAATTACTTGCAGTTAACGAAACAAATATTTTGTTTTTTACGAGTTTCGATGTAGAATTCAGTTATATAATGCTACCGAGCTATATATATTCGTATTAGAAAGGAGGTAATTTAGAAGCGTCGTGTTGAAAAATATTTCCTTCACGAAAATTGTCTTGTTTTCACGTAATCTACCAATATATTCCTTTTAAGATAGAGAAAATGTGAAACATTGTTTTTAAGCGAAAAGAATGTGCGACAAAATGTGTTGCATTAGTAAGATTGTGAGTAGTGTTGTGACAGTAATATAAATCACAAGCAATATTCAGTGAAAGTAGCCTTTCATAGTTGTTATGAGATTAAGATAATTTACTCAATTTAGTGACAATAATTTGGAAGATAATTTTTATTCATTTCACGCTTTTGGGTCAAAATGTACAGAATAGATGCTCCCTTCCTGCCATCTTGATTAGTGGTTTTTCGTCTACACACACGAAGCAAATACGTGCTGTTCATCCACCTAGTTTATTTTAATTTTTTTATGTATTTACTGTGTTTAAAACTATATTAAATATATTTTAATAATAATAATTATGGTGACGATGAAAATAATTTTTTTTTCATCAATGGCGAGGTGCCTTAAGGCCTACTCATCCGCTTGACCTCTTCTGTCTCTTCTAAATTTTTTGAATTTCATTTCCACAATTTCAGTGACCTTTATTTTGAGAATTAGTGAATTAAATTTTTGGATAAAACACCGATCATTCCGAAATTCACCATCAAAGATAAAACACATTCAGCTGGTCACAAAAGGCGTGGCCTCTACGCGAATGAGCTGCATGAAGGCGTCCACGGAGGCGTACGCGTACGCACGCGTCCAGGGCACAACAGGCGGCTGCGCAGCGGCGCGGGGCGGGAGAGGGGGAGGGGAAGCGCGTCTCAAACGCAAAGGGCCGCCGCCCCCCGAGATGTTCAGTTGTCAAGGCGCCGGCGGCAGCGGCGGAGGCGGCGGGGGCGGCAGTGGCGCTCTTGAGCTCGCTCAAAGAGAACCCGCGCCCCACCAACCCGCCTTCTCCGGCCCCGTCCCCGCCCCCGCCCCGCTCCGCAACCCGCTGCCTCCCACCTTGCGCCCCTTTATGCTGAGCATGCCTCTTTAAGGCAGAATGTTGTTTGTGGTAATTTTTGGCTGCTCCGTAATGTGTTTTACGCGGCCGGCGACTGCGGGGAGAAGGTAATTGAATAGCGCTGACGGTGAGTGACTGCTGCAAAGGGAGGGCGCGACCTGGACCCCTGTGACACCCCTCGGCTCCGTCGCCACCTTTTAACCCGCGTCCGCCAGTGGGCTTTGACACAAAGTTTCTACAAAAGTGCTTCGCTTTGTTTTTTAACTCGAGGAACACGTGCTGATTTCGTTATACCTTAAAGTTGTCAGAAATTCATTTATGGAATAAAGAGCAGGAAACATCTTAAGCTCACAATGGTGCATTTTAGCATAAAAAGATTTTTCTCGGGTACTGAACGACTACGTATCAATAAGATATTTTTGAGTCCTCAAGACGACCAGGGAGACACTACGAGAAAAAAGAAATTTTAAGAAAGGTAGACTACTCTACGTTAGTGGCATGATGTGCGGTCAGTAATGTATAGATATCAATGATAGATTATTTAGAGGAATTATTTGTTGGAAAATGTGAAGCTTTGCAATGACTTTCATCGCCCCAATCACAAAGACAAGGCATTCTCTCTAAAACTATATTCGAACTTACTCTTCTGCATACAAGGTGTAGATGAATGGGCATGCAAACGTGCTAGAATCCCAGGTATGCACTTGTGCTGTAAATTAAGTGATTCGTTTCAATCGTCCTTAACTTCAGGGTTTTATTTTGAAGAATATTTTTGTACTTGAGATCAATTTTTTAAAAACAAATGTTGGTGTTACATAGAATAATATTCCTTTTGTTCTCCTTATATCTATAATTGTAAATATTTCAAATCCTTCCAAAGACAGCGAATCTGAAAACGGGCAAAATTTTGGCTCACTCCAGTCTCGAATACAAAGCGTATAAACACATACAAAGCGTATGCAAATTTACCTTATTATTTTAAAAATTATTCTGGCACCAAGAAGGTTAGTAGTGTCCTTGGAATTGGTGAAAAAACAGGAGCTGAAAAAATAGCAATGAAATGTGCTGAGGGTGTAGCTTATAAGGGAGTTGTGCTCTGAAGGACTGAGAGGCGAGGCGCGAGCGCTGGGGCGGGCGCTGGGCCGCGGGCGGTGGCGCGGGCGCGCGAAGGATGGCCGGAATGCGCCCGCGTCGTGTCCAGGGCCACGCGGAGGATTCCCAAGGGGTGCGCGAACCCAAGGCTCCCACGCGCCTTCTCTCTCACCTCCTTTCTCCCCTTCTTCTTCTTTTCTTCACCACCTTGCTCTCTTCAGCTTCTTGATGTCTTCATCATCTTTTGTATGTTTTTACTATCTTCTTTTCTTCATCTTCTTTTCGTTCTTATTCAACTTTTATTTCTTCTTTTACTATTTATTCTTCATTTTATCTTTCTCCTTCGTTTTGCCTTTTCTCCTTTGTTTCTCACGACGAATTGCGAGGTCATATAAATCATTTCCATGCAGTTCTTCGTTTTCTCTTACTTTTAGTTTCTGATTTTTCAATTATGTACTCTTCCTGTATTTTATTCCCTATTATACTTTCACGGTTCATCTTCTGTCTGCTTCACATTCCCTGAAACCGGTTTGTGCTTCTGAACTTCCTTTCTTCTCTTTATTTTTATTTTCCCTTAATAATTTCATTTCGTAATACTGTTGTTCTTCAACTGTTTTTTTTGTTCTCCCTCTTATTTTCTCTTAGTTTTACTTCGTTGTTCACCGTCAATCGTGTGTGTATGAATTTTTGATTCCTTAATTTTTGTAGATACCATTTTAATTCCTTCTGTAAATCGTTTGAAATGTAACCGATGATAATACATAAAAATAGTTATTTAAATCATAGGAACAATAAAATAATATTACAAAAAGCTGTTGTGTGTTACAAGAACATCCATGGGTCGGAGGCATGGGACACCGTGTCCATGTTTAGCCGAATTGAGATTATTGGCACAAATATAAGGGTTTCTTGTCCTCTACCCAGAGGCATACAACACTACGTGCTGTATCAAGAATTGACAAAATTACAATGCTTTTAAATAGCACGAAGTCCACTTCTAAGTCCAAAGTAAAACATCTTCAAATTGTTCTCCTGTCAAATTGAGTAAATGTGACATAAGTACCCTATACCTCTGACCTAGAGATATATAAATCTCTTAAAATAAAAAGGTTTTGTATTTTTTCTATTGATATAAAATACAGCATGTGTTGACGTTCACTTTTCGAAACAAAAACGTTGCTGAGTATGTTGTTAGGAAGGCACGCGTGTCATGTCGAATCTCACCCCGTTACGCCGCCCGTACGCAGAAAGAAGCACCAAAAAGTCCTTGGAGCGTGGCAGAGGTCGCGGCGGCAGCGGCGCGCATAGCTGTTTCCCACCTGGGAGCCGTCGATCGCGTCGATTTCCCCGCGAAACCCCACATTCCGCTCGTGCCTGCATCGCCGCGCCGGGGCGGCCGGGAGATTCCTGGCGGCTGCGGGGACGCATCGCGGCGGCGGCGGCGGCGGCGGCGGCAGCGGCAGGGGCGCTCGGACACCCCTGTCGGCCGCACACGGCGCGGGCAGCGGCGGCCGCCGCCGGCGTCGCCTTTCCATCCATTACCTTTATCTGCGGCGCGCCCGGCCTGAAAGCGTTGAAATTCCTGTTTAGTGCGGCGGCAGGTAGCCGTCGTATACATCACCGCGCCCGCCGCCGCTGATAACCGCACTCCTCCCGCCGCCGTCGCGCCGCCGCCGCCTCGTCGCCGCCGGTAGCGGCCCGCGCGGGGGACGCCGGACCTTGAATCATTAATGTAATTAGCAATGAGGCGGCGGTGACGGCGCCGTTGGAGGAACCGACGACGCCGGCGGAGGCGGCGGCGGCGGCGGCGACGAGGGCGGGGCGTCGTCGTGAAGAGGCGACGCGCGGCGCCGTCTTGGTCACAGCGCCGCCGCCGCCGCCGCCGCCACCGCTCCCTGCTGCCTCGTCTGCCTACCGCTGCCGCCCTTATCTAAACATGTTTGGGTCCAGCTTCCCCGAACTTTGTCCGCGGGGCCGCGGTGCCGACGTGTCCACAGGCCCCGGGCTCCATTGAGCAACGCGCCGCCTCCGTCGCCTGTTCCCGCGCCTCCGCCCACCGCGATGGCGGCCGCGCGCTCCTCTCGCCCACGCCCTCTCCTCGCCCGCCCCGCCCCGCCCCGCCCCGCCCTGCCCCGTCTCCACCGCCCCTCCATCGCCACCTCGCCGCGGCGGCGTCCGGCGGCGGCTTCGAAAAATGCCATTAGGCGGTGCCCGTGGCACGTCGCGTCGGCGTCTTCGATTTCCTTCTGGATGTGTCTGCCTTAACGTCGCCGCCGCCTGTTCTCCGTTTTATTTGTCGCGTTTAGTGTGTTCTCGGGGTCGCCGCGGCTCGTAACGGCCTTTATGAAATGCAAAGTGATTCCGACTCGTTATAGGCCCCATTTTTTTACTCTCCCGGACCGTACAACTCCGTCAGTCGAGGAGTAGAACATATTCCATGACGCCTCATTACGTTTTATGGGTCTCGCGTTGTCTAACCGGAGTTCACCGGAATAATTCGTGAGCGTTTCTCCCTCCTTAATTGTGAACGCGGTGTACAGGTTCGTAAACAGAAGTGGCCGAAAGGGCAGACGTTGGTGGCCTGGGAAACATCGGGTTCTGTGCGGGAAAATTAGAAAGTTTAGGGACGAGAAGCAATGCTTTTCTTTAGGAATGTGTTACCATTCATTCAATAATTACCATTTCGTTTCCCCAATGAATTTATATCACGTCGTGATAGACGAATTTCACTAATGTAATATTCATATTATGTAGAGGTCTTTATTTTCTTCTTTTGACGATGATGTTGGTGATAATTATTATGAAGTTGCCTTTGTTTATATTGTAATGGACTGTGCATGACACTTAAGCAATTTCTCCAGAGAAGCGAGGAATTAATGTAAATATTTACAGGTGATATAATGTAGTAATTTTCCATTGTTTTTTTTAACATTAAGAGTTTCTGAGAGCATTAATTTTCAATCATATACTGACGAGCGTAGTGCTTAGCACATCTGCTATCTTCGATGAGAGGGTCCCTTACAAGCGTACTATGTGTTTACTTTGTTCTCTGTTTCTTCTCCTACAATTCTATTTTTCATTACTGTAAATAACAATGCAGTTTCTAATGGTTTTAAATACATACATATTATATACATTACAGGACATACTGGATATTAAATATTAAGTAGTAACATTGGTAAAGAAATTAAAACTACAATAAAGGATTTGTCTTCAGTTGTAGATGTTTCAATATTTTTTCGTAATACTCTGCTGTAAATATATCTGCATAACGCAATCCAACCGAGGAATGAAAAGGTAATCTTAATGGCTGCCGGCCATAAAGGAATTAATTGCCGTCGGCCATTGAGGTATCACTTTTGGTCTTCAAACTATTAAACAACGAAATCAACTAACATAAGGAACACGTCAAAATGAAAAATGTGGAATACTGACCACGATATGTCAACATTTTCGTTAACTAGTAAACATAGTTTCAATATTGAGAATTTTGTCCACAACGATGTGGGAGAGTACGTCTCAGATCGTTCTTTGGCTAACTGTTTCATTTACTTTGTCAATGTTCTGACATTGCCACCAATAATGTTGAAAAGCTTGATATTCTTCCTCATACCTTATCATCGTTATCAGGGGTAACAAGTTCAAACTTGCACCCTTTGCAATTTCTAAAACATCGTATGGATGTCGTCCATCTTAAAATGTGGAACATACAACTGTTTAAATGCGTGTGGAAAGAAAACTACTACGTGTCACGCAACAATCGAATCGAAATGAAAGACTGTCGCGTCTGATGCATCGAAGAATCGAATCATATTGAAATGGAAGACGGTGCACCATTCCCACGTATTGAAAGCAAAGATATTTCTTATTTATATTATTTTTCTTATAAGAATATGGTAATACGAAAAGTATGGAACGACACACGACTAGACAACAGACTTGGTTGGTTATTCGGAGTCTACCGGTCTAATGACGCTAGTAACTATATCGTGACCCTCACAACAGTAAAACAGCAGCCTTCGAGGAGAATAATTTGAGTTTCGGTTAACGGTGCGTCGTTCCGTGCGGCTGCGCCGTCGCGGTGGGCGTCGGGGGGTCGGCGAACGTCGGCGCCTCCCCGCCCCCGCCCCCGCACGCGTCCACAGGGCCCTCTATTCTCCCGCCCGTCTCCGCCCTCACGCCGTGGCGCCCCCGAAAGAAAGCGGCGCCTCTCACACACAGCAGACACTCCGCGCCGGCCCTTTCGAAATAGACTCGCCTCTTTCGAGCGGAAACGGCCGCCGCCGCCGCCGCCGCCGCCGCCAGGTCCCGCCCGCCCGCCCGCCCGTCCGCCTGCTGGCCGCTGGCCGCCTCGGACCGTCCCTCCGGAGCTGGCCTCCCCTGGCGCCGGCGCCTCACGCCGCCCGCCCGCCCGCCCGCCCGCCCGCCCTTTGTGGCGGGCTGAAGGCGATGGCGCGGCGTAGGAGGAAGTCTTGTCTCTTTCCAAGCGCAGCTCGCGTAGCAATGGCGGTTTCGGGGTCTGACAGTAATAGAAAGAGGATCTGCTAGCATAAGGGCCTGTAGGTGCAAGACGTGTTGAAACGAACCCACAACTTTTCCTGCTATTTTCCGGTACTCAACTCCCAACCACTTCATGTAGAACGTGTGATACCCGGTACATTTCCGCAGTGTTCTCCCGCTTTTCCTGCCTATTATTCCACCTCTGCCCCACCACTCATAACAGACCATTACCATTGCCAACTCTCACTATATTCATCATTACGAGTAAGATTGTACATCTAACTACTGGCATCATGAAAAAGTAGAACAATATGGGTAGCAGAAAGACACAAAGGCTTGAATTTTAACCAAGTTTCCTAGTGAGGGCAGTATTTTTAAGTATTGATTGAATGAAAACGTAAAAATGTCTAGAATATTCAGTTCCATGAGCGTTCTATTACACTCAGTTTGGAGAAGATTGAGTAGACCCAGAATGTGTGTCGTGTCTTCTCGCCCAAAAACGAAGAAAGTCTTTCGTCATGTGTGTTCACGTCTTACCGAAATAAGGAAACGCCTTACTGCTCATTCTACAAGAGTTGCTATACCAGTTGCTCTAAGCCGAAAAACATTAATTGGATAAGATTGTTTTATTGTGATTTATTTGATACTTGGTTGGCCGTCGGAGATAAATATTTGGTTCAAGTTAACTTACTGCGTATCGCGTAATTTCATACAGCATTAAAGTCGTGAATGCTAGAGATTACTAGGTGTTATTTCCATCTCCAGCTGTTAAATTATTGCACTTATCTCTCCTGTTTCTCTCTACTTTGTTTCATTCTAATAAACCTAATCCGTCACCTTATTTATAAAACCCATTAGTCCTTCCATGAAAGAGCTGCAAGCTATGACCTCAGCAGCCGACTACAACTTACACCAAATGCACTATGGACTGTCGAAAACTCAGCGGTGTAATAAGTTTCGTTTATCACGTGGACGGCGCAAAGCGGTGCGGTGCGGTGCGGTTCGGCAGCGGTGCGGCCGTGGCGAAGGCGGCGGGGGCGGGGGCGGGGACGGTGGCGCCAGCAGGTATGCGGCGGTAACGAGGGGCGGGCAGCGCGCGGCGGGGGGCGGCGCCGGCGCGGGGGCGGGAGACGCCTGGCGCCGGGGGCTGCCCGGGAGGAGGCGCGCCCCCGTCTCTTTTTTTCTGCAACCGAGACGCTCGGAAATTGACCACTTGTCCCGAATGCTTCCTGGACTAAACGGGATATTAACACTGTGCGTAATCCGGTGCGAAAGAAGCGGTGACAACGGAGTGTGAAGAGTTGGTTAAGAGGATATTGCTGACTTGCATTGTTATATCGTATCAGTTTAAAAGGTTAATCATCATTATTATTTCAAAAATATTATTTTAAACTCGTTTTTTTTATGGAACAATTTATGTATTTTCGTTATTATGAACCGGAAAGTAGTTGATTATTCTTCCAGATATTCACGTCATTTGCATGTTATTTTTTCCCAATTTATCTAGACTGTTTGAATTTTAATTTTCCTTTGGAATGCAGTTCATCCTGTATGGTCTACAGGTGACATCTGACGCAGCAGATATTGATATAATTTGAATTGCTTCTTCAACTTTCTGTTGAAGCATTCGTAAGCAAAACTTTTAATTTAACACGTTTTAATTTTAACACATTTTCACGCTTTTTGTTCTACGAATTCTGCATGTTAGTGAATATTAATTACAGTTCGTTATTTGTTTGGAGTCAAATATGATGTAGAATTTTTCATACCTCTATTAAATATTTTACATTACAAAAAAAAAAATTTGGAATCATTGCAAGTGCTTGTTAAGTCATAAAAATAACTACATAAAAATATTCTATTTATATATTGCCAAAACGTTTTTTAGTAAAATTAAACTTCGCTGTGATGTCAAAGAAACTTTGTACGTGCAAGACGTCCCGGTAACTGTGTGTAAGGTACATCACTAGTAGTAACGGCACAGAGCTAGTGCGATGCTGGAATCTTGCTGATGACCATGACGATGACATTGAGATGACAAAAGGGGATATGAAACTCTTCTTCTGAGCCCCACGCCAACACGCGCCGCGCGCTGCCACACTCCGCTGCGCCGGAATGCCCGCGCGCTCTGTAGAAGGCGTGGCTCCTGTGTGTCGCGTCGCCGCCGCCGCCGCCGCTTTCGCCGCTGGAATCCGCGAGCGCCTTTCCCGCGCGACCATCGCGACGCGCTCCTCTGCCAGCCACCGGGCGCTGCCTCTCGGTCCGCACGAGTCCTGGGCGGAGTCCTTTGGTGTGAGAGAGGTCACAGATGGTTCCCTTCACACTGTTGTTGAGCGATGAGTTTCCTTTTTATGGTTAAAATCCGACTTTTGCCACCTTGCGGTGTTTCCAGGCTCGGGCTCTTATATTTTTTATTATCTACGCCTGTATACATTTGGTGAGCAAGACGTACTCCCATCACCGTACCTAGCTTGTTTGCCCTTCCTGATCACACACCTAGAGTGATTTGTATTCAAAAGCTACAGCCACATTTTCGACCCGCCAGGAAATCGAACCAGAGGCAACCTTACAGAACCCTAACATGTTATTTGCGACCCATCCGAGAGGCATAAAATGAAAATATTCTAGAAAAGTTGTTCCGTAGATATAGTGTTAGATGAGAAAATTTGGATGATAGCATTTTAAATTATAACTAATAAATTCCATGTAATAAATTTGAAGAATGGTAAGGAGTTTGTCTTGTAAAAATGTCGTCTAATACTTCTTTAATTTTTGTTGTTCCCCATTCCAGCCGGAAATTCGTTGCAATATGAATTAGTTGAGAATTCGTAGAAATGTTACTAGATTTTATGATTTGTCATGCACGATAATTGCAAATGCAGAAACGTTTTTTTGATCAGATTTTCATCTATGTCAACTCCACCAAAAAGGTTTTTTTTCTATTAGATCAGTTCTCTTCATCGGTTGTCACCACATGCAATTACTTACATCGTCTTAAGACCTGATACTCTCATAAGAAAGGACATTACAACACAGCAACGTAACAGCCATTACAACCATCGTAATGCTGTCTTTCTCTTACTCCACCGGCGTGCGTATTTTCCCTGCGAGGAGCGCCCTCCCTTCTCGGTTGTTCGGCGGCCGCCCCCGCGCTCGCGCTCCGAGGAGCATCGGGCGCCGCGGCGGCGCGCCGGCCCCGTGAAATTAGGCGGCGGCGGGGGCGGGGCGGGGCGGGGGCAGCGTCGGAGGAAGCGGCGGCGCCGGGCGGCCGCGGGGGCGGCGGGGGGCGGGGCCGCCCGTCAGCGCGAGAGCCCAAACAAATAAATAATTTGTCTGCGCCGGGCCGCCGCCGGCCTCGCCGCCCCGCGCGCCCCGCTCCGGCCCCCGCCCCCCACCCGCCGCCCGCAGCGGGGGTCCGGCGCCGCGGCGCGCCACGGGGTCCCGCCCCCGCCCCGCCCCCTCGGCCCCCGCCGCCCCCGCCGCGAGCAAGGGGTAGTTAGTTTCCCTGGCGTTCCATCGCGGCGAAACGTCGCATTGTGTCAGCGGCGGCGGCGGCGGCGGCCCGCGCCTCGCTCGGGGGATGCGCCAGGAATTTTGTGTTGGGCCCCCTGTTCGAAATGCCTGGCCGCGTCAAAACGTGCGCCTGGCGAGAAATATGTCTCGTATTTAGCCGGCGGTTTTTTGTGGGAGGCCTCGTCTCGCCGAGAGGCCATCGGACGGGCCGCCCCGCCCCTCGGCCGCCGGCTGGGTGCTGCCCACGACGCCTCGACTTCCCTTCTCGCAGGGGATAAGCATTAAGAGTTTTCCCGCATTTTACTCCCTTTCAACAATGGAAATTTAACATTCTAGGAGTAATTAGTTAAATTCATTAAACATTTTTTTTGCGTCTTGCGTCTCATTTTCGTTTAAAAACTTTTTGTGCTTTAACACCTTTACATTTAGAGAATAATAACAGAATTAAAATATAGGGAATTGTACTATCTCAATCTGATCCAGTTAATGGCATTTACGGTGATTAAAAGAAGGCTGCTAGATAGTAGGTTTTCAATTGTCTGGATTTCTTGGTATTCGTGTTTGATGTTATTCCGAAATGACAATATTCTAAATAGAGCTTAAGTAATTGTTGATCATCTAGGAGACCATCTACGTGTGTGAAGTGAAGGAGAGTAGGAAATAGTGGAGAGTTGAGTCAGAAAATAGTTCAAAGTAGAGATTACAGAGTCGCTTCAGAGTACACGTTATAATCAGAATGGTTTTCCAAATGAAAAATTAATAATGTATACACGGGACATTAGTGGACGTTGAAAATACAATTTTATGCAATCTGCCTGCAAAGTTCCAGCCTCAAAATTATTTCGGATGAGCCTTCAATTTTGTTCGTATTATCCGAGGGTTGTCCATCGTCGCCATATGCAGAGGCGACGCGGCCACACGCAATCGGCGCGCGAGGGCGCGTTGCGTCGCGTCGTGTCGCGGCGTGGAGCGACGGGGCGGGGCGGGGCGCTGCCGTCAGCAGGCCCGCGGCGCATGCGCGGCGCTTTTGTGGCCGCAGCTGCCGCCCCCGGCCCCCGCCCCGCCCCTTCAGCCTCGCTCGCCCGGTAATGAACCGGTAGCGCCGCGCATCTGCCGACGCGCGGAACAGCCCGGCGCGGCCCGGCGCGGCGCGGCGCGGCGCGGTGCGGTGCGGCCCGTTTTTTCAGCTGTTTGCCCGCACAATGGGGCCGTTTGTATCTGCCGCGCGTTGGCCGGATTATAAATGCATAACGATACGGGATTTGTGCGATGCGATGCGAGGCACCGCCGCGCCGCCTGTGGCCTGACGCGGCTACCGTGGCGCCGGTGCCAGTGACACGCTGGCGGCGGGGCGGGAAGGGAAGGGGAAGGCTGCCCAGGGTGGGGCGGTTGGCGGAGGGAGTGATGTGGCGACGACTGCCGTGAGGTGTGACCTGCGATAAAGGGGTGAAGATACGGCATGGTGAGGTAACAATACCGCTTTGACGAGCTGACACTGGCGAAGCGTGAGCGACGGTTGTGATAGCGGAGGGGTGGCTGTCGCGATGTGTGTGACACGTGATAGTTATGAAGCGGTGATAACTTTTTAGATGATGGTTTAACAATAGTGCTCGGTCGAAACGGTGCTTGCGGTAGCGTTAGCGTGTGATAGCGTTGGGGTGGCGGCTTTGTTGCCAACGGTGGAGCCGATAGCCACGGGGGAAGCAGTGGCCGAGAGCGGGAGCCGGGTGGGGATGCGGCGGTGGCGGAGGCGGCGGCTCTGCGGTGTGGATGGCGACGGCGCGGGCGCCGAGGGGATGAAAAGTATCCGGCCGGATTTGGACCCCTCGGAGGCGCGGGCCCCGCGGCCTCGACGCCCTTTTCAGTTAATCCAACCCGCACTCGACGCCAAGTGGCGACCGGCTGCCCCGGCGGCGGCGGAGGCGGCGGCGGGGGGCGGGGCGGCGCGTCTTCGCCTTGTTCGAGGCGTGCGACGCCGTGTGAGAATGGTGGGACGTTCAATAGAAAGACAAACACAAAGTATCTCGCGTAATTTGTATTAAGCTGGTTCTGTTGGTTTCGGTAATGTGCTAATGAAACCAGTCAGTGTTCAAGGGGATGGATTTGTGAGGGGCGGTCAAATGCATTTTGGTGGTTGAGCCTGGTACGAACTTGGGAAAATTACCGTTTCGCACATAAGGTCACTCTTTACAAGCAACTGAATCTAGTTCATTTAAAATCTCTACTTGCTTATTTTAGATATTCATCGTGATGAGCGGGTATTACTAATTGCGTACCTGCGCAGAAACTGAGAAAAAACTAAGAAGCCTAAGGCCATACGAAAGGTTTCCATTGTTTCGTTAGATACCTAGGATCTAGAGAAAAATACGAAAACAATGAAGCAGTTCCCTTTTGATTCAAATAATGCAAATACTTGATTGTGGCATTCCGCAAATTCTCATACTGCGCAAAGCGACTAAATTCTCAAACTCATTGCGTCACTGCTTACGACACAGCTGACATCATGTGACAGAAAAGATCCAAGGTAGATGTTGTCCGCCATTAAATATTTACAATTCAAAAGTTTTGTTCAGGAAGAGCGTAGGAAGATATTCAAAAGATATATAAAGAACTATTTTACTGCGTATCGGCATTTATTGCTATACTGTGTTACAGTAGTATTCATGAAGACTTATTATTAAAATATTTAATTGTGTATTAACGAGAGTATTTTATTTGGATTGTACGTGGTACTTTTTGCAAAACCATTTTGTGTGGTTTTGTTCTGCAGCATTCTGATGCAGGTCCCTAGTTACCTCTACTGCCTTAGCACTACAGCTCTTTGAGGGCCTCGGTTTCACGTACAACACCGTTCCATCTTCTTCGGTCTTTCCCCACTTTTTCACTTTCATGATTTTCATGTCCTGCAGAACATTATTTTTCCACCTCTTTTTGACAGCCTCTCCTTTGCTTTGAGAAGAGCTTACTCTACAATAATTCGCTACTTTGCCTCCAATAATTCGTTAAACGCCTTGCACATTATGTTGCTCTTTATAAGTTCTTGAATCTACTTCATTTCAATATCTCTAGTTGTTTATTTTCGACATTAAACTTTATAACCGGGTTTGCTTTCTAATATTTTGCGTTCACGATTTGCAGCATTTAACACAAATTGAACTTGTGAATAAAGTTTTTAATTTTTGTTTCAGGCAAATGTTCCCGCAGATGAAATTCCGTGTGTCCGGGCTGGACGCTAAGGCCAAGTACATCCTTTTGCTGGACATCGTGGCCGCTGACGACTACCGCTACAAGTTCCATAACAGGTAGGCGTCCTGGACTAGTTGCATTGCCTTTCTACACTGCCTGTTCTCTGAAAAACTTGTGTTATGCTGTACTTACAGGAGTGGAACTTAAATAAGTTCACAAACCCTCATGTATCAATATGACACGCACGATCGTTAAAACACATGTACTTCTGTTGTAGTAGACCTCAACACATGTCTCTTAATATTGTAGCTTTTTTGTGAATATCGAAAAAAAATGTATTTGATGAAAATCATTGTTTTGTTCTGGAAATAAAATTGCAAACGTTCTGCCTTTTACAAAGAAAATGTAACAACACCTGAGTATCACACAAAATAAACATTACCTACTACCTACGTTAATTTTTGGAACTACGGATTAAAAATATTTTCGCTAACAATCAATAATTATTGTTATTTAATAAAATATATTATCTTATTTCATTATTTTTATTCCAAATAAACCGTTGAAATCAATTAGAATGACTTTGTGAGATTTGTGTAATACAAGTTTTCGCAATATGTTTATTTAAAACCGTGAGCCATGTAACAATGTTTTTCAGCAAAGAAAGTATATAATTTTCGTCGATGAAGATAAATTAGTTTGTACACTGTAATTGTAGTAACAATAAGTTTAGAATTGAAAAGAATAATATTAGTTTTCCTCTTTAACTAAGTAATTATTGATCATGCAAATAGTCCTAACAAATATAGGTCGCAATGAAAATTGTTAGAACAATGTAGATGCACCACATAATTTTACAAACATTACCAATGATCTCAATAAAATTTAAAGAAATGGGTTAAATTTGACACATTTGTATAGTAATATTGTTTCTAATTAAAAACTACTATAATAATAATAATGATATTTTTACGATTCATTTGAGCTGATGGAATAAAAGGTGTGTAGTAGTACAAAATACTTTCCCTCAGAAACCTCATTCGACACGCATCTCGTTCCAGCCGCTGGATGGTCGCGGGCAAGGCGGACCCCGAGATGCCGAAGCGAATGTACATCCACCCGGACTCGCCCAGCACCGGCGAGCAATGGATGCAGAAAGTCGTCTCCTTCCATAAGCTTAAGCTGACTAATAATATCAGTGACAAGCACGGCTTTGTAAGTACTGTACGTTCGACCCCTGCACATTTTTTTCTTATTTTTACTCACTAATGTAGCCTTAAGGCCGGCGCGCGGGGGTGGGAGCCGGCGACCCGCGAGCCTGAGCGGGGCGGCCCAGGCGTCGCCGTGTCCCAGCCCGGCGCCGGCGCCGACCCGCGCCGCGCGCGCACGCGTGATCAGGCGTCGCGACGCCCGCGCCGTCGCCAGTCGCCGCCGCCGCCGTCGCTGTCGCAGGCGCCCGCGCGAGCGCGACTTTCCTAACAGGGTTGCAACCCGAGGAATGTCGTTCTTCGCGAAGGCGGCCGTGCGCGGCAAGCGAACGAGCGCCGAGGCGGCGGCGGCGGCGGGGCAGGCGGCGGCGCAGGCGGCCGCGAACGCCACGCACCGTCACGCGCCGCGCGCGTCGGCACCGTAGCCGTAGGGCGAGCGCCGTGGATGCGGGTTCTGACGCCGAGCCGAGCCGAGCGGAGCCGCGCCGCGACGGCGCACAGTGCGGAGTTCGAGGCGTCTAGATGGTCGAAAGGGCCAACGTTGAATCCCGTGCAAATTTAATTATAATTCAATTCAATTATGCCTTATTTCATGTAGCGAGGCACAGGACGTTAAGCCTACTCTTCGCCTGACCACGCAAATTTCGTTTCGGCATCTAGCAACCCAAGAAGGCATCTCGTGACCGAAAGGGGCTATTAGAATTTAGGCTCAGACCTCTTTTAGGCTTAAGGGTCTTTTAAATGCAGTTAATCTACAACATGGGACAGACAGCTTCAAAAAAGATGAAAATATGACAAAAAATACGAAAATTCACGGGAAAAATTACCTTAATATGAAAGTCTGGTATTAACGGAAAATAACAAAAAGGATTTTATAAGGCCCAAATGATTGTAAATGAAAATTGCATAATTTTAGTCATTGTAGATAAAATCATGCTTAACTTATATTTTCCAAGGAAATAGTACAAAGGGAAAAATGACATGTCATAAGCCTACAGACGCTAGTGATAATAATATTGTAAGTAAATAACAATAAGTTATCCTCTTGTCATTTCATATCTTGAGGGCTGTGTCTCTGGGTTCGTCCGCGAGGATGTGGAAGACTTCGCACTGTGCGGCGCAGCTTGCAGCGCCGCCGAGGCCGACGCGACGCGACGCGACGGCGCTGCGTCTCGCGCCGTTGCGTTGTCGCCGGGCGTCGCGACGCGTCGCATCGCGTCGCGTCGGCGTCGGCGGCTGTGGCGGCAGCGGTGGCGACAGCGGTGTCTGTCGCCGCTTCGTATTCCGCGTCTGCCCGTGTCGGCGTTTTTTGCCGCGGCGTTACGACGGATTGTTTGATCACCCTGGCGCTCAAACGCTCACTTTCGCCAGTGCGGTCCTTCGGGCCCTCAGAGAAAACGACGCTTTGTCTCATCCCAAATTCGGCGCGCGATCAATCGTTTAAGAGCTCCCGGGAACAATGGCCGCCCAAGAAATTTCATTAATTCCTAAAATAGGTTTCGTTACCGTTTAGTGTCAGTCTGTCGATTGCCGACGTGTATTGCGAACTCCAGCCATCCACGCCGCGCTCGCTAACGTATTCTAAGATCCGCGTTGTTGAATGTGGATGTGTGCGATGCGTGAGCGGTGTGCGTGTTTTTATGCGAGGTTCGAGTGGGTTAAACGTATTGCAAGCGCAGTACCGGTCGGCGTGAGTGATGTGTGTGAGAGGTGTGTGAAAAACGACGCGTGCTTGAAAGGCTTGCCACGGGCACGCCTGCGCTGGTGCACGAACCCTGGCCTCCTCTCTCCTCCGGACAGCGGCTAGCACGCCCCACGCTCTCTGAAGCAAGCGTGGCTTCGGAGCGCGCCAGCTACATCGTGGGATCCTCACGTGCAATTTACGTCGTTCAGAGGCGCATTATTTGCGGATCTGTGTGTGAGATGTCTTTCTTTCAGGAGCGACATTCATGTGGAGGGCTGTTGGTTTCTCTTTTGATTTGATAGGTAATCGGATCTCCTCAGTGTTTTGCTAGGTATAATGCAAATAATAAATAATAGTTACCTGTTTAACAGTGAATTTCCAAAATGCGTTCAAGAAATTGAAGAGTAAAGACGGATTTCTCTTTGAGGCACATGCCATTTGAATTTCAAGTCTTGGTCATCTTCATTACTTACACAACATTTTAAGGATTTGAATTTATCAACTGATTAATTATAAAATTCGAGAATCTTTATTATCAGTTAATCAATAAAGCTTGGTGCTTCTTGTATAACATCTGCTTTCAAACTGTGTTCGACGATCTTAAAACTGAATCTCTGATCTCTTCACAAGAAATCATCGCCTACGAGCTAAGAGGTAACGGTAGTCAAAACAACGTGTTAAGAAAACACATTTCTAGAGATTTATGTTCCGACGAAGTGTTCCTTGTGCCCTGCATACGCCATGCCAAGACACAAAGGCAGCATTAAATCGTGTGTAATTTTTCAGGTTTCTTTGAAGTACACCTAGAATTGAAAGGAAACGCAAGTGATCTATTTTGCCCCAAATCCTAAATACATTGAAAAGAATGGTCTGAATGTGAAAACTTTCGATGGAGAAACGCGAAAGAAAGTTACAAATACGAAGGTGGGAATTGGTAGTGTGATACACGTAATATGAAGGTATGGTTTCGAAGCCAGCCTATAGATTTTAATAATTCCACAGGGAATGACTCACTTTGCGGATCCGGCGCGTGATGCATAAGTAATTCATACATCAAAGGGACGCGTATCACATATTCTGGATCAATCTCCGTCATAAAACGAGGGAATTTGAAGCACGGAAATAAAAGAGTCGGTGGAAAACCACCAATGTTCCCGTTTTCCGGAATGGGCGGAAAATAACAGAACTCAGAGTCAAACACCTAATGTATCCTACATAATTTCTCTCAGGAAATCAAATATAAGGCCTTTCTTATAGGAGGGTAATCATTCATTCGAAACATTATTCGAATAATTGATTTTTTATATTTCTGTCAATGCAGTTAAAAATATTATATTGTGGGAAAGTTTAAGACAACCAAATTTCACGTTCTCAGTGAAATATTTGTATTTTGATTGGAAATGCAAAAGGTACAATGTTTTCGGGTCATATCTTGTTCTTCCAAAGCAGTATGCACAGCTTATCACTCAACATCAATATTATTACTTTTTCGCTGCTGTTTACGCAGTAAACAGAAAGTATTGTATTGCTGCGGGGAAAAAATGGCGAATATTAATACATGAAGACCCTAGGATATTATCAAAATGTTAAAAAAATGGTCCAAAGTTTTTATTAAATTTATTATCCGCTACTGGATAGACCACTTAAGATAATGGTGCATATCTCGTTTTCGTTGAAATCCCTAATTTGTCGAAAATTGCAAAAGTTCAATATTTTTTCAGCGTCTTTCTACAATTAAAATATTGAAGATACATATTATTTTCCTCAATGAAGTATGTTCATCAGAAGTAGATCTTCAAATAAGCCCATTATCAGTATTTCCAAAATCTATATATTTTTTGCGTAATTTTGCTTGAAACCTAGGCGCTTTTCAAATCATTTTTAACAATTATTTTCTCAAAAACTGCTTCACTTTTGATTTAAATGTTTCTCTTGTATATAGCAAAGGACGAAAGAGAAAATGCTACTAGTTTCATTTACGGCGAAGCCTCTGTATTTTTGAAAATTGCGTTAAAGAAACCCAAAAGTTCAACATTGATGAAGTTATGTTTTCGGTACATAAAATCTGTTCTTAAAAACCAGTGTTTAAAAATTTGAGTAGCACAAACTGCATATTTCAGTTTGTCGAACTGTCATTTTGAAATTCTTTTGAATTATTCTGAATGTCGTAAATGGACATGGAACCATTACGAGACTTTCAGTTTTATTTATTTCACATAAAACAGTTAAAAACTATACGTGATATACTACGGGGAGAAATGTATTCTGTGAAAGTTTTCTTAAATTCTGGGCTCTCTACCCTTAATCAATATACATGTTGAATTCTGAATACAGATGGAAACGAGCGTCTGTTCTACGGTTAGTAAAGCGAATTTGGAGAAAATTTTCTTTGGTGTGAAAATGTGCGGAGCATTTCATTTTCACACAAGGAGTAATGTGTAATTCGTGTTAAACGAACAAATTTGGAGAATATTACAGTATTAAAATCTAATAATTACTGTTATATATTTTTCGAATTATATATTTGCATTTGCCTCCCTGCGGTATCAGCTTTACTGCGTTGTCAAATGTGTACGCGAATCAAACCGTCCATTGCTGCTTTGGAAGCAACACTGGCAACAACGCACAGTAGCGAAACTGCCTCCGCCGCCGGTGGATCGTATTATTTATGAACATTCAATTATTTTCTTTCTCGCATACTGATTACGCAGAACATTGTAAGGCTAAAGTACGCACAGGATATGTTCGTGAATAAATACCATATACACTAGATTCAATGCCAGAAATACATTTTCATTGAAACTTTTGAATAAAAATTCTATTTTTCGCGCTTCGTTTATTTATGAGATAATGTGATATTTGAAGAGTAAGAAAGATAGAAATTATGGCGTAATATTATACAACGATAATATAATATTGCGAGAAAGTATGCGCTATTTAACACCTGTAGTTTTTTAGAGAACCACCAATGATTGTTTTATTTTTAACGTGATATTGTATGATATCTTCTTGGTTGACAAAAATAATGTGATTATCGTGTTGTATCGTTTTTGTTATTATAGACAATTGAAAACAAAGAAATATTCCATTATTTATTTGCACATAATGAAATTTCTTAGCACCACGTTTCACGTGTCAAAATTTGCACACTCCTTCAGCTAACGCTCCGTCATCCTATGCGCACTTCACGTTTTCTTACTTAGATAAATTTCCGTTTTAATCTTTCAAACCCCTTTAATATTTGTACTTAACCTGTAATTCAACTTGTGTTAATTTACTCGAGATGTATCAGTGACATGTGAAGAGGCGTGCATATTCTGACACGTGAAACTTTGTGCTTTGAAACTTCCATATGTGTAAAAAAATAATGGCAAATTTCTTGGTCGTTGATTGTGTATAAATAGCGAAAAGGATGCCGCACGATAATAACATTTATGATAATATTATTATTCATTTTGGTTGTGTAAAAGAATCTTGATTCCATATATTTCAAATAGACCAGCTTTTTCACATCAATATTGTGAAACCGTTCCATAGTTAAGGCGAGAGCTTCGACTTGCATTGGGTGTGACAGACTGCGACATAATTTCCCAATTTCGGTGAAATAATTTTATTTTGTTAAAATTTGAAACGATTACTTTACCAAATTTGTAAATATTTCGGCACAAATTTTGTCCTAGTTGAATGCGCGTTGGATCTCCACACCAATATCATTGTTTATTGGCACAAAAGGATCATTATTTCCTGTCTTTGGAATGGACGAGCGTTTTTCGTGCGGCCGTTCCGCCGTTGGCGCGAGAGCCTCGTCCCCGCCGCGAGCATCGCGAGCGAGGCGTGGAAGCTCGCAGCTCGGGGCGCGGGAGGCGCCGCAAAGGCCGCGAAGCGCGCAGCGGCGGCGATCGCTCACAGCGCCCGGCGCCGCGCCGCGATAACATTTAGGGCCGCTTGCGCTAATGCGTTTCGCGTTCTGCGGCGATGCGTAAATCGCGCAGCGGCCGACCCCGCGCCCCACGCCCCGCGCCTCCACCCCTTCATCCGCTCGCCCTGCCGCGCCGCGCCGCGCCGCGCAGCCGCCAACAGAGCAACGGCCGGAGGGGTGGATCGGGCGCGCGGGGAAGCCAAATATTTGGCGACGTGCCGAAGGGGTTGGCGCGCCCCGGCGCCGCGGCCACCACCGCTGAAGCCCCCCGCCCCCGCTGACCTCGCGCCCCCGCACTCTCACCCTCTCCTCCACCGCTGCCGCCGCCATCCACCCCACCCGCCCAATTCTCCATCCTCCGTTTCTACGGCCGTCCCCGCTTTCTCTCAGGCGCGATCATTATTATTCCTATGTCCCCAACGTAATCTCCGTGCGGCCTCCAGTGCCCACCATTGCCGACGCCGTTTCCAACGCCAACCACTCAGTCGCCAGCGTTGCCGCTCCCGCCGCGCCCTGCATTAGCGGCAACATTCGCGCCGCCGCGTTTCACTTGTTCTGACAGCTCGGCAAACGGCGCTCGGGAAGCGCTCCGCGTGTGTTGCTTTGGGGCCCGGCCTGGCCCGGCCCGGCGCCAGAGGCCGGTGCGGGGCGGGGGCGGGGACGCGGGGCGGTGGGAAAGGCAGGCGCCGCCGCCGCCGGGCGCGCGCGGGGCGAAAGAGCCGCATGTTGCCATTTCGGTTGACTGATTGGCCCAGTGGGAAACAGAGGGGCAGAACGCGTCGCGAGGGTATCACATAAAGCGAGCAAAGAAAGAGCGAATTCTCGCGATTCCCAGGTGCGAACGTTCTGTGGCGTTAGCGCGACAATATGTAAAGCGAAGGAAAAAAATATTTCTCGTGGAAATAATGCAATATTTTCTTCTTTATAATTACTTCCGTAAACTAATACACTTTCTTTGAAACCTCTTTAGACGAAAGCAATTCATTAATTTGAGATTTTTGTTGATGAGATTTAGTGCTAAACTAACGTCTTTTCCTTTTTACTGGAGATAAGCGTCAATTAAATTCATTTTCTCTCTCGCTGAATTTATAATACAGAATTAATTCTAGGGTTTGAAAATGCGTTATTTAAGAGATATTAATTGATTTTCAGAGATATTAATTTTGGGTTTCATTTATTCAGTGAGAGTCGTATAATTCGAGGTTTAACGGTATGCTTATACCTAATTGTTTGGATTAAAAAAACAAAACATTGTAAATGCCATACTGAATGTTTTACTTATTTTAACAGCAGTTTAAATGACAAGAATAACATAGAATATCTTATTATATCACTTGTTTTGAAATGAAAATTGTAATGTAGACACCCTCATAAAAAAAATGTTGTGCAAATGCACCTAAACGTGCTCCTTTGAGGAGAGCAGTGCCACGAATGAAGTTTTCAAACGAAACACACGAAGAATCTCCAAATGCACTACGGTGGTTAAGCATTCAGTTCCTAAAAATGAATTAAAGAGCTTATTCCTATGTATCTCCTGAAAACACAATTTTTAGGAAAAGAAAGTATTCCCATTCGGCCTTATTGTTAAAGATTTGATTCAACGGTTCAACATAGGAGAAACTCAATTTTTAAGTAATTATTTAGCAACATGATGGAAGAAGATGTTGTATTTGTATTAAGAATATGTTATATTTGTTGTACTAGAAAAAAAAACGGAAATGATACGTCACTTTCGAAATAAGCTTACTTGTGCGCCTCACAAAAAACTGCAAATGTCATTTGTTGTTTAATTCCGCCTTAGAAGCTGCTTTTCGCAACCTTTCCCGCACGCGCCCGCCTTCCCTGTTCTTCCCTCCGGTGCGCGGCGGCGGCGGCGGCGCGGCTCGGCGGCGCGCGTGGAAACATCCGTTGGCGGCGCGACGACAACATCCGTCTGCCGGAACCGGCGCGGCGCGTCGCGAAGCGGCGCGGCCATTTTGCGTCGCCGACACACGTAGCCAACCCTCACACGCCCTCTGCACCCCGCCCCGCCCCGCGGCACCCCACTCGCCGCCGCCCCTCGCGCCCTCGCCCTCGCCCTCGCCCGTGCGCGCGCGCAGGTAACAATGTCAAAGAACCCCCTCGCGAGTTCCAACACATTCGGCGCGAAGGGCGCTGCGCGGCGCGAAGGGCGGGGGACGCGGAGCATCCCCTTGTGTGAACGCGCCCTTCGCCGACGCCCTCGGAGGAGCGCGGCCGCTGGGCGTTATTTTTGTTATTCGAGGGCGTGAACTCGTACGGCCCAACTTGGAATGGGAAATGAAACTGGTGTGTATTGGATAATGGTGATTATATATTTGCAATGCTGAAGAAACAGTGGGAAAGAGGCAGTAGACACGGATGAACCCCGAGAAAATCTACCGTGAATTTTCCAACTTACATTGAGGAGCTTATTTCAAAAGCTTATTTCCATTTCCGTTTATTTTCTTGTTTATCGATTTATTCTTATGACACTTCATCTTACTGATAATTTCTTTCTACAAAAAATGCATTTTTCCTGTGTTAAGCGGTATTCACGGTATTCCTTGAATCCTGTCGTGAACTATAAGGCCGTATTTGAATACTTTCCCGTCTTGAACATTTTTTCTCTTGGAAATACGCCACGTTAGAAGTAAGCGCTTTAATTCAACATGGATGGGCCGGAATGGGAACTCGGACGGTTCTCGGAGGTGGAAAGCAGGCGCGAAGCTTGTGGACTTTCGCGTCGTAGCAGGTTGCAGCCATGGAGACAATGACTGCTTGTTACCGGATGAAGCACGTTCTTACAAGTAAATGAATGCCCTTTTTTATTATAAAACCAAGGTTATTGTATCATGTTGGGTAAAAATTGTCATCTTTCCGACCTTATGAATACATTGCATGTGCTTTAGATTGTAGTTTGGTATTCACCAGAAGTTGGAGTACGTGGATATGCGGAGAAAATACAACTGAAATGTCTATTACAATTTGGCATACTTTCAAACCGTCTCTTGAATATTATATTTAAGAAAAATTATTACAGAATTCGTAAATAGCACGTGCAAATTGAAATATCGGAGAAAATTTTTCGCGAGCAGGAGCGAAGACTTGTTCAGTGAATGAAGAATGTCTGGGGATTTTTACCCACTTTGGCTTATTGCCCAGAAAAGAGTTCTTGAGCAGACCATAATAAGTCTTTAAGTTGCTCTTCGTTACAAGGAGATCAACATTTAGTTAAGATACTAATTAGAAATACGTGCATGAAAATATGAACAATATTCGATGATAAATAATTGCTAAAGCGATTTAAAACACTTGGGAAATTTATGAAATCATATATTATCGGAAAATATTCTCTTTACATAAAAACTATTGGAACCAAATGTAATTTTGGAATAGGTGTTAAGTTATATATACGAGAGAGCTTTCAATAACTAGGGATACAAAATTTGGAAAGAATACTAATCAATGTCTTCAAATTAAACCACAGAATTGGAGATCTTGCTATATGACGTAAATTTCAAATTTTCTATTCGCACATGGTATTATTACCCATTGGTGGAGTAGTCGGCGCCATATTGCAGAACTATGAGACTTGAGGACATCACGAAGACGGAAAGAGAACGGTCGATGGCTGCTTATGACGATAGCTGCTTGCTGTCACTGACTCGAAACATCAGAGCGAGAAAATTATATGGTAACTCATAAATAAGATAAGATTACATTAATCTATTTCTACAAATGTGTGTGTTAAGGTTTGTTAGTGTACACCGACACGAAATAATGTTCTGGCATTAATTTTCAATATTTTTACGAGTTTTTTCCTTCGGAGATTGGCCTATCTTTCAATTAAGTGATATTGTCTTTTAGATTAACAAAACGAAGTAGTTCTTGAAGTTTCTATAATATAAGTTGAACTGACTACTGTAATGGGCAAACTTTTTATTGTGAACGCAATTTGCACAAAAAGCGCTAAATCGCACTCACATGCTATTTTTCAGTCAGTAGAGAGTCCATTTTACTTACTGCGCAAAACTTTAATTCCCCATTGTCAGCGTGATCAGCCTCTTTGGACATATTCTGTATTGCCCGCCGTCTTATACGATTTTCTATGTAAACACCGACATTTTAGTTTCAAGCAAATTACTTTTTTCTTCTGTTTCATAATTACTGTTTTAGTTTCTAAAGTAGAATCAATAACAAACATCATTCTTTGAATGAATTAGTTTTAAACTGTTGCTTGAACATTTTTTCATGGCACCTGTGTAAGTTTAATATGACCTTACTGAGGTATTAAAAAACTTGTACCCGTTCTTTAGTTGATTTTTTCCCATTTTTTTACCGAATTTGAACTTTTTCTCATTTTAAAAATATCCATTCTTTTGTTAATTTTAAAATTTATTAATGAAATTAAGTTTGTGCTATTTACAAATGCTGCCATTTTTATTAGTTGTCCCCCATAATACATTTCTGATATGTGAGTGAAAATAATTGTTACGATATGAATGTTTAAATTTTGTAGTTGTTGTGTGTAACTCGTGAAAAAGAACAGTTGAGACAAGTATCGACATGGATCTTCGGTTACCAAGGACTCGGGGTTGTTGAGAGGAAAACAGGGTTGAATTCACTAGAGAATAGGGAGATTTTGCCACCTCGAACGTTAAGCACTATCGATCTTCTGCCCATGCACAGATGCACTAAAGTTATGGGAAACTTAAAATGCGCATGCGCATGATCGATGGTGCTTACCGTTCGAGGTGGGTGATATCAATTAGATAAACCCCTAATAATAGCGACATCAGGGAAGATTAGAAGATTAGATAAAACCCTAAAAGTGGCGAAACCTTAGGGAATGAGATTCTCAAGTGGAAACAGAGAAGATAAAATTTCCAATTCCGAAAATTTCCGAATGTATGAATTCATGAACAACATGTACTTGTTTTTTGTTTAGAACTTGAAGTATTATTATTTAAACTACCTCAAGAAAGAGGCGGCGTTTGATGTGTGGTGCTACAGCTGTGTCTGATGTAGTTGTTGGCGCTACCAAAGGTCGCGGGCATTTCATGTGCCTACGCTGTTGCGAGAACGTGAGGTTCAGAAGATTCATGACAACAAATTATTTTCAGTGAGCAGGGCCATACCATGAACACATACTGATAAAATGGGTCAGATGCGAACTTTTGGAAAACGATGAATTCAGTAAAAACTTGATTGTTCAGTTTCGACCTCGATTTAGGTTATTCCTGTTAAAAAAAAGTTTTGAAGAAAATTACTTTTGTAAAAATCACCACATATTTAGTGGGCTATAATACTTCTTGGTCTATTAAATTTCGTTATAATTTTGTTTAGTACATTAGCTATTTATCAAGGATGACTGTACTGGAATTTGAGAATTTCGGGTATAGTACGTGAGACCACATACGTCTAATCAAAAGTCCAATTGCCAAACTTTAGTTAATCGCAATTCATTGCAAAATATTTTTCAAATACACAGAAGAATCTTTAATTACCCAAACAACCTTTTTGTGTTTGCTGAATCATTGTTTATTTTTAGAAAAACGTTCACACGGGAGCCACACAGAAAATAACAGCAGCATATGTGTTAAACAGAAGTGAAATTAAAGAGGTAAATATCACCCATTTAAGAGATAGTGAACTTTTGGCACAATTGACTGTTGGTCGATAACCGAGGAGGGAAAGGAAAAACCGTCGAGGGAAAAACATCGTGTTGAATGCTTATCTAAATATCAGTATTTGCGTAGCCGTTATTTACTTTAGTGTACATCAAAAGGCGGCGTTTGTAAATAGATATAACATGGCATTACGCATTCCCTGTTAGTTATTGCTTCTTTCAAATCTAACGCACACGTGTATACGAATGTGTGTGTTTGTGAGTGCACGTGTGTGTGTGTGTGTGTGTGTGTGTGTGTGTGTGTGTGTGTGTGCTCACAAAGTCCCTCGGATCTCCGCGGCGCGACGGTGTCGACCTCTCGGAAGGGCTTCTGGAGGGAGAGAAGAGATCGGCGTCCGCCCCGCCACGGCGCGCCGTTTGGGCGGCTTCCGCATGGCGGTGCCCCTCCACGCCACACATCCCCTCGCCGCGAGCCGCGCCGCGCCGCGCCTCAGCTGCTATCGATCGCTTCCTTCTTCCTCCCGCCGAAGAGGAAAAGAAGAGCGCGCAGACGGAGCCAGTTCAGTTTTATTTTCACCTTCATTAAAACACACGCGGTGATTGAAGAAGGCGTTTGATCAAACAGCTGGAAGGCGCGGGGGCGCGCGGCGCCGCTGCAGCCGCCGGCCCGCCCCGCGCATGCGCAGAACATCGTCGATAGCTGCGCGCCGAGTTGAGCGATTCCACACGTAAGGGGACGGCGAGAACTCGAACGAAAGAATTCTCACGAGAGCGCAGAAGAGCGACAACTCGAACAACCGCGATCATAGAAAAAATCAACATTTTTGTGTACAACATGTAACACTTCATATTTCTGCAGTGAATGTAAGTCTAGAATTGCAATTGTGTTCAATGGAATTCGAAAGAATCTAAGGATGTTTCAGTGACGGTCCGCAATATACACGTACAAACTTGATTTTTATATTAGACATTTTTTGAATTCAAATTAATAGTTAACTGAAGTTAAATTATACATTAAATGCTTAGATTTGGGCATCATTTATCCAATTACTAAAATCTACTCCAAGTTGCAAACGCAATAGGTTTCTAAAGAGCAGAGGGACAGTCTAGGGAATGTCGGTGCCTCTACAATACTTTTCAAAAACTATGGAGTGTTCCAAAGAAAGCAATGTCTTGCACTTCCCTGTCTTTTGAATGACCTGTGAGTTTAACCAAATTCTTACACAAATTTTGGGGAACAAATCCCAATGCTCTGATAACTATCGGGACGGACTGTGCTATACGTCCTACAATCGGATGATCTCGATTTCCAAACTCTTGTATTTAAGATGTTTTCTTCGTCCTTGGTTATGATGTTTTGATCGCATGGCACAGCCATATCTGTAAGTAGACAAGTTTTTTTTCCAAATTCCGTATAACAATATCAGCTTTGTTTGCCGCAATCGTGCGATCAGTTTGAATTTGTCGGTCGTACCGTATTGTATACAGTCCAACAGACGTCACCGTTTTTGGTGCGTGTTCGTTTGGAGCATGTGTTTGCAACTTCGAGGTCGTTACAAATTTGCCAGTGGGGGAACCACACACCCTATCGTATCTTTTCATGTATTCAGTATTTGCTAGTTTTGAACAAGCTGAGACATAATAATAATAATAATAATAATAATAATAATAATGTTTATTACTCTATTATTATTATTATTATTAACAATCAATTATGTTATGTTCTTACTGATTGATAAGGTCCATAAAAATTAATCAGTCCAATATATACCAGCAAAATTCATTTTTCTATACCTACGTAATAAAACTGTAATAAAGCACTTACTATACATACATTTGCTGGGCTATATATACACTTGCTATACAATCTAAAGTGACAATGTCACAGAATCAAAGCAAACGTTATTCACTGGCAATGGGCCACATGGGAAAAGAATACTGTCTGATTACAGCGAAAACAGATGAAGACGAAACGTCCGTGGGGAGGAATTCGTCGCGCCGCGTCGCGATCCAAGAGCTGTGGACCCAGTCCATCACGCGCCGTCTCTTGTCTCGAGGCGAGTTGGCCACTTTGTCGGTCGCATCAGGACTCGAATCAGGTGCGCGACCCAGGACACGTACGCGCCGGCCGAGATGCCTGATAGCATACAGTTAGAGCTTTTGGACACGTACAAGGAAGTTTAGAATTCTTGCTTTGTGTTTTATTAGACTGTGTCGTCTTTGCTCAGCGAAACAAGTACATTATTCGGATGAGCTGTTCCTTGCTCTTGCTGATCCTTGTTCTTGCCATAAAAGAGAAATGACGGCGTGCAGTGACTGTTCTTTAGTTTCAGAAAACAAACTAAGGAATAAACAAACAACCTAATGATGCACGCTCTCCTCCGTGAACATGACGATACATTGCGGAGAGGAAACGGTAATGAATCGTCATGCTGATTTCGCTTAATCAGACTCCAGGGATTCGGATACCGTCGCGCAGATCAGAGAACATGTAAATAGCAATAACTTTATCTTTAATCAGTAACAATATCATCACTTCAACACTTGATTTAATAACTTAAATATACATTAAAGTTGCTAACTACTCTTTGCGAGCTAGATTTTTAAAAAATATTAATTTTCTAAATATTATTTCCGTAGACCTGAACATTACCTTCCTCTTGTTTGAACTCAATGAGGAAAATAAGTATGAAGATAGTGATCTGTCGCTTTCAGATATATTGATTTTAACTCTAAGGGAACGAATAAAATTTTACACCAGTTTTATGTACTCTTCTCTGGCATATCAGAAAAACGGATCGAGAGCCACCGGCCTACATACAATAGGCTCGCAGCTACCTTCGGGAGGTGCTCCAGCATCAAACGCGGGACCGAGGCGGGCGCGCAGCTTGAGCGGAGGCCTGCGGTGGCGGCGGCGGCGGGGGCCACCGCGGGCCCAGCAAATTCCCCTCCCGCTCCTACCCCCTTCGCCGCCCCCCTCGCCCTCCTGCGCCTCCGCCGCCGCCGCCGCCGCTACTTGGGCCTATTCAACCGCTCCTTAGCCCGCTGCTGTTTGTCTTATTAGAAGAGCGCCGGCCGTGTTTTTAAACTAATGTTAAATAAAAACAAAACAGTTTGCTAGTCATTGTCGGGGCCCCGTCGGCGGCGGAGGCGGCAGCTTTGCCAAGACAAAGAGCGCGCCGAGGGGGCGGCGGGCGGCGACAAACAGCCGCGCCGGGGGCGGGGCGGGGCGGGGGCGGCGAGGGCGGGGGATAAAGCGACGGCGGCGGCGCTCCTGAGCAAACGCCCGCGACCGCGCGCCTGCCGGTAATGGCCGCTCCGCTGTGAGCAAACGCCGCCGCGGCGGAGGTGGAGTGCTGGCGGCGCGGCGGGGACCCGCGCGGCGGCGGAGGCGGCGACGGTGGGGATGAGGCGGGGCAGCGGCGGACGGTCAGTGGTGGCGGCCGAGGGAGGACAGGCAAGTCAGAGGCAGAACGGAGGTGGGTGGGAGTGGAGGTGGCTGATGGGCCAAGACGAGCGGGAATGTCGAAAGTGTTATTATAAATCCTGTAGAGATGACTGAAGTGAAGGTGGAAACGGAGGGGAAGTGGAAGTGATGGAATAATGAAGGTGGAAAGGGGGAAGAGTAGCGGTGGTGAGGTAATTTTAGTGAGAAGAGATTTAGTAGAAGCAACAGCATTAACTAAAGACGGAAGGTTTCAGTGTAGGTTGGGAAGCTCGGTAATGGCTAAGTGCTTATGACAGAGTACATTAGAAGTAACTGAAGATATATTGGCAATGAACAAGAGGAAAATAGAAAACTATGGACAGACTTGTGAGCAGTGTTGAAGGGGACGTAGGAATCCTTTGCGAGAAAGGAAGGCTTGCTGACGAAAAGATGGGAGACCAGAGGAACACGAAACTACGAAGGAAAGGGAGAGGAGGTCGATAAGAGATAGGGAATGGGCGTAGGCCGTTGCTGCAAAATGATGTAGGCGACATCGGGCGCTGTGCCAGTGCGTCTCCGAGTTCGTCTGCGTTGGCGGCAGGGCCGAGTGCGAACCGTCTTCCCCTCGAACCGTACTCGCCAAGCACCGTCTGCCTTGCTACATTCTCCTCCCCTTCATTTGTTTCCCTCCATTATCGTTGCTTGCTCGGAGCTGAAATTATTTTCTTTTCCGTCACGGCGCCAGCCTGGCGCTCTTCGGCCCCTTTGTCACTTCGCGCCAGGGAGTAATGCAAAAGGCATTGATGTTTGTAATTCCTTATCTTTTGCAAGACCGCTAAAAAATCCGTTTGAAATCTAAAGATGAGAACTGAATTTAAAAGGAAATGAGATAAAATAATATTTATTAAATACATGCAATCAAGAATTAAAATTGTTATGTTTAGTTTCTTTTTGGGTTCTCTCAATTATGCCATTTCGCTTCGTTGTCTGTATTTGAAAGCACATTTTTCATTAATGACTGTTGCGAATTTTATACAACGCTTTTCACGCGGAGCGTTAACCAAACAGGAGCATTATCGGCCCGAGTCGATACTTCCTAATGTTGAAAAGGAAGATGTGCACCTTGTACCCGATGGCGGAAGCGCCTCATACCGTTGTCGGCAACACCCACGCAGTTCCAGAGATGGATGGCAGTGGCGGCGTCGAAGCGGGCGTGGCAAGGGAGGCGGTACCTTACCATGTCGCCGTCTGTCTCTCTCGCTCCCCCTTCATCCCCGAAACCCTTGCCCGCGCCTCCCATCCCCGCCCCACCCTACCCTTCCCCACCTCACACCGCGCGCCCCGCTCCGTCCCACCCCGCGGCGCCGTAGAGTGCGGCGGCGGCGGCGGCCTCTTTTAGGCGTAATTTTAGAAGCCCGGCCGCCGATGCGCCGATGCGTTGTCCCCTAGATACACAGATGACCCTCTCCGCCGTCCCTCGCCGCCGCTCTTCCTCTGTGTGGGCCCGAGCCGGCGCCGCCGCTCCCGCCCCGGCCCCCGGCCCGGCCCTCGCCTGCGGTCCCTTCCGCCGCCTCGCGCGGCTGTGCTCGGGACGCGGGGCGGGGCGGGGAGGGGCGGGGCGGCCGGAGTGCGTCGCGGCCATGTCGCCACCGCCGCAACCGCTCCTCCAACAATGCGCGTCGCGCAATATGGCGGCGACGTGGCCGGCGCCTCCGCCTCCGCCCCCGCCGCCACTACGACGCGAGGCAGCGCTTAGCCGACGCGCACGCCCGCCCACCCGCAAAAAGAAGACGCGCGCGGAGGCGGCACCGTTTGTCCGGCGGCGGTGGGAGCGGGCGCGGGGGCGGGAATAGGGGGCGGGGCGGGGCGGGGCGACGGGGCGAGCGGGAGTGCCCTCGCTGCGCCGCAAACACGCAGCCGCCGCCGCCGCCCCCGCCCCCGCTGGCGCGCAGGTGAGCGACACCCGACACCGCGCCGCCGCCGCGGCCGCCTACGGCTTCCTGCCGTGTGGGAACGGGTGGCGCGGCCGCCCCCGCCTCGCCGCTCCGCTCCGCGCCGAGCCGCGCCTCGCAGGCCGGCCGTTCGCGCGGGGGAGGCCGCGCCTGCCGCCGCCGCCGCCGCCGCGACGCGCTTCCGCGGGCGGGCGGGTGCGGCTCGGCGCGGCGCCCCACAAGGCTCGCGTTGTGCTCGGCCGCAGCGTCCAGGCGGCGCGCCGCCGACGCCTGTTTCCGTCACTTGGCCGCACAAAGGCTCCGCGCCGCGCCGCGCTGCACCGCGCCGCGCCAAGCCACTCCTGTGTGACTTGCGGGAAACGCTCAGCTTTGTGTATGTGTGAGAGGGTGTGTGCACAAGAGTGCGCGGGTGTGTGTGAAGTTTGCTGACGTGGCTCCATTTGTCGATGAAGTAAAACAACCGAGATATTTTTGAGGATTCCGTCCCGGAAAAACACTTTCAGTAACAAACACGATGACGCCTGCAGTGTTTCGTTCATTTCATTGCCACTGAATATTTCAAATTTATCGTTTGTCCTCCGTACAGGCTACATCCGGCAAGTGCATTTACTTGAAATGCCATTGTTTTGCGGGAATTGGCCGAGAGGAATAATAATTGTTGATATATTGAACACACACTCATTCAGTAAATTTTCTATTGACTCATTCGTTCATTCAGTCACTTCTCTTTTGCAATAGCGTTGTCAAAGAGGGATTAAAGAACACGGGAGGTATGAGCTATGCGCCTCTCACAGAGCCAAACTGTTCTGGAATATTTCTCAATTTATTCAAAATAATTAACACATATTGATCACATCACATCCAAATAAGTATGTCCCTTTACGAACCTACAGAGTTTTTTTTTATTTCAAACTAACCATTGAAAAAAATTATAATTTCAGAAATACTTATGGGGCAGGGGCGAACTGAAAATTCTAACTGAAGGGCTATAAAGCCCTTTAGTAACAGTCCAATGAATTAGTTGTTGAAGAAAAGCAGGAGGAAAGAGGAGTTTCAAGAAAATCAACTAAATGTGTGCACCTTTACGTGAAATATGAACTTTTCATACCATAAATTTAGCAGAAAGAAACTTTAACCACCTCACCGAATGTACTTTTAGCGTTTAATTGTGTTTTACAATACAGATTGGATTGCAAATAAGATATTTTATATTGGTTTCTACATTCAAATCTGTCATGGCATCAAAATTCAGTTTGTTAAAGTCATAGCCTTTTAACCATCGACTTGTGGCCAGCATATAGGCACTAAAAGGTATCCAAAAAGGATTTCTGACCCGAAATATAACGACTACGAAATACAATTTATTTGTTGCACACTTTAAAACTCAGTTGCTTACATCGCCCTCGGTTTTCGGCAACGCCTGCTGTCGCTCCTTCCAGATCTGAAGCGCAGCCCCAACAAATGGGTAGAGCAGCGCGGCGCGCGGGCCTTTTAAGAATTACGGTGCACGCGGTGAGGCGTGCGCGTTTCGCGCGGCGCCTGGCGCTCTCTGCCCCGCCCCCTTCCCCCCCCATCCCCCGCCCCCGCTTCCGCGCCCGCGCCCTTCACCGCTTTGCATGCCCCACGCGAAGACGCCGCCACGGTACTGGAAGCGGCGGCGGCGGCGGGGAAGACGCTGGCAGGCCGCCGCCCCGGACGCGCCCTCCGCCCCTCCCCCTCCGCGCCCCGCCCCCGCGTAATGCCAGACCACTTTCCCGCGGATGTTTCCACATCACTCGTGCGCCCTCCGCACCTCGCCTCCCCCTCCCCCGCCGTCCTCGCTCTCACTCGCCCCGACCGCCCGCGACCTCGCGATGCGATGGGGAGAAAAAAACCGCACGCCACGTCTCCGCCCCGGCCCGCCGCCGCTCCTTTCAATAAAGCTATCAGGCAGATTCACGGCATTTCACGTAATCTCTTATATTTCGAAAGCACACTCACACACACACACATGCGGTTTCATGTCCGCTCGGGCGAGCACGCCAGCGCCCGTCCCCGCCCCTCTTCGTGGGCGTCGCCGCTTGCACGCGACGGCGACGGCGCCCGTGGCCCAGGCGTCGGGACGCGCGGCGCTCCGTCAGGCGAAACCGTAAGCTGTGACAATGCTTATTTGCGCTCCCTCTGAGTGCGACTGGCCGGAAATGGGCGCTATCGTGCTTGCAAAACCATTTTCACCTTTGGGAAAATCGTCATTTATTCACTTTTTTATTATTTTTTTTTCGGATTTTCAGTGAGGTTTATAATATTTTAAAGTTAAATGTTGGTGATTTCAATAGTCTGATTATTACGGTGCATAGAGCGTACAATCTCGTATATTCCTACAAACACGCTATTGATGATTTCTACAGTCGAGGGTTTTGTGTGAACTTGTTGCGGGTTGTTGTGCAGAGAGTGGAACAGTTAGGTATTTAATGAATAAATTGATAATTACCTGTTTCGTGCAACAAGATACATGTAATTTTAATCCTGATTTCTTTGATAAATGGGAAGAAAAGAGAGACTTATTTATGAATGGTTTAAAATGAATAATGAAATATTTGGAAAGGAATTGAAAGTGTGTAGCTTATGATTTTACATTCATATAGACATAACATACAAAAAAAAATCATAAATTGAAAATTATAAAGCCAACTCGCTATTAGTCCTATTGGTATTTCTTAAATTTATCAGTATATTAGTACATTCACAGTCGAAGGACGGCAAACATTTAAAGGAGGAATTCATTCTTTCACAAACTTCACATCAACAAAAAAGAATTTACTTGAAGTGACGTTAGAGAGCGTTGACAAATAATAAACTGCGATATATACCGCAGAAGAATCCGAAGTCTCGTTAGCAGGAGCGTTGCAGGAGCCAAAAGAAGGCGAGGCGTCGTCGCTCTTGCGGGAAGGAGCGGCGTCTGGGGCAAGTGGGCTACTTGGCGCCCTCACCGCCACCGCCTCTTCCGCCTCGCCCCGCGCTGCCTCGCTGAGCAGCTCCCTCCGCCCGCGGCCCCGGGGAAATCTTGCGGGCGCATATTGGCTGTTGAAGAAGAGCCTTTTGAAGATGGCCTCCCCGGCGCCAGGCGTCTTGCGCCCTCGCGCCCCGAGCCGACCTCTCGTCCCAGAAGCAAAAGCCGCCATCACCCCCCCCCACCACTCCTGTACCGCATTTGCTGATTTCGGCACTAGAGTTACCCGCGGAGATAGGAATTCCTCAAGTGCTCGTCATTTGTAGGATTTTTTAGGGTATAGCTTCATTTGCGGTTATTGTAAATTCTCTCTTGTATGATACAAACATTTAATAATATGTTGCGATGAGCTAATTGCATGTATTTAAAATAATACATTTTATTATTCGTTGCATTTTGTCGAAATATTTCTAAATCCAACGGAGCATATGATATCCTCCTCTCCCGTAGATCCATCCCTGGTGGCCGTTGCCACCAATAATGTTACTGCCGCCTCTGTCAGCAGACTACTGCATGTTACTTCTTTCCATTACCGTAGCGTCATCTTCTGCGAATCACAATCCCCCAGTCACTAATGCATCCCTTTCTTTTTCTCCACTTCGGTGGATTTCTCTCGTCAATAGCTAGAGCTATGCGCACTATTGCTTGGGCCTCCAGTGCAGAATGCTGTCTGAGAAGTCGTGGCTATAATACTCGCTTCCGATGCAGTCTGTAAGGCAGGTCTCCCACAGACGGCTGTTTCTCCCGCTTACGCCTCCAAGTCAACCGCTCTTTGGAGCTCTCTCCGCTGCGTCCGCCGCTCCGGCAGTGGCTTGGCCCCGAGGGCGGCGCCGCTCTCGCTTTGTGCGCCGAGGAGGGCGGCCCTTCTTTGCGGCGCCGCCGTCTCCGAATTACTCGCGTCCGGCGACGTAATTCCCAGCGAGCGCGCTCCTCAAAGACGGCGGCGCCGGGAATAGGGCAACCCCCGCGCGGAGGGCCCTCCGCCTATGCAAAGCACTATGCAAACGAGAGCCTCGCCCCGCCCGCCGAGCCACGCCCCTCCGCCGGCGCCCCACGAGCGCCCCGCGCGCGGCCAACGCCACGCCAGGTAAGGGCGGCGCGGCGTCTGCATCGGGGCGACGGTGCTGAGCTGTCGTCGCCGAGCGCGGGACGCGGGTTCGAGCCCGCGTCAGCGCTTTTGGAGCGCCAGCACCGTCAGCGCCCGGCGGGGCGGCGGAGGCGGCGGGGCGAGGGGCGGCGGAGGGCGCCGGCTGCGGTGGCGCCGACCGGCCACGGTGCGGTGACGTGGGGTAATGGGCTTTCTGGGAAGAGCGGAGCGGCGGCGGTGGCGGCGGCGGCGGCGCCGGGGGCAGCGGGCCGGAAGCGGGCCAGGCGCCGCCGCGGTCGCCGCCGCTGTCTCCGTCTTCGTCTCCGCTCTCGCGTCGCGTCGCGTCGTCGCAGCAGTCTTATCGCGCTAATTAGCGGCGGGGCGCGGGCGCCGGCGCCCAGTTTGATCTGCGCCGCCTCCCAGCGCGTTCGTCCCGCGCGCCCGCCGTTGCCTCACACTGCGCGCCCTTGTCGCCCGTCTTCTGGCGCCGCCGCCCCAGTGGAAGAACAGGCGGCGGGCGTGGGAGCGGGCGGCGGCGCCTGCCCACCGCCCCCGACCGGCTCCCCCCGGCCCCCCGCGCCAGCCGGGCGAGTGCAGCGATGCAGCCGCGTCTCGGGGACAAACAGGGCTCTTCTCTGAGTCGGCTGCCGCCTCCGCCACCGCAGCCGCCACCCCCGCCCGGCCCCGCCCCGCCCAGGCCCGTCTTCGCGCGCACACGCACGCGGCTGATGAACCCGTTAGGCGGCTCCCTCAAGGGGATTAGCCGCCTGAGCCTCCCCTATCATGGCCTGAGCCGCGCTGCCTCCGCCGCCTACCTGCCCCCGGCGCTCTGGGGGGGTCGGGCCGTGCGAGCCGGGGCCCGCGAGCGGGAGCCGGCCGCCGCCGCCGCCGCCGCCGCCTTATCGGCGCATCGGCGACGCGCGAGGCGGCAATTACCCCGAGGCGTGCGCAGCGCGGCGTTCAGCACCGCTGCTTGCCGCGCCACTCCGCGCCGCTCCACGCCGTGGCAGCGCCGCTCGACGCGACAGCCGCCGCCGCCGCCGCCGCCGCCGCCGGACCGGTTCCCCGCTGCCGCGCCGCCGACAATGTGGACACATTAGCTCGACCGGTCGGAGGCGGCGGCGGCGGGCGGCGGCGGCGCGGGCGGAGGCGGCGGCCGCGAGGTGTTTCCTAGAAGCGCGCCGAATCGCGAGCTTCTCCGCGCGCCGCCGGCGGCGACGACCAGTCCCTCTTCCGCCGCCCGCAGCGCCTGCCAGCGACTGCGCCGTTCCCCAGGGACGGTCGCTCGGCGCGCGGCGTCGCCTTGTGAATTGGCCGCTGTCGCAGTGCCGCACACGGACCATTTCTATGAGCTGTTTAGTCAGCATTTTATTGATTCAATCTTGCCGTGCGATTAATCAACCTTCTCTGAAGCAGCATTCGAGAACATGAATACACTTTCATTTTCTTCATTTTTGTAGAGGATGAAAAAATGACAAAATATTACTATGCATTAATTAAATACACTATTATGTGAAAGAAGCGGAAATCATTTATGTGGGAAATTAGATTTATATGCCGTCGTTCTAGTAACATAGAAGTGATAAAAGTGACGCATATTTCATAACTGCCAACGGCTACTACGTATCCCCAAAATAAGTTTTCTCACTAACCAGCGACAGCCCCTTTTCGGGCCCGAATAAACACAGGTGAAAACGCGAGTCTATTACGGCGTGAAAACGCTCTTCAGAAGAAAACGCGACGGGCCGAAAACAAAACTGGGATGCGCACAGAACCCTCGAGAATCGCGGCGCGAGAGCTCCACAAAGAGGAGGTCGCGTCTCCCACGGGGGGCCAGGTGCCCGGCGGGGGAGGGGGCGGGAGCGGCGGCGGGAGCATCTTCAGACGGCGGGCGCCGCGGGGGGGCCGGCGAGCTCCGCGGGGAAGGACAACACAGCTGCCGCGCCAAAGAGAGCCGCCGCCGCCGCGGCCGCCCCCGCCGCCGCGTAATGCCCGCCTCGCCGGGCCACAGGCGCCGCGGGGCTCCCACGCTGTCCGACGCGGGCGCGATAACGAGGCGGCGCGCACCTTGCTGCGCGGTGACGGAGCTGCTCCGCGGCGAAAGGGCGCACGGTTTAAGAAGCGGAGGCGGGTGATGCTTTTAAATAGAATAAGCAAAATCAAACAAAACATAAGATCTAATCTTGTTATAATTGCGTGGACGATGGCAAACCTCGTATTCATTGGGAATACGTGATGACAATTCAACTGTAAGAAGGACCAACACGTGGTTGTTCAAAAGGCAACCAACGAGACCAATGCGATGTCGCCCGTGCAGCTGAGAGTATTGGAAAGAATGAGTTGCAGAAGTCGAGATCTACACCCTTAGTGGAGAATTACAGAAGTGAAGTTCCCCTCAACTCCGATAACCTTACCTAAAGATCTGTTAACCATCGAAATATTGGGATGTGCCATAGTCGACCCAGCAACCTGTCCCCCCTCCTGTTTGTTTCTTGCAGATGTTCTCGTGAAATTTCAAATGCTTTAATTGATACGTATAAACGTCCCCCTTCTACTAGAAATATGCCTCTGTCACATTTTTCGGAAGTATACAAATATTCTTTAATCTAGCTTACCTAACAACCATTCTATGTTTTTAACCAACGTTCAAACGAACTAACGTTCTTTCTTCTCGAATGTCTTCCAAGAGCAAAAACTGTGATTGTTCTTGCTGATTATTTTTCTAAGATCCAAATTTTATTTCTTATCTTGCGTGCTTAGTATTAAGGCCCTCTGTGAGTGACTTCATCGTATGGACCCGTCAAAACCCCGTCCTTCCTTCCTTTTACTACTGCTTAATTGGAAGGTGTTATGCATCTACCGACTAAGCGCCATTTTTGATAAAAATGAAATATGGATGCCATCAGTTGCATTGGACCATGTTCTAGAAGTACGCAAAATTTTGAGGCCAAATCTGTAAAACTAGCCCGATAATGAATGAAAAATTTAAAAACGCCATCAGTCACATCGGGGATTTTATGTTTCGCAACAATCGCCTATAAACCTAGATCTTTGAATCCGCTGTTCTTAATGTCACATTATGCAGGTAAGCGCCAGATATTTCACTCATGTTTGTGTAGTTTGGCGCTTCAACGAATGAAATAATTAAATTATTGATAAACGATAATCTCAAAACTTGTATGATGTCGCATAGCCGGTTGATGCATAACACCGTCCAATTGTTTTCCCCTGGGAGTGCGCCGCGTAGCCAACGTGGCAGAAGGAGGCTCGTGAAGGTGGCAGCGCGGAGACGCAACGCGACAGCGGCAGGCGGTCGCACCCCGCCCGGGGGAGCGCCCGAGGACGGCCGCGGCGGAGCAAAGGGGCCGCTTTCGAAACGCGCGACTCGAAAGGAGCGAAACGCGGCGCCCGCCAGCCCGCCTGCATTCCCGGCAAATGGGCGGCGGCCGCGGAGGCGACGGCGCGGGCGGCGGCGCTGGCGATGGCACGGAAGGCGCGGGCGGTGGAGATGGCCGCCGGGCATGGCGGAACTCGGGAGGAAAGTGGGTGGAAAAGGACGGGGACTGCTTAACAGCAGGGACTGGTGCCGGCGTAGACACCCACGATGTATCCGAAGGGAAGGAGGCTAGATAAGTGTGATTAGGATGATGATGATAATGGGTACGTCAATAAGCAGGGGAATGATTGCACGATTTGATTCATTTCGCCTCTCCAGTATTCAGAATGTTCCAACATAGCCATCCTGGTTATGGAAATTGGGAAATTAACGTAATTGGAAAGAATTTGATGAATGGAAGTTGTTTTCCATGGTATTATCTTTTTTTTATTGTCAGGTGAGGGCTCTCATTTCCGCGAACGTGATTTAAAGTGAGTTTTCCCCATATTTTTGGGTTGATCATCCAAAATTGTCGACATATTCTATTTCAACTCGCAAGAGTTTCAAAAAACCTGTTGTTACCTGGACGTTATGCACTCAATGTATCTGTTGAAAACATGTTTACGATTTGAAAGATGCCACCGCATTTCAATGCAAACAGTCTGCTGTCTTTTTTGTGTGAACAAAACAAGAAATAGTTATTTTTGTTCCATCATTCTCGTTAATTCTAGTATATATTTATTGTTTTGTCGTATTTACTTACGTTATTGAAACTGAAGCATTGTTATAAGGAGTTCAATTTACTTACTTTGAATGTGCACGTATGCAAGATTATAAAAGTGACTGAAAAGAGTACATATATTGCATGTGGAATTGGCGCTGTTGAATTGACTTGAGAGAACTCACATTGCACTTGGTGACATTTTGAGAGCGTTTCTGTTGTTGGTCCCGTTGATTGCGTGGTGTCGGGCGGTCCGCCTCCCCGCTGGCCCGCAGCCGTCGCGTCGCAGCTGTGGCCGGCTGGCGGGCGTTGGGCCTGCCGCGCGCGGCGCCTCGCGGCCCCACCGGCGCGACACACCCCTGGCAGGCGGCGCGGAGCGGCGCGGCGCGGCGGCCCGCGGGGCCGGAAACACGGAAAGGCACTTGCGCCGCTGCTACCGGCTGCCGCTCTCTCTTCGCCGCCGCCGCCTGTGTGTGGGCGCCGCCGCCGCCGCCGACCGGCTCGCGACCCGTCAGCGCCGCTGCACGCGCACTGCAGCGCACCGCACCTCACTTCACCTCGCCTCCCCGCCCCTCGCCCCCCGCGCGACTACGCACTTCACTTCGCCTCGTTTCACCTCGCTTCACCTCATGTCGTATCACCTCCCGTCCCCACCTCACCTCGCCACGCGTCGCTTCACCTCACCTCATTTTACTTCACCTCAGATCACCGCGCTTCACCTCACTTCACCTCAGATCACCTCACTTCACCTCAGATCACCTCGCTTCACCTCAGATCACCTCGCTTCACCTCACTTCACCTCGTTTCAACTAACTTCACCTTGCTTCACTTCACTCCAAAACACATCACCCCTCCCCTTCTCTCCCCTCACTTCACCCCACATCACCTCCCCTCCTTACCTCGCATCGCCTTGCCTTGCCTCTCCTCACTTCACTTCATCTCGATTCACCTCACTTCACTTTATCTCGATTCACCTCACTTCTCTTCATTTCACTTTTCATCACCTCACTTCACTTCACGTCACCTCACCTCTCAACGCCGCATCCGCGCTCGCGACGATTTTGCTTCTTCACATCCGCGTAGATGCATGGGTGTCTTCGGCAAGTGAAATTTGGAGACATCAAAGAAAGTTATTTAAAGACTCATTAATTCATGGAATTGTAGTTGGAGCTCGATTATATTGTTTATTGATTTAGAGAAGATAATGTGGTGCACGTGGTACGAGAAGGGCAAGTTATGTTGTGGCCATTCATGAATTCAGTAATTTACTGACAATAAACTTGGGAAACCACCGCAACGATGGGGACAGTGGCAGACACCCAGTTATACTGCGATTTTTGTAGGAAGAGCTCTCAAGATAACTCAAATCCCATCTTCGCGATGGAATATGTCACGGCATTTCGTATCATTCACAGTCGTTCCGCTAGATTTCGCACGATCGCGACCGTATGAAGCAGTGCTTGCGATCCTGCGACTTCTACCGGCAAGACCGAGAAAAGACGCGAAATGCCGTGACATATTCCATCGCGAAGATGGGATTTGAGTTATCTTGAGAGCTCTTCTTACAAAAATCGCAGTATAGAACAGTGGAGGGCAGAAATGAGCTATTTTGACCTTTTCATTTTTGTGTAAAAATGCAGTCTCGTGGAATTTCCTTTATATTACTGATCAGTTCGGAAGCTTTTTCCGAATATTCCTTTTTCGCGCATTTTTTATCAATAAATCACGGCAAAACATTTTTGTTCCTCAGTCTAGAAGATACAAAAGAAGTAAATATCATAACGAAAGCATCTTAAGTAAAAAATAAAATTAAAATGAAACTACTGGATGTACGTGAAAATATTGAGTGAAGCGTGCTTCCTGCAAGAGACGCCCACGTGCTGACAGGTGATTTTCTCATGCTTTCGTGCGGAACCAATAGTCCTGCGTGTTTACTGATTTAGGAATATGTTTTACGAATTGTTGTAATCAGCTGGAAAACGAAGAGATTGCCGTCAGATATTCCTGCAAAGGTGTTCGTTCTATTCGTTACAATGAGTTTTCCAACTCTAAAGGAGCATTACATAAAATTAAAAACGTGTGATGGTTTCCGGACATTGTCCTTCTGTAAATTCTTCACGAATTGAAAGATTTTGAATTTTGTATTTCGAAGATAATATCAATCTATATCAACGAAGAATTAACAAAATTCAACATGTCTATATATGAACATATTACTCATATGTTATACGGCATTTATTCATTGGTGCCATTTATTATTCTGTATAAACTTGACGATGTTTCCGTATTCAGACTAGATGTTTCTGCAGTGGTGAGTATGGTTTTGCTCTTCTATTTGAAAAAAAAAAGTATTTATATGATACCATATCAACTTGCTATACCCATTAAATTTCGTTTCAACAAAACTCCACGTTTGATGTAACCAATCATTCAACAGAACTCCACGTTTTATGTATCTATCAGATACTCTCATGTTCAAATGAATGAGAAAAATGTTTTCCTAATTCTCAATTAAATGTAAGATATTTTGGAAACTAGTCGAAACATAAGTTGTTGTGCGATATATCAAAAGTTAAAATTCTGTCCCCTGATTGGTTGGTTTCAAATAATAAAGAATAAAGAATTCAATCCCAATGACAGTTTCAATAATAATGACAGAATACAAACATCACACAAAATTTACGGCATTTTAGTGCTCCGTTTGCTTGCTGGGCGTGAGGGCCTCCGTGGAGAAGGAACCTTTCGCTCCTGCCCTCAGCCCGGGCGCATGCACTTTCGCCCGCTCGTTACCTGGGCCGTCGTCTCCGCGGAGCAGCAAGGCGCGAGCGCGGCGATTTCACGCTCGTCCGAGGGGCACGGGGCCCCCCTCGCCTCCGCCCCCCTCCCCGGCGACGGAAGAGCGCGGTAATGCCACGCTGCTCCGCAGAGGCCTCGCGATCCTGGAGATCTTAATCTCCCCGCGTCTCTCAACAGCCCGCGATGTAATGAACCTGTTCCGTAGGATTATAAAATTGGACTGGGAGAAGCGCGTTGTATAAGGGGGAGTAACTGAATGATGATACGTCGATGAAAGTGATGTTGAGGCAATTGAGTTAAATGATGCGAGTTTCTCCCACGGCTTGCCTCCCGGGCACTCGCGGATTTTCGTGAAGTATTGCATTAGGCCGCGGAGATGACAACCTGAAATTATCGTAATTAGTGTTGTGGGAGCGTGGTGTACAATATAGTTATTCTGTTATTTTATCCAATTTTTCGTCGTGTTTTAAGGTGTTTTTTTTTAAGGAAATTGACTTCGGAGTGTTTATTCGAGAAAAAGTTCCTTGGAGTCTTATAAAATGATCATGCCGAAAAAGAAAGGTCTCAATTAAGAAGAAATAATTTTTATTATGAACTTTTAATAACCACATTTTTAAAATAATATAAATTTACAACAGCTTCAGTAATTATGCTGCGAAACATTGTAAATATTTCGACAACCTACGACGCAGCATTTTTAAATTACTATTGTCATTAGTTTCGCGTTTTTTACGCCAAGGAAGTATAATTATGAATTTATTTTTATTTTAACTAATTACTATGAAATTTCTTCATTACCTTATGAGTTTAGCAAGCACCTCTCTCCTAATCTCCATTGAGATTTCCAAATAGACACTCAGAAACCAGTTGCTATAGGTTTCTCAATATGAATGACATTCTGAACAAAAGAATTCCATTGATCAAATTGCTTATTTTATCCCTCCTTCTCTTGTCCAGCCTTGGAGTGTTTGCAATAAATTCTTCAAGTCACTACGATGCACTATTTACTAAGGTAAATTACTTGAAACGATAATACTAAAAAGTTGTTAGTTAGCCGAATCTTACGAATCGGATCACTTTAAAATGTCTAAGAAAGGATTTCACACTCAATATCATTCCAAACAAGACTGTGAATCACTCTGGAGATATTTCATGCACTATTCACCGATTCTACGAACTTTTGAATATATCAGATATCCATCGCTTTCCAGTTTTCTACTGCTTCCATTAACAAACACGTGGTAAAATTTGTATACTCCGCCCGGGTCTACATGTTCCCTCATTCTATTGCTTTCCCAAAGGCCTTTTTAGAGCCGGGGGCCGTTCCCTTCGGAGAACCGTATTGCCCCGCCTGTGTGACACCTCATTCCCCCGACCCATCCACCACCGCCTTTAGGCCCCAATAACCAGGCCGTCGGCCCCAGAGTAGCGGCAGCGGGCCGGGGCGGTTGGCGGGGGCGGGGGCGGAGGGGGACGTGGGGGTCGCTAGCGAGCACCCGGGTAAAAAACCGCCGCTCTGCTCCGCTCTGCTCCGCTTCGCGCCGGCCAGTTGCCCCTCCGCCTGCAGTTTATGGAAGAGGCTTGCTCTTTTGCCTCCGCCCACCAAGCAGTCGTTTACGAAGCCCAAAAGGGTTTAGCGGGTAAGCCACGGGGTGCGCCCCTCGCGGCGGTTCGCTGCGCATCAGAGACGGGCGCGCGCAAGAGAAGCCGGGCAGACGCCTCAAAGGGCGCCCGCCGCCGCGCCGAGCCGCGCCGCGCCTCGGCCTGATGGCATCAATCAATAGATTGATGGAATATTAATGGCCCGGAGATTAAAACGTCCGCCGACCGTATCTTTTTTACACTTTGTGGCCATTAGGGCAATCTTATTTGCGATTTTACTCATATTCTTCTTGGGGAGCGCGTAACGCAATAACAAGTGCGCGATGCTTGTGGCTGCGGCGGCGGCGGGCGAAGGCTTATTGGCTATTAAGGGCGGGGGGCGGTGGGCGGGCGGACGCCGCCTTGCGGGCGAGCGCTATCGCCCGCTGCATCAGCGCTCCCCGGGGGCGCCGGCCGGCGATACCCGCGGGGGGCGGGGCGGGGCGGGGTGGGGTGGGCGCGGGGTCGCGGCCGCTTTGCCATTAGACGCGAAGGGAGGTCGGCCGGCGCCGCGCCGCGCCGCGCGCCACCCGGGGGCGTGGAGGAGGTGGCGGGGCGCGGCCATCGGCGCAGACGCGTCGCTTTTATGGAGTTGCGCGTAAACGCGAGGCGTTTCCTGCGAGCAAGCGCTCTTCGAAATTTCTCTGGCGGTCCGGACACAAAACGCCAAGTGCCCGAAGGAGCATGGGACTTAATTGTTAAGCCCTCCATGTTCTTGAACAACCCGTACGTGTTTTTCAACAAGTGCTATATTTATTACATATTTGCATATTATAAACTTGCTTGGACTGTGCATATCCATGTCTTTGGAACATGCTTGATTTCAACTCAAATAAGTGTGTCTTGTTTCATACTTACACGTAATGTTATCACTTATATGTATTGTTTTGTAATAAACGAATTGAGACATATTCGAAAAGTATTTGGAGTGTTTCTGAATTAAATAATAATATTCATAAATTGGAACTAAAATTGCTTATGAGTTCTAAATACATAGTTTATTAATTATAATTGCAATATTCAATGTTGCAAATGTTTAAAATGCAATATATTATGGGTGCTGTATTCTTTAAAATTATTAATATTTCATCAACACCATTCTTACACTTAGTACCGTTTCTATTGACCACTCGAAATATCACAGCGAGAGAAAGTAAACGGGCGACTAATTTCATGTAAACCGGCAATAGCTGTTTCGTGTACAAACCATTGAAGATGCTCAAAGGCTATCTCACGAACATCTCCGACAGTTCCGTTTCTCTTGTTAATCACCGAGCATTGTGCGGGGCGCATTGGCTCATGAGGCGCCTTCCGCGCGTCGCGTCGGGGCAGCCGCTGGCGGGGCAGCGGGGGTGCCCGAAGAGACGCCGCTCCTCCCCGGGGACTCCGCTTTAGAAACTGTGCGGCGGCGGCGGCGGCTGGTTTATCGCGGCGATAACAAGGCACTGGTCTCCGAGGACACTTTTCGAAATATTTATGGTCAGCAGTAATATCTCCCTCAGAACTGTCTTCCTGTCAAACATAGAAACAGCTTTCGAAACCGACACCGACAGCTCACAATGTGGTCATGCTCATTGATGGTATTTCAAGATCCTGTTTTGCCAACTCCTCGCGACCTGCTTTGATGGATTTGAAGTGCGTGATTAACCAAGAGAAAATATAATTCATATCTCTTTATAAAAGGGAAAGGTTATTAAAATGACTGAATTATTACTGAATACACGGTAAATGACTGAATTATTAATACTTTAATTACGAAGCATCCTAGGCCTTCTGTGCTGGCTGGCATTAATGCAACAGTACCTGCGAACGCTAAGTAACAATAAACAATAAATCCTCACTATTATTATAGTGAGACCCGAAACATTGCGGTAACTCCTGTACACACAAATAAAATGTTATCTGAAAACATACATCCAATATAAGTTTTATTTGAATAGTCTTGATGTTTTTGTTTGTAAAATTCGAAGAATGAATATTGAAAAGTCAAAATTATTTTTCTTTTATAATTGCTTACGAATGTAATCAAAATCAACTGAATCATTAAAGGTTATCTTACTCCTCTCTTACTCCTCTATCTTACTCCTTGCACAACTCCTCTCTCATTCTTCATCTCTCCTATTGATCAATAACACAAGGAAAGCAATAGTGTATCATTTCATGTTTGTTCTTGTCGCGGGTCAGTGACGTTGCCTGCATTTCATCGTGTTCCTGAGAGTTCTGGGAAACGTACACATGCTTCCAGTATAGTACAAGTCACCATGACGCACTTTCATTACCCAGAAAGCACTTCTGGCACGAGTTTGTCCAGTTGTTAGAGCACTCGCTAAATTCCATCCTGCATTAACACGGTCCATCATTTTACATGACTCAGTTTTTAGAAGTTAATTCCTGAGTACATAAAATGCCCGCGACAACGGATACATCAAAGTAATACATCGTTTTGACGGCGAGGAATCCACTTTGTTTAAAATGGTTTTGTATAGTTGCCAGAAAGCAAGTAATGTTCGTTGATGGTGTATATCTCCGTACCCTTCATTTGTAGCATCGATTCTGTTGTACACGTGTTTCACCTAACATTTTGCGAAATTATAAAATGAAAATTTTACAGTGGCACAGATATGAAAGCGAAACTGTTTGGAATCGGACGTAAAATGACATGATACATAACGGATACTATCCCCTTCTCCCGAAAAGTAAATCCAATTCATATTCCACACTTGACGGCAAGACGAATTTCGAAAGATATTTTGAATTACTACTACCTCAACTTAATCCAAAACCCACAAGCAGAATTTGTGAACATGACACTCCTTCATCTTGGACACCCCTTCATAATCTAGAAGTTTGTACCATTCATTCTGAACCAACCTGCTTATGAACGATATTCAAATATTTATTACATTCTCATTTAACTCTGTCGAGAAACGTGGATCAGGGCATGAACTGATGTCAATGCAGTGCCTTTGACCAGGAGGTCCTAGGCTCGAATCCTGCACAGTGGCAGAATTTTAGACACAAGCTAAATAGCTAAGTCGTATTCAGCCACCGTTTGGAAGATAATTTTAGCGGCCGGCTGCTCTGTTCGGTAGTTTTCCGTGGTTTAACCGATCAATTCCAGGAGAATGCCGGAGCATTACTCTAACAAACAGGCTAGAAACCGCGTGCGATCTTTTCTTCCTCTTCCTTGTTCTATCCTCACCCCTTACTGACTCACACTTACATTTACATGCACTACAATGCCACACATGCCGGGAGACCGGTCAGGAGCTGAGAACATTGTTCCATCTGGGGTGGTGCTACGTTGTGGGAGATACCTAGCTGGGGAAACCCCATTACCCGACGGTAGGTCGGCGCCGGATGTCGCCATCAAGCGAGGAAAGGTTACTGCCATCTCCCGAGCAAAACCATGCACCACACTTACAGGACTAATGATAGTAATTGAAGTGCCCGGTATCACCAATCAATCAATCATTTCTCTCCGAAAACAGGACGAATGTAACGGCACGGCTCCGTTGTCGAGAGCGCCAGAGCATTCCATTGCCTTGTGCCCCGATTCCTGTAGCGTGAGTCGGCGCGCGGCGCGGGTGTCGCGCCACGCGCGGCCGATGGTGCGTTTGTGTCGCCGGCGCGGGAGTCGCATCGCGTCGCGTCGCGTCGCATCGCGTCGCGTTGCGTCGCGGCCCGCGCCGTGATTAGCCGGCCGTCCATCAGGCGGGCGCTGTTTCCGCCGCTGTAGGGTTTAATTGCTATTTGCGCAGCGCGCGGCGGGCGCGGGGCGGGCGCGGTGGCGGGGCGGGCGGGGGCGGCGTAGGGGTGCGCGCGCCGTTGACCGGATGTTTGCGCGCTCGTCGCAACCGCCAGCGCCCCGCAGCCGCGCCCGCTGTCGCGGTGTAATACAGCTACCGACACGCGCGCCCGCGACACGAGCGCCTGACACACCCCGGCGCCGCCCCCGCTGCCACCCCTGCCCACCGCGTCACTCCCCGTCGCCGTTTCTGGCGCCCCTTTGAAGTGCCGCCGCCGCCGCCGCCGTCGGGCCCCCCCGTGGGCGCTGTGGCCGCTGTGTCCACTGTCCCCGCCCTCCCTCCGACGTCACCCCGACCGCCCTCCTCCGCTGCCCCCGCCCTGCTCCCTTGGCCTCCGGGGCACTTCGTTTCTTCCCTTTGAGGAAGCTTCGCTTACGCAAGAAGCTCTTTCAATCGACGTGGAGGCTCACTAGAGGAAAATGTTTACGACGATTTGCAATAAAGTTTGTTCATGGCTTCTTACCATCGCTTCTTATTACTCGTACTTCTCGGGTGATATTGTTGATACAGTACGCCGCCATGATATAGTATTATTCAAGAAGGAAAGACTAAGTAATGGAAATGTGTGCGTCAGCATAATGGGAATTTATTGGGATGTGTTAGTACAAATCTATGATCGAAAATAGTGTAAAAATTACGACTCATTGTCAAAAATGATATTTGTTTTGTAACCTTCCAATGTCTGGATAAGGACGTAGACAATTCATATAATTACAAATATATTACTTCGCATAATTCAGAATGTAAATTGAGTAATTCATAATGTGTTAAAGGATAGTCAGAGATTTGAGATGTGTTAATTTGAGTAAAAATAAAAAATGCTGAATTTGGATTTATTTCCGAACAAATATGTAAACATGAACTCATTATCTGTTTATTTCTTAAAATTAGAACTGAAATTGATTCACATTCCGTTTTACCAAATAATTCGTTGTTGTTCTTTGATCGGTTTTAAATAATAAAGTGTCCTGTTTTTTCACTTGTTTAATTTCCAAGAGTCGCGGGACAGAATGTGTTCGGTGAATTGTCTTCTTTCCGTGATGGCCTTAAACAGCGACAAATACCAACTCCAGACAAGTTCGCTGATGAAGGCGGTTTTTATGTGTGTCGTGTTTGACAACAATTGACTGATTTGTAACCGCGTTCGACGCTTTATCTTGGTGCCTGATGCAGGGTAGTTGAAATGCCGTACTTGGAAATGAAAAGGACATCGCTATCACTTCAGGGTATTGATTGCATAATAGTCGCATGTATTGCGCGGCAAAGTCGATGGTGTCAGAACAAAAAGCTCTCTGGGTCCAGCTTCAAATGTATCACTTAAATGCAAGTGAAAGGAATTAATTGTGCAAAAGGGTGAACCACGAGGAAATTTTACTCGCTTAAATCAATTTCTACAAAGAACTAGAACTTATTAACCATTTTCAGTATGTATTAAAACCAAGAGGCGCTTTGAGTGGTGCGGGTTACCTGCAAACTCTGCATCAGCGATGGAACTGCTGAAATTGCCATCTGCTGGAGTTTGACATCATTAGGTGGGGAGGGGAAGGGGCGGGCGGGGCTGGGGAGGGGGCAGGAGAGGACGTGCCGTTGACGGAGGGCGTGGTGGCGACGCGTGCCTGCCGAGCAGCACATCCATCACTTCCGGTGGAGCAGTGCTGAATGTAAGTAATTCAACCGTGGGTGGGCCGAGAAGAGCTTTTCGATGGCGACGAAAAATTGCTCCATATTGCACCGCGAAAAGACCCTACTCTACTATTATTCGGGCAAAAGTGCTCTTTGATTGCAGATGGATTACAAGGATAACTCAATAAATCCCTAGGATATTTGTTTTTATTTTAAATAGTTTTTATTACACTTAATATTAAACAAATCAAAAAAATTTCCGAAAATAAATAAGATGATAAGAAGCGTATCCAGCGAATATTGGTGATTAAACAATCGATGGCCTAAACTGCAAGGAAAATAACTTATCAGATTACATTCATAGTGTTTAACTATATTTTTGGTGAATAAAACAGGGAAAAATAAATTTGATTTGACGAATATGAAATTAAAATGTTTGTGTCATTACAGATCTGAATGTTTAATTCAAGTTTTACACCAAAAATCCTTTCCTCACTATTCGATTCCCATAAATGATGATTCGTAATTCGAGACGTTCGCGGCTTGGGAATGTTCCAAACCCATTTACCTCTCATAGAAGACGAATGACGCATTTGTGACGCACGAGAAATGGAAGCCACTGTGTCAAGGAGTTTGAGAACGTCTCCAACGAATTTCACACCGCGAGAGCCATCCGAATGCCTCGCACGTCGCGAGGCGTTGGCGGCCAGGCAGGTGTTGCTTTCGCGGCGGCGAGCTCTGCCTCTCACCGCCCCAGAGGAGGAAGGCCAGCATTTTGCAAAATTTCGATACACCGCAATATCGATTGTATTATAAAATATAATTGCGATGTAATATCAAAACAGATCTGCGGTATTATAGTTAATATAAAATATTTCGATATTTCAATAACCCTGGTATTTTCGAAACTTCATCTTGAAGTGCAAAAGATGGATTTTAAATGAGTGGAAAATCGCAGATGTTCTGTCTTCAAAATACATAATACAACTAAACGCTGAAGCCGTGAGTTTTCAAAATGTAGGCGAAGAAGATTCACGTTGCAATAAATTTAAGAGGTCTGTGTTATTTCATTATAATAGTGTTCAGAACTTGCAACGCGTTCTATTTGAATCCCTCTGAATTAACAACTGGTAAAAGATTTTTGATATATTGTTACACTATATCAAAATAAATTCTTAAAATCAATGTTTAAGTTTGCTTAGACAAAGGAAGCGATATTAAGAAAGGGACACATTTTCACTGCACAAGAAAAAATCTCATTTCGCAGAAGAACAGTTTTATCCCAGGCGGAGCCAAAGACAAAATGTTTATTTGGTGGCTGTCTTGTGTTTTTTTCTAATAATAAAATACTATTTTCTAAGCATATTTCTGTACTTTACTTCAAAAGAAGGATTTTTGAGCTGTGGTTCGTTGCTTTTACTGTGACGCTTAATCGCCATTTTCTTAAAAAAACGGCTCCAAAGTTTTCAAAGAAAATTTCCTTATGGGCCAAGTTTTACTTTTCTATAATATTCTTAAAACAATATTTCGGTTCTACTAATAGTAATCGAAAAATTAAGTAAAAATTTCAAAAAAATGTACTTTGGGCGGCAATAGATGGCAGCTGGTAAGAGTATGTGGCAAGTCCGAAAAGCTAGCGCAGACCAAGGAAATTAGAAAACTAAGTGGTACGAGAAAGCCTGTGCCATTAGCGGCCGCTGCCTGCCCCGTGGGCGCCGCGTGGACGCGATGGGCGTGGTGCACCCGCACGCGGCGAGTGGCTGTCCGCGGGAGGCGATAAGATCGATCCCCTATATTCCGCTTCTTGCTCTCCGCGCCTGCATAACGCCCCTCCGGAATCGATCGGGATGCAATTCCACTCCGGCGAGCGAGAGGGAGTGGCGAGTTAAGAAGTGGATGGAAGGAACTTGCTGGCTCGACCACCTTGAAGACTTCCACTTGCGGAGTTGCGTTCATTTTGAGACACTTGAAAGATAAATATATTCTGAAAGTGCATGAAAGTGATATGCGCGATACACTTATTTCTTCAGAATACTTTTCTTGCCGGCCTACGCCTCATTTCGAACACTGTGTGAATTTTTTTTTCACTTACGTGCTACAAACCTCATTGTACTTGGTCAAAAAGTAAATATAATACTAGTTCCCTTCTTCGTACGGTCTAGTTACCGCTAGTAGTAGTAGTGAAAGTGTAAAATAATAAGACGAAATGAAATTCCTTCAGAAGATTTTCCAGATCTCAAGTTGTTGCACATCAGAGAACTTGAAATCATGGAAATTAATTACATTAACAATTTGAAGACAGTTTCAAAGTCAACTCACAATCCATCTGTTGCTATTTCTAGTTCGTGGACCACTCAGTTACGTAACTGATTCATAGATTGGTGTCATGATTATTTCACTTCTCTTCAGTTCTTTGTGTTTTAATACTTGTTTTCGTGATGTAGAGACTTTCATTGCTCGAGAACAATGGTTCAGGAAGCGTCAACTTGAAAACCTCTTGTTAGCAGCACACGACATGGCAATGCGATGGCCTCTTTTTCGCATACACAATACCATAGAAAGAAGCGATAAGTTACTTTAAACATATTATCATTGGTTTGATAATGAAAATATTTCAATTAGTATAGTCTTCTTATATAAATGTTCAAAGATACCTTTGGCTTTACGGTAATCATAACTAACCCACTTCCACATTAGTCCACTAAAGTTTATTTCCATAAACTTTATAGCCCAATTTACAAATTCATTGTTCAGAAATTTTCATTTTTCTCACATTTCTTCTTAAAAGAATAATTTTCTAACTAATAATGGAATTTATAGGAATTACTACAGAAGACATTGCAATATTTATGACGTTGCTAGTTCTGATACAAAATATGATAGGGAGCAATTACAAGAAACCCTTTGCAGTTCTTCGCACTGAATTCAACTTTACCATTTCAACCAACTCAGGATAATTTTTCTTCATTTCTTGAGATCCTCCCAACGAGCTCACAAGCTCATATATGACGCGAAGACACATCCCGTACATCATCTTACAACACCACTATTTTTTTGTAAACGACGCGTGTGTGCGTCGCCACAAGAATCTCGCCTCCTAACGGAAGCTCTGCGGAGGACAATCTAACTGACTCGTTGCTCGGAGCTCGCCATAATTCCGCTGGCCCATTACCTCCCGGGCCGCAGCCAGTTCGTCACGCGCGCCGCACGGCCGTGGGCACGCGTGCCCCGCGGAGGTCGCTCGCTGGCCGGTCGGCCCGTCCCGACCCGACCCGTCCCGTCTCGTCAGGTCTCGTCTCGCGTCGCGGCCGCTCGGGCGAAACGAGGCGCTGCGAGCGAGTCATAAAGCGCCGGCGACGTGCTCGCGCGCCGCGCCGCGCCGCCGCCTCCGCGTCCAGCCTCGTATTTCATGGCGCGACTTGAATAAGAGACGGACGCACGCGGACGCGCCGCCCCGCGCCGTCGCAGATGCCATCTGCTGCCTCGCGGCGCCCGCGCGGCCGTGACGGGTGAAAGCGCCGCGCAAGGGAGGGCTCGCCCTCGCCCTCGCCCTCGCCCTCGCCCTCGCCCTCGCCCTCGCCCTCGCCCTCGCCCTCGCCCTCGCCCTCGCCCTCGCCCTCGCCCTCGCCCTCGCCCTCGCCCTCGCCCTCGCCCTCGTCCTCGCCCTCGCCCTCGCCCTCGCCCTCGCCCTCGCCCTCGCCCTCGCCCTCGCCCTCGCCCTCGCCCTCGCCCTCGCCCTCGCCCTCGCCCTCGCCCTCGCCCTCGCCCTCGCCCTCGCCCTCGCCCTCGCTAATTCCCCATTTAACCTCAATCCCCAATTCACCATTAACTCCATTTTTTACCATTCACCTCACTTTATATGCCACATTTTCCTTTTGTTATCAGTTCTCACAAGTGCACATCATTACCTGATGTGACGTGATGTACCTGTCCCCGATTTTCGCCGGCCCATTTCCTTACCGCTCTCACGTTCTTCTCGAACTATTGCTCTTTAACTCGTTCTCATCCAATTTGCTGTTCTCCTCTACGTTTTCCATTCCGTCCTCCTATGACCTATAGATGACTATAGTCATCTCGTGCGCCACAAAATTAGTTATTTTTATTAGAAACCCTTGGAAACTTTTCTTCATAACCATTAGATTTGCTTTTTTGCATTGTGTTGTTTATTTAGTACAGAGATGAGCAATACTTCGTCCCTAGCATGTGTATGTGGCGTGGATTGCATGGGCTAGCATAGACCAGAGGAAAATGACACAGTAAGTAATGATAGATGAATGCAAGCTGTAGTCAGGTGTATTCATTTCAGAACTCTCATTGAAAATGGATGATAGTGTGAACATGTACAGTTAGTATAGCTGAACTCTATACAATATTGTCAGTAACATCAAAGCGTCATATCTTTCAATATATTATTTCGGTGAATGCGAATAATAATTGGTCGACAGTGCATTTTATGAGTCTGGCCCTAGAAAAGTGCACTAGCTTATCTTTAAATTATTTTTTTCCATGGACACCGAAAAATTCTTGGCGTTTCGAATAACAGGAATAACAAGTAAATTTTAAACTGCGTGGAAAGTAGCTTTTTTCTTTTGCTGGCAAACAGTGAATGCTTAGATTAGGCTAGAAGAAAACCTACCCAAGAGATATAGAAAAAAGTGTTCGTGACTTGTGTGGCGAAACAAGTAGCTGAAATGTAGGTTCCCACCATATCCGCAATAGATAGAATATCGAAGTTGCGCACTGCAGGTGTTCTGAAAGGTTTTCAATAAAAATATTTTTAACAGCGTGCAGTCATTATGTGGGTTATTTCACAATTCTACGACACCAGAAATGCTTGACTTCCTCGTTAATTTACGAAGTATCGTAAACGTAAATGAAATCGTAATTTTATTTTTATCTTCGAAGAGCGTGGCGTTTACTGCACTGGTTATGCACTTGAAAAAGTCGTTTCCTCATTATGTGTTAAGTATTGTACTTCACATGGAAGGTGTCGGTAGTCGTAGCAATTCAGAGACCATTTAATATGAGAATGTTCTTATCCCAAAGTTATTTCCACTCTAGATTGAGACAAATACAACAATGGAATGGATGTCCCCTCCTGAATGACTATTGTATCCCCATTTATAGACCTTTTCAATGACTTACGAATTTTCTAAATACAATTGGTGTAATTATATTATCACAGTGAAAGAAATGAAGGGGATTAAAGTGGAATTTTCTGTTCAAAAGGCCAATTTTGGATTCTAGACGGATGTATCAGATTAGACCCCTTTACCTTCAACTTCTTGAACTTCAGAATCGTACTCTTATTCCCTGTATCCAATGTTCGTATTCCCAGGGAGTTGTTTACGTCAAGGTTATTGAATAAGTTGATGAGTTGATAGTAATGATAGTACTGTTATAAATCGCGACGGAGCAATGGTAAAATGAGAGGCAAGGGGACAGTGAACTGCGAGAAAACCTGTGCTGGGCCGGATACTTCGCAAGGATTGGGATCTAGAGGTGCAAAATTAATCTTGCAAGCTACAACTCTGCAGATCATTAGATGCACTCTGCAGGTCTGCACTCTGCACTCTGCAGGCCAATAGATGTGTTTGTTGTATTCGATAATGGATGAGTGCAATAGCATATAAAGAATATGTTCGTAAATCGAGAGGTCGTAGATTGAAGTATCGATGGTAACGAAGTTTCGACACCCGCTAAGGAGGTCTATGCCGACCACAATCTGGATAAGAATTTTGGTAGCGCTGATCAGTCGTTTACGTGCATTTTTTCTGATCATTTTCTGACGAAGGGCAGTGCATCCAACAACGCGCCACGAAACGCGTGCTATCCTTTCACCCAAGACGATCTCCCATGTGCATTTGATCATCCCTTGTGATCGATTAATTGCTGTTCCCGGGCACGACTGCTACGGTCATTAGTGTCGTCACTGCAGTGAATGTTTTATTCCGGGGGGCGATCGTGTTTGTCCGCCCACTGGACGGTGAAATCCGGCGGCGACCTACAAGACGGCTTGCTGTGAAACTCCCTCTCCAGGCATCTCCCCCCGGCGAGGCGCAGCTCATGATGAGACTAGTTTCCATCTCTAGGCATGTGTTGTAGCGTAGTGCATGTAAGCGCGTGTAAGTAAAGCGAGAAGTTAGGACAAGCAAGATGAAGGAAAGATCGCGCGCTGTCCGTGGCCCAATTATTAGGGTTCTGCTCCGGCATTTGCCTGGTGTTGATCAGGGAATCAACGGAAAACTACCGATCAGAGAATCCGGCCGCTAGAATTCTTCTCGAGTCAGAGGGTGAATTCCACCAAGCTATCTAGCGGCAATGTTGACTCGGAGCTAGACTCAGCCTGTGCCCCGTGATCGCGAAAGTGACCAACAAGTGTCGGATATGCGAATTAGGGCTCCTGCTGCGATTAAAGAATATGATTTTGACTTGAATGTGTGCGGTACAATACGGTTAAGACTCGTATGCTTGATCGCGTTGGCCGCCACTGGCTCCTCCGGGGCGGTGAGACGCGAGCGGCGGCGGCAGGTGCGCGATACCGCGGGAACGCGCGCGCCTTCCAAGATGGCGGCTCAGATTAAGGCGCGACCTCCTCGCAATTAGCGGCTAACGGCGGCGGCGCCTCGCGTCGGCGGCAGGAGGGAGAGGGGTGGGACGGGGCGAAGTAATTACGCGAATTAAGGCCATCTCCATTGCAAATGGCGTTAAATTAATTTAAATGTGTATATAAGCGGTGGCGCTAACAAGGCCGCGGACATCGGGAGGACGCCGTCGCCGAGGTGTCCGCTTCCTCCTCCTTCCCTTGGGCCCACTCCCATCCCACGGCGACGACGGTGCATGGATGGGAGGATCTATGGTCTCCTACGGAAATCACCAAAAAGCACAGGTTGCCTCAGTCAGCTTCCTTCTAATTCGCCAGGGTGGGTACCTGTTAATTATAATGACATGCTTGTGACAGTAGATGGGTGGCGGTGAAGCGGAAAAAACGAGGGTTTCAGTAATTGCGCAAGTGATAACATCTACGGAGCTGTGGTAACATCAGTGCGGGGCTGCGGTGGAATTCTCCGAGGACAGAAGGTGGAAGTTAGCAGAGGCGGGACTCGAGAAGACTTGACGATACAACTGCTATGCCGTGTTACTACGATGGAGCCGGTGATTCTGTAAAGGATTCTAAGCGTGTACGAGTGTGGATGATTATAGAGTTAATAATTAGAATTTAGAATTGGAGCGTAGCATGAAAATGAAAGGGAAAGGGGAAGGGATTCAGAGGTGGGAACGACAGCGAGTATATAGAGAAAATGGGAGTAGCTGCGATTCCGAAGACAGGGTGGCGTCGACCCCGCGACCAGAGGCAGCGGCGGCGTCGCAGCCCCGCCCGAAGGCGAAGAGGGACGGCGAGGGCGAGGCGGCAAGGGCGGAGGCGGCCGCGTCTTGGCCAATCGCGGCGCCGCACTCGCCGCCCCAGATTGGCGGCCACGCCGCATTAATCACCCGGCGTCAACACGGCGCCGCCACCGCGGCCGCCCTCGCCGCCGCCCGGCCCTGCTATAATTACGGGCTAATGCTGCGGCGCGCCGCGCCCGCCCTCCGGCGGCGCCGCCGCGAACCTGGCGGCGGCGCCTCCCGCCCTCTTTTGTTTCCTGCCCTCCCCCGATCGCTCCGCCAGAACAAACAACGCCACAATAGCCTATAATTTAGCTGAATATTAAGTAATGGGTGTGAGAGAACGTTCCGTGATGTATGAGGCTAACAGATTCCCCGATAAGGGGTAAAGCGCTCGAGGCGGCGCGGGGCGGCCGGCCGGGGGCGAGACCTCGAGGTGCACGTGGTGCGCCGCCGCACCCCTTCTTCGCCCCCGCGATCGCCAGCGATAAGCCTCGGCGCACGAGCCCCGGGATGGGCTTCCTCCGAGGTCTGTTCCCGGCAGGGGAACAGTCCGCTTCTGCAATTCGACCCCTTGCGAACCTCAACCTCTTGTAAGTTCTCTCAGCGAAATTTTTGAAATTGTCCTTTTAACTAAAATATTTTATTTTTGGAGATTTCAACAAGTAACCCGTTCTTTAGCTTGAGCACGGTGCTACTGTCATTTATAACAACCATCAAAGTAATCAAATAAATAAACGTTATTTGCAATTATTAACTATTTTTTGCCTAAACAGATTTTTGGTGGTATTTTATACTTATTCTATTCTTAACTAACTTGCATTATTAGCTTACTTTCTTTATTGATGATTTAGGTTCTAGAAATATTCAAATACTGTTGAAGAATATGAAAGAGAATGAGAAAACTATACGAAAATTATTTAAGTTACAAAAAGACAGCACTTTAACGAGCTTTAAAGTTTTAGTTTTCACAGAAAGATAATAAATAACAATTTTGACGACTTATTCTCCTGGGAAAACTGAACTGTCAGGTGTAAGAAGGCTAAGTGAACGTAGACGTCTCGGCAGTGTGTGAACGAGTGAAGAGGGATGCGATATTTCAGCGCTTTAATAACAGATTGTGCGCTATCACGTATGTTTATCTTCATATTCACTCACTTCTGCAGGCAAAATGTTCCCATTACGACGAGGTATAAGTAGACATTACGTAGCCAGTCTCGCGAGACTAATTAATGATATAATATACGGTGCCTTTGTTTGGCATTAGCGCCGACGAGCAAGAAAAGTGGGCAAGAGTGGATGGAGTCCCAAAAAATCCTCTTTTTTAATTCAAGTAAAATACATATTTATAGAAACCAAGAATAATGCACCCTTCAGAAACCAGTTAGCCGATTCCACCATATTTTTCGTCCTGCCGAAGGGAGTTTTATCATTTTGTTTTCCTGGCTTTGTCAGGATGGAAAAAAACATCTGTCCCAGTATCTCCTGTTTGTCATTTTTTAATGATAAATAAATGTTTAGTGGTTGAGTGCAAAATCTGTAGATGGTGAGAAAAAGTTGTCTTGAATAGGCGTGATTCAAACAAAAAATATAAAATATATGTTTTATGTGTTGCCAATCATATATGTTTCGCGGTATTTTCAATCATGTTTTGTTGCGTTTCAACCTGATGTATTACTCCAATCTTGATATGATACATGTTGGCGTATTAGATACATTTACATATTATGTTTTTAATTAGCTTCTGCATGATGAAAAGTTGAGTGTTTGCCCACCACCCACGAAGGAACTTTTTGTAAAATGTTCGTGGGAAAAATAAAATTAAACATATATTAATAATATAATTCATTATTTTCCTCATTAGAATATCCTTCCGTTCTGCATATTTCAGCACTGTGTATACATTTCACGCCCATTCCAGCTGCGCGTGTTGTTAAGATACAGAAAGACCTCCCATACTTCAGGAGATAATGAGCTGAAAGTGCTAACTTGAGAAGAGGTCGTCTGCGAAGAGAAATTGTGGGGCACGGTCAGAGTGGGTTGCGTTTAGCACGAGAAAACGGAAAAGAGATGGCGCGAGAAGCAGTTTAATCAGTCACGGAAACCATAAGGCGACCTCGAGCTGGGGAAACATTTGTAATTAGTTCTTGAGGTCTGCTTCCGCTCCTGTCAGAAGCAACGCGGCTTCAGGGATGATGTGAGAAAACTAAAGGATCAAGTTTATAATAAGTGCTTCATAGGAAATTTATCGTCGAGGTAGTTATTTTTGTGAATGTCTCAACTTCACACAGATGTCGATGACACTTGTGCATTTTTACAGGAATGACTTAAACCCGTATGTCGTAGTTATATTCCGTCTATTTAGTGACGTTTCTGATTAAGTACGAAAAGCCACAAGATCAAATAAGAAAGGCATTTATTCTGTTGGAATGGCGACATGAAATCTGATTTTTGAATAGAAAAAACAACTCCCAAGTTCCTCACAGTGAATTGATCTAAGAAGTAAAAACATTCGTGCGGGGCAATATAAAATCGGAAAATGGGTAGAAACATGTTGAATATGGACTATGACGTATCCAACTATGATATACATAGACTTATTGATATTCATACAGTCTAGTAAAACCCTATTATGACTATTAAGCGGCATTTGTGTCGTACCGTAAATTTCACTTGAGCTCTCTGAAGGTGTATCAGAATATCCTATTTTACGTAATTCTAATAGCCAATTTTTGTTGCATTATACACCTCTTGAATTTTAAACGAAACTCGTCAACGTAAAACAATTTATTCATTGATTTTGTGATGTGAATGTTTGTCACTAAACCAAAATTAGGCGACATTGTTAGTTAAACACACAAGCTGTGAATGAAGAGAAATTATTGATTAACAACACCATTTAATGGGATTTTCACAATTTGTAGGCTATTTGGGTGATCAGAGATGAGAGTCATGAGGAAAGTGGCAACAAACAAGGGCTACATACGTGCTTCACGCGAATGCAAATACTCCATTGACATTTCCAATTATGGATAATAATATGGACAATACGCAGTGGCCTAGTAAGAAAGAACAGATTTGAGATTAAGTATTCCCTTTCTCATATGATTTGTGCAAGTACTAATTTCATATCAAAAACACTATTGATTGGTTTCCGTACAACTGTCGTTTTCACAAAAATGCAGCGCATGCAAAGCGTACGGACAGCGGTCAGATTATCTTTCGAAAGAATTGACGTAGTTAAAATTTGTATTATACATATTATATTTATAACTTCAGTATTGCTTTCGTTAACATTACACACATTTCTGCAACGGCTTTTCCAAATATTTTCAGCGTACATCCCTTTATTCTCCGTATTAGATTAAGTCCATTTCTCTAAACAGTTCACTTAATTTATATCCGAGCATGGCATATTCAATTTTTAATAAAATATATTTCATGATCTGCCGCATTGGCACAACTCAAAACATTTTGTGGAAACGCCGACTGTGTGGCACAGGAGTTTGGAGTATCGTCACGGAACCGGAGGCTCGCGGGATCGAGGACCGCGTAAAGCAGTTTTGTCACGTTGGGGTGTGATCAGCATGTTACATCACACGTATTCCACCCGAACCAATCACCAACTTTCATTCGTCACCAATCCTTCTTCAAGATTACCCCTGCCATCATCCAAACAGTGGTCACTACTAGGGAGAGGCAGTCTACGAAGACGTACGCTTCATCCCCCGCCTAGGCCCAGTCATGAGTACGGCGTCACATCATCATTCCTGGAAACATTTTCGCGGTAGTGTTTTCTTGTCGCGTGGCCGAACCCGCGTTCCGTTGCGGTCGGAGGCTCCGCCCTGCCGTGCAGGTGAGCTCTGGCGCCGCTCCCGCCGCCGCCGCCGCCGCCAGCGTATGGATTTTCTCGCGGCGGCGGAGGCGGCGGAGGCGGCGGAGGCGGCGGCGCGCCGATGCGGGCGCCCGTGCGCGGCACGGAAGCTCACGCGCTCGCCCTTCGCCCGCGGGCGATGCGGGCGGCCCGCCCCCGCCCTCAACCAGACCTTGGAACCCCCACGCACTGCAGTTCCCAACTACGAAATGTCTCGTTCCAACACGCTGCCCTATCAGTTTGGGAAGTTCCGTGGAGCTCCTTCTGTGCTTGTCATGCTTGTCTGTGAATTCTTCTGGATAACCTTTGTTTCCTTTCTGTGGTAAGAATAAAGTTTGTAACATACATTTTGTGGGTAGCAATGCAGGCAAAGTTCATTAATTGCGTTCAAAATAAAAAAAGGTACTAAACCTAGAAATATCATAACTACTTATTCTCTAGCACATAAGAAAAATTTCTTGTTTGTTCTTTGATTCAATATAGGGAATTTTTAGTATACCTATGTAAATGTGATTCGTTTTCACTAATGTAAACTAGATGCCAATTTGTTTCGTTGTAAACCTTATGTTGTATAAATTGAAAAGAAAACTACCGTAATAATTTGAATATAATTTCTCCTTAAAGAAAAAAATTACACCTTCCTTCTGGAAGATAAATGGAAATGTAATTTTGAGAATCTCATTGGATAATTGCTGTTGGTCATCACTATCATATTTGTACTCATCTCTTTTTGCTTACCTCGGTATTTCTCGTTCGCGTTCGCTCCCCGCGCTGCACATTCGTGAGCATTCCTTAGCTCCATTGCCTCTTCACTTTTGTTTCGCCTCGCCCCTTCCTCCTATCTCCTTCCCTGCCCCACCCGCTCCCTTTTAGGTTTCTCGCCGCCCCTATCCCTCCTGTGCCCCGCCCAGTCCCCGACCACCTGTGCCCAGCTCCGCCTCACTTGCCCTCGTCTGTTCCTCACTTCGTTCCATCTTGCTTCGCCCCATCTGTGCCCCGCCCCACCGGTCCCTGTTTCTCCTAAACCCCGCCCAGTGTCACAGGCTTTCCCGTAACGCCTCGTATTTGCCCGCCCCGCTTGCTTCTCTCCTTTGTCCGTCTCCACCGGTCCCCGTTCCAACTAAACCCCGCCCGGTCCCACAGCCGTTTCATTCCGCCCAAAAACGTTCCGTACCTTCCCGCTCCGTCTATCCCCCGCTTCGTACCACCCTGCCTCGCCCCACCTGTGCCCCGCCCCACCTGTGCCCCGCCCCGTAGTCCCCTCTCCATCTATCCTAGTCACAACTGAGCCCCGGACCCCGTTCCAACTAAACCCCGCCCTGTCCTACAGGTCCGCTCCGTCCCGCCCCGCCTCGTCCCTCCCCGCCTCGTCCCGCCTCACCCCGCCCCACCCTCCCTGCCCCGTCCCGTCCCGTTCCGTCCCGTCCCGCCCCGCCCCGCCCTGTCCCTCCCCGACCTGTCCCTTTCCTCCCCGCCCCGTTCCTCCCCGCCCCGTCACTCCCCACCCCGTCACTCCCCGTCCCGTCCCGTCCCTCCCCGCCCCGTCCCTCCCTGTCCCATCCCTCCCCGCCCCGTCCCTCCCCGCCACGCCAGCGCCTCGCTCGCTCGCGGAACTTCTCGCTGCAGCGCGCCGCGCCGTGTCGTTAAAATGAATCAGTGGCGCGCCGCCGAGAGGCGCCGGCCCCGACTCGCGAGTGCAGCTCAACAGCAAATTTGCCAACTGCGTCGGGGGAACTATGAACTAGAGCACCTGGAAATGGCGCGCAGCGGGAGGCAGAACGTGCTTCGCAGCAATCGTCGATTTTCGCTCTCGCGACGTCGCTCTAATACGCACCACGCTCCGCACCCCTCGCTGCACCTCGTGCCATATTCGCTCGAACTTTGCCTTTTGTCCTGTTCTTTGCACGCATACATAGTACGAAGTGGTTTTCCCTGTCCCTAAGCAAGTGTTAGGCTTGCGGGCATTCCGGAATGCGGTCTTCAATGTTAATAGTTTTCCTTTTTTGAAAACTAACGAACATAGTGAAGGTTTCGTCGAAAGAATATACGGTGCAATACATAAATTACGTTTAGAAATTTAGCGCTTTACATGATTTGTTACAACCGTATTCAGTTTCTTATAAAGTAGCTGGTTCTCACTAGACTATTCTACATGACTAGAATTAAGACAAGGAATTTTTCTGAATTTACAGCAAATTGGGAGTTTTACATATTTAATAGGCTCATTATGACTCGAAATCTGTAGATGCACCAAATGTATTTGCTTATTGTTACATTCACTGCAGTTTAAACCTAATTAAAAACAACAAAAAATATGCAAATGATAATGACATTTTCTTTAAATAAATAGTATTTCTTTCGCCACAATTTATTTTTCGCAATCTGAGAACAACTGTAGTTGTATGGATTGTCTGATGTTTCTGGACATGTCAACTGCTATGTTCATTAGTCCCATTAAGGTAGTGAGTGTTTTATCTCTGGGTATGATGGTGTTCCTCCCCGCTAGATGGTGAGGTCCGACGCCGATCTACAGATCGATTTTCAGAGGATTTCCCCTTGCAGACATTTCCTTCACCGGGGCACCGCCGCAGCCTGGACAAGATCTGGGCCCAGCCACTTGTGGTCGTGTTACTGCATGTAGGAGTGTCTGCGAGAGAATTAGACTAGGATGAGGAAGGAAAGAACTCCGAAGATGCGTTTGTTAGAGTATTGCTGAGGCATTTAGCTGACGTTGATCGGGGAAATTACAGGAAACTACCGGAGAGAACAGCAGGCCATTATAATTCTCCTCCAGACAGCTGAACTCGTTCTGATTGATATCTAAAATCGACTATCAAATTTCTGAACTCAAACTCCAGGCCCTTCCGGGCAGAGTGGCTGCAGAAGGAACGATAACGCTGACTCTGAGAAAACTCAGCCGGAGTAGTTGTGAGGCAAGGAACATGGTTGCCACGTGCATGCTGCAACATTGAAGAGCAGGCCGTGCGGCCGAGGGCGTGCGCGGGGGCGTGGTGCGTGTCCAGAGCGAGGGGGGGGGCAGCGGGGGTGACCTGTCGCCGGCGCGGCGCGGCGCGGCGTCCTGCTGCGCCCCCGCGCCGCCCGCGCCTCCCCGGGGACGCGCCGTAAACGGGCGGGCGGGCGCGGCGCGGCGCCAGCGGCAGCGAAAGGTCGAGCGGGGACATCTGGCGCCGCGCCGCCCCGCCCCGCCCTTGGGCCCACTGCCCTCTCCTCGCTCAGGCCCACTCGCCCTATGCTACCACTTAGACCCTGCACTTAGGGCCAAGAGGCCTGTGGGCGGTGCCCTTCACCGTGGTCCGTTATGTCTATTGCTCTGCGAAACATCATTCGTCCCACGTCCAGTGACAAAAATGTTAAACCATGACCTTCGCTAGCTTCTAATATCCAGCACCTCGTTCATTGAGTTGCCTGTCTTCTGACGTTGAACCTTGTGAGTTCAGCCTCGTCTTTCTTCCTATTCACAAGCCTAATTCTGTATCATTTGTAGAAAGGCTTGATCAAGTGCAGCGGGAATCTGCTTTAAAGATTATGGTAAATATCTATCAGCAGCATAGTAACAGATTTCTATCAATATCATTGCACTAACCAGCGATTACAGTGTATCCGATTGAATTCAGTATTTGTAAACAATAAAATGTAAAAATATCTAAATGAACCATCGGAAAGAGTCAATTTCACAAAATATTTTTCTAGAGAATAGTAAATAAACGTCCAAAGATGAAGTATACACTTCTTGTTTTCCTTAGTCTGGTCTAGTCTATCCTATGTACTTGCCCAGAGTATGATTAAGGAACTTTCTACTCTATGAGAGACAAGTTTGCATACGTGAGACGTCCGATGAACGATAGGCTGGCAGTTCCAGAGGGGTTCGGTGTTTCATCACCTCGTACACTATGCAATCAAGCTGTCCGTCGAACGTGGACTTGCCTTTTCTGTACGACATGTATTGTCCGTTATCCGAAGTTGCGAATGAAAAGGTATACAGGAAGTAAGAATGAAAGCGTTTTGGTAGTTAAAAAGGTTGCTGTACGCTTCGAAATGCTTTTCATAATTATCACTAACACTTTTGAAAAATTCAAATATTCCATGGGTCTAAGAGAGGAAAAAGTAGAAATGTTTGAATGCAATAAACTATAAAATTCTAAGCCAAATGTCATTTTATTATACCTTACACAATCTTAAAGACATTTTATTGAGTGAAACGATCATTAGAAAAAAAAATTGGTGGATATTTCTAACAATTCCACCGCAGATATGAAAACAACTTTTGCGTTCCATCACTCAATTTTGTTCATTTTAACATTGCATTGTTTCAACGGACTAAAAATTCGCTCATCTCTATTTATTGAACACTGTTTAAATGATGGAAACAGGAAGAAGATCCTTTTAATAGTTTTTAGGTGTATGGACGAAACATACCTAAAAATATTACGTATCCGTTTCTACAAGTGAAAAAGTAGATCAGCAAGGATATCAAATATTACATTCTTGTGCCTGACAAATTAGCGCCCATGGAAAAATTAAATCAGATGTTTAACGGTAACTACTAGTCAATAAGAATTAACTCAAACAACGAATGTCACTGTCAATGTGAAAGTTTGGAACAAACGATTTTCAATGAGGCTAAATTAAACAGGGAAGCGAACGATCAAACTGAAGGATTTTTTCTAAGAATCTCTCATCAAACTGCAAAACAAACGGTAGCACAAGGGTTTCGCCCGCTCGTAGAACGCTCAAGCGAGTGCCCTCGGAGCCCATGCGTTAAGACGAGCCCGGAGGAGGTGGGAACGCGGGTCGGGGTGGGGGCGGCGGGGGGCGGGGGCGGCAGGGCGCGGGCGCGCGCCCGTGGCGCTCCGAATAAATAAATAAATTGGAGCGGGCCCACGCGGGCTGCCGGACACGCCCCATCGATCCTGCCCGCCCGCCCGCCCGCCCGGGCCACCCCCGCGCCACGCCCCCGCCGTAAAAGATTAAATTTCCTCCCCTCGGGCGGCGCCCCGCGCCCGCGCCCGCGCGTTCCCGCCTCCGCCCGCCTCCGCCCGCCCCGCTCGCCCGCCGCGCTCCTCTGCCTGCGCGTCTTCTGCCTGGGGGAGGCGCCGACCGCCATCTTGCCCGGGAGGAAGAGGTACAGGGTGGTATGAGCACATCATTTAGGGTAGAATAGGACGGAATACCCACCCACGCTTTCCATTGGTGATCGCCGCAAAATTATTATTATTACATGTTGGATGATCTGTATAAAAGAATTCGTAAGAATAAATTGTGAAACGTAGAAATTACAGAACGTAATTGGTTGGAGAAAATCTTTGAACATTTTGAAAGCGTTAAAATATATTTTACGATTGATAACATTAAAACAATTTACTTGATATTTAGTTCTAAGTCTTTGACGGGAAAAAACAATTTCGATTTCTTCCTGTTGTGTAACGGTGACAAATTTTTAAAATAAAAACGTGTAACCTTCAATTGAAGTCAAGTAAAATAACGAACTATGTCGCCAGTAATTCTATTTAGAATGACGTCAATTTCATGAATACCTAGTTGGTTTACGCTGCCTCTGAGAACGAATGGCAAATTACAGAGGTTATGTTGGTGACATAATACGTACGTAACATAAATACCTGTAACCTTACAACAATGAAAACCTTCGTCGCTAAAGACGCCATAAGTTACTTTAAAAACTCACGAAATTTCAAAATTTACATAAGAATGCATATTTAAATTGAACATTCCTGTATTCATAATTAAAATACCACGTAATACATATGTACGCACAATAAACATCCAAGGCCTCCCGGGAGAAGCAACCGAATTGTACAGTGGAAGCAAGCACGGGAGGGTACCGCAGGAAGTTTCGAGAACGCCGTCGCAGGCCAGACGGCGGAGGCCAGTAAACGAAGCGTGGCACGGCGGATGGGTCTGGCGGCGGCGGCGGCGCCTGGCCAGGGTGACAGTGGCGCCGCCGGCCCCGGCCCCGCCCCGGCCCCCGCCACCGCCCCGCCCGCCCCCCCCCCCCGCCCGCGGACAATGGGCGTCCGTCGGGAGAGGGCGGCGGGTTAGCCGGGAGAAAAACAGCGCCGTCGACTAAACCATTAAACCAGGTAAAGTTTCAACAGGAAACCGTAAACGTTTCTCATGGCGCGACGCGACGCGGCGCGACGCGAAGCGGCCCGGAGGAGGAGGCGGCGGCGGCGGCGGCGGCGGCGGTGGCGCGGGACATCTGGCGCCCCGCGCCCAGCGCCGCACGAGGGGGCCGGGGGCCGGGGGCGGAGGGGCACCGGCCGCCTATTCAGCGCCTCGCGGTGCTGAGTGCGCGCCGCGTCCATTAGCGCGCCGTCGGCTCCCGTTTCGCGCCTCATTCTATTACTTGTAATCGGGGATCTCTCGCGCGGCTCAGACGCGCAATCAGGCCGCGCCGGAAGGGTAGCGGCGCCTCGCGGCCACCTGCGAGGGTATGCGAGGCGGCAGCAACTGCATTGTGCACTCAGCGGGGAACGCTTTTTGCTTGCGGCGCTCCCATAAAAATGTACAGACCGATTTAACAACTATAATACAAGTTCAAATATTTTGCTAGAATGAAAGTTCTCTTGGCTATACGGGGCATGCCGCGTCGAAGGCTGTGATGCCCCCGCTTCGACTATGTGGTTTTCGTGGGGGCTGATCCTACGACTTTACTTTGGTAGAATGTTAACAATTTTAGTATATTTAGATTTAGTTCATTATTTCATTTTAATTTTATTTTTTAATGAAATTTGCACATTTCTTTTCAAATACTTCCTGGCTTCCTCCTGTTCACAGGAAGTTGCTCCGAGCAAATTGTCCATGGTCGTACTACTGTACTTTCCTCTGCGAGTTGTTTCGTAACTGAAGTAAAGATCCTCTCGTGTATAGTTTTCGTATCGGTCGTAACATGTTGATTTTGCCGATGAAGGTGCAGCTTCGTTGGTCTCAAAGGAAGAGTGTCGTACAAACGTCAAAGGTGGAGATCAAAAGGGCCTTATGTAACTCTGGGCACCTTATAATAAAGAAAGAAAGCATCACTGCTTCCACGACCAAGTGCCTAACAGCACTACAACCACCACCACCATACTAGTACAACCATTACTGTCGTTACATTTTATATCGTTTCCATAACCCACATTCTTTCCTTAATCACTGCACTTACATGCAACAACACATATGTCGGGGGCGTAAAGGTAGTCCGGGTGGCGCGGTGCCTCACTGATGGGAAATACTTGGATGGGAAAAACCTCGCAAGGTGACGTGAAAGCCAGCGCCTGATCTCATCAGCCAGCGGGGTAACCACACCGCCACTTGCCGTGATAAAAATACTACACTAACCGGAAAAGTGATCATTGCCTTTGACGCGCCCGGAAAAACGAAATAATCAATCAGCCACCACACCAGAATTCCCATCATTCCCTTCGAAACACAAAAAACACGTGCTAGTAAAAGTAAGCGCTAAGAACCAGGAGGCTTCCATCCTTTCGAAAGTGCACGAGAGTTGGCTGTTTCCCAGCCGCCGCGCGGGTCCTTCGCTCGATGCCGCCGTGCGCCCTGCCCCCCTTCCCCTCCCCTTCCCACTGCGCGCCGGGGATGGCCGCGGAAGGTCGGGTGCTCCCGCTCCGCGGCAGGGTCGGGGCGGGGCGGGGTGGGGCGGGGATGGAGCAGGAGCGGCCGTGCGTGAGCGGCGGGCGGCGTGGCGCGGCGCGGCGGGGCGCGGCGGGCGGGGGCCGGCGCGGGGCCGCGGGGGCGAATCAATAAGATCGCGCGCTTCCTCTGCACCGCGGCCCAAACGCGCGCCGGGCCTCACGCCCTCCGCGCCGCCCGCCGGCCTTTTTCTCCTCGCCCGTTACGTTGCTCTGCGGCGATTGCGGCCTCTCGTTCGAGGCAAATGTTGGACAGCGAATATCTCAACCATACTCTGGATTTCCTAGTAGATGCTTAGTGCAATGCGCTAATGAAGAAAAATGTCCAAGATTACAAGGAAATAAGTAGCTGAAACATTAACTCAAAACAAAAACATAGAAAGAGAACGCAGGTCTGCCACATTTTTACATTTCGTTGTTTTCAATCGCTAACCATCGCAATTATTGTTTAAAAATCTTGTAATTTTCATTTACAAAAAATCCTGTTGATTGAATTCCAAAAAAGTAAAAAGACATTTCAAGAGGAAATTAATGTAATTAAGAGAATGTGATTGTATAAATGAAATGGATTTAAAATTCATATTATGTAGTTTTTCTTTGATACGACAGTACAGATCCGTTGACAAAGGTGTGAGAGCTATTGGAGACTGTGATTTTCTTTGCAAACGTTTCCCTGTAGTCCAGTGGAAATATGAATGGAACTCACGAAACGACAATCGACTTGCCTGTTCCAGAACTCTGGCAAGACGGTACTTGACTTTCGTGTTTGACCCACAGATCGGAGCTTTGTAGATAGGTTGTCTTGAATTTTTCATGTGTTTACAAACTTTCTTCCTTTTAGAAGGTTTTCTAGCCGAGATATTTACATACTGTTATGATGCAATTTGTTGTGGTTTTATCATTGGATTTATAACTTCGGATGACAATAATTCGTTACTTACTTCCGTGTAAGAGGAGACTAGGAAGTTGAAAATATTTGTATGAAAAATTTATGATTTATATTGTATACTAAAAGATAAAAAAATAATATTTTGGGGGCCAAACTTTTTTTGTAATATTGCGATTGGGCCAAACATTCCACAAAACTTCGCACTACAAGCGTTTCCAATTTTCACATACTATTAGTGAACAGCCTTTGAACCGTAGAAATACAACTGAACTGTATTTCTTTGGAAATTCTATGGACCCGCAAAGCCGGTTGATAACCTCCGCTTCCGTTCGTGGCATTCAGTGCAAGCTTTTTCCCGCCCACAGAGACACTTAGGCATTTTAATTTAATTTCCTAGAAACAAACAGCGACGAAAGAATGCTCTGGGGCGGTCGACGGAGGCGGATCCACCCAGAAGGGGAGTGGGGAGAGTGGAAAGAGGACTTCGGGGGAGAAAGGGAGGAAGGAGAGCGGAGGAAGATAGGGTTCGGGCACAGAAAACAAAAGGAGAGCAGGACAAATAGGGGGAAGAAATTTACAGAAGAGGCGGAGGCGGATGGAAAGACATTTTAGTTGTGCAAAAGAAACAAGGCGTACAAGTAAAAAGAAATGAAGAAATGTGGGATGTGAGGGTAGTGAAGAAGAGAAGGCAAAATAAATGGAAACGATTATCGATATAAAAACGATGGATAGGAATAGTGTGACCATTGAAGATGAGAAAGGAATCGAAAGAAAGTGGGTGGCGAAGAGATGAGAGAGAGAGAAGTACGCAGCGACGCAAGAGAGGAGTAGAGAAGGCGGTTGGGGCACGAAGAAGTCGCGGAGGAAGAAGAGGCGGAGTATCTGGGGAGGGGGGAGGGGAGGCGGGGCGACGTAGGCGGCGGCGCCGGAAGCTGCCGCAATTACCCTCCGCGATAAGTTTATTCCGTGGCGCCGCGGAGGCGGGCCCGCCGCGCCTCCCCCGCCCGCCGCCCGCCGCCCGCCCCCGGCACGGCGCGGCGCGGCGAGGGGCGGGGCGGCGACGCCAGGGCTGCACGGGGCGTGTCCGCACGATTTACGGGCAGGAGGCCGCCCATCGCCTGCCGCCCGCCGCCCACTGTTCGCCGCCCCGCGTCGGCGCTCGCGCCCACCTGCCGCCCGCCGGCGTTCGTAAGCGAAACACGGGAGTTCCGTTGTGAGATCGTCCGATTTTTGAACCAATGGCTTTGAAACAAGGGTGATATTCCTACAAGAATTAATTAGTTCAGCCCCGTGCAAAGATTTAGCACATTTTATACCATCGTTTTAAAAGAAAAAAATACCTTCATATACCCTACTTCTAACGTTTCTGGCTTGTGCTATGGAATGGGACACTCTTCCGAATGCAACTGAACGTCCGAGAACGTAGTCATTTTGTAGATAACGTCATACTAAATATACGTCATGCTCCTCAAGGGGCACGAAATAGGTTTGAAGGGCCTACGCATATTTTCCGAGTTATAAACGTGGCGCAGTGTAATGTGAGTTACAGGTAATGCGCACACTTTGCTCACTCCCTCATAATCTGCTAACCTCTTGATTTTTCGTCTGAAATCTGTTTGTTGGAGGACTGGGGAATGATCCCCTAGCCAGCATACTTACGGCGTCTTGTATCGGTGCTTTCTTACATATTGTACAAATCCGTCATCTTTCCTTAGCGAATTGCGTGGGAAGGTATCTCAAAACAAACGTTACAAACTTCCACAGGATACAGAGAGTTTGAGAATGAATTTTTTTGTCAATAAGATATAGTGGGAAATTATATGCAATAGAGTTGACATGGAGCACATGCCCCTGCTGTCTAGGCAAACGTACGTGCCCCGACGTTCTGCAGGCACATAAACCCTGGTTATTATATATATGGTTAATTAACTACGTCGTTGTTCCTAATGAAGACCAGATTTGTGTTGAACCATTAGTTTCCGCTTGCATGGAGCGAATGCGAGTAAATGTGGTCTAACAAGTACTATCACTATTATACTACAAGGGCTAAATAAGTGTTGACGACTGCAGTATGCACTTCTGCGAATGAATAGATAGAATTTTATGTATTACGTAATGAACTCACGCATTTGAGGCTTAATTTCACAATTCTTATCACGTATACGCTCGACGATTACGTTAAAGCTTTCTACTTCCATTTATGTACCGTCTCAAAAAAGTTTCAAACTGTTATTCAATAACAAAATACACTTTGTTAGAGAGTAACATGTGCTCAACTGCCTTAATCATGACCAAGTCATCAGCGCAATGTGTGAATCCAAAATTGGTAACCTCGGATGTGAGGCAAGCCGGTATTCCCAACACGGCTCGATGATACCGGGTGGGCGGTAGCCAAGCAGGGCATTACTTATGTTGGTTACCACTACTATTTCTCATCGGCGACAGGAGAGATGAAAGAAAACCTACCATTTAAATTTATATGATTGAGGGTCAGAGGGTTTCGCAGATATATATTTTTCGTTTGAAATTGGATTTTAATATCTTAGGGGTGCGTATTATTGAAAATATATCTATGTGTATCTTCTGAGTGAGAAATATTTCTCTCAAGTTCTAAATTGCCGTTGTATCCCACTTTATTTGAGTCAAAACTATTGCAACGAATGTAATTATTGGTTAGATGTGCAATATGCAGGCAAGCAAACGATCCAGTATATGACTTGCTTGAAACATTGCATGGGATTTTAGGGCTATGAATATAGATTTACAACAAGAGTTGACTCGAATCTCTTCGTTAACTTCCCATGAAATATACATCAATTTTATTTTTTTATTGCTGAGAAGAAAGTGAACTGGAAACTCTACACATCTTCTAGTCCTATTCTCTCATTTCTTACATTACATTCTGAAATAATGTAGTTTAAAAGTAGATCAGATATCTTGATGATTTATTCCTTAATCTAAAGAGAGTGATAAAGAAGTGGTTATTGCTTTTCCGGGGAAACATTTTAATGTTACACAAAGAAACGTTGTTATAGAAATAAAGAAAGATTATATATGAATTACTGTTTCGCGGAATCATCTTTATACTGTTCCGAACATAGTAGATGAAAATGAAGTTTGTTTGTTTATCAGTACGTAGTGACTTCCTGTTAGAAATCTTTTTCGTCATGATGTCCTTCATAAGCACAGTGCAATGAAATGAGTGAGTGGCCAGGCCTCGGCGGCGGGCGAGGCTGCTGGGCGGTTGGCCAGCGGTCGCCGGGGGCCGTGGCAGCGCTTCCTGCCCTGCGGTTGCGTCGCGGTGCGCGAGCGCGCGAGCGCCCGCCCATTACGGACCAATTAGGTGCGTCGAAGCCCGCGCGCGCAGCGCCGTCGCTGCTCGGCTTTTACGACCGGTGACGTTTACCGGCAGGAAAGGTGCCTCTCCCCCTCCGGCACCCCGCTCCGCCGCGCCGCGCCGCACCGCACCGCGCCGCGCCGCGTCAGGTGGCTACGAGCATAAACTACGGCCGAGAAGCGCTTGTTTTAACGGGGGAAGGTTAATATAGGTTTATGTTCCCTCGTTTTCTTGGGCTTCCACCGGCCGCGCGTCCGCGGAGGCCCCTCGTTTCGTCAGGAGCCCGTTGTTCAGCTGGGCGCCGTGCACGTGGTAAATCATTCACAGCGTCGCCTAGCATGCGCCCCTCCGCACATTGTATCACTCTGGTACAGCCTCTTAGTGAAATATTCTTGCTTCATTGCCATTTATTCTCCAATTTCACGCCAAAAAAGGCATGGAGAATTCACATGTGCAAGAAATTTACAAATCAAGACAATCCGGTTTCTTCTGAATTTGTTTACTAGGAGATCCACAATTGTCTTATGAAAAATGTCTTCACCAGTACTTATGAATAGGAATGATTATTTACTGATGAGAATTCATGTCACGCTGATGATATTAAAACAAAATTAAGTTTATGTGTGCTAACTCCGCTTCGGACTGCAATTTACGTATGAATTATCCCATGACCTTGAATTCAAGACCAATATCCATGCTTGTACTAATGAATACAGCTTTCTTCATCGATGTTCTGGGAAAGAAAGATAAACAACAGACATCACACCAGTCGTTCTTCTTTCTGAGAACCGCCCCCGGCTGGCGCCATAAACCTACGAATGTTCCCATCAAGTTTTCTCACTCGTATTTCACCTTCCCCTCGGTGGGCGACCGGCAACCTTTCCTGCGACACCTCTCAGCCATCGCACCCCCAGGCGGCCGCGTTCTCGCCGTTGCTATCGCGCGCCGCCCCCCGGTGGGGGGCGCGGCGGGCGAGCGCGAGGGGAAGCGCCGGGGCGGGCGGGGCGGTGGGAGGCGGAAGCGGGCGGGCGTGGGCGGGGACGAGCACGATGATCTATCGACAGGCGCCGCGCCGCGCCGCGCCGCGCCGCCTCGCGCGCACGGGGGCGCCTGTGGCACCGCCTCCGCCGCCGCGGGAGATGGCGCGTGGAGATAACGGCGGTGCGGATGGCTGCATCGGCGGCGGCGATGGCGTGGGCTCGCCCGCCCGCCCTCGCGGCGGAGGCATCGACCGCCCCGCCCCCGCGGCGGGCGATGAAACTGTCGCCCTGCGGGGGATGCGAGCCCCGTCACGCGGAGATAGCGACCCGTGTGCACGCGCGCGCGCGCTTCGCGGCCCCGGCGCCGCCGCCCGCACGCCACGCCTCTCCCCCCCCCTGCGTGTTGACGTGCGCTGGGAGCGCTGCGCGTCCCAGGGGACAGGTCTTACTAGGTGACACGGCGTCCTGCGGAGCGCTGTGTGATGCAATACATTTTATTACCATATTACGAGCTGGCGAGAAATCCTTAGAGAGTGCTAGGGCTGATACGATCGGTTTGAATTAATGCGTTTTAAACGAGTGGCCCAGCAGATATTTTGTGTATCTAGGAAAACAATATAATTCAACAGGGTCTACGTATGTAATAAATTACGCGAAGTAAATTTTAGAACTTCCTGGATCTCTACAGAGTACAGGCCGACTTTAAAATTTATTTATCAATATTGTATTTTTAAATCGGGATGAATGGTATTGGAAATTAGGTGTTCTGTATAAGTTTCATTTTAAATAAATTACGTTTTTTGATGTGAGTGCATTTTTTAATATAAAAAAGCGTAATTTATAATCGTTTTTGCTAGATACTTTTCAGTTATAGATGTGGCATAAGGTATTGAACATTTTCTGTTAAATATGTGGTAAGTTGAATTCAAATCTACAGGTAATATATGACCCTCGACCATGAACGAGAAATGTTCTCAAAAATACATACTGTTAGTACAATTGTATCCTTTATACCTCAACATCCAGCATGTCATACTCAATCATTCCGGAGATCTCAGCGTCTGTTTGATCCCATATTCATCAAATCCATTTGGCACAACAAATTGTAAATCCGGAGTCCCGTGAATCCGCGATGAGTGGGCGTCCGTTTTTCCAATCGTCCCGGGGAGACACAGATGGACGGATCACAACTAATGGGCGCCGGGCGAATGATAGGGAGCCGCCTAAGAGGGCCGGCGCGGCGCGGCGCGGCGGCCGAGACAAGCCCAAACGTGACCGGTTTCCCAAAGAGAGGAATGCCAACTCGTCCGGCGCTCGCTTCTAGCGCGTTTTTAACAACTGCCCGAAAATCGAATGGAATCGGTGACGAGCTGTTGGCTCCCACTCGCCCTCCAGCGCGGCCGCCGCCGCTGCGGCAGCGTCCGCGGCGCGCTATCTAAATCGGCCCTGCTGGAGGTCCAATTAGTAGTGCGCCGCGCGGAGGGCGGCTAATTGACCACACAGAAAGTACCGTTGAGCGAATGAGCCGCGCGGAGTGGACACGCGTTGCGGCAACAGCCATTCCGCCCACAGCCCACCGCCCCTCCTCGCTGCGCTGCTCCGCTCCAATGTAATCGCCCCTGCTACCTTGGGGTACTTGTGTTTGAGAAATGGTAACATTTCGTGCCTGTCTGAGTAGACCTGGTCATCGCTGGTTACATTTGTTGCGGGGTGGAACAAAAAAGAAATCTCTCGGAGATCTAAAAGATTTATAATTCTCTTTCTTGGAGATTGACACTTACCATTTAGGGAATCGTGGTTGGAAAATTACCAGATGAAATAAAAGCGATATCTGTCGTAAAGAAAATGAAGTGATATGTACTCGAGATTAATGTAAATTAATATTATTATTCTTCAATGAAACTGCTTTTACTACAATATGTAGGTTCTAAAAGGCGTATGCAAATATATTAAATGGATAACATATCAAGCGACTAATTTAATGATCCTCGAAAACATTAAACAGAAATGTATTTGTTTTATTTTGGATTTGGAAATACATTCCATTAAAAAAACTGGAATGTACTGGTTCCACGATGTACGCCAAGGTACAAATAGTTATTTTAAAAAATAACAACATTTTACACCTGAATAAAAGTAACTTGAATACGAAATGTCAGGATCCCGTCTTGTATCATCTCTCACTTCTCGAAGCCCTGTGTATTAATTCTTCATTTTCCGTGTACAGTGTCGTTTCAAAAAACCTCCCCTCATCGATTCGCATCTCCACGCGTTCTCATCTCCCGCGTCCTCCTCCACGGCAGCGGAGTCGCTCGTCCTCGCGAAGATTGTCCTCAAAGGTGGACGCGGGCGGGCGCGAGCCGGGTTCAGCTATGCCAGCAATGCGCCCGACCAGGCCCCCGCCCCACCCTCCCCCTCCCCGCCCCGTCCTGCCCCTCCCCACCCCGCCCCACCGTCCCTCCCCGCCCCGCGCCGCGCCGGCCCTGCGACGACAAAAAGATCAAGTCCGCGGCCGCGCGCGTCCGTTTATTCGAGGGAAATTTTCGTGCTGAAGTGAACTACGCATTCCTTGAATAATTTCCAGATGAGGCCGTCCGCCGGTTTCCAGTTCTGTCGGTGTCGCCGGCTACCGCGCTGCCGGCTACCGCGCGCGGCGTCCTCCACCGCCGGCGCGAAGAAGCCGCTCTTGCAACCTGTATCCTCAGACGTCCTCACCTCTCGCTCTCGCGTCTCGCCGCGTTGCAGCGAGCACCTGAAGCTTCGCGAGCGTTCTAAACCGTTACAATGCGCTCGGAATTGATTTTTCAGATATACACCTTCTGAGATCTTGCTTAAAATTTCATCAAACAATCCACAAGACCTTCAAATGAATGTTTCAGTACTGTTTCTTTACTTTTAATACGATATAATCCTTTTATACAAATATGTGAATTCAGATAAAACTGTTTTAAAGTCCTACAGATGTATTGAAAAGTAACGTTAATGACTAATGTGTTTTTTAAGGAAATCACAAAAATTCTATTGTAATTACTTGATACTACAGAAGCTTCATATTGAAAGCTTTTGCGAGAAAAATACTTCAAATACTTCACGAGAAACTCCACGGGAAAACTCTGCGAAACTTATCGTGGAGTATGAAACATATCCTGGAATATAAAGAAATTTCTCCGATTTGAAGATGAAATTTAAAGGAAAGATTTCCATAACCGCAAAATATACCAGACATTTTAATCTCTATCACAACGACGACTCTGCGCGGACCTTCTGTAAAACATCCGAACCCGCAGCCTCTGCCGTCTGCGCTGACCTACCTTCACGCGCTGCCCCTCGCCCGCGAAATCATAAAGCGTCCGTTGGAGAGCGATGACTGCGTTCCCGGAAGCGGTGACCGCTATCTAAATGTTTACGTCGAACGCGTTCGTTTGCCGAGCTCTCGTTAATGCGTTGGAAACAAGGCAGAGAGTCGATTCGATTAAGTTTACTAGGAGATGAATGTGCTCGTGAGTACTGGAAAACGAATGTATTTCTTCTCCGTGGATATTTTATAAAGGAGAATCAAAAAGTGGAAACATGAAGCTCTCTCCCTTGGTGCTAACCTCCAAATTTTGATCATGAACTTATTGAGGTGCTCCCCTGGATATAACTGCTCTTTTGCATCGCGAAGGTTGTGAAAGTTGGAGCCATTCCAGCGACCGGTGAAAGTGGAGTTTATTTGGCAAAGAATTGTAATTGAAGCAATTTATTGAAAATATTCTAAGAAAAACTCTAGGACTGTTTTTAGGGGGGAGACATGGTCCCCCCATGCCCCCCTCGATCCGTCACTGAGGACCTCGCGGTCAGAAGTACTGCAGTGGGAATGCATAGAGCAGAGTTGTCAAGGTCGATGGCACGAGCGGGAGTCCGTGGCACGAGGGCCACGACAAAATCGTCTCTCCACGCAGTTCATAACCCCGCCGCAAGAGACAACGCCATCCCTATTGTAAAACAGTGGGGTTACTAATAGTTTCCTCTCCCGGCGCTAGTGGCGCAGAAACGCTCGTGGCATGGCAGGGAGCCGCGAGGCGTGCCACTGCCATCAGTAGGAGACCTTGACACCAGTGGCGTAGAAGCTCTGCGACCTGGTTTGACCCTAGACTCCGACGTATACTGCGATTTTTCTAACTGCGACCCTCAAGGCCACTCAAATCCCATCTTCACAATGGAATATGTCACGGCATTTCGCGTCTTTTCTCGGTCTTGCCGGTAGAAGTCGCATGATCGCAAGCACTGTTTCGTACGGTCGCGATCGTGCGAAATCTAGCGGAACGACTGAGAAAGACGCGAAATGCCGTGACATATTCCATCGCGAAGATGGGATTTGAGTGGCCTTGAGGGACGCAGTTAGAGAAATCGCAATATAATCCGCACTGGAGCGAGCGGCGCAGCGCGGCGCGGGCGCTCGCCACCGGACGCGCGCCACCAGCCCGCCCACGGCGCAGCTGTGCGGCGGCGAGGCGCGCGACCCCGCGATAGCCAACGCCCCGGCGGAAGTGGGCAAGAAAGGCTGCTTGTGCGCTGGGTTCTCCGCCCCGCCCCGCCCCCAGCCGCATACCGAGGAGCGTGCTTGCGAACCGTCGCCCGCGCAATCGCGGTGCGCGGTGGAGAGCCCCGTTGACACAGCGGCGATTAAGCGCGGCGCGAGCTGTCCAGGTGGTTGTCAGGCGGTGGCTCGCAACCAGCGCGATAGCACGTTTGCAACCGTTTTCTCTTCGCCAAGAAATGCCGTTTTATTGATAAAAAGCTAATTTTGTGGTATGCAAATTATAAGATGCAAATTATAAGTATGCAAATTACAAGATGCCAATATATATGAGCTAAAAGTGTCATCGTGAAAAAAAATTGGTGATAGTACTTAACTCCCGTGTCAAATCATTGGAATGCGTATAATCTTGAGCCAAGTGCGTAGTAGTGCACCGTGAATTTTTATTTCGGACTGGACGCGTCGATTGTGGTGAATTCTTGGGAAGAAGGTTCGGTTGTTCACCAACTACATTTCATTTCACGTCGGATTTAGTTTGAGGATTTTTCCTGTTCTGCTTTTCAAATGATATAAATATTGCAATTTATCTAAATGTTTATTAATCAGTATTCGTATTTTTTTTATTATTACACTTACATTTTAGGTATTAAGACTCGATATTAACTAGTATTCAGAGTATTTATTTCGCGCGTCTTTTTCCTTTTCTTTACTGATAAGTGGATGAGTAGTATTGTAGCATGATAGTATGATCTAGTGCGTTATGTAGAACTTTCATTTTATTTAAATATTTGTCTGCTTCAAGAACAGTAACAAGTGTATGAGACGTTTGAATGGAGGAAAAATTATCATATATTACCCGTGTATAAAATTGACCATCTCAGCATACGCAATGTGGCTCTTTTTGGAGAAGGGGACACTGGACGCAAAACCCTGATGGAGATAAGATAGTGTAAATTGGTAACAACTTTTACTTCGCGAAGGTGAATAACATTAAATATTTCATTTGTCGATAATATAGCACAATTTTGATTACTACTTCAATTTCTAAATTCTCAATATTTACGGCCACCCACTGCTATTAGCAACGCATGAACGACTTTTCTAACTCTACCCTTCAAGCCCCTATGGTCACGATGGAATATCACACGACATTTCGCGTCTTCCTCCGTCGTACCTCTAGAAGTATCAAGCAGTGCTTGCGATCATGCAATCTGCTTGCGACCTGGCGGCACGACTGAGAACGTCGCGAGTACCGTGACATATTCCATCGTGAAGACTGGCCTTGAGGAGCAAAGTTAGAAAAATCGCAGTGTACATGGGCGCATGGACACGCTGCCCAGGAAGCCGGCGCCTCGTCCCCCCGCCCCCGCAGGCGCCGCGTGCTCCCCCCGTCCCTCCCCCCTCGTGTCGCCCGACCAAAAAACGCGGCGCGGCGCCCGCGCGACAAGCGGCAGATTAGGGAGGGGACCGCCGACGGCGCGGCGCGGCGACAACGGTGGGGGCGCGCGTATCTCGTCCGCGGCGGCTAATTAAGGGAAATCCTTATGAGCGGGAACAGGGCGGGATTTATGAAAGGCGGAAAGGGAGGCGGCGGCTGCATTTTTTTCGGCTGTTTGTTCGGCGCCCGTCGCCGCCGCCGCCGCCGCCGCGTTTTTGTGGGCGTCCGCGCGCGGCGCCTTGCCGGCGGCTGACCCCGGCGCCGCCCCCGCCCCCGCCCCGCTCCGCCCCGCCCCCGCGCCGCCGCCGCCGCCGCTTCCGCCCGTGGCGCCGCGCGCGCGTCGACACCTTGTTCGCCTTTCCGCTGCTCGTCAGCGGCGCTGCTTTCAATGCATACGACAGTCCTCGGGCTTGTAAGCTCTAATGGGTGTATCCTTTGTTCTCAACGTATGCTGATTTTACTGTTATCTCACGCATGAAGTGTACAATTTGACGTTTCACTATCTGATGTTTCAGTGATTGGAGAAAAGGATTCTGTTTATTAGATGATTTTCCACGTCATTCTTTATCGTTTAGATTGTTCTTCCACGTCTTCAATTGGACTCATATAATATTCTTGTATAATGTGAAAGATTCTCGTTGAATTTCACTGAATGTAATGACCAAAGAAACGTTTCGAGATTGATCTTTACTTACTTTCAACGTGTTATAACAATGAATGTGAGAAATTCTGAGGAATTCGTGCAATGAAGGGATTTACGGTACAGAAGAATTTGTAATTTGGATGTTTTTTATTGTTTCATCGAGTTACCTCTAAGGACCTTCCAGATAATTTTTGTTCTATTATCACCTTTATCCCTTTCTTTGAACACTTTGTCAGGTATTCCATGTTTTTCATTGCTAACAATTTTGAAATTCATTCTGGTCGCTTGCATTTTTTCTCGACTCTTTTGCACCCAACCGATACACAGCATACATGTTATACGTTTTCGAGAAACTCTGAATTTCCTTTCGCCTACACAGGATTCCCGGTCATAATTCCCATGAACTCACAACCACTGCATTCATGTGCTTGGTGTTCCAGCAATCATGTGCTTTACCAGTCCTTTTGTCTCGTTCGTATTCCTCAAGAAAAATCATGGTTTTCTGCGGCTCATCTTTAGATAGCTCTTGGCTGCATGCTGGCGTACCTAAGTTTGAACCATCCTTTTGTGACCTTTGCAGTTCAGCTCTGAAGAAGTCCACGACACGACGACCGAAACGTCAGTGCAGCAGGCCTCGACACAGTGTCGTCCGAACTGCCAAGCGTCGTCCCCGTTTCCGCGTTCCGGGCCTTCCTGGCAGCAGCCTCCAACTCCGCCAACGCCGCCCCCGCCCCCGCCCACCACCCGAATTCCGGCCGCTCGGGGCGAGGTGGCCGGGCAGGGCCGGGCCCCGCGTAACAGACGACGCGCAGCGCCCAGCGGCCGCCGCTGAATTTTCAGGAAGGTTATCTCAAAGGATTGGCCCTCATAAATCGCGAGGATGAACGGATCTCTTGTTCCCTGGGGAATGGTGCGTGAAACGGGGGAGATAACTTTGCGTTCGGCGGCGGACTCATAATTCAAACTGCGAGGTCATACGGTTCGGGCTTCATTCCAAAATGTTTGGGTCTATGATTGGAACGGTCTTCGTGTAGCATATCGATCGTGAGCTACAATTGTCTCCAATCTTAATGAATCAACTAACGAAATACCTGGAGTTAAAATAATTTGCTAATATGTGTTGTTTCATACGAAAATTGAATAAATGATAAACTATTTCTCTTATTACTCGCAGGAATGTCTGAATTTGTTTCCAATTCTGTTATTATTTTAAATTATAAGATTGCAATCATATTGTTGAACATCACAGAAGAACACAGCAAGTTAGAAAATAGACTTAAGAAGGTAGTAAATTTGTAATTCACAAAAGTCGTGTGCGTAGTCTCTTGCTTTTCATTGCACTCACTGGAAACGCTCACGGTGCTTCCACTACTTCTCATTGATAGCCACGACGTTCTCCTGATGACAGGATTTAACGGGTAAGTGCATATTGTGAACACGCACCATATATTTTTTTAGTAGCGACCCATTTGAAAGCAGATGTATTAAGATGTCGTCCGCCGTAATTGGAGCATCGTGAAGTGCTGAAATGAATTATAGGGGACAATAAATCTGTCAAGGCCCTCCCTGGGGGCGCTCGAAGGGGGGCCGGGGGCGCCCTTGCCGCCGTTACGACACGGCCGCGCCGTCCCCCGACGTCGTCGGCGTCGTCGTCGTCGTGTCGTCCGCCGAGGCGGTGGCGGCGGCGGCCCCGCGCATGCTCCGAAGGGCCGACGCCGCTGCGCCCACGCTGTGGAGCCCCCGCGCCGCGCCGCGCCGCGCCACACAAAAGGGACGTCGATGCGCGCCACGGGCGGTGGTGAAGCGAACATGAAATGTGGCTCGCTGTGAGCCGAACAGGGCGGCCTGGTGCACTCCTAACGAAAGATTCGAAACTATGAGGGAAATGTAAGACAGTGAAATAAATATAATACATTGTAGAAATTACTCTTTGGTAATATTGGCATGGGGAGGTATTACCGTTGGCACAGCGTTGGTCGGAAGTTTGGTTCCGGCTTATCTATTTGTCACAATTCTTTCCTCGTTCCATCTGCCTTCGTCCCTCTCTGTCACCTCTCGTCCTTGTCCTTTCTCTGTCATTTCTGGTCACTGTCTCTTCTTTCACGTCTCGTCACTGTCCCTTTTCTGTCACCCCTCGTCACTTCTCTGTTCCCTCTCTCCCCCTCTCTCCAACTTTTCTCCATTCTCCCCTTCTCTTTCACCTCCCTCTTCCTCACTCCCCGCTTCTCTCTCATTCTCGCTCTCATTTCCTGTCTTCAGCACAAGAACACTCTGTTGTGTACAAGACTGGACAATCCAGATCCGAGTGATGAATCGCACCATTCAACTCATTCTTCGTCACTCCACACTTAGCTTTGGAGAATCTCCACAAAATTAAATAGGGGCTGCGCAGTCGTGAAAAGCGCTCTCGATTATTTAGCGCGTCTTATCGTGTTCCAAAAAATTAACCAGACATTTCTGCTCCACAGATATTCACATTTCACTTTTTAATTACATATGTGAAGAATTTTAATGACATCATACCTGATTTAAATTGCATCAGTAACATAGCATTTCTTTTCGATACGCCAATCCGTTCCACCGATTTTCGTGGGCGCTGGTTTTGTCCGGCGAGTGGAGGTGTCCGCGCCACTGCGCGGCTGCGGGGGCGGCGCGGCGCGGCGCGTCGGCCAGCAGGCCCGTTGCCGCCGACGTCGCGATGCTCGCCACTGGGCGTCCGCACTCCAACCAATAAAGCAAATGCGCCGTGCGGCCGAGGGGAGGAGACGGCCCAGCGGATGTGGCGGCCGCATCGCCCTCCGCCACATCAGCGCCGCACACCGCACGGCCACATTTGCTGCGCGAATCTTGGGCGTACTCGATGACTGCTACTCTTGTTGCGCTGAATGTTGCAAATGATTGATGTTTCCGGTCGAGTCAATTGCTAGGGTCATTGCTCCCATTAGTGTAGTGAATGTTTTATGCCAGAAGGTGGCGGTTATTCCTTTCCCGCTGGGGGATGAGATCCGGCTCTGATCTAATCGTCGGCTTCCGGGGGATGCCCCTCTCCGGGTATCTCTCCCATCGGGTCGTCGCCCCAGCCGCAGAAACTCTAGGCTTCCGATTGGTCTCCCGAATTGTCAGATAGTGTAGTACATGTAGGCGTAAGTGTCAGTACGTTAAGTATGCATGTGAGTAAGGGGAGAGGACAGGACAAAGAAGAGAGAGGAAAAATCGCGCGTGGTCGTGATAATTTGTTAGGACAATACTTGAGTATCGGAGAAACTATCGATTAGACCAGCCGGCCGCTACAATTGTCCTCAAGACAGTGGCTAAATACGATCTAGCCATGTAGCTAATAGCAAAAATCCGGCACCGACTCAAACCCCAGAACCTCCCGGTAAAAGTCGCTGCCAAAATCAGCCTATGCTTTGGAATTGGTAGGTTCCCTAATTGACTCATTAATTTGGGAGAATGGTTTAATCCTAACTTGTATACTCTCTTTAGCTTCTGGAGTCTAGCTCAACCTTTTGTTTTCTCTTATTTATTTTATTGTGTCTCCTATTTATTTTCTTTTCTGTGTTAATACCGTTTAGGATATTTGAAACCTTAAGACCCACTCATTATACTTGTCTCCTTTTTAGGACATTTCAGTTTCGATACCCGCTTTATAACTTTTTACGGCCCTTTTGGGATAAAATAATCGTTTTGTTTCTTTTTCTTACATAAATCTGTCTTCGTATGCCAACGCTGCATTGTCCATTAATCCGTAACTTAAAGAAAAGGCTTGTCTTAAATGTGTCAGATCAGAAACGAATTTGACTACACCGTTGTCGGAAATTGAACGCATGCTGTCTTTCAGGGGTACCACTACAGCTGTGGCATGAAAGACAAATACTACTTCATGATCGTTGACTGTTTCAAGACAAAGCTGACTACGTAACCCTTTGCTCTCATTACCATGTACAAAGTTGAAGCTCAGTCAAGCGAAACCACACACGTCTACTCGTCGCGTTGTCTCTACTCTGCTGTCTTGCACGTTTCCGGGACCTCTTTTCGAGCGACCACGCAACTTTTTACGACTAGGCCTCACGTTCGCCACTTGGACAGTTATTGCCCACTGAACATGCGTATACGTCCCTGTTGATCTATGTAAACGCAGTGGTATCGTCTTAATCATCTCAACGGGCCTTTTTTATTGTCGCGCTTTACAACAAACTGGGTTGTTAGTGGAAATAGACATCAGTACTCTACCACCGGACGAAAAGATCGATTAATGCAATATTTCAATTTTTATGAATATCTTGTGTTCGAGTTCATTCGGGTAGTAAAATCTCACAAACTGAAAAATTGAACTATGCCAATTTACAGAGTAGGTTTGAATCCAACTTACTGATTGTATTTATTGTTACTAACGTTAGTAATGCATCAAAAAATGGTCAGAAAAATACGTATTTTGCATGACGTATTCCAGTATTAACGTAGCATGCGCCAAACAACGTTAGAAGACAGTACAAAAGATGAAAATAAACAATGCATGGAAAATATAATAGTTCAAAATATTAGAACTATTTTCAAAAAATTTGAAATGATAGGCCTACTTAGCAAATTCCGAACCATAGTTCATTTGTTCAAAGAATCTGCTCCACATAACATTCTGGAAGATCTTCCCAAACGATTCTCCCGGCGTTTCTTATCTACATTGTTTCAAGTTTTTAAGAAAGATGATGAATTTATTCAATCTATATTATCGTGTGGAAAAGATTAGGGCCTCCTCTCTTTCACACATTAGAATACTTATCGTGTACTTGCACGCACTCCTTGACGGCATTCTGGCGTCGAACAATGTAGGGCATAACCGAAACATGCCGACGCAGCATCCTCCGCTGCCGCCCAAACGCCGGCGCCACGACGCCAGTTGCCGGGCGCGCTAACTACGCATTGTGCTCCCTCGCCGCCGCCGCCGCCGCCCACGTTCACGTCCGCCGTCGCGCAGCCCAAACACGCGGCGCGCGGGGCCTCTGTTTCTTTTAGCCCGAGAAGAAAATTACAGGGCATTTTCTTTCAATTGTGTGGCAATTGTTCGTAGCCACCGCCGCTGGGCAGGGCAGGGCGAAGGGGGAGTGCGGGCGGCGCCCCGCCTCGCCTCGCCGACGCGACGCGAGGCGCCGCGCCGCGCCGCGACGCGCGCACGCGCTGGGGGCGGCCGCGGCGGCTGCGTGCCAGCGGCGTCCGGCGGCGGAGCCTGGACCCTTGGGGCGGCGGAGGGGCAGACGCCGGAGCAGCATCTCTTCCTCCTCGCTCGGGGGCGAGGAGAGAGAGAGCGAGCGAGAGCGAGGCCTCCTCCGACGCCGTATTGATCCCGCCACCGCCCCCGCGCTCGCCCCGCCCCCTTCCCCGCCCCCTCCGCCCCCGCCAGCGCGGGCCTCTTGAAGACGCTCCCGGGCGCCTCGACAGCCTCTCGCCGGCGGCGGAGCCACCCCCGCCGCCCCCGCCGCCCTCCGACACCGACTCCACTGCCCGAGAGGGCGACGAATTTGACTCGAGTGCCAACGTTTTCACGCCTCGCATCGTTTTTCGGCTTAAAAATATAAGTCGCCTCCTCGTCGTCTTTTGTCAACACGGCGACAAAAGACGGCGCCGGCGGCGCGCCCGAGCGCGGTCCTCGGGGCGGCGGGGGCGGCGGGGCGGGGGCGGCGGCGCTTGCTCCCGCGAGCGCTCTCCGCGAGGGGCGCCGTCGCCGCCGGCGGGGGAGGGGGCGGGGAGGGGGCGGGCCCCTCGGCCGCCTCTCGACGCGGGCGTCGGGACGTCTCCGGCCAGGGCGCGGACGCTCCTGGCGACGTTCCGCGACGACACAAACCGCCTTTGTGGGGCGGAGGACAATCGTGTTCCTTTGCAGCTGTCGTATGGGGTGCTAAGACGCGGCGTGGGAGCTGTAATAGTATTGGCCAGCCCAGAGGAAAACGAGGTGAACTTTGAAAACGGAAATCGCTTCCACTTTTCATTCTATAATAATAACCCGCACGCACTAATATTGTACCAATTTTCTATTGAGAGTTACTAGAATCAAATTTGTGGCGACTACCACTTTAATTTTATTAATTTACCTGCTGGTTACCGTGCTTTTCAAATATTAATAGTAATAATAATAATAATAATAATAATAATAATAATAATAATAATAAAAGTAATAATAATAAAGACTAGAATTGGTCGTCAATGTAGCGCGTCCAAGAACGTACATTTATAAGAAGATAATGTTCATATAAATCGTGAGAGCGCTTATGTGTACATTACCTCTCTACACACATTAGTTTCATTAGCGGTAATTTCTCCTCCGACGCCAGAAAAAGAAAACTATACTCAGTTGTATATATACTGTAATAGGTTCTATCCCTGAGTGAGGGTCTGTGGGAATTGATAAAGGAATTGATTGAAGGAATTGTCGGAAGATTTCATTTCTCCTGGCTCCTTCTAATGCTCTTATACACATCACAATGGTGAAACGGCGCAGTCAGAAATTTCCGCCCGTCGAAAATCCACCGGCACCAGCTACAACGGCATCCACGTAACAATCCACTTTAAAATGTTTTTCGCCCTACACTGCTTCCCGTCTTGATCGAGCGCCGGGCGGGCGGGCGGCGCGCGGCGCCGGAGGAGAGGGTTCGTCGACTGTGGGAGACTTTTAACGAGGGGCAGCTGTCGGTCACGAGCGGCGCCGCGACGCGCGAGGAATCGCGATGCCTGCGCCGCCGCCAGGGCGTGATGTTATTCGTCGTTTACGACGCCGAGGCGTCAGATTATGAGCTGCGTGGCGACGTGCGGCTCCGGCCGTATTTGGGCGAGCCCCTCCCCAAGAGGAGGAAATTCCAACGGTGCAAGGTGCACTGAAGGAGGAGCAGGGAAAAATTGCAGTTTTTGTGATAATGTTGTACAAGTCAGAGAACAGCGTCGAATTTGTTAAATATGTTCTTGAAATCTTCATAAACATTAAACAATACAGTTATTCACACGAACGTTATTTTCCGAATATGTGCACAAATATTCATTTCTACAGGGGACAGAGGATACGCGCTTAAGTCCGGATGTTTCTTTCAGTAATGAGGTAGTTTTATCTGAGAAAGTTTCTTGTCATTAAATAATTATGTCTAATGATAAATAGCAATTATTTTTCCTGAACTTTATCTGTGCCACATGAATATGAATAATCGGAAAATGGTTTCGTGCTTGGTACATCAGCAACAATACTTTTTTTGCATCATTGTGTCACGATTATCTTGAATACAGTCGTCCCTGAATGATATGTTTCAGATTAAGAGTCAATGAGAGAAACTTGCCTTTCTTTGGAGGATACCCCTACCTCATTAGTAATAAAAACGCTGCTAGTTTTATGAATTAGGAGTACAATCTTCGGATGCGACGGACGATCTTTGGCAACATTTCCGAGTGCGGCCAAATGTATTCGCCGGGCAAATATTCTGCCAATCCTATATCTGCATAGCAAGAGCGTTAGTCGGCGCGCGGCGGGGTCAAGAAGCGCCGAATTAAGCAGGCAGGAGCGGGCGCGGCGGCGCGGGTGGCGAGGCGACGTGTGCAGCGACGCGAGGTGTCGCGCGCGCGCGCGCGGGCGAGCGGAGGTGCGGCGGGTGCCTTCACGCGGGCGTGCGCCGCCCCCGCATCGCCTCTGCGCCGCCCCCGCGCCGCGCCCTCGCCGCCGCCGCCGCCGGAAGCCACGTCTAAGGCCGCGCATCCGCCGACGCCTCAAAGGCGCCGCCGCCGCCACCTGGCGCAGGTCGCCGACCCGGGGTTCGCCTCCCGCGTGCGCCGCCGCGCCGCGCCGCGCCGCGCCGCACTCGCCCCTCTGCCCACGCCGCCGCCGCGCCGCTGGCCATGTTGCTCCCCGCCCGAGAAGCACGCCGGTGCCTCCAACCTGTCTCGTGCTCGTGTCTCTCGCCTCACTTTCCCTGTGATGTGTACGTCATTGGCAAGTAAACGGTTTAGGATCAGAACAGTTGAACGTCGCCAACATTATGCCAGTAGTGTACGTGATTTAAAAGGATACACCAGAAAATTATTTATGAATGGTTAAACAATCGAAACACGCAAGTTGTGTATCGTGATGTATTAGAAGAGAAAATATTACCGAACTCCATAAGTTAGATTTCCTCACATTTTGTTTACATTCAGATACCTAAATAAGAATACAATTTGAAGACTCCTAAGATATTTTATCAGGGCTCCTCTAGCTAACACATCACATATATCCTATTGACCTTGTCATTCGGTTAAGGTAGTGAGAGATGTTCACATATTCTACAGTTTCTTGAGTATTCAAATATCTCTTTACATGAACTTTGTTGCCCTCTCTCGTTGTTCATCATTTTTCTCTCATTCTGTCTTTCATTTTCCCTCAACTCATTTTCTTATAAATCTTCAGCACTCAACCCCTTCCCTCTTTCCCCGCCACTTTTGAACTTCGTACCTCGTACCTCAAACTTACGTTTGCACGGTCCTCCCCCGCCATCGCCACACCGCCACCTCTCCTCTCTGGATGCACTCTGGCCGCCGTCGCCTCCCCGCTCCCCCCGCTCACCAGTGTCGTCCGGTGTCGCGGCGGCCGGGCGTCCGCCGACGCCTCGTGCATGCGCTGGCCAGTCTGCGTGTGGGCCGCGCCGCCGCCGCCTCCGGCTGCCAATATGCCTTCTGCGCACGTCCCGACAGCATGCATCACGCATGGAGGAAGGTCAGGGTGGGCGCAAGCACCGTTGCGGCGGCGTTCGAGCCTTTTAGCCCTCAAATTATGTGGACGATAGAACTATTGACCGACTTTACACGCGTCTCCTAAGCCTCTCGTCCTGTCAGCGTACTTACTTGGCCAAGAAGATTAGTCCTTACGTCAAGTTATTACATTTACTATATTAATAATGAGCTTCAATAGTATGACGAAACTGAAGAGAAAAATCAAATTGTGGTGCTAGCTGTCTGCTCCGTTCCTATCCCTTATCTTAAGATATAAAGAGTGGATTTTTAATTTGGAGTTATTAAATTCACTTATTAAATAATTATCAAGCAAATTAATGATTTTAATGTATCTAAGATTCATTATCAATACGTCACATTCTTGTTATCAATACGTTACATTCATTAGTAATCTATGATGTGATTGCAATGAGACAAACACTAATATTATGTATACTTGTGAAACAATTCTAAAATTTAAAAAAATACAAATTAAAAATCTCACTCTGGTAATATGAATGTTTTTCTTCCCATTTAGTTTCCCATTTAGAAGAACCAGCAAGTAATGGAAGGGGGCAAAGTGTTATGTATTATTTGTGAAGAGGCCAGCGATTTTTAATTTTTTTACATCATGCTCATAATAACATTTGGGATCATTACTTCCGAATAAACAATATTAAAAAGAAAACATAGTAACACGGTTATTGTGATAGTTAATTAATATAATCAATTTAGGTTTATTACAACAATTTGAGAGAAACTTAGAAAAAATCAGTTTATACACAAAATTAGTGTACTTTTTAATAAAAATGAAACAGTATTATTCAATACAAATTATTCATTTTCATTTAATATATTCTAGAATTATTTCATTCCAAACAAGAATTGCTGTTTTTCGAGCTAAAAATGTCCCTTCCCGTATTTCTCCAGTAGTTCTCCAAATGACCCAGCGGTCGTCCATTCCGAGCCTAATATGCCTTCGATTCTAATTTCCCTGCCTTCAGCCGAAGAGCAATGGATGCGCCGATTAAGGCTCGCTGGCCTCTTGAGCCCTGCTTTGCGGGGCGACGCGCCGCAGCGCTCTCTTTCAGCTCCTGCGACGCCGAGCGAAGCAACGGGCGCACGTCGCCCCGCGCCGCGCCGCGCTGCGGCGATTTGTTAAGCTACCGACTGCCGCATCGCCCTTTTGTTGCAGACGATCCTCAACTCCATGCACAAGTACCAGCCGCGCTTCCACCTGGTGCGTGCCAACGACATCCTCAAGCTGCCCTACAGCACGTTCCGCACGTACGTGTTCAAAGAGACCGAGTTCATCGCCGTCACGGCCTACCAGAACGAGAAGGTGAGTCACCGTCCACGTTGGCGATATTGTATGCCCAAGTAGCAATATGGGAATAAATGGAAAGAACAAGACCGGATTGCATACGTACATTGGTAACACCGTTTTAATCCAGAATGCTTCCAAAAGTGAAAAAGAAAAAAACTGAAGTGGTAAATTCTAAATTTCAGGAGATCAAAATACACGATACTTCCGTCGCCCAAGTCTCCAGATTTAAAAACTTTATGGGAGCAGATTGATTCACTGTGCAATAAAATTAATATGTTCTGAGATATATGTTCAGAATTTAAAACATAAAATATTGAATAGGACTTAATTGTAGACAGGTGTATTTTTCAATGCTTTGCGATGTTCAATATTGTTGTAAACATACATTGAAAGGGAGTCTAGCATTACGAGAAAAAGATATATTGCTGTCATCCGTACAGCGTTTCCGCGCTTTTTGGGGATAGCAAGTTATGTCAATCTCATGGTTACAATAGAATTTCAGTTGACCGTAGATGAATTACGGCCTAATAACAACCACGTTTTAACATAGGTGACCTTCTACTTAATAGTGTCAATAACTTCTCATTAATTGACGAAAGAGTCATACCGTATTGACTCTACAGAATATCTCAGAATAAATACTACATACTTCTTGGCCATATCCGAGGTCGAAGATGATGTGCAAGATAAGTTGCCTACCATTCAGGGACAAATAGATGTGTAACTTGGTTGTAAGACATTTTACAATATATTTTCATTGACCAAAAGTGATCATAATTGACATCCCTATATGCTCTAGAAGTTTGTAACCATTTTTCTGAGACATTCTGTTAGTGTCGGCGGAATCGCTCTCCATTTCCTTGTATTGGTGTGGAAGGCAAATGAAAAATATTACAATAACTTAAATAATTATTTCATCAGCGTCTAACAATTCCATGCATCAGTTCTCTGTGATCTGTCATCGTGTTTTCTGTGGAACTAGGGAAATGAGTCTATTTATCAAACGGTAAATCATGGGTTGATACCTTCATGGAAAATGTTGTGGTTCGCAATTCTCAATTAGTTCACAATAAAAAAGAAAAAAAACTCCATCTTTTATAGTCGATTTGATCCCATAATGCACTATATAAGTACTACCACTGAATCAGTCTGTTCTATACGGAGGAGCTCTCTTGCACTGTGAAGAGAAACGTGACTCGACTAAGAATAGATATAGAAAAAAAAGTCGAGTTTTTAGGAGGTCAATATTAAAGTGCAATTAATCATATCGGAACGGCTGTAGAGATGAAATTTGAATAAACAATTATGATTTACACGAAACTTTTTATAGAAATAATCTAAATTCCAGATTTGTTGTGAGAAAATTAATATTTGTTGTGGACTGCTCCACAAGAGTAATTCGAAAAAATTCTTTCCGAAAATCTGCGAAATGTTTATCATGCTCAAAACTCTTTTATACAAATTGAAAATTTTAAAACGAAAACGATAAGAAAATTCATGGTTTTTAGGCGGAATATAATTCTTGATCATTTTTCTTATGTGTGAAATGTTGAATAAGAAGTTCCCCAGTAACTACTTCAGGGCGCGTCGTAACGCCAAAGCCCGGGCACGCGGGTGGCCATCGGATCACGCACAACACGTCTGCTTCTGGGAAGACTAGGTTCGTAGAACGGAGCGTCACCACCGCCCATTCAACATGACGCACTTGTCTCAAAGTGTTTTGGTGCATACCCGTACTAAAGGCCTGATTAGGCAGATGCTAGATTACCGCACATTGTTCGGCATTCTCACAGGTCACAAGTGTGGATACCATTCATCAGACATTCAACTTTGTGGAAAAGGAGATCTTTGACGTTGATTTTGAGGACATTTTGGCCACTTTGCCTCTTCCAGAGGAAAAAGAAAATAATGGAAGAATGACTTACAAATGTAATGGTTCTGTAGAAGTATAAAGGAATGCTAGTTAAGAGATATCTTTTCTAGAAATGTTCTTTAAAATTATCATAATGTAAAAGTAATTCCTTGTTGTCTGTTTTTTTCAAACTTAGAAGTTCAGCCATCCCTGTCCCCTATATTCAAGAATAAATAAAAGGAAAACTGTCTGTAATTTCAATGAAGACTGAAATTGACACTGTTATCACTAAAACACCTATGAATGATCTTCAATTTAGAGTATCAAACTCACCCCAAAACAAGGGCGACTTTGATAGGACAGTTTTTTAAATCTTTTAAAGATTTGAATCATGTTATCTATATCATTTTATTACGTAAAGTATCTTCAACATCCACGTATCTGCTGCAATTCTCAAACTGCATTTTCAAAACCGGAGATGTAGTTTTTTCAAGAGCAAATGTAAAAGTTATCAAAGACACCCCATTCTACGATAGTTATAATACATTGTCAATTATGTTCCTTGTGTCATTATTCAAAAAATTAATTTCCACTTTTGTCTACCTCTGTTTCTCTTGACGTGATTCCGATCACATTTCTGAAGATATCATTCCATCTGGAATATTGTCTTCCTGGGTTCCACCAGCCTTTTCTTGTGTCCCACACTTGTGAATTTAGTCCAACGTTGTAGTTGCTGTCTCATAATATGCGCTAACAATTGCTTGGGTAGCCACATGTTGTATGTATGTTCTCTTCCGCATTTCCTAGTTTCGTTAGTTGATTAATTGACATTTATTTATTTGGTCAAAAAACTAAAAACTGTATATGACGTATGTGGAAAGAAATTATCTGCTCACATCTTCTTGAGGCCCAGAAAAAAAATTCAGTTTTTATTTTCTCTTATGCAGTTAAATGAAGGACTGCAAATGAAGCATATAATGAAAGTATTGGAAATGATAACAAAATTAATATCTTATTATTTTAATGCTACATGTGTTCCAAAGCATTGCATTCTCTCTTAAGTTTGCCACAAATTTTCAACATACCGTATTTTTTGGCTATGTACCTCCAATCATGCTTTAACCCATTTTTACTTTCCCGTAAACGTACGTATACACGGAGTGATATACGTAGTATAGGGAAAGTTATGTAATGATGCGCGAAAATTGGCCAATTTTGCGGAAAAAAATCATTGCCGGGCCGTGATGAAAAAGTGGATAAAACCAGTTGCTAAATTAAGAAAAAAATCCCCTAACACGTGGTGTAGCCAGAAACCCTGTTTTGTGGGACCTTGATACCGAAAAACCAATTGAAAGGAAAACGTCCATCTGTCCGTCCGTCCGTCCGTCTGTGAACACTGCTAGCGCCTAAACCATACTTACGATTTATTCCAAAATGGATATTCCCCGGTCGATCTGGTTCTAGTCAAAGCTCTGAAATTTTGAGAAAGATTTTGTAAAATTTTGGGGTACTGTATATAAAGCCCCCCGGGGATTTTCAAAATTTTCTCAAAAACCGCTATACATTTTTTCTTTAAATTTCTTTTATGAATAGAGTAAAATACGCTTATTAAGGTGACATAGGTCCAATTTTCGCAGATAACTCTGAATTTTCGAAAATTGCAAAAGTTAAAAATTTTTTCGGCGTCATTCTGGAACTACAAAATTAAGGATATTTTTCTTTGAAATAATATTTGTTGTCCAAAGTGAGTTCTTTCATTAAGGTCACGTGCATTTTTAAAAATTTTAGTAGTTTTCGCGCAATATTGCTTGCAATATGTGCAATTTAAAAAAAATACAAAAACAAGATTTTCTCAAAACGGCTCCAAATTTTTTCTTTAAACTGTTGATAGGAATAGTGCCTAATGTAATTTATGAGATGACGAAACGTCATATTGCTCTATTCTTTTGTTTTTTCAAAAATCGGAAAAATGTAATTGAATGTAAATGTAAATGAAAAGCTCAAAATTCCACATTTTCAGAAACGTTCAAACACTATTTTCTCATATACGGGTGCAATTTTTTTCTTGAAACTTTTGTAACGGATAGTGCTAATTACACTCCTTAATATGACGTAAAGTATATTTTGAGTTTTTTGTTTTTTTTCAAAAATTACATTGTAATATGTTTGTAAGATCTCTCACATCTTTAATATGCACATTACCAGCAATTTGTAAACATTATTATATTTGTTAGTGTAAGTGCTTAAAATAACTTTAAATGAAGTATTTTGAAAACTCAAACATTTCTGTGAAAATGAGCTTCAAATTTCGCATTTTTAATAGCGCTAAAACGCAATTTTCTTTAAAACGGCACATAATTTTTAAAAGAAAATTCCATTTAGGACTAGGTTTTTGTGTTCTTTCATATTTTAAAATTAATATTTTCGTTCTACGAATAGGAAATCGAAAAAATTAAGAAAATGACCCAAAAAATGCACTTTTGGGGGTGATAGATGGCAGCTGGCAAGAGTATGTGGCAATTCCAATAGCTAGCGAAGACCGAAGGAAATAGAAAACTAATACGGGAAAGTCTATGCCATTCTGTAGCACCACTAGTTAGATTTTTTTCGGTTACATTTTGTGAAAGAAAATTTCCAGCAATATTTTAGAATCATTGAAGAGTAAAAAAACATTTTATTTCTAAGAAAGTGTTAAAACCTATTTTTGAAAAAAAAGCTTTTCAACCCAGGGTTAAAAATGTTGGTGTTAAAAAAGTGGATGTTGTAATCAAACGATTGCGTTTATTGTGAAGCTGGTATATTCTTTCTAATAAAATGGAAATAAGCAAATTATAAAAAAAATACAAAAGTAAATTTATATGCTTAACAAAATTTATAAATGCTTAACTAGGAAATAGACAAATTTCATAAATGTGAGTGCTTGTTATATTGTCTGGACATGAATCTGCGAATTATTGTTTTTGGTTTCGTCAGCAAAAGGTAACATTTAACGATATCTGCCACGAACTCATGATGCGAATAACTTCTAAACAACAACCGTTTCTGTGCCATCTTGCGGCCAATTGGCCCACCACCCGCTTCCACAGACGCTAAAGTTGTTGCGAAGAGCCATTGTACAACTACAGGAAAACAAATTACAACGGATCTGAAATAATCAGATGATAACAGTTAAGGATTATTGAACTAACGTTCTGCATACACACTATATAATTGAAATTGAAATGATACAACATATAAAAACTTATCGTTTAATGCTGCAATCGAATTGAAATGTTTTGTATTTTCTAAGTTTCCCCAATTCTTGCAATACTTTTTCGATACCCTGTTGAAAGCAAACAAATAAATCTACCATACTGTGTTGTTAGTTTACTTTTGCTGATAATCTGTCACAGAATGAAATTGTCTTTTAAGAAAAAAAAAGTGTGGGGGAAATGATTTCAAATTCAAAAAGCAGTTTTATAGTTTTCGAAAGAAATATGTTTTCCATTAGAACAGTCTTGAAGATCTAAACTTTCTTGTAATTATAAGGATAATAAAGGATACAAAGCGACGTGAAAAGGGTATTAAATGCGAATGATCTCTGACAGCTTACTGAGAAAAGCATTAAAGTACTCGCCCGCTGGCGAGAAATCCTGGAAGACCAAGGTGGCGGTAGAATATTCAATACGAACAACCCTGAGAATGGCATCGTAAAGAAAATTATAAAGATAATTGCTGCTAAAGGCCAGCTAACTTCCTTTCTAAACTATAAAAAAATATATTCGGTATTGTTTTGTGCTTACTGTGAATTATGATCGTTGGTGATTGGTAAGTTTGTTTACTGTTTGGAACAATGCCGAAATAAAGTTAAGAGAGTGTTCGAAGAAGTTACAACTAGATTGTCAGAATATTTTTGCACTTATCAGCTAAAATCTGTCGGTTCAGTTATTTTCCTTAATTCGTGACTTTTTTAAAAAAAATAAATTAGTTTCATGATGAATGTGTAAGGGATGGATTTCAACGTTTCTAAAATCGTTTGGTTTATGATTATTCCAACGTCTTTGCAAACTCTATTTCAAGAAGATTATAAGACAACATTCAATTAAAAATTAATTTAATGAAGAATATATTTTTCATTATTTATTTGAAATAGTGCTTTATTAATCACTTGTGTGTTCAAACACAACAAACTTTTGGATTTGTGGATGGTAGTAGGTTGCGGCTATTATGGTGATTTAGTAACCTATCTGCCTGGAAAATGTAATCAATTTTTCTCAATTGATAATATTCGTAATTCTCCGAACGCGAGCGATAAGGAAGACAAATGAATACTTACAATATCTTTGTGGAACGTGTGCGCATTGGCGTTCACTCAGTCGAGTGTGCATTACGAATTTGCTTCCACTTTAAATTACGCCGATCAATCTCAATTTGCAATAGTTTAAGTCAGTAGTAGCAGTGAAGTTAATTGACTGCTTGTTTTACGTTTCGTATTTACCGAGTCATAATTATTTTATAATATTAACTCACTAACTTCCATTAAAATGCATCCTCTCTTAAGCAATTCAATGAACCCTTAAGATAATTTTATGGTAGCTGGAGAGGGGAAATCATATTCGACGAACATATGCTATATACTGCAGGTTATTTACTGTAGAAAATCTTATGGGTAAATCGTTTCGAAGATTCTAGTGAATGGAAGTCAGGAACAGTGAGCAGAGTGCTAATAATGTTGTAGCATAACATTGTAATAATATCCAATTGTTGTCCAGTCTTTATGTAAAAAAAATATTGTCTCAAATAAAAAGTACGTGATACGAAAATAGATATAGAGTGCTAATAAATATGATTATTTTGATACGACAAATCAATATCATAGCGACATCTTGTAATGGTTTACTAAGTAACTTTAGAAACGACAATGTAAACATGTACGTCAGCGAGTTTCGAAGAGGTTTGTCGTATATCTTTGATTTGCTAAAACTCTATTAATACCTCGAGAAAAGTTCCTGGCCTTTTCCTGTCCCTATCTGACGCACCCATCGTGCATCGCCGCTTTCCAGCGCCGAGGTGTCGTCCTCTGCTCTGAATTCCCCGCCGGAACCTGGCGCGCGAGATTGCGAGGGCAGCGTGTGTACACACGCGGCCGGGGACACGTTCCGTCTTTCTCACCGCGCCGCGTCTTCGCGGGCGGCGCCAGGCGGCGCCGGGCGGCGCGGAGCGTGAGCTGTCCACGTGGCCCCTCCGCGCCGCGCGGCGTCGCGACGCCTGGAGGAAAGCGGGACCTTTCTTTCCCTCCGCCGCACCGCGCCGCACCGCGCCGCGCCGCGCCGCGCCGCGCCGGGGCTGCACTTTGCACTTCAATACGCTCTTCACGGAGGGACACTCGTCGCCGCCTCTCGCCCCACGCGCGCCTCCCAGGAAATTGCTCGTAAATGAGAGATCCTGCGCGTCCAAGACGGCACCACCTGGAATTGTAGACGCGCATTCACTCTCGAGCGATGTTCTTACGTTGCTGAGAAATGTTGCTCACACAGCTTATTTGAAATGAACTTGAAGTTGGTTGTTTAAGTTAGTTGCTTACGAGATTATAGAAATTTAAAGTAATTCAATTGCATATTTTTGGTTTCAATTCTTGTTTGGTATTAGATTCTCTAAATTTCCCCGTTGTAGACGACATTCTTGAAGATATCAACTAGTTTTGTGTATAAATAAAGAAAGAAACTAAGAAAGAAAGACAAAGAAAGAAAAGAAAAAAAGACGAACCAAGTTTCCCATATTTTCGCGTATTTCTTATACAAAAGATCAAATATTCTCTGCCTATCAAAATAATGAGAGAAGAGTACTAATCCAAGGGTCTAAAATTCCAATAAAATCAAAAAATCTCGGAAAATTTAAAACATAAAACAAAAACAATGGTTGGAAGAAGGAAGGAAGGAAGGGAGTGGGTGAGTTGGAAAGAATGTAGCAGGGAAACGGTAGGTCAAAAATAGAAATTAGAATAGCGTCGGAGAAAAAGAAGGAAGACAAAGAAAGGAATATGTGCATAAAAAGAGAGGAAGTTAAAATTAGCGAAGTGGCTTGAGACCGAGTAGAAGGTAAAATTGAAAAAAGCCACAAAAAAGAAAGGAAAAAGGAGGAGGAAACTATCAAATGCTTACATAAAGACAGTGGGAATTACGTCTTTAGTACCCTTTCATTACGACTTTCGTCGCTGTTTGCTCTCGAGCATTTTTCACGAGCAGACCGTATACTTTTTTATTCAGTTCCGCTCGCTGACGGATTCTCGCCCCCGTCGCGTCGCAACACTTCCGTCCGCGTTGCTATCGCTACCATCGCCGCGCCACTCCCACTCCGCTTCCACAACGCCGCCAACCCCAGGGCATCCACCGCCACTGTCGCCGTCCTTACTACCGCCACCACCACTATCACCGCCACCAATATCGCCGGTACCACTACCACTACCGCCATTGTCACTGCCACTACTACCGCCGCCACCACTATCGCAGCCACCAGTACCGCAACCACCACTACCGTAACCACCACTATCATCCCCAACACTATCACCGCCACCACTATCATCGCTATCACGATTGCCTCCACCACTCTCACTGCCGCCACTACCGCTGCCACCATTACCGCAACCACCACCACTGCAGCCACCACTACCGCAGCCACCACTACTGCCGCCACTACTTCCGCAACCACCACCACCGCAGCCATCACTACCGCAGCCACCACTCTTGCCGCCACCAATACCGCCTCCATCAATCACTATTACCGCCGCCACCACCACCACCACTATGACCACCACCATCACCACCACCACTACCACCACCACCACCATGACCACCACCATCACCATCACTACTTTTACCGACACCACCATTACAGTCACTACCTTTGCTTCGACCACCACTACGATCACCCCCGCCACCGCCACCGTCACCGTTGCCGCCGCCGTCGCTACCCGTCCCCCGCGGGTAGGACGCTCGCGTGTCGGCGCCAGGTGGCGCGGCGGCGGCGGCGGCGGCGGCGGCGGCGGCGGCGGCGGCGGCGGCGGCGGCGGCGGCGGCGGCGGCGGCGGCGGCGGCGGCGGCGGCGGCGGCGGCGGCGGCGGCGGCGGCGGCACGGCGCGACGGCGATTATGGATGCGCCGCCGCCTCGCGCATTTCCGCTCCCGATGCACGGCGATGCAACCGGTAGCCCGCGCCTATCTCTCGCGCATCCTGCGCGGAACCCGCGTGCGCGGGCCGACGGGTTTTGTTCGCCGCGTCGCCCCACCAGCGATCGCCGGGCTTCGATCAGATGGGCCTCGAGAGGTTTATTGGTGGCAGCGGACCAGCTCGGGGATTGTGACAAATGGCTTGAGAATAAATACTTCTTGAACAAGCCAAGGAAGAAAGTGAAAGTTAGAGTAACTTTATTGACATTGTACATTATAACTTCAAATGGAAAACTGTCTATTCTTTTTCTCTAGAAAATTTATTTTTGAATAGTTTATGTGTGAGGAAGTCGATTTCAAATTTGTATGTAGGAAATTAATTGTACGGTTACTCGTAATCACTAATGTAACTTTTAGCACTGAAGAAACTACAGAGAAATTAAAATAAGGAAAAGAGGAACTAAAATCTGGGAATTGTTTATCTGGAATCTTCGAGTTGATAAATAGCGTTATTTCTTTTCGTCATTATGACTGACGTTTGATGAGTGGTAGTGACATTCACCACTTTTTTATACACCTGTATTACGAAAGTGGAAGTGGTGAATTTAAATGAAAAATATTAGTTGTGTTACAATTTTCTTTAGTGTTCAGAAAATATTGGAACTTGTTATATTTCTTTCTTATTTAGCTTTCCTAATTATATTAAAATGTCTTCAAACGGATTAAGGCAATTGCAGTTGCCTCATATCGAAAAACTGAGTGGCGAATGCATAGCCTAAAAATAATAAAGAAAATGAAAAACGCAAAATCCAGCATGCTATACCCTCTTGAGTTGTTATACTATGTCATTACTATGTACCCCCCCTCCTGCACTTTCGTCACCGCATGCGTCATTTCTGTTTCAGATTACGCAGCTGAAGATCGACAACAATCCGTTCGCCAAGGGCTTCCGGGACACCGGAGCAGGCAAGCGGGAAAAGAAGTGAGTAGCACCTTCAACTTGGCTCATCAGAAGAATTTGAGGCTAAAGGGGGATGACTTCCTTATGAAAAATTATGACTTTTTCATGAAAAACAAAAAAATGAACCAGACCTAACAAATCACATTTTCTTCCCTATAACCGTTTAATAGGAGAAAAAGGAAACCAACTTTATTAGAGGCCAGTGGTACAACCGGGAGGGGGAAGGTGGGTCACAATGGCTTCAGCCTCCCTCCCCCGAAGCCGAAGATACATATTAAAAATATTGTTTACAAATTTTCTGTAGAAACGAAAGTCATTCAACATGTCAATCGTTTAAACATTGTTATAAATATGAACTACAAGGTAACAAATAAAAATACATTCTATATTCAGCATAATTGAAAAATTTGCCATAAGAAAGGATCACATCGACTAGACACTGTACCTATAGATTCTTCCCCTTCTCTCTCAAACACACACACACACACATACAGAAAAATCCTGGGTGCGCCTCTGTTAGAGGAACTACTATTTGTGGATAAATGTAAGTTTTAAAGGATACAATGCTTGATGTCTTTACGAAAGGGAGGGTTTTTTTCGAAGTAATTCATAAAGTTTTGTAAAAATTGGCATGTATTTTCTGACCAATTCACTACACGAGACTACTTCACGCGTAAGGCCATCCTATCCACGTTGCCTCTTTCTCTCCCCGTGCCCGCGATGCCTTGGAGCCCGCAGCCATGACCATCGCTGACGCCCACGCCACCGCGCCGCTAACACGATTTGTGCACTGCCACTATCTTTTCCTCAGGGGTTTCATGTACTGTGCACGTAAGCCGGGTACTTGTTGGGACTTCATGACTTATTAAGTTAATTCTGCAGTGCGGGAGCGGCGGCGACAGCGGCATACCACGCCGCGCCGCGGCCACGGTGGCCAAGGCTTGCGTCGGCGACGCCCGCGACATCTGGCGTCGGCCCGCTGAACTACCCTACGGGAATGCTTGTGCGCATGCGCGGCGGGCCAGCCGTTTCGCCGGCATCACCTTGTGCCACAGCAGCCAAAGAGGCGGTCTAGAGAACATTGAACGGCGTCGAACATAAATAATATAAATAATAGGAAATAGCATAGACTCGTTCTCACGTCTCAAAGTATAATTATTATATTCATTTCCACGCTTTCTAATCAATTGCATCAAATTGAAATCAGTTAATGAAACTCTTAATTTGAATATTGCGAAGCAATCAAATTATAACGTTTATATACAATTTTGCTACCTTCCCTGAAAGTAGATTTCAGTACTAGTTTTCTGGGTGGTCTGAACGCCGAACTCGTTCAGTTCAACACGAAATCACCTTAAAAGTATTCAATATTCTCTTAATTTTAATAGAAAAGTAGGAGAAATGATTATCATCCGTTGGGAGTCATGTAGATAATTTGAAGATATTTAATGTTAATGAAAACATGGTTACATTCATCTTGTATTGCCGCTATTATTACGATATGATATATTTTCAAAAAATGCATTTAGTTGGTCCAAATTTTTACCTACTATTAAATATTATGCTTCCCTAGTGGGAAGTTCTCCGCCCCTTTCGAAAAGATTTGCACTTTCAAAAATGCAATTGCTGGAGAGACATTCGTCACACTAGAAATTAGAATGAAACGAGAAACTTGGAAGTTTGCACTTAAAAGACGAAATAAAATTGATAACCACAATACTAATTAAGTGAACATTTTTAGCAATTGACAAGTGATCGTTACGCAACAATTAAGTACTATATTTATTTTATTTTTCTTCTTAATATTATTAAAATAATATTTTGATCGTGATGTTCAGAGAATTGACATTACATACTTTGTTGGATGAACAAAAAAATTCTTCTCAATTCAACTTCAATCTCATCATCAACAACTTCAATTCTCTTCAATCTCAACAAAAGATGTTGTCAGGTATCAATATATTTTTAATCTGAAAATGTTTCTTATGTCCTCCTTAAAGGACGCTACACCAAGATGAGAATCAAATATTTAGTTCCTATCGTAAAATTGAGAAAAACAGACAATTGAACGGTTGGCTATCAGAGGTTGCGAACTGAAGTGGCTGTGTTGGCAGGAATTGATACAGCTGGTTCTTTATCTATGCAACCTTTATAAGTATGGCGTACCACCCCCAAATATGACTTTAAACTAATTTGTAATTCGAAGCTCACTCCGCACTTCGGCGAAGTCGCTGTTGCGTCGACATGGGCGACGGCGTGAGGCGGGGGGTGGGGGTGGCGGCGGGGGCGGCGACGCGAGCTCGCTGCATCACGAACCCCGCTTCCGCTTCCGCACCTCCAAGACAAAAAGCGAACGGGCGGGCGGCGGGCGGCGCAGGCCTTTCGCCGCCCACTTGCAGGCGCGGGGCGCGGGCGAGCGAGCGAACAGGCGAGCGGGCTGGCGGGCGGGCGCGATGCTGCGATAGCGCCAACACGGCTTCCGCTGCCGCGCCGGCCACACATCACACGTGCGCGCGCACACACACCACACACACACACATACACAAACACGCACACACACAGATACATCGCTGGATGCCCTTGCCCAGCCATGTTTGGGGGCGAACATTTAGTAGAATCAATGATAGACACTTCGAATTATAATGGAACTTCGGTAGCTCATATTCCTTGTGAGTTATTTTCTTCTTCACCCTCCTTTTTTTCTATTCTCTCGTAATACATCCCAAGTCGAACCGTGTTAGTGGAAATATCCTTTTCAATATTTGTCAGCTTCACTCAAGAGCTATTTTCTTAAATTATGTATTTGATGGATTTCTAATAAAATTTGTTTCACTTGAAATTATTGTTTTAATTGTTATTAAAAGAATATATTTAATTAAAATTTTTGAGGGTTGCTCTCATATTTTTCGAAAATCGATGTCAAATCAAGTAATAGATTCTGAAGTCCAAACTTTATGGCACTTACGAGTTAGTGAGGTAACTTCGGGGTAAAGAGACTGAATTTGATGAACAAAAAAGACATTGCTGTTCAAACGGTAAGGCTGTTAGTCTTTCGGCACCATCGCAGTCACGATGTCGAAGCATCGAGCATGCTGCGATTTCACTTTGGAAGAAAAAGTGAAGTGCTTCAGGAAGGGGAAAGAGGATTAAAAAATTGATGATAAAGCTAAGAATATGAAGTACCGTGAAATACGGTATTGTGAGATACACACAAATATATGAATAAAATATGTTAATATTTGTACATTTATTTTTCATTTCGTCAATTTATTTAACAACAAATTGCTGCTTCAACCTTGGGGAGCAGCAAAACCTTACTAAAGGATGGTAATTGCTTACAAATTGCACATAAACATTTATTTAAATGGATACATTAAAAAAAAATGTTCGTTCGCATTTCGGAGAATAAGACTGACGATTTTCATTCTGATCTGTTTTAAAAACGTGCACCTTATTTAAGGTAGGCGGTCAATTTTGTGTTGGGAGAATTAATAAAAAAAAGAAAATCGCATGCTCATTCAGTTCCTATTCATGTTTTTAATGCCACTTGGTTGATTGTATCATGACTTTGATTTTATCTAATCCTTTTTATTTATAGATGTGTTTTTTATTTTGCGTATTGCGAAGATAGTTTTTAGTACCAATTAAAGGAATATGTGTTGCACTACCTATTTGCATATGGGTATGTGTTTCATACCTGGTTGCGATTCTAAACACAAATCATGTTTCAATTACATGTTTGTTCTGTGTGCATGATGTTGATGAAACTGAGGTAGCGGCTTAAAATTTAGTCACATAACAATTTATATTAGACATTAAAATTATATTTTATCTACATAAATAAACCGTGAAAAACTTTCTTCAAAATTGTTAACGCTATTCATCATTTTAAAGCTAATTTAAAAAATAATTATTAAATGTCTTGAAATGCTTCCAAATTAGTAGCTTTTCTGTTTTCAGAAATTTATCTCTTTGCTGGCAACGAGGCGGCAAGTTAAGCGATCCCGATGATAAAACGTGAGTCTCTACTTGGTATTCTTCTGTTCACATGCTCTACTCGGGCTTTTGTAATTATGTGACTAAAAACGTGATATCCAAATTGTCTCTGAACATAAGAAATAGATTAGCATATGCAATGAAATATTGTTGTAACGAGTTTCGCAAGTAGGCATCCTACGAAGACGGTACCTCACTTCACCGACATCATAAGCGCGGTTAGGGGGCGCGACTGAGGGACGGGCGAATGAGCGCGGAGGCGCGGCCGGGCGAGGCGTGGCGGGGCGGGGCGGGGTGGGGCGTTTCGGGGCGGTGGCGGCGGAGGTGGAGGCGGCGGCGGGTGACACTTGCTCGTGCTTACAGCGGGCTGCTGGCGTGGCGCTTGGCCCCGCCGGCCCCGCGGGGGGATCCCGCCGCCGGAAGGCCGCCGCCGCCGCCCCGGAGCCCGCCGCCGCCGCCGCCCCGCGCCGCCGCCGCCGCCGGGACCACGGCTGCCGCCGCCGCCGCCGCCTCCTCCACGTAAGCCTCTGCCGGGCACCGGCCGCTTGCCGCGAATGGCTCACGCCAGGGAGTTCCCCAGGGTTCTCTGCATGGTTTTAACCTATATTCCAAAAGGGTTCGCGAGAACTCTGAAATGTCCACGAATGCTTTGTTCACGAAGACAAAATTTAAAGAATTCCATTTCTTCGTCTAATATCATGATAATAATAATAATAATAATAATAATAATAATAATAATAATAATAATAATAATAATAATACTTGTAAACGTAAAACCTCTTACTTGCACTGCCGACTGTTTGAAATGACAGTTTTGTTATCAAGAAGATTTTTAAACATTTATTTATAGAAGTTTCCACCAAAAAAGTTTACAAAAGCGGGCTTAACCAACACTTTTGGTGGCATTTTGGTTGCGGGAAGTTGAAATAATAACGGCCTAATTGAATTCCTGTCAAAACTACAGTCAAAGGTCTTGTTTTACCAAATACAGAGATAAAGCGAAGAATTCATAAAGTTATTGTCTGGGGCAATAAGAGTTGGCGAAATAGGCTACATTATTTTCTTTTTGAACACGTTTGTGCAATCAGGAAGTCTTAACTAGTTGCGGCATTCTTATCTAGTCTAAAAATATCTTAGATCATATGCCCTTTTATATCACTTTATTCATACGAGATTGGTAACTCATTATTTTGAATCAAAAGGATTACTTAAACTGGAAGTTTTTATTACCAATATAAGTTTAAAGACTCAATACTCTTGCAAATATCGATATAAAATAGAATGGGATCGTTTTTATTAATAATTCTTGATAATGTTATCTTTAGATTCATGACCCGTAGATATAATTATCAATGCAATAGAATTCATTGATAATAACAAGCAACAAATTGGAGCAAACATTTTCCACAATATTCGTTACTAAATTTAATATTATTACACACGTTTTCTCTCAAATGTGATAGATACGGTGTTAACTTTCTAATGTATTTAAACCACATACAAATCATCTACTTGGAGCATTTGTACGCTTGAACTTTACCGACGACATTTCTTATCTATAAATTTAAAACACTAAGGGTTAGCAAGTCGTTGGAGCTCTGTACTCTACTATACTTGGTGATTTTTTCTTCTTTAAATTAAAGGTAGTAGGCTCTAGATGAAGCACTTGTTCTTATTAAGCAACTTTATTTTATATATATTAAATATTAATAATATCTTAAAATCAATAGAGTGAACGCTTATCTACCATTATTTGTCATTCCATTTTGTTTTGCGAGTTCCCTATGATGCGCTTGAAACAGTCGTCGTTTCGGCTTCTGGCGCAAGTGTGTGAGTGTAAAGTAATAATGGCCAAGGGATGGTAGCGTGTTTTTTAAGGGCAAAGATCAAAAGTGCTTTTTAAATTCGAAGATCAGTAAGTGCATATAAACCTACTTTTTTACTGGTTTCCAGCAGAACAGTTAAAAATATGTACCGAATAGAATACCGTTAAGAAGCCCCTTTAAAATCTCATACCTAAATGCTGCCGTAGCAGGGAAAAGGCGTCGCCCCCTTCGCTTGCGCGTCCGTCGCGTCGGGCGCGGAGCAGCGGCGGGAGCGCAACCCGTTGGCGCCGCCCTCCGCCAGCGCCCTCGCAGCGCCCTCGCGGCGCCCCCGCTGATTAAACGGCGCCCTCCGTTCCCCTCGCGCAGCGCGCGCGGCGTCGCGGCGTCGCAGGGGTCACTTCGCGGGTGACCGCGTCCGGTCAACAGCGCGGGGTCAACAGGCGCCGCGACGCCCTCCCCGCGCAAACACCCCGCCCCGTCCCCTCGCTGCCGAACGCCGCCACCGTCGCTGCTGCTACCGCTACCGCTACCGCTGCACCGCAAACGGCCCAATATCATTCGCTGGGTCGCCATTGTCTTAGTCAATAAAACAATGTGTATTTAAAAAAAATCAAGGATCGCTGGATAAATACAATAAATAACAGGCGATGATTCCAGTCTTAAGTCAAAATTTCTGTGAAATGGAATTGAACATACGTTTCTGAATTGAATGAAGAAAATAGAATTTTTGACTTATGACTGGAATCATCGCCTGTTATTTTATGTGTATTTTCAATATATCTAAATAATTAGCGAATCGAAGGTAGCGAGTTTTTAAGGGAGAGTGTCAATGAGTGCTTTTTTATTCTGAGGTTTATGAGTGAATATAAAGCATTCAGTTGCGACTATTTTTTCTCTTAATGTCTTAGTCTTGTCCATCGCTTTAGCCATCGTTTTAGTCCTAAGAACTGTTCACCAAGGCCAGCACCACCGTATCTGGCCACTAGCAAGTCCATCTTCACGATAGCCATCGCCACGACTATTAATCATCATCATCATCAACTTCACTATAACTACCGCAGTCACAACTATTACCGGAAGCAGGATTCTCAACATCACAGCAGTCTTCATCTCCATTACACTTTCGCACTCGCCTCCGTACTTGCCACGCTTTGCTGACACCATCGCTGCCACAACTCCAACGATTATGTCATCTACTTCCGCTTCTATCTCCAACGTTTCCTCCGCTACTACGATATCGTTCCCATCCCCACAGCTAATTTTATCGCCAATACGTGTGGCAGCGGCTGCCAAACGCCGCCGCCGCGGCCTCCGCGCCCGCCGCCACCGCCGCTTCCGCCGCCGCGAAAGTAATACCCGGCACCCGTTTGTCCTCCGCAAACACGTGCCGCCGACACAACCCTTCCGCGCGCGCTCAGCCGTGGGGCGGAGGAGGGGTGGAGGAGGGGTGGCGCGGCGCGGCGCTGACAACGCCGAGGGCGCGGGCGCGATTTCCACGCGACGCCGCGTCGCTCGCGTCAGCGCCGCAGTCGAGCGAGCAGGCGAGGCGCGGCGCTGCGCGACGCGACGCGACGCGACACTGGGGGAGCGGCTGGGCTGCGGCGCGACGGGGGTGGAGGTGGCGCTAGCGGTGGCGGTGGCAGACGGCGGGAGGAAACCCCAACGCTTCGTTTGCCTTCCGCCTCGCTGTCACTGCTCTTCTGGACCAGAGCTTCTTAATCTTGGGGTTGCTCGCCCGCGAGGTGGGTGGTTGCTGAAAAGGTTGAAATTTCCAAAGGGGATTTCTTGTTTTGGCAGAGATATATTGTTTTCTATACTTTATACTTAACCTACATTAGAGTATGTCATCCACATACTGAAATATTGGTTATCAGTGGAGCACCCATGGAGACGTCAGTCGCCCCAGAAGCTGTTAACACTTGTTTACAAATAACACGCATGCGCGAAACATGGTTTTTATTGCTTGTTTTCCGTATGCGAAACAAGTATTCTTTTCATTATAACTAACAATGCACTTACGAAACTTTACAAAGCATGCGCGAAATATCGCGAAGCGTAGATGAATCATCTTTCGCCCATGAGGGGTTAAAAATAGTATACGTACGCTAATCATCTACTTCGTGCACTTATTACGTAGCTCACTATTTTACTAATTTCAGTAGTTAAGAAAATAATCAAGTACCTCAATTCAGTACTACGTTGTCATTAAACAAAAATAATTTTAAATTAACCATAAATAAAAAATACATTATATGAATTCTTGTACAATCAAATATCAAGCTGATCAGCACATCTAAAGCTTTCCTGTATAAACAAATCCTCGTTGCCTCACTGAATCCTATCAATAAACTGCTCTCTTTCCTCTAATTTTTTCCTGTTCCATTTATAAATCGTCTGTATTCTTCGTAGGTTGTCATTACGTTTTTTATCTTTCCCTAATTTTGCAATTGAAAAAAAGTAGTTCACGTATTCATGCTATGTATTCTTCATTGAGAAATGAATTCTTATTTCAGACCTGAATACAGATCAAATAAGGCTTTTGCATAAAAATAAATTCCAGAAGTCTTCTAATGATTTATGCTTATTGTTTTTATCTATGAATTAATCCTGACACATACAATTGTAAAGGCCCTGCCTCATCGTCCCAAATTACCTTCTTAAAGGATGGCGAGGCGACTCGCCGTGTAGCAGTCAAACCGCTTGTTTTCTATCACTGATACCCCGATTCAAACGTGGATTTCATGATGGACCAAACGGATTCGCGGCAAGTTTTGGCGGGGTTCTCCTGTTCCATATCTCTCTCATTTCTGCATTTTCCATCTTCATCATCATCAATTTCTTCTTAGTCATTTAATTTCTTCCTTTCACCATAGTCACATCAAAAATTATTTATATCTATATAAATAATCATAACAGCGATAAAACATGGGACTCAGTTAACGATCTGTAGAAATTTTTTATGGCGTAAGATTAATTCACATTTTCATAACATTTAAGTGCTCTTTTCTTCCAGAAATACAAACAAAAGATACTGCCTCCAAATTTGACAAACTTCTACCCTTTGAAGAGTCAAGTCTCTATCATCAGTTTCCTACATTTGTCGTTTCTTCAACTTCATTCCCACCAAATTCAACGCCACCCTATGAGCTTGTGCTTGATGCATCCGTGCGTCCTTCCATCTCTATCAGCGCGCCCAGACACGGGCCTCTTACCTCGCCACCAACCCCACGGCACCCCGCCGTCCCCGCCGTCCCCGCCCCCGCCGCCGCCCCCGCTGCCCCTACGATCCCTGCCCCCACGGTCCCCGCTGCCTCGCCGCCCCGCCGCCCCCGCAGCCTCCACCTCCCTCTCGCCCCCGGGATGGCTGCGGCGCCGCGGGCCCCGGGCTTCGTTTCCATGTAAATGCAGCGAGGGCTGCGCGAGGATCGCGGGGCAGGACGGGATGAGGTTAGGCGGGGGGGGGGGCTCGGGGCGGCGCGGGGCTCACATTAACCTCCCTCGTAACCTTCGCCTTGCTCCCGACCCGCAACAAGGAAAACTTAATAAAATTTGCACATTCATCGGGGCCCTAAAGTCTTTTGAGTCGCTCGCCACTAAATACAATTTAAAGCCAGGCGGGCACGACCCTTCCCCGCGGGTGCCCGCCGCCCTCGCCGCCTGTCGCCGTCCTCCCTCTCGCTTGCCCGCTTCCATCTGCATCTGCTTTCGCCACCCGCTGAATCTCTCCTTCACCCCTTCGCACATGCGACCTACACGTCTTTCCACCGTCGAGCTCCTCAAACCCTACTTTATCCTACACATCAGCCTATTGGGTTCCGCCTCACCGTACTTCTTGCTTTATTTCGGGTCGTCCACATTCCATTTCGTATTGTCCTTCGCTCCTTCAGATTGATTGATAGTGATTCCGGGGGCGCCAACTACTAGGCTCATTAGTCCCGTAAATATAGTGCATCTTTTTGCTCGGGAGGTGGAAGTGGTCTTCCCCCGCTGGATGGCGAGAACCGGCACCGACCTACCATCGGCTAGCGGGGTTTTCCTCAACCAGGAATCTCCCACCAGTTGGACACCGCCCCAGTCGGGACAAGCTCTAAGCTCCCAACCGGCCTTCCGGCACGTATGGTAGTATAGTACATGTTGGTGTAGGTATATGTGTGTGACGAGAGAATAGGACAAGGAAGAGATAGAAAAGATCGCGCGCGGTCCGTGGCCCGTTTGTTAGGGTACTGCTCTGGCATTCGCCTGTTGTTGATCGGAGAAACCACGGAAAACTGCCGATCAGAGCAGCCGGCCGCTAGAATTCCCCTCCAGACAGCGACTGAATTCGATCTAACTGACAAGCTAGTGTCGAAAATCTTGCCACCGTCCGTATTCGAACCTAGGGCCTCCAGGTCAGAGGGTCCACAGTGACACCAGTTAATGCCCTGAGCCATCTCTCACGGTCGTCGCCTCTTCGGTATCGCTCATCCCAGTACAATCGTACGTCCCTCCACTTTTCAACTATTGCGTCCTCTCCTCGATTTTTCACTAGGACCATCCACCATACCCATCAATCCTTTCACCCCAGCCGTTCTTTCCATCATCTTAAGAGTTGTATTTTTCCCTCTCTCTTCAACCTCTATTCCACCTCCCGTGGCAACCGCTCCCTAATACCCCGTTCCACTTTTGCGGTTTAACTCCGCACCCTACACCATCTCTGTCTGTTTCATTCCCCTCTCATGCATCCAATCATCCATCCATCCACCCACCCACCCAACCGCCCACTGGCCCACGCGCGCGTCTTGGCCTAAGGAAAATCCGCTGCCGCGGCCCTGTTTAACCTCGTCACCGTCCCGGGCGCCTTAACTAACCGCGCCCGCCCCACCGCCCCTTCGTCGCTCCCCGCCCCCTCCACCCTCGCCGCCCTTGCGCCTCCGTCGCCGCCCTCCGCGCCACCTCCAACGCCCCTCGAAGGCCTCGGCCGCCTCCTCCGCCGCCGCAGTAATTTGAAAGCTTAACTAGTGGCGGCCCTGGGTGGGCGCGGGGTGGGGCGGGGCGGTAGGTGGTGGGCGGTGGGCGCGGGCGCGGGCGCTGGCCGCCCCTGCCCCTGCCGCGTATGGAAATTGCGACGGCGGCGGCACTTGCCAATTATCTGCCTGTTTGTTCGCGCGCGGCGGCGGCGGCGGCGGTGGTGACGAGGGCGGAGGAGGAAGAGGAGGTGGAGGAGCAGCAGGCGGCTGCCAGAGGGGAAGCGCACGCCCGCTACCCCCTCCCTCCCCTCACCAGTCCCGCGACTTCGCCCTCGCCTTCACCCTCGTCTCCGCCCTCGCCTTCGTCCTTGACTTCCTTCCCGCCTCCGCCCTCGCCCTCAGCCCCGCTATTTCCCTCGCCTCCGCCCTTCCCACCGCCCTCGCCTCCGCCTTTACCTCCGCCCCCGCCTCCGTCCTCGCCTCCGTCCTCGCCTCCGCCCTCGCCTCTGCCCTCGCCTCCCCCTTCGCCGCTACCCTCTGTCCGACCGCGCCGTTACGTCGATGCACCACCGTCTGCGGCAGAGAAAGCGAGATACGACGGTTTCATTTCCGTTGTCTCCGTTTTCTGTGACTAAGTTCGCCTTACGTTAGGTGGAGTCAGAGCACCAGCCTGCAAATTACGTAACTCTGTTAGTATTACTGTAACTGTTTGGTCTGTCTGCCTTTATCTAATGGGCTGGTCATTCTGGGAGCGGGATCTGAGGGCAAGGGATCTGAGCATGAGAAACGATTCACAATATGAGCTGCGTTCGGTATCCATCTGTATCCAAGTTGAAATAAAGAAAATACTGTTAATTGCAGAGGCATGTAACTATTGAATGTAATTCTAATTCGTTCATATCGAGTTACAAATGGTCGTGCTAATATAGAAATTTTCAGTCTTTAGTTGGGTAGGTATATCAATTTAATTTTCCTCTCGTTAATTATAAAGACACCGTAAGTGACCAATATATGAACTCCGTTTACGTCGTTTTATACGTAATTTTCCAATCCAAAATCATCGAGTTGCTTGCCTTGAAATTAGTTCCCTAGTGAAACTCCTAATACAGAAACACGTACTCCAAAATTATGAGCTAGTTTCACCACACTTTTTCTGCCTCATTGTTCTATAAAAGAGTATAGCAGCTGTTCAGAAGCGTATTGTTGTTCACAAGTCACAGGATTCTCGTTGTGAAGAAATATGTGAAATGTCCGTCGGTGTTGTGCGCTTCGCAGTAATTTGTCTGAGGGAGCACGTTCTAGAAAGTTGCCTCTATGAGCGGGCGTGACTGGGCCGCAAGGACGAGCGCGCGCTGCGCCGGCGCCCGTGTCCTTGCCCAGCAGGTTGTCCGCGCGGGCGCCTGCACTCAGCGCCGGTTTGTTCTGGTGTTTGCCAGCGACAGGTCGAGCCGAGGATTATCATGACTCGTTGAGACGTCGTCGTGCGCTCCTGGAATGACAGTGACCTAATAGCCAACTAGCGCGATATCAAACACCATTGCGTTTGCGCACGTGGTATTAGACACGTGTTAGCAGAATGGGGCTGATTTACTTTCTCTGCATCTGCAACACACGCATTTCGCCTTTTGGACACTGTCCCATTGTGTGAGTGGGCAATTGGGTCTCCTCACATTCTGTAGAATGACCTTTAAAAGGGACAATGCCCTAACTGTCAGGCCAGAACTCTTTCGGATTCATTCGTTGAAGATGATGAAGCCAATTCTTCCAACTCACTGTTATCTTTATACATTCTGAAGAAATTTCTTATCCGCTTGGGATGCACTTTATCTTGCCATCTAATTGTTCGTAAATTATCCTGTCTTAAACCCTGACGCTCTCCATTCGTCCTGCCTCTTTTCCTGGGGTTCATATCTGAACTATATAGAAGTGTAAGTATAACGGAAACATTATAGTACTCCGGAACTGATAAAATTTGACTTTGGCTTTGATGCATAGTACACACCTTAATGCGGTAACAATGTTTTGGTATAAAAACAACGATTTGGGAATCATAGAAATTATGAAATGAAATGCCATACTGTAAATAATTAAAATTATTAATTTTTGTAGTTTTTTAATCAATTTCATTACTTTATTTCGTTTGAATTTGACGATGGTAGTATACAACAGCTTTTCTTTGATTTATTTACTTATTAACAAAACTCCTTCAACTCAAATCCTTACTGGACGGTTACTGATAGCACGCTAGATTATATTGTTCATAACCTGGTGACAAAAATTATATGAATATCAGTATTCTTAATATGAAGGGAAGAGACGGACTTCGAATATTAATCTGTGTCAATATTCTGTTACTTTAGCTGTGCTTGAACTTAAGCTGTAATATGTTATGGGCGGATTTTAATGAAATGTCAATTTTTTCTTTTTACTTTAGAACAATGCTGTTTGGTATAGAAATTCAGTTTATATTGTACTAAAAGGAAATGACCAATTTTAAGTCATTTGTTTTGCAGTTTTCGTCGATTTCAACTAATAAGTCATTTTTACCTTTCTCTGTCATCGATGGCATTTGCTTCATATAGTATTTACATGATGCAATGAATGTTCTCCACAGAATTCCTGAGTAGCCTATTCCATTTCATCGCTCAAAATTTGTAATGTCAGCTGTTGTGAGTATGTAATCGAAGGTTCCTGGGATGTCTATCAGCGCCATTGTCGGTTTAGCCGATTTCGGGATAACTAAACCAGATTCCCTGGGAAACAAAAGTCGAAACCAAAAGTTTGGATCCTGAGTTCACGTGAACGAATAGAAACAGCCTAGAATACATCGGTAACGTATCCAACAGCTTGAGTTGTTCATCCTAACTGGTTTTGATCAGCTTTAACGTCATTTTTCTTTGGTTTTAGGGTATTTTATAAACATCATAAGAGCATTTTATTGATCATTTTTGGCGATGTTTTAAGTCATCAAAATTCGCCCCCTAATTATATTATAGCTTAATGTTGAAGCCCAAGATATATTAATGTATCGTAAGTGAAAGCATACACTCTGATGACACCGAATTTTTTATATGCATCTCGAAATCAGTGAAGCATTAGACTGAAAAATATGAATTTATCTTCAAAAAATTACATCTTATAATCCTCAAAACTACATTCCAGTTTTTTAAAATATCAAGGAAGATATTTTCAACATATCCGTGTATTACATTCTACTGATTCGACTACATTGTTGGAAATAAGATGCGAGCGTCGATAATACTGAAGAGCCGTGGCTGGAAGTTCGCGGATTCGAATCCCGCCCCGGGCATGAATGTTTTTGTATGTGTTCATGTTGTTCCTAGAGTTACCCCAACGTTAAAAATATCACAGTGGTCGCCATATGACCAAGCAGTTAAAAAGCGACCTTAAATTATAAAGAAAGATATGGGCATCTTTTGAAACGACGTTATGGTGTAAAAATCTTTTTGTCGTACAGATTTCGTGCAACAAAGAAAAACATTTGCGCACAACTTTGCCTTGCCACCAGCACGTAATAACGGCAATATCTTTCGACTTTGAATTCCAGCATAGGGAAAGAAAAAATCTAAAACTTCATGACGAATTGGAATAATAAAATTTAGGTAGCTTGAATTTCAAATGACTGAAGCGACAGAAATGTGGAATTATATACATGAGAGTGACTGAGTCCAATTTCACGTCTCATTTGTAACCCCTTCACTTTAGAATAATAATAGAGAGTTTTAGCACCTTTGTAACCTCTCGAACCTTAGCACCCCTCGAATTTAAGAACAATAAATAATGACTTTCGTAGTTAGTATCTCATAACGCTGGAGTTGCAAAAGATTTTAATACCGCTTTAATATCTTAAGCACTGTAACAAAATAAAGTCAAAAAAAATAAATAAAACAAAATAAAGTTAAAAGCAAAAAGAATTCGTCACATATAATTAGAGATTCATATTAACTGTGCCCATGTGTGATTCATGTACGTGGTATTACTTCAAGACGCTCTGTTTTGGCTGCAGGGTTACAATTTATCGTTGCTCTTGAGTAATATGACTGACAAATTACACAAAGAATCACGAATACAATCCAAGAAATATTAAATGATCGGATATATAGGATTGGGTATATGAATCCGTATTCATTTTATTCATTAGTGCAAAATACAACAGGCTCACAACTGCGGCTATTTACAGACGTCATCTATTTTGAGCAGATTGGTGTTAGGTTAACCTCAAACTCCTGCGGTGTGAATTCAAGTGTAAGGTCCTTAATACCTTATTCTTCAGGTTTGTCGTTCTAACGTAAATCACGTGACTTTTCATTCACTGAGAGGTCCAAGGGCTCAAGTCAAGAGGTGGTAGATTTTCGAACCAGCTAGGTCGGATTCAACCACTGTCTGGAAGAGACTTCTATGGGTTGGATGTTTTGATTCTGGATGGTAGTTTTACGTGGTTTCACCGAGCAAAAGCAGACGAACGCCGGAGTAGGACCTTAACAAACGGACCGCGCGCGATTTTTCTACCTCATCTGAGACTCCACCTCTCCCCACATATACACACACACACATACATACATCACACTTCCACACATGTCAGGAGCTGAGAACTTTTCCTGGCTGATCTGTGTCCTGCTGGGGGGAGATATCTGGAAAGGAAAAACCCGCAAGCCGACTGATAAGTCAGCTCCGGATTTCATGTTCCAGCAAAGACGGAACGCCACCCTCTCTTTGCTATAAAATGCAGTACACTGCCGAGGCAAAAGCTCAAAATAGTTGCCCCGCCCGGAAACACTAAATCAGTGCCGATAATCGTAGTGCATGCGACGCGGTGCTGTGGAGCGTGGCGAGCGTGTCTGACGGGCGTGTGGTGTTGGTGCGCAGGCGGCAGGCGCTGCTGGCGGCGCAGCGCCACCCGGACGACGGCGCCTCGCGGCTGGCGGCGGACGCGCACAAGCGGCCGGGCGGGCCGGCGCCGCCGCCGCCGCCCTCCGGCGCGCCCGCCCCCACGGGCCCCGGCCAGGGCCCCGGCGGCGGCGGCGGCGACGGCGGCGGCGGGCGCGGCGCGCGCGACGACGCCGACGACAAGCTGCTCGACGTGGTGGGGCCCGGCGGCGACGCGCCGCTGCACCCGGCGCTGCCGCACCTGCACCACCACCACCACCCGCACGCCGGTGAGTACCAGCAACCCTCGCCGACATCACCACCACCACCACCACCACTGCTATTACCAGAACCAGCACCACCACCCGTTGAGTACCAGCAACCTCCGCCGACACCACCACCACTTTCACTTCCACTTTCACCATCACCACTTCCACTACCACCACCACCACCACCACCCGCACGGCGGTGAGTACCAGCAACCCCCGCCGCCATCACCACCACCACCAATACTGCTATTACTAAAACCACCACCATCATCCGGTGAATACCAGCAACCCCCGCCGTCACTACCCCTACCACCACCCTCAACCACTACCACCACCACCACCACCACCACCCGCATGGTGGTGAGTACCAGTAACCCATGCCGCCACTACCTCTACCACCACCACCATTACTGCTATTACCTGAACCACCACCCGGTGAGTACCAGCAACCTCTACCGACACCACCACCACCACAACCACTACCACTTTCACCATCCCCACTTGCACTACCACTTTCACTACCACCACCACCACCACTACTGTCATCACAACCACCACTGCCACCACCCCACCTCCACCACTTCCACCACTACTACCATCACAACCACCACTACCCCCACCACTACCACCACCTTCACCACTACCACCAGCAACAACCATAGTTTAATATTATTCAATACAGTGGTATCCTTCTCATGTTACAAACAAAATCATTGATTTAAGCTAGTTATGTTTATATATTTAAGGTCGCATCAACTACTAGGTCATTAGTGACCACTATTGGATTTAACATTAGGTAACATGAGGATGAAACGATATGGTAATGATAGGGGGTGAAAGGACGAACACACACAATCATGCTGAAGGCGGGACTCGAGCCCGCGATCCCTCGGTCTGAGATCACTACAGCACTACTGCTTCAGCGATCTCGGTCACGGCGCCGACATATGTTTATTTTATTATTGCATAAACCATGACGTTTCGCGACCCAATTAGTCGCATCTTTAGCTGCACTGTAATTACATAACTTAAAATGAATTGTTTTGATTGTTTGTAATATGACAAGGATACCTCTGTATGGAATAATATTAAATTAGTCAATCGTTTTTGTCTCTCCTGATAAACGTAGTCACGATCCACTAAGGGAGAAACAAAAAGGCAATTAACAAATCTCATTACCTTAGGAATAATTCGTTTGAGACTCAGAGTTGTCCATGAATGTTCATACATTTAATTTTCCAAAACGTATTTTTCGATCGTAATTCGTGCATCCTCAATGCAAGCAATGGCTAGTGAGGGCCAGGTGGACGAACAGTCTGAAACTGGATGAAAACATAATTTCTTTCAACTGGATGAAAAAATCTTTTCTTTCAACTGACGAACACATCATACTTCGTCGCACTATCTATGCTCCTTCTACTGTCCAACTGAGTTTTTCGGCCTGGAAGGCTATTTGATTATCTCGATATTTTTTTCCTCTGGAAAATTATTTAGTATTTGAAGAGTTAAATATTGAAGGGAATTTTCGAGTTGAACAACTGCAGTTCTGTTCTTCTAGTGTGATAGTAGGTAATATTTTACCTAAACACTAAAATGCCATTAATATAACAAAATTAATTACGATTTCAATTTAGAATTGTTTCTATGAGCAATAATACTCATGATATAAATTCAATTTCTGATTCACACCAAACATCATACGTTGACAGTGGTATTCCAAGGGAATATTTGATTTATACTCATTATATATGGTCATCTTACACTCGACATACGCTCTTACAGAAAATGCAAATCAACTGAATGCACAAACGTAATCTCACATGAATTTAAACAGAGAGGGTGGAGGTGTTGACATAATAGAAGTTTCGTCAGTATGTAAAGGAGCGTAATTTTGTTAAGATCGTGTTCGATCATTTACATTTATTTGATCTTGTAAATTACATATCACTATTGTTACTGCATCAATACAACTTTTCATGTAACAGAAATTCATGCCGAAACAAAAGGGTCAGATACAATATTTTTTTGAGATAATGGGCTGTTTCAAAAAAAATATTTAGCAGTAGTAAAATATGTTTCATTAATGTTCTATACGGTTGTTCTTTATCCGCTGACTGTTACTGTTTACAATACAATTACCTGGTCCTATTCGATTTATTACATGAGAGAAAAGTTAAGAAGCAAAAGTTAAGAAGCAAGTCGGCAAAAATATATCACAAAATAAAAATAAATACGGAACTAAAACAATTCATTGTAAGCAAAGGAATTTTAGTGAGAAGATCTATATTTTCATCAAAGAATTATTATTTTCTTTTTTAAATTGCACTACCCATTTATGGTGTTTTTATTAAAACACCTCTGTATACATTCTGTATTAAACTCGCTAATACGACTATCGTCCTTTAATGCATTGAATCGCACGCGAATTTTTCTCATTTGTAAATCACTAAAATTATACGACGGATTTTAGGAGGTGTGCAACGAAAGCAAATAAAAACAATAACAATAATAATAATAATAATAATAATAATAATAATAATAATAATAATAACCGGATATAGTTATCCGGGATTTGGAGAAAAAATCGTGTTTATTTGTCGATGTTGCTGTACCTTGCGATCAAAACGTCCTTACCAAGGAGGCAGAGAAACATCTTAAATACAAGAGTTTGGAAATCGAGATCAGCCGAATGTGGGGCGTAAAAGCACAGGCCGTACCGATAGTTATCGGAGCTCTGGGATTTGTTCCGCAAAATTTGAGTAAGAACTTGTCTAAACTCCCCGGTAATTCAAAAGACTGGGAAGTGCAAGAAATTACTTTATTTGGAACAGCCCACATTTTGCGCAAAGTATTGTAGAGACACTTGCTTAAGAGTTTAAAGCTGCGTAACTAAATTAATACAATGAGTGGCGATTATTATCGATAACCAGAGAAATTTTAATATTAATCTATTTGGTTTTTGAAGTTTCATTTGTCCATGCAAATATTCTACCATGAAATCCTATTGTAGTTGCGTGTGAGTGTCTTCAGAAATTGAAATCTAAACTTTTTCATTTACAATTTCAATATCCGAAAATAATTAAAATTATAACATCGTCAAGTAACAAACCCTTGCATCCCATCTGCCTTTTAAAATCTGTTCATTTCACTTAACGTTGTGAGGTGCACATCGTGGATACCCATTCTCTGTTTGTGATGTCCTATGGCGTTCATAAAACGCTCACCCGTAAAACATGGGACATCGCGACCACAATTACATATAGATTATTCTTGAGCGATGCTCTCTGGTGGACAAATTCCAGGATTTGACTTATAAGGCTACAATCCTCCAGCTAATAGCACTTGCTTTTGATCCGCTCCCGTCAAAGCTCGACCGTGCGCGACAGTAATTGGACGCAACGCGTCTTGAAGAAGGCAGACAAATATCTCTCCAAACCGTCACACACGCCGCGTCCGTCGATATGTCAAGCCGAAGTCGACCGCGCCGCGACGGACAATAACAACACGGAGGCGCAACCGCAGCGTAATGCCCCGAGGGGACGTGTCTGGGGGCAGTCGCGCCGGGCGATGCCACGCGTTGCGGCGCGCGACGCCCGCCATACGTCATGCGCGGGGGCAGGCCGGCGGCGGGTGCGGGGGCGGGGGGGTCGCGCGGTGGAATCGGCTCCTTTGAAAGGGAGTCGCCGCCACCCCCGCCGCCGGTCTAATCCGCAAAGCCCCCCGAGCGCCCGCCGCCCCGCCCCCGCCCCAGCCGGCGAGGGCCAACTCGAGGGCGAGGGGCGGGGACGGGGGCGGGGGAGCGGCGGAGGACACGGACAGTGCGGAAGTTGATCCGCGCGCCAGGCGGCGGATCCCGCAGGCGACCGTGGAGGGGCCGGGGCGCGTCACCCTGGCACCGCCGCCGCGCCGCGCCCCGACGCGACGCGAAGCGACGCGACGCCCCGTGTTTGCACGGGCGGACGTGTAACGAAACGGGGCGCCCGCGGATTGTTCGATAAATAACGGGGACCGCTGCTTGCGGACGACCCCACGATGGACGGGGCGGGGCGAGGTGGGGTGGAGTAAAGACGCGGGAAACGAGGGGGAGCTTGGGAACAGGCGTCTGTCACAATCAAATGTCCTGCGATCAGTTGACCCCCAACTCATAACTTACTTGTCAGGAATAAAGTTGCGATATCTTCAAAGGGAGTCCCAAAGAATTTTCAGATTCAGACACTTCATACTGTGTGAGGTTAGTGAAGTTAACTGCAGGCGTAACATATCCCAAACTATTCGGCAAAGATTATTTTATATTTGAATGGAAAGACTTTTCACTGATGTATAAAGAATTGACTTTCTAGTAGCATTCAAGTTCTAAACAGAAGTAAATATCGGATTATTATGAACAACAAAAATAAAATTATTAATGAAAAAGAAAACTAACTTAATGTGCATATTAAAAATTAATTCGTGAATATACTTCGTTAATGTGGTAATTTTCACAATTTCAAACATTCTTTGCGATCTCGCCTACCAGCAAGCAGATTCAAGAACTACTTAATCTAGTCACTCAGAGGTCAGCAAGTACTTTTTATTGAAATCTTTAGTGTTATTTAAATGTAATATATAATCAATCAATAACATACTATTTTGTAATAAATCAAAAACCTTCATAAGGGTTCATTACCTTGAAGAATGAATTACGTCTTTACGTACACTCCTACTCCGGTCCCTTTTCTCACTTGAATCCGCCCATGGCTACCAGGTTCAATGATAATTAAGTCACAGTCATAAAAGTGAATAGAGCATTCCGTTCTAACTAGCTGCGGCAAATACATGTTTTTATGGTGAAAATTAAGTGGTGCGCTAAAAGCGGGGGCTTTTACACGCAAGCATTATTACGTACTTGGGTGACAGGCCGGATGTATGGCGGAAAGTTGCTTCCCTTTCATGACTGGTCAGAACAGAACTGCAGAGAATATGCGCATTGCGTGTGTTTCCATTATAATTACATATGCATGCAATCACTTGTGTATTATACGACTTTTTTACTGAACAATACGCATGTCTAAACTATATTTGGTGCTATTTTATGGGCACCTAAAGCTTAGTAATATTTTATCCATGGCTTCATAATATGAGATCATGATAATTTGGACTGACTCCTTCACCAAACTACTTCCTGGGTTCGAAGTAAAAGAATAACTTTAGTGTTCCCACATTGCCAATTTGTGTGTTTGTAAAGCCGCGTTGGCGGAGTGTTTGGCTAAGCGTGGTGTGGTGCGCAGGGTGGTTCTCGTCGCTGTCGACGGCGGCGGCCGCGGCGGCGAGCGACGCGCTGGCGGCGGAGGAGGCGATGCGGCGGCGCCTGCAGCACGAGGACGGCGAGCGGGACGGCTCCGACTCCAGCTGCTCCGAGTCGACCGCCTTCCGGCCCGCGGCGCCCTCCTCGCCCAAGGACGGCGGCGGGGGCGGCGGGGGAGGGGGCGGCGGCGGCGGGGGGCTGGGCCCCGGCGGGGCCGGCCCGTCCTCCGCCGCCGCCCCCGACTACCCGTCGCCCAACATCTCCGTGGGGCCGCCCATCCACCCGCCGCCACACCTGCTGCCCTACCTGTACCCGCACGGGCTGTACCCGGGCGCGGGCGGGGGCCACCCGCTGCTGGCGCCCGCGCCGCCGCTGTCGCTGTTCGCCGGCGCGGCGCCCGGCGCGCCCGTCTCCCCCGGCCTGCTGTTCAACGCGCAGCTCGCGCTGGCGGCGCAGCATCCGGCGCTGTTCGGCCACGCGGCGGCGTACGGCGCGGCCGCGGGCCTCACCCACCCGCACGCGCACCACCACGTGTCGGCGGCGGCGGCCGCGGCGGCGGCGGGCGCGGGGGCGGGCCCGCTGCACCACCAGCTGAAGGCGGCGGCGGCCGCGCACCGCTTCACGCCCTACACGCTGCCCGGCGGCGCCAGCGCCACGCTGGGCGCGTCGTCGCTGGGCTCCGCCTTCGAGACGGTGACGCCCGGCTCGCTGGGCAACCACCACAGCCGCAGCCTCAGCAGCAGCCCGTGCAAGCCGTCGTCGCCGCGCGCGCGCTCGCGCTCCGCCACGCCCCCCGCGCCGCCGCCCGCCGCCGCCTCCTCCGCGTCGTCGTCGTGCGGCTCGTCGTCGGCGGCGTCGGAGCCTCGCGCGTCGCCCGGCGGCGCCCCGGCGCCCGGCGCCGCCCCAGCGCCGGCGTCCGCCCTGCCCGCGCCGCCCGCCGCGCCCGCCACCCCCGCCTCCGCAGCCACCACCACCGCCAGCGAACTCAAGAACATCGAGAAGATGGTGAACGGGCTGGAGGTGAAGCCGCACGGCGGCGGCGACGCGGCGCGCGGGGTGGGCGTGGGACTGGGGGTGGTGGCGGCGGGGGTGGGGGTGTCGCCGACGCGCGACGACCCGTGAGCGCCGGGCGCCGCTAGTCAGGCGCCCCCGCCCCGCTCCCGTCCCGTCCCGGCCCCCTGCCCCGCCCCCGCCCCCGCCCCCGCCCTCGGCCCCGCTCGCGCCGCCCCCGCTCCGCGCTCGCCCCGCCCTGACCCGCCCCGCGGCGCGGCCTAAGACTACGCCACTTGTAAAGAGAGATATGTACATATGCTACTAAACACTAAAGACAACTCACGCCCTCCCACGGCGCGATGCATGGTGTATCATAGACAGCTAAGTTTTATTTATACCAAAGAGTCAAGTACGTAGGAGCATCATTTCTAAAGTAAATTATGGAGAAAAGTGTCCTGAATAACGCAATTCTAGCAGTAACATTGTAGCAAATAACGCAGTTGTGCCGGTTTTTTCGAGGTTGTTTTCTCGACTAGATTTCCTCCTCTACAGGCGCCTGGCGGTTTCTTGTTTTTTTCGTTTTACCGCCGGTTTCATTTCTTCAGTCAGGTTCCAAACACTCTCCTGTACAAATAACCTGAGAAAGATGAAAGTCATTGTGCGAACATTTCCGAGGAAAACTAGTTGAATGCTCGTTCAACAGAATTGAAACGCAATACAGGACACGGCGTGGATGAGAAGTCTTGAACCAAGTGCGCGGGGAAGGCGTAGGAAGCGGGGCGGAGCGGAGCGGGGCGGGGCGCGGCCGCGGGACGAATATGAATCCCCGCCTGGAGAGGCCACCCCGCCTTACCCCGCTCCGCTCCCGCCCTCCCCGCTGCCTCCCCGCGCTCGCATCTACATCTCTCCCGCTGCAGGTCTAATTGATGTGTGTATTAGTACAATCTCCTGCCTTACGCGAATTTTAGCTCTGATATTCTCGCTGCTGTGTATTTATATCGAGTAAGAAGACCGTGTATACGTTTGTATGAAGATATGAGTTAATTTGTAACATACTCAGAGATTAATCTTGTATAAATCTCTCCACCTATTTTACTGCTGTACTTCTGTGAGTCTGCATCACTTTGCACTGAAACCAGTTATCTGTGTAGAAATTTCAGTCTGAGAAGCTGAATTGTAAAATATTATCTGATAGCAGAACTAATAGATGACTATTATAATAATTATTAATGAAAACGTATGATATATGTTTCATTTTTCCAAGATTGTTGTACAAAATATTAATTAATAATAATGATAATACTTATAAAGTCTGAAATTGATGTGTGTGAAGTGTGTTTTTGAGCAAACCAAGGCTACTGCCAATGTGTTTGCCGTTAAACCTTTCTCAACCCCCTTCTTTTTTTCCTCTTATTGATGGATTGTCAGAATTAAAACTACTGGACCACTATCATATTCCATACTGAAATCCTGCATTCACTTGTTTTTTGAAAACAATTTTTATAATTATGTTTGACGTATAAAAGAATTGCGTGGCGTTTATTTTCAGAATATTATCTTCCTAATGTGATGAAATCTACACGTTTTGTTCTCATTGATTGATTAATACTAATAATATTTCATTCGCTCTCTTGTAACATACCCTGTATATCGTACTAATATGTAATTTTTTATTATTTTTGTGTAATGTGAAAGTATACTACAAATTTAATAATATAAATTTTATCAATACATTACATTGCCAATGTTTAGTGAGCTTGAATCTTCAGATAATCATTTTTAAGGAGTGTAATTTAATTTTCATTTAGACTTATTTCACAGAAACTGTTGTGTACACAATTTATAGAACTATAGTAAAAGATTTTTGTATTATTCAATCACCGTGTAAATACCATAATAATTATTACCATAACATACTTTTGATAAATCATTGTCGTCAAACTGTTACATGCATCACATTACATTATGATACTGAAAATGCTACCATTACACTGTGCTACATATTCGTCAAACGAAGGCTGTACAATTCTTCATTCGCCACTATGATTTTATTTTGAGAAAAAGAAATACACATATTTGCAAATTAAAATTTCTTTCATTCAGTGCTGATATTTTTCCATCATCACAAACGTGTATTTTCCTTAAATTTGCAATTCAAATTAATGTGTTGAAATTATTACACGCTCTTAATATCATATTCACTATTTATATCTATTAGCTGAACCTGTGGGAAAATGTGCAAATTTCTGCAGGTGAAAGGATAATGAAATACTCTAATTTTTACAACTACATTCCATTCTTGAACAATAATTTAAAGTTTTAAAAGAAATATTTTGAGCGTATCAGGTCAGCTTTTTTAAAATAATTATTGATTTTTGTTATTGTAGCACATTATTTTGAATTAACATTAGTGGCGCACGAACTGGGAAATCACTGGACGTCTTCACCTCTGGCATGGCAGAAAAGTGCAACGGAAACTGGTCTCGTCTGTTGTCAAAACAACAAATTCTCAACTGTCAAAACAACAAATTCTTTAGAACATATTGTGCGCCTGTTTTTGGTCAACGTTATGTTAAATGAAAAAACGAAATTATTACTAAGGGCTTTTGTAAAAGCTAGTATACATGCTAAATTTTTATTACTACTTTTAACAAATGCAAATATGGAGTGGAGTATATTTGCAAGTGAAGTATAAGTGGAGTATGGAATGGAGTATAAGTGCAACGCAAAGCTTGGAGTAAAACATCTACAATATATAATTTTGTAGATTGTGGCATATAAAACGAAACTCGTGTTCCTACAAAAAACTAAAATCTGCTTGCAAGGCTATAAAACGGAACCTTTCCGAATTATGCACGATAGTGCTGCGCTGAAGCGTGATGCGGGTTGCATCTGCACACTTAACTCCATATTTTTTCTTTAATTAATAGAAGTATATTTGTAACATATTTTATAAATAAATTTAAGGTTTATGCACTTCGTTTCCATATAAAATTAAAGTAAGCTAAATCTCACACTCTTCCATGCGCACAAAATGCATAAGAATGTTACAATGTTCTCTCTTCTCGTATAAATAGATAGATTTTAAGGTCAGTGAACGACCTGCTTGCATTAAATAAATGAATGCACCAGCAGTAGGTACTCACCTGAGTGTTGAGTATTTTCACACAGTAATTCTCTACAATATGTTGGGGAAAATCAGTTCAAATTTTAATGTAAACGGAACACAGAATTAGATTCATTCACGTGGATGAATGAAGACAATATTTAATGAACATAAATACTACATTAACAAAAGTCAAAATACAAATTTCTTAACACTTAACATTCCATCACAAGTAGCAACAAGATCTAGCAAATTGTTATTACTCAATTACAATTATACTCTTTCCCAAACAGATCACTAAAAATCTTCATTTCTGTAAATTAAATAGTTTGATATTATCTAGAAGAACGAGAAAATATTCAACCAACTCATTTTAAATAGCATATATTTTACGTCCACTTTGGATTTAGCACAATTCACTCAAGTCAGAAGAAATTAAATCTGAAGAATGCCAGCATGTGAATCCGATATCTTGTAACTGACGCGGATGGCATGCATTTCAGGTATGTGTTCAGTTCTTATGATCAGATTTTGCGAGGGAATATATACACAGAAGAACAGAAAAAACATACATATTTTATATCTTCATACCATCAGAAATTATGATTACGTCTCTGAAATTCTCTGATAGCATTTTTTTCTTATAGTATGTTCACTTTATCAAGTCTACACTGGTCTATTTTTAAGATGTGTTGTGTTCCACAAATCACCGAAGAAATTATAGAATTTCTTCACATTAATAGATATTAATGGAAATTTATTTTGCAAACTTACTTCCTCATTGAACTAATGTATATCTAGACACAAATTGTTTATACATGCCACAAAAATCACAAGTATGGTTTTCATTTGTTCTGCGATAAAACAATTATGAATATTTTTTATTTGTGTCAAAATACTCGACATTAAAAATCGCATTGCGCAATAAGCTTCAAAGATCAAATTCTTGCTTCTCAGCAACTTTAATTTGAAATCAATTTCAATGAATAAATGAGACTCTGGCGATCATGACTGGAGCCCGAAAGTTTTGTTATTATTACTATTTTACGATTGTTAACAATAGGAATCTCTTATTTGTACTTCTGGAGATTTTAGTAATTTTTAGTTTTGCCTATTTTATCTTCTGATGCCTATTTTTGCTATTTTTGGCATTTTTCTGCCTTTTACGTCATTATTTTGCTTTTCCTTCTCCTTACACTAATCTCGATCAAGCCGGCGCACCTGCAAGCTTCGACAACACGGGGTCACGGCCATGATTTTTCTTTCTGTGGAAGCAGAGGCTATGTTAAAAATCTAAATGAAAAAGGAAGATGATACCAGTGATGATTTGTGATATTTTTCATTGATGACGACACGCTTTGTTCGCTTACGAAAAATCTCATCCTACTTTTCAGTACGATCTTCAATCCCTTTTGAAGGCATCTCTCTATTTGAACGATACACCTTTTCAGTGCTGCCAATTACACAATTGCGAAGAACGAAAAATATAATTCCATTTTCAGTGATGCAATTTCATGATTCAAAAGCAAGTACACAATAGCATTTCGAAGACAGCGTTGCGTGTCAAAGAAATTCGTAGCCATCGTACCTGATGGCCGTATGGAATAGGGGTTACAATGAAAATATCGTTTCCTTATAGGTAAGTGCTAATATAAATTTTAGAGTAAGAATAAAAATATAAATCATTTTAATTGTAAGCTTCTTATAATTATTCTTTTTATATGATATATTTCATTGTTTACATGTCTATTTCACCCTTATTTAATTAGAATAAATGATTTTTTCATGCCTATTTTAGATGAAATAAATGCCTGAACTTCCGGGCTCTGATCATGACATTAGAGTACGATTAAAATGATCGTATGAATGACTGGCATATGGTAGTTTGGCAATACCTTCTGCAAGCATTCACTCTCAGACAAAAAACTGAAAAAGCATAGTCAGTCTCAATCGTGCAAAAAAGTGAAGCCTTGCGTCCTTTATTCTGCCTAGCGCTAGGGCAATCTCGACCGACTTCTCATTGTAAAAATTGATAATAAACATTAACAGCAATCATAGACAACATACATTTATCAGAATATGTACTATGTCGATTGAGACAAAATACATTAATAATGTCTTTAATTGAGTATATAGTGAGTTAGGGAATTATGGTCGACTTTTTATTAATAAAAATATGAATATGCCCGAGCAAGATGACCTCCATATGAATGAATCGATCATAAATTTAAACACAATCATATTCACAAAATTTATTAAAGACGATTGATCGTAAATCTGGCTTCTCAGAACGCATGTGGATGGGATTAGAAGCAAACCGTCTTTATTCCATGAACGCGTTTTGGGCCTTATCGGGTGGCGGGCAAGGGTCAAGAGCGGGCGCGCTGCGCCGGACGCGGCTCGGCACAAAGCGCTCTTGTGCGCGCGGGTGGCGGCGCCTGGCGCTCGCCGGATGTTTCCGCGCGGGCGCCTCCGCCGCGAGAGAGCACGCGCGCCCTTATCGTTCTGGTCGACTCCCGCCCGCCCGCCCACGCCCGCCCGTCCGCACCCACCCGCCCAACCCCCTGGTCGGGCGGCCCGCCCGCTTCTTGCCGTCCGCCCTTTGCAGCCCGCTCCTTGCCGTCTGCCCCTTGCTGTCCGCCCCTTGCCACACGCCCCTTGCCACACGGCCCTTGCCACACATCCCTTGCCACACGCCCCTTGCCACACATCCCTTGCCATACGCCCCTTGCCACACATCCCTTGCCACACGTCCCTTGCCACACGCCCCTTGCCGTCTGCCCCTTCCCACCCTCCCCTTGCCACCCACTCCTTGCCGCCCGCCTCTTGTCGCCTGCCCGCCCACCGCGTGCCTCCCACTGTTTGCCGCCCATCACCGCGCCCCACTGTCCCGCCCTGCTCCGCCCTGTTATCGGCTGCTCCGCCACCACCGCTCGCCCTCTCGCTCCTCGATTCCTCTATTCGCCGCTCGTCCTCTCGCTTGCCGCCTTCTCATCCGCTCCCACTCACTCACGCTCTCACTCGCACGCTTCTTCAACTCACGCCCTTTCGGTGCCTGCGTACCCGTCCGCCCTCTCGTTCACACACGCTCTCTCGTGCACGCTCCTTCAACTCATGTTTTTTCGTCTGCCACGGTGCCCGCCCGCTTTCTGGTTCGCCTTCTCGCTCGCCGGTCTCTCGCCCTACTGTCTCACGCCCTCATGCACTTTAATCCATTCACCCACTCGGCCGCTCTCTCACCCTCTCGTCGCCTTCACACTCGCCCTCGTGTACACGCTCCTTCAACACACACCTATTTGTCTACCTCTCTACTCACCCGTTCTCTCGCTTGCCCTCTCGCCCACCGGTCCCTCAGCTCCTTACCCTCACTCTCACGCACTTCAGTCCACTGGCCCGTCGCCTCCTCACCTGTCCTCTTTCCCTCACGCCCTCACTTCCTATACGGTCTTCCGCCTGCCTGTCCATCCCATCTCTCCCTCTCACTCTCCGATCTCTCGCCGCCATGCCTCGCACCCTCACGCTCTAAGTAATTCACTCTCCCATCGCCTTCTTACCCGCTCTCTCGCCCGCACATTCCTTCACCCTCACGTCCCCTCGCCCACCCGCTCTTCCACCCACTCGCTCACACTCCCGCTCGCCCACCCTCTCGCCCATTATGAAGCTAGTCTGTGCTTCCGCTCGTCTTAACACTATCCCTCTCTCTTGACGACCTCACGCCCATCCGTCCACCCGTTTTGTCCCGCCCATAGCAGCTCGTCTGCCCGCCTTCCCCCCACTCTCTCTCTCTCACCCACAATCCCGACTGACCTCTCGCTTACCCGTTGGGTCGCAACACTCTCACTCGCGCGACCTTTTGCTCTCCTGTTCGCCACCTTGATCAAAGCCTCGCACACTTTCTTCTCTCCCGCTCGTCCTCTTGACTACCATCTCATTCTCCCACTCACGTGCAGCTCCTTATCTTCCACTCCACTGCGTATGTCTCCAAAATCTTAATAGAGAAAATTCTTTAGTTTTATTAGTGATTTGCTCAAGGAGAATGATTAGTGAAATGCATTTCTTAAGTAGCCAATAGTTAATTTAAATTATGAGCAGTAAGAAGAGAAGAGAATCTTAAATTGTGAGTTGTTAACATTGCTATTTTCTGAATATTTTAAAAATTTTATTAAAAATTTATCGCGATCCACACCTGGCCGTTTTGCTGAGCTGACCTTTCCACAGAGGCGCAGTCTGGAGAATACATCTAGCTTCCGGCTACTCTGATCGGTCGTTTTCCGTCGTTTCTCCGATCAACATCAGAAGAATACCGGAGTAGTTCTCTAACAAACCGCGCGCGCTATTTCCATCCTCTTCCTTGTCCTATCCTCACTCCTTACTTACATACGAAACATTTACTAGCAGTACAGTAGCACATGTCAAGAGATCTTAGTGCTTGATCGGGCTGAGGTGGTGCTCGTTGGTGGGAGATACCAGGTTGGAGAAAACCTCGCTAGCCGACGTGTAGGACGGCGCCGGATTTTGCCATCCAGTCGAATATCGCAGCTATCCCCCTAGAGATATAGTAGCTGTAAGATCACAGCTATCTCCCCAGATTAAAACAAACACTATACTTACAGGACCAAAGAACGTAGCAGTCGATGCGCCCACAAACATTAATCAATCAATAAAACAATCGGGAGATGCGAAACGTTTGATACTTCTTGCACCGAGCTTATCACTTCCCTACTCTTTCCGAAACAGGCGGAGGACAAAACTGTCCGGCGTCTCGTTCTCTGGTGAGTGCATCTCTCCACTGCCACCCTCCACTTGTCCTCCCATCCTCACATTCGCCTGCACAGACTCCAGTTCATTCCTTCGTTTGCCCGTGAAGCCGAATCGCTCTCCCTCCCCTGTTTCTTCGTCCATCAGTTGCCCCAAGCACACGGACGGCAGTCCGCTCGTTGGCCCGATTGTCAATTTGATCGACCAGTCGAATTTGTTTGCCCCACGGTTTGAATCTCGACCAGCCCTCCACCCATTTGCTAGCTCACTTCGTCTCCAGCTCACGTGAGATGCAACGTTACTGAAAATCAATAGAGCGTCGCGAGTCAAGTGTGATATTCAAATGTTTCTTTCGAAATAGCTCCATGGTATTGTAAGAGTTCATAAGTGTTTCAGTGTATCCATTTTTGTACTTCAGGTTCTATATTATCTGTTTATTTTCCATTCTCTTTTTTTATGACTGTTCTTGCCGTCATTGTAATTATTTCTTTTCATTTGCTCGTATAAGTACTTATGTACGAAGTAATATACTACTATAGAGGAAGATATGTAATGCTGCGGAAAATCGATTTCGAGATTTCAAAAGAAATAAACGTTTTCTAGTCCCCTGATACCGAAAAAGTGGTTCATTTAAAAACGTCCGTCCGACCGACCGTTCGTCTGTCCGTAAACAACACTAGCGCCTAACTATTCATAGGAATGTTTCTAAAATGGACATTCCTGGTCGATCTGGATAGCCTCGAAGCTCTGCGATTTTGAATAACTTTCTTTGATTTTGGGGGTTCTTAACATGATCTAGGACATTTTAAAATTTTCTCAAAAACGGCATCAAAATTTTCTTTAAATTTCTCATAAGAATAAAGAAAAATACACTTAGGTGGCATATGTCCGATTTTCACCCTGAACTCTGAATTTTTGAAAATTGCAAAAGTTTCAAATTTTTTAGACGCTTTACTGCAATTAGAAAATTGAAGATAGAGATTTTTCCATCAAATGAAATTTTTTCTCCATTATTAGTTCTTTCATTAAGGGCCTGTGCATCTTTTGCCAGTTTTAGTATTTTTCACGCAGCATTGAACGAATCATGAGCAATATTAAAAAATAACAAAAACTAATGGTGCTACAACAGCACGCACTTTCTCGCATTATTCACAGTGTTCTGTCATATTTTACTGCTACGTAAACATGCAAAATTTGTTTACTGATAGCAAACGTTATTTTATTTATCGAGATTCGAACTCAAGTTTCTTTTTTAAAAAATTCATTAATTCCAGAAACAAATTTCGCGAAATCAACTCGTGTTTCAAAGAATTGTACTTAACCTATTTTAAAGAGCAAAAATCGCTATCTCCAATTTTGTAGATTTGAAAAGTTAACTTTCAGCAATTTTCGAAAGTATGGAAATATAGCCGAAAATGGGACTAACACCGTATTTTCTACCTTCTCTTACTACAATGAGGAGAACATTTAAAGAAAAAAAATTGAGAGAAACTTAGAGAAAAATATTTAAAAGCATTGAAAAATTGCCTGTGTATCGCGCAAAATTACATGAAAATTACTCCCATATTCAAAAAACTGAACATGATTTTTTTTCAAGATCTTTCTTTAAGGAATAGTTTTCATTAAAGAAACAAATCTCTCTTCAATATTAGAGGAAAGTACTCAAACCCGGGCCCTGTTCCTAATGCGAGCCCCTTGATTTACAACTCCGTAGAGTGACGATGCATTCTGGAAACGTTCTAAAACAGTAGTTCTTTGGAAACCTGAAGTGCAGTCAAACGGTAGTGTCTTCATTTTCACTTCTTTCCGGACAGTCGCTCAATAGTTCGAACAGTGAAAAGCAAAGTGTTTTTCAAGTGCTTATTCTCAGTTGCCTGATTTCGCTACTTCTTCTGTAAGTCTTCTAACCGTTACATTATTTTGAAGTTGACATTACAAGCTATTGATGTTGGGTAATGTAATTTATTTTACTTGCCAAATGCCTATTGGCATTTGATATGTATAAACAAGCTGGTGCCTAACCCGAGCTCCTCAAAGGTTCCTAACGTGAGTTCCCAATTTTTCGTCTTGTAAAATGAATACTATAAGGTATTTGGCACTTCTTATACTTCAGAAGTATAATAAAAAGCAAGAGCGTACTCCAAAGCCCATCAGTTTGAGAGGATAGGAAGAAGAAAGAGACCATTTCAGAGGTTAATCCCAGAGAAGTTGAAAAGAGAAAGACTTTGGAAAATTCTGAAGTTAAACAAAAAGCAAAAGGAAGATTCCACCTTCCACGAGGAATCAAACATGTCCTCTGGGTCGTCCGCATTGGAATTTCTACCAGGAATATCTTCCCTCCCGGATGAAGAAAATGTAGGGAACATGTTTTGTAGTGTAAATTTTCAGAAAGCTGTAGGAGAACTATGGATGAAGTGCCTAATGTGTTCACTTTGGGCTCATGCAGAATGTACGGGGACGGAAAATGTTGCTTATATATGTGACAAATATGTGCACTTGAATATATAGATTTCGTGCAAGACATATAAGATAATTTCTTTTTTTGAAGATGTTAAACTTGTATTTTTGTAAATTTATATTGAGTTCAATCTATTTATAATTCTTTTCATTTAGTTTTACCTTACCTTCATTTAGTTGGAAATATTTTTAATATGTCTACAAAATGTAATCTTTATGGAAACATTATTTTATTAAACTATTTGGACAATAATTTTAAGTAGAATATAACTTTTGTATGTCTAAATAAGGTATGCATTGAAATATTTTTATTTTATTGTGCGGAAAATTGGCTGTAAATATATTCGAAAACAAAATGGATAAAAGCCCGGGTTTGGGTACTTTCCTCTATAGATGTAGAAAGACAACAATTTTTCCAGGTTCTCTCGCCGCCGTGACACTGATCTTCTGTGGCAGAATTTTTCTATCATTAAATTCAGGAAGTTTTGTCGAGTTGACAGGGAAAACCCAGGAATTGAAACCAGGAGCCATAACCACATTTTGAACGTGTTTTTAGAGAACATTTCTTAGGGAATAGAGGTGTGTGTGTGTGTTTAATTAGCTGATATATTGCAATTGTGGTGCATTGTTAGCATTGTAATTGACATTATTCCGAGGTCGATATCGTTTTACGAACGTTTTTATCCACTAAACTAGTAACTTTCGACAATTTAGTCATCAACATGAAATTTGCCCTGTAGAAGTCCTGATTGGAGGCAACTAGGTGAGTGGTTTGAGTAATGAATAAAAAACATTTGACAAAGACGATATCAAACTTACGAGTAACAATTTAATTCACTGTAATTTCAAATTCGTTTTGTATTTTACACTATTTCTACTTTTACAGCATGTACTCAAACATAATGATGACTAATGACTTAGATAAATGTTCATATCTAGTCTAATGTAACTTTCAAACTTAAGATTTTGTAAATATAATCTACTCAAATTTAGATATTAAATACCAAATGCTATTCAAATTTCCATATCTCGATAATGAATCTCCGATCTGATTTAACAGCTACCGCAGTCCCCTTTCATCAAATGGGTTTCTCACGCGTAATATGCGGCTTGAAACTACGGAAAATCATTGTGAATTTTGAAGAGATTACTTTTACTGGCGGAAGAAATAAATTCTTATCTCCTCCTGAAAGGCTGTTTGGAAGTGATGTAGATGCTCCCGCTCGTGCGAGTCGTCGTGATCGTTGGAGGCCGCGCACGTGACGATACTTGACGTCCGAAGCGGAGTGTGTGGGCTCGTGACCTGTGCGTGTCACGAGATCATCCGGTCTGGCTGCCTTCCTCTCGCTCACCATGCCGCACCCGTCGCCGCGCCTCGCCTCGCCTTCCCATACCCGCGCCCGCTCGCCCCGCCCCCACCACCCATCCGCGCCTGCCCCGCCATCCCACTCCCGCCTCGCACTCTCCCGCCCGAGCCCGCTCCTCCCGCCCCAATCGCTCCGACAGCCCCCCGCCCCGCCCCGCCCCGCCCCGCCCCCGCAACGCCGCGCCGCTGAACTGCAGCTATTTATTGACTAGTGAAACGCAGTCGTTTCTCTCAATGTCGAGCTGAATTAGTATTAAATAAAACACGTTTTATTTGCGGAGAAAGGCGATGAGCGGAATGCTTTTCCGAAGCAGTTAATATGGAGTCGGCTGTTTTATGCGTGTTGCATGCACGGCTGTAATTTTTATTCTCCTTTCTAAATGAGGAGGACTGATTTATTTTTTGGCTGTAGTTTATGGATGATATTGAAAGCGTTTCGTTCATTTACGAAGACGAAAAGCACAATAAAAATGTATGGATCTGTAGTTACTGACAGGCCAAGAAATAAATATCAATTATTCTTCGAAAGTGAATTCAGCAATGTGACTGAGAAATATGACTTCTGATACTCAATTGAAATGTTTCATGTGAGTCGTGTTTTATGCCAACATCGTCTAAAAACGTTCGGTTCGTTTGGTGACGTAACATTCTTTACACAAAGAAAGTTTCCTAACAGATAATTTAATGTCATGAGGCGCACCCAGAATTTTTCCCTGCAAGTGGCTGTAGGTATAGTGTCCAGCCGACTTGATGTTTAAAGGTTGTTATTGACTTGATGTATAAAGGATTTTTTATTGTTGACACATAATTAATATTTAGAACGTAAAAAATTGATATATTGAATGTCTCTAATTAGTTTAGAAAATTAGTAAAAATTATATTTTTTGTATGTTGGCAGTTGGGGAGAAGGCTTAAGCCCCGTGACCCCTTTCTTGGGTGCGTCACTGATATGGTCAGTGGAGTAGCAATCATGACAAAACAAACATATCCATCGGAAAAAATGTGAGTTCGCATTGCCGTAATACTAATGACCTTCAGTAGCTTCTTCTGTCCTCATGTGGAGGAGCTAAAGAAAATATATCCCTAATAATTTTACTTGTAAACATACGAGGTTCAGACAAAATCCGTTATGTCCACGGCGTTGTTGCAAGCAATAAAGAACATGTCCGTGTATCCAATAAGATGCCAAGATTCACGATCACGTAATAGCTAATGCCACATGGTTCATTCCACATGTGAAGTCTTCATAACAACGTCCTATTTTATTGTTAAAACATTAGGATCCCAAGGACACAAAAACTGAGTAGGATGTGCAATAACGTGAAGAACCTCATAAATGTGAAGTGAATCATTATTCAGCAAAAGAATGAAAGGGAAGACGAATCATACATTTAAGTTATCCCACAGCAATATTTTGGATTTGATGTAGTTCCTGTTTTAACCAATGGAAACGTGTTTTTTCATTAACAAATATGGTGTATTTTAGCCTTCAGCATGTGCCACCTGAAAGAGATATACCTTTGGCAAAGACAAATGCAGTACGTCTATTGACTGAAATTTTAAGTCATAAGCAGAGAGAATTCTGCAGAAACTCCTGGCCTGGAATGGTAGTCCTGTATTCTTGACGGACTAATAGCTGAACATGGGAACTATAATGAATAGCCAAGAACTGAAAGATAATTGTGATTTTTCAGCAGATGATCGTGGCTAGCACATATAGATTTTAATTTCTTTTTAATACTTTGCAATTTATTTAGAGACCCAAACATTGTTACTTTAGCAACAGAAATGGTGTAGTAGTTTTGTCTTTTGGTAAAATAAAATATTGGCTTTCAAACTGTAGTAAAATAATTTATCTCAATCAAATGTAATGATAATAGTAGCCTTATTTTATGCAAAAACAAACATGTCAAACATTGCATGTTGTTAACATGTACCTTGATCAAAAGCAAACATGTCCAACTTTTATTATCGTCATAATTATAACTTATTCGATAGCAGTATAAGTAGACTGCTATAACAATATTGATAAGCAGTACCGCATAATGAATAGTTTAAAGAGGCGGTGACATGTTAACAATATGTTTTTCTGTTTCTGAACAAAAAGTGATTTAATAGACATGTTTTATTTGCATGGAGGCTTCTCAGTTGGTAAACAACATTGGCCATGCATACATTCGTAGTAATCTTTTTGTAATTCCAAAATTGTAACCGTCATTGCATCTTAAGAGATGATGTATGTTATGTTTTTGCAAAGTTGTCATTAATTGTCTAGCGAGGTTATTCTTCACTAAGAATAAAAGATTGCGAATGTCCTGTTTCCATTTCAATGCAAAGACTTTTATTGGTTGCTGTGTGAAGCTTTGGCGCAAAATTGCAAATCGGAAGAAGCATGCAGCCTATGTTCTTTCAGACTGACGCCAGTTCATTAAGCGAACACTGACTTCAAGATATGGTTAATTTATATGGTTTAACTCTCGTAGACATTCTGAAGCCCAATCACGTCTAATTATTTTAATTTAGTTATAATTAATTTATCATAATTTTGGAGGCCAAAATTTATTATTTTAAACACAGTGAGAATGTTTCAAATTGTGTTTATGTTCTTACTATTAACTTTTTTTCATTGAAATACGTTTCTTCCTTAAAATATATTTATTCATAAGAAACGCTTTAAATTCCGGCCCGCCCTATGTAAATTAATATTTATTCAACATTTTCTGATACTCCAACGATACCATGGTGAACCGTTCATGGAATACAAGAATTAAACGACTCACCATGTATCATGATATCTAAGAATATGATTTAGAGCTATGACTTCATATTTCATTCTCTCAAATTCGAAAGTCAGATTTTTCATTTGAATGATTATGGAGTTCAATAGTTTATCGTGACCGTATTTCATATTTTAGGATACGTCACATAACTTCTTTCTTAACATTAAATACAAAAAATATTATCATAATGTCTGGATTCAATCGATATATCTACTGCCTTCAAATAAAATTATTGTAATTGTTAAAAAATGGTAACACGTTATTAAACGTTTGCGTGACATCGTTGAAGAAATCCTAATATGTTCATTAATGTCTAATTTGAAGTTACGATTTCCTGTTAGTCAATGAAATGTCGAACGCAAATACGAAGATTCTAAAGAAGAACATACTATAAATTGCCCAATAAATAAAGCAAATGATAAAGCATTGTTTTATATTCCTCTACGTGCGTTGCAATATCTTATAGCTCTCAAAAACACAATAATAAATTAATTGATTGATGAATCAGTGTTTCATAATCTTGTCACTTTTGGAAGTTACCTTGAACGCTATGGCCAGGCTTGGCATTACTGCCATGGGGCTGTAGGGAACTTCTTCATCTTCTATGGTTCTATACTTCCATTGACGGAAGTTAGGTGAACCTTTCAGATGGCTTCACAGTATTATTATTATGATGGGTTTTCTTGGGAGGATACAATCAGGGCAGTTTCTCGCTGCTTTCCCTGATGGTATTGAATGAAGTGATATTGTGATGATGAGGGTTGAAAGGACTAGAATGATGTTGGGAGGTGGGAGATGGAAAGCGATCGTGGCATTTTTGAACCATTCCAGCATTCGCCTTACGACTGAGAAAAAACACGAAAAAAAACCAGTCAGGATGGGCGATCCGCGGATCGAATCCTGACCTCCCGACTGCGAAGCCAGCGCGCTACGTACTGAGCTACTTCGTTCGGTGCAGGGAACTTACGTGGTGACAATTACTACGAAACGTCCGAAAGTGTCCCTACAGCAGATCAAGTGTACTACCAAAGTGCGCGATGCTCAAACCTGCTGAGTTTTCCATAATCTGAGGCGACCTGTGCGATTGATCGATTAGTGATTACAGGCGCGTTAATGACTGAGTTAATTGGTCCCGAAAGTGTAGTGTATGTTTTATCGGGGGCAGTGGTCTTAGGCAGCCGGATGGCGAGTTCCGGCGGCGACCAACCCGTCGTCGGCTTGAGGGGTCTTTCCCCAACTAGACATCCCCACCAGTGGGGCATCGCCCCAGCCTGGTCAAGCTCTAGGCTCCCGACTGGTCTCGTGCTAGAGTAATGCATATAAGTGTAAGTGTGTGTAAGTAAGGGGTGAGAACAGAACAAGGAAGAGAAAGGAAATACCGGGTACAGTCCCTGGCCCGTTTCTCAGGGTATTGCTCCGGCATTATCCTGATGTTCATCAGGGAAACCACAGCAAACTACCGATCAGAGTAGCCATCTACCAGAATCCTCCTCCAGAGAATTACTTCCTTTCCTAGTCTCGAAAATCCTGCCAACGTCGGGACTAGAATCCTAGGACCTCCTGGTCAGAGACACTGCAGTGACATTATTTGACGCCAGAGCCAATTCAGCAGGCACGATCTGCGCGAGCTCCGCGCGACGAGGACGTCCACTTCCTGTTACTTGTGTTTCATATCATACCACTCCCTTTTTGTATCAATTGGGATGAGTTTTCCAAAAACTGGAGGAGGAATTTTTATCTGAAAATAGTCTTACATGATAGATCTTCAAAAAAGTAAACCAATAAATATGACACCTCAATATAAGTTATACATAAAATATACGAATATAAAATCATTAAATATCATAAAACTATTCTTTAAGATGCAAGACACTAAAAGATGCAAAATATTAGTAACAACATTAAATCATCGTGTACAACATGATTCAAAATTGCTTTCGGAATCACGACGCAGGACTTCAGTTCTCCACGAAGATGGCATTGCTGCTGAAAGAAATTTGGAAATAACCAAAATTTTCAAATTATTAAATAAAGTTTTTACTAATTATACAATGAGTTAAAGGATTATGCAACTCCGCCCTATAATAAAACCGTGTCCTCATAAACACGGGAAAGTTTGGGGCCTCGCCGTATGCAGTAAATACCACATGTGACTCTTCAGAGGCCAAGTGCAAAAAATGTGGGCGGGATTATGAAACAGTGTCGTTCCGTTCCAGCGCCAAGCGTGTCGTTCTTGCCGTTTCACCGTGGTCAGCGCTTTGGCATGAGTAGAATCTTTTCTAAGTAGCGCCGATGTGGCTTCGAGCAGTGTGAATCGAATGTTTTGGCACCATGGGCCGCGTCTTTATTGTTCTCTCGCAGGTATGAGGTCACTATTTTGCCAGAAGATAATATCACACAAGACTTATTGCATTGTGACGCACCTCTTGGTGTTTTTTTTCAGAGGTCCGAAGGTAAATTTAAATCACTGTGTGTAAATGTCCTGTAATGTATTAATATTCTCCGTCAGATGGCCATTCGTCGATTTAAAAGATCATGAATGTGTATTGAAATGACGACCGCAGAAACAGACAGTTGTGTACAGAAAAGATTGTCCAAAAAGATTGATCAAAACTGACAACGTAACACTATTGGCACATTAGAGAATTTTTCTACAGGAGCTAAAGTTGTAGTATGTAGCTGACTTGATTTTTTTTTCAAATTTTTTTATTTATGATCAATTGAAATTTTCGTTTTATTTCTTGATTTATAGTTACAATATAATCAACTGAGATATTGAATTACTATAGACAATTTATTACTACAGAAAATGGTAGAAAATATATTTTGTGAATATATTCCATCGGCTTTAGGAGCGTTGAAGCGGTATGAGCCTACCCTTCCACACCTATACTAGGACGCGCCAACTGGTTCAACAATTCCTAGCTTCACTGTTTGTCATTCCTGAGGGCAAAGGGTAGCAAGATCTTGCAGCACCCCCGTGAGAACCCCGGGGATGGCTCAGCCTGACCTCTCTCGCGCGATGGGAAGAGGGCGATAAGGCGCGGCCGCGCGATGGGGCGACACCTGGGCTGAAGAGTGCCGGAAGCTCCGCTGCCTTCTGTCGCCGCTGCTCCTGCCCTCGGCATGCAGGTAGGCGGTGGCCTGCGACGGGGGGCGGGGCGGCGGGAGCAAAGCGATGAAAGTCGCGATAATGCATGGAAGGTGCGTTGTGGAGGAGGCGCTATGTGACACGCTGAGTTACGCCCTCTGGGAGTTTCAACGACTTGTAGAAGTCACTTTTTATTGCTTAAACCTCCTCTGTATCACGCGCTCCTCGGTGGGTAGATAGTTTGTGTTATATCTAGGAAAACACTGGAATTACGAGAACACAGTTTTGTATTCACAGAAACAATTATCCATTCAAGAGAGTCGTTCCGGTAACCATAAGAAAATCCACAAACACAGCCAAGTTACCTTTATCTAGAAGATGTACCAAATCAAGCCAAGTCAAACAGTAAGCCACGAGAAAATCCAGTACACAGTACGCCGGGCCAAACACTCACTATCTCAACCGTAAATACACTAGTAACCACAGGGAACTCCATGTCTGTCACTCCGGTGGCGCTGCCCGTTTTTATCTGCCCTGGCTCGCCTCCTAGCTGGGCTGCGCAGGCTCGCCTCCTAGCTGGGGCGCCTCCTGGCTGGCTGGCCGCTCGCCCCTCGTTGGTCCGCTCTCTCCCCCGGTTCGCTGCTCCGAAAACTCTCCTGACTGCCGCTGCGCGCTGACGGTTAGGCGCGCAATTCAAGGTGTCGCATACAACCGCAACAGTTTGAATTTACACAACGGTTCAGTTCCAGAACGCGCTTCGTGTGATTTTCTTTGGCTTTCTCTAAGTTCCTCTGCGTTGTATTCTGTTAATTGAATCTGTTTGATTACGAAGAAAATCCATTTGCTTTTCATCGGACTTTCCCTACTTAATCACAGACATAGAGCAGCTAAGCATGGTTATAGATGAAGATTCGAACCGACGCAAGTCATATGTATACCCTGCCCAGGAGAGTACAATGCCTGAATGATGACGGCTAAATTGACATCTAGCATTCAAGAATGAAAAAACTTGCTTGTATGTTTCTTTTAGGATGTCTACGTCTGTGGAAGAAATAAAATACGCGAATTATTGCACAGACACTGAAAATGCGGCAACGCCCCTGCGCCGTTGCCGTTTCCAGATGGACACTAATAGGTAGTAGAGTCACTCATGCTTACGCAAGTAAAAAATCTGAAAATTGAACTTTGTTTTGCAATTTTTCCTAAACTTACTTTAAGTGTGTGTTGATTTGTAGAGCTGTTTCATCGAACTATCGCTCTTTTCGACACATTTAATCATGAAATTATTTTCCGAAAATTATTTGATTTGCAAATGGGTCAATTATCCAAATTGAAACTCTATGAATCATGTACATTTATAGTTCTCAGCCAGCTTTTTGTTATTTTTCTGCTCCTACCATAGAAAATAGCGGTAACTGTCGACCACAGTCGATATATTTCGCGAAAAGCTCCTTTATTCCTGATTTCTTCAGTTCGTTCCAAATAGTCGTAGGGTGAACAATGTACAGCCCACAACGACGTAATGTACAGACCACGAATAATTACTCATTGTTTTTGTAATTACTTTGTAAATATTTTATCATTAAGAAGTTAAAAGGCCACAGTAAACAAATTTCTGTTTTGAGTGTGGTCAATAGTGAAGATCTACAAATCTTATCAGTTTAATTCCATACTAAATTATAAATTGCTAAGGAGTTATTCGTTCACTTTAAATTTGCCGATGGCAGAATAAGGAACTTCTATTGCTTACATAAGGTCGCTGCCTTGTAGGTCTTCGTCTCCCTTGTATGCCTGTAAACAGATTGGAAAGCAACTACGACAGGCGAAAATTAAAATATGTTAATATTATTGTTTAGAAAGCAGTTGTTTGAACACAAATCATTCTCTATTACTCCAGAATATTGCTTGAATAGAGCAATGGGTTAGTATAGAGAAGGAAGACTTGAGCCTCCACTGCATCGTCCACTGCAAAAATAAATGACTCATAAGAAGCCTTTTGATACAATAGAGGCGACAAGGGTCTGAAAATGCGTTTTACCGAGAAATATTACAATCTTCATTTAATATTGTATACTTTCTTTTATACACCACGTAACTTTACAGTCTTGTAATTCTGCGAGTATTAACTGTAAAGAGACTGCGAGTATTAATTGAAAACTCCAACGCCTCAAACGGCACTCAGATTCACGGCTATATTTGGATTGATTGATTAATGCTTCCGGGCGCGTCAACTACTTTGGTCATTAGTCCTGTAAGTGTAGTGCGTGTTTTTTCTCGGGAGGTGGCGATGATCTTTTCCCCACTCGATGGCGAGATCTGGCGTCGACCTTCCTTCGACTAGCGGGGTTTCCCCTCAACCAGGTATCCCCCCCAGCCGGGACACGCTGTAGGCTCCCGACCGGTCTGTGTGGTAGTGTAGTGCATGTTAAAAGTGTGTGTGTAAGAGAAGAGGATAGGACAAGGAAGTGAAAGGAAAGATCGCGCGCGGTCCGTGGCCCGTTTGTTAGGGTACTGCTCCGGCATTCGCCTGGTGTTGATCGGAGAAACCACGGAAAACTTCCGATCAGAGAAGCCGGCCGCTAGAAATCTCCTCCAGACAGCGACTGAATTCGACCTAGCTGACAAGCTAGTGTCGAAAATCCTGCCGCCGTCGGGACTCGAACCTAGGACCTCCCGGTCAGAGGGACTGCAGTGACATCGGGTTAATGCACTGAGCCATCTCTCCCGGTCTGTATTTGGATGCTGCTCCTTGCAACAGCCCCTTGAACACCAGCAAATACCATAATATATCCATAACTTTTGCTGTTAGAAAACTTGCCAATCGGTTCCAAAAGCAATGGCATCGTTTGAACCCGTTGCATACCCCTGAATTGCCGCTCTTTACGTATTCACGCAATGGGCTTGGCTGGTGCGGGGCGGGGCGTGGCGGGGCGGGGCGGGAGGGGCGGGGCGGGGCGGGGAGGGGCGGGGCGGGGCGGGGTGGGGCGGGGCGGGGCGGGGCGGGGCGGGGCGGGGCGGGGCGGGGCGGGGCGGGGGGGCATTAGAGGCGGGCGTGCTCGGGCCGCGCGAGGGGCACAACGGCGCGGGCAGCGCGTTCCGTCGCCGGCCGCCATTACGCCGGAATTCGGCCCAATTTGACCTCGGCCCGCCCCCTCGGCCGCCCAGCGCCAGATCGCCCAATCGCCCGTCAAATTGACTCACGCCGGCGCGGCGTGGCGCGGTGTGGCGCGGCGTGGCGTGGCGTGCGCCGCCGTGGCGCCGGGGGTCGACGTTCTCTTCCTGCACGTCCGCGCTCCGAGCGAAAACCGCTTCTCCTCCCCTCTCCGACTTTGGATTCCAGCCGAGCCACATCCATGAGCAACATGGAAACGAGAAGTTGGGTCTTACCTTAACGTACATCCGTTCAAGAATTGATTCTGAGGCGAGCTCAGATTAGGCCCCAAACAAAATCAACAAGAAAGAGACTGTTTGCGAGATTCGCCGCATGCTCGCACTCCCGCGGCGTCGGCGACACCGGCTCCTTATCAGCGGTCGGTGGAGGTGAGACGCAGGGGGAGAGTTGTCACCCCCACACGATGGTGACGTGCGCGGCGAAGAGGGGGAGTGACTAACGGTCATAGATGGACAGAAAGTTTTGAGAAGCCGAGACGTGAGGTTGAGAGCGAGAGGTTGTCCGCGAACAGTCAGAGGGAAATGGTTCCACGTGAACACGGCCTTCCTGCACGCTTTGTTTCGTTGAAAGAGGCTAAATTTTCCAACGAACTGAGGTTGAGGTATGGCTCCCGTAGTTCACTCTCGGAGATTGTTTTGCTGTTATAACACTTGTCTAATGGCTGGTATCTCCTTTCCAAAGGCAAATTCTCATAGTAACTTTGTGACATTTGCAGAAGATATTTGAAGTTATATATTTTTCTTATGGGAGGACATTACTGATTTTTGAAAGAATTTTGTCATGTTAATAAGATGTATGTGCAGTTTCTGTTTTGAAAGGTGTATTATGGACGGTAATGTTAACTCTAGGTGAAGTCGTAAATCTACTAGAGCTATTTAAGAATAGTTAAGAAAGTTATAAATTTATAATTGCTATGAACTGTTTAAGAATCCAAGTGAACTTAAACAAGTCAAATATATTGAAGTTTGGATGCCTGTTGAGAAGAAATAAGGCATAATTTCAATTTCAACCAAAGGTGTATGCTGTAATAAATGTTAATTTTCTATAGTAGTTTCATGCAACGTATCTTGAATACTTCTGCGCTTTTTTTGTCGTTCGCCACTTTCTCGCGGAAGTTATTCAGTTTCTTCTCGTGCAGTACGAGGAAGAGTAAGACCTATTTCGCAATGCAAACTTAACATTAATGTTATGCTGTAAACGTAGCGGTAAAATTTATGCCTAAAAACGAGCATTCGCACAAACGAACTTAAGTTTCGACTAAACCAATCAGAATTCAACGAATTGAAGCTTGATCGATTCATGTTTAACTGTTCTTCGACTTCCCTGCGATTTAATTTAATATATGCAGTAGATGTAGTATTACGAGTAGTATTACTGCTCGCATTTCTTTTATTGTACAGAATGTTCCATTTAAAATTGGTTTTGGGAATATCTCAAAAAGTGCGCATCGGGTCAAGAAAAGAAGGTAACTGACGTTGTTCCTACCGACGGAGGCCATCCAATGATACTATCAATGTGTATCCCCCCTATGCCCCGAGATGGGGTTGGGGAAAAATAAAAAAAAGTTAAATGAGAACATCATTTTTTATTGCAGATTCAGATTTTTCCGAGAAATAATACGTAAATTTTGTATTGAGCTTTTTTTTTCCGTTTTGTGATAGATGGCGCTGAAATCAACAAAAATCAAAATAATCGAAAAAATTGCTAAAAAATGAGTTTATGAGTTTGTATCATTGAGTAGCTTCTTGCCAATTATTGAACACATATTTTTTATTTTTCTCGATTTGATATGAAATAGCCGTGAATTTGTTTTTTGCTTATTTTGATTTCTGAGTATTACAGCGCCATCTGTCACGAGACAAAAAAATAATGCCAAAGTGACTTTTTTACGGAACATCTTAATCTGCAATAAAAATGGGGATTTCCATTTACGTTTTTTATTTTTTCCCAGCCTCAACATCGGGCGGTAGGAGTGGGGGGTCGAGTTTAGTATCATTTGGTGCCCCCCGTCGATACAAACAACCATAATTACCCACTTTACTTGATCCGATGCGCACTTTTCGAGATATTCCCAAAACCAATATTCAATGATATAAACAAGGATGCTCTTGTACTAAATTCACGTGTAATTCGTGGAACGTATTTTTTTTCTCCATATCAAGTTAAGTCAGCAGAAAAATGGCAAAATTCTTACTTTGAATTCACTCCTTTCACCAAAACCGTTCCCAAACTATTTCACTATTTAACAATGATGAAATAACATAACATATACAATATAATGGCACGTAATTACATGTACATATACAGAGAAAACTGTTTGAACATAATCTGACATCGACCTTCCATTTGTTTCTCACGGATTTTGTGTGCATTTGTTTTTTCATGCTGCTCTCTGATTGATTCTTGGTAGAATTCCTACACCATCTTATACGTAAAGCTAGTGAACTCTTTTAAGTTTACGGATTTAGGTCTATGATTACGTCAGGGCGTTGTGAATAGACTCAGTTAATAACTCATAATTAGAGACCGGATTTTTATGTAATTACATATTTTTTGTCTTTCTACTTGTCATTCTCAAAATTGAAATTTTGGCAAATCATCTCCCTCCTAACACAATATCGAATTTTTTCGTTACATATTTTTACATATTTAGTACTATATTACATATTTTACATATTTTGCTGTTTTGACATATTTTCTTATTTTATCAATTTTCTTCAATTTCATTCCATGTTTTTTATGAAAAGATGTATTTTTTTTAAAATCAGCGTTTCCCTTGCATTATTGGGGAAATCTACGTGACCAAAATAACATTGATCCTGCGTTTTGTGATCTGTAACCTTCATTTCCGAGAAAAAATTGCGATCGCCGACATGTAACACTTTGATGAAGATCCTACAGTGTATGTTTGCTGGTCATAGATCTCGCCAGTTTGTGCGATGTCTTCTATTGCGATTAGTCCGGCTGCTAAACTACCGTCCTGGATTACAATAGATTAAGCTTTTACTACTGACGAGAAAGTTGTATGATGTGAAGTGAGCAGTTTTTATAAATCTAATTTCGTATTACGTTAATGTACTTTATTATTAGTGTATTTTAATATTACATATTATATCCGATTTTACATATTTGTTACATATTCTTACTGTTTTCATTACATATTCATGTACATATTTTGACGTTTAATACTACATATTTTTCCGGTCTCTACTCATAATACTTCCCGATGCAGTACGTTTTTGGCTGCATGCGGAATGAAATGTGATAGGTGTATTTCATACCCGTCTGATTATGCCCATTTCACTGCATGCCCGCAAGACCTGCCCGTTTGTCGGAGCTGCCGCTTCTGCGAGCAACTTCCCGAACTCCGATCTCAATTCCCTTCTAAATCCTCACAGGATCAACTCGAGCTGCTAGTTCAGTTTCAGTAGTAAAGGCGACACATGGGCAACCTGTAGTAGGGAAAGTAAGCACAAAGCACGTTCAAAAGATCATGAAAGATGTGATCTTCATTGTCTAAGACGCCATCACGATATTGTAGCACAATGTTTACTAGTTGCGTGAATCATACGAGAATGCTTGCTAGTAGCACGAATCGTATTATTTGTAAAATGTTTCCAAGTGCAGGGACATTATGTGCATTACTTTCATGGGTTTAAAAGCATAACGCAAGAAGGAAGAACAACAATGTTTGTTGAATTAAGAAAATGTGAAACTTTTGGCAGAAAATGAAAATTTATTGCAACTATGCTATAATGAGAAGCAAGAGCATGATTTTATTAAGTGGTTGAAGAGTATTGATATTCATTCTGTGTTAAAATCAGAAATCTACAAAATTTATTTTAAAGTTTAATGCAATGTTTGCTTTCTTAAGAATATGCAATTCCAAACTCCCAATCCTTTAAATTCAAAACGTTTAATTCACGTATAACAATTATATAAACTTATGAACCATTCATAAGTTTAAATATTAAAAATGTATTTCATTTCAATTGATTAATTCTATGCTTTGTTGGAGGAAATTGTTTTTAATATAGCTAAATCCTGGGTAAAGAACTTACAACTAGAGAATACTCAATGGGATAATGTCCTTCCTAGCCATTTTACCATAGGCTTAAAGCCACACTTTGATCATGTTTCAAAGGATATTTAATAGAATTTGTTGAAATGTGTTTTTCGCAGAATTCACTCACAAACACTTCAGGGGTTGTGCATATGGGTATTTAGGGTCAAACTTTTAATCCAACATAAATAGAGCTTAATGGGTTTACGTACATTTGTGGTGAAACTGAAAGGTAATAAATACATTTTTCTCATAACCATGAAAAATATTTTAGAAATGCATTTATATCTTGTACTTTGGATTAGATAAAAATGTGTATTGATGTAATAAGTACGCTAATCTGTAGGCTATTGAGTTAAAACATAAGACAAATCAAATGGTTGTAACGAATATACGCGTGTGCCATTAGGAAATCTGTTTCACAGTTTATTTCCCTCTAATTATTATTTTAAAAGTTACATCTAGGAGAAACCTCCTAATTTTTCAAGTAAAAACGTCCCAAAAGGGAATTATTGAATTTTGATTTGCCAATAAACTTCATTTTCTCCAAGAGTATTAGAAATATGGAAATGACGCCACCAGGTCGCAGGTGGTTTCGAATGCGCGAGGGAGTCTACACTCATTGCCACCGGAGCCCAACCGCCACCCCGTGCTGCGGTTTGGACGCGAGACAAACAACTGCGAGCCAATGGCGACGTCGGCACGCGGGGGCTAAAACGCGCGATACTTCGATTCCGCGGCGTCCGGGAATGCGCCAGCGGCCGCAGCGCGCTGCGTTCCGCGCACGCCGCGCCGCCCGCGCAGTCGCGGCCGCGGGCCCGGGAGAGGGGAGGCAAAGAAGAGCAGGAGGGAGCGAGACGGCGAAACGTGAGGTCGGTCGTGTCATGTGGACGGGCGAGGTGGCTCGTGGAGCAGCGGGGACGGGAGACGAGCGGCAGCGCGGGATGGGGAATGGCATGACGGAACGTTGAGCGGCGGGGCGGGGCGGGGAAGAGCGGGACGGGGCGAGAAGGGGAGGGGCGGGGAGGAGCGTGTAGAGGCCGGGCGGAGCGTGCAGTGGCGGGCTGGAGCATGAAAGCAGGAGCGTGGTGGGCGCGGAGTGGCATGGGGGGGGGAATGTAGTGGCGGAGTCTAACGCGGGAGAAGCAGTGGACGACAACTAGGAGGTCAGGACAGAGTAATATGTGGTAGCACTATGTGTGTGTGTGGGGGGGGGGTAAAGGGGCGAGGGGAGAAGCGATGGAGTGCCGGAGAAAGTATATAAAAGAATGCATTTAACCAGGTGTAACTGGGAATGTAGTTCATGACGAAAGTAGGAAAAGCTTGGTACAGTAGAAAAGACTGGAAAATGGGAACGAAATTATTGAAGTCGAAAATATTATGTGAAAGGTGAAATGAGTGAATTTGGGTTTACTTAAGACTAATTCGTAAATCAATTTCAAATAGATTAGACATTGTGCATAATATATAGCATGAGATAAATTCGTATCCGTTAGTGACAATAATTTTTTTTTTTTGAAATTATCAAAAAAAATATAAGAGGAAAGTTTATTTTTTATGAGTAGTTTTAATTCTGCCGGGCATCTGCCAGGGTTCTTTTACATGCTACAAGCCTGATTAGCTACTGTGGATTTTCAGCCCCTCGAAAGTCCACATGCCTCAGTCGCAATCGAACCCGCGCACTGGTGGTTGAGAGGCCAGGAAACTAAACACGCACCCACCGAGGTGCACCTAACTTGAATTAATAAAGTGAAATGAAGTAAAAAAAGGATTTGCCCATCTTCTATTATTCGCATAACTCGAAATAACACTGATTAGATTAGCGTGACCAATCATAAGCAAAAATTTGCCAGCACACCGTGGGAGGTAAAACTGGACAGCAACCACACTGAAACTCGTGCAGATAGTTGAAACATTTGGCAAAAGATGCAAACCTCTGGAAAAGATACAGAAACCTCTAAATAGAACTTGTTCAACTGTCCAATCTGATAGGTTTTGTGTTCATAACACAGTGAGAAATTGTCCCCAAACAGGGACACCAAATTAGTTTAGTGCATTTTAATTTAGTTTAGTGCACTATTTGTTTGAGTAATTAAAAAGGGCCTCAAAATTAGTGCTGCGAAATTGAAGAAAAATTGAAAAAAAGTGAGCTTAAAGTATCAGCTAGTACAGAGCCGAATATTTCTAGGAAAAAGGGTATCATGCCCGGAAAGAGTTGTTGACGAGCAAAGCAAATAGCATTAGTCAATTAAATCTTGTAAAAGAGTACTCAAAAAAAGGATCCGACTTTTGGAATGCGGCATATTTTCAGTAATAATAGTAGGTACTGTATCACTGTAATTTCTTAATATTACTTTTACATCTTTCGTGGTAACGGTAAGATGATAACCCAACATAAACTCATACAAACATCCATGTCCGGGGCAGAACTCCAACCCGCGACACTTCGAGTCAAGGCAGCCGCGGTCCTTCAGCTTTGGCGACCTCGGCTATCCAGGCCGTCTTAGCAGTTTTCTAGGTTGAGGTGTACGATCATTTTGTGTACTAACTGCAAGTATTTCCGTTCACAACGCAACATTACATGAATTGCAATATGTTCATCTGCATTAGAAAAGTTTAAAACGTTCAAAAATTAAAATGATAACTCATTTTTTAATCATTATGAATATTTTCCTAAGATTCATAAACGGACCTTGGACTACCAAACCAGAGTGCGAGTATCCTCGGGTATTCCAGAGGTATCTCAGATTCTTCTGACTCTTATTTCTTCTACTCATTTCGTTTTCATCATTATCACTCCATCAATTTTCTTCCTAATCATGTCGGTATGTACAAAATAATTGTAACATTTCAGGTACCGTAAACACAGGTTACTTGATCCCAATTTTTCCAAACTTTCGTACTTTTTTCTACACTAATCCGTGAAAAACTAAAAAAATATTCATGTTTTTTCTATGTATCTACAGGTTTATTGTGAAGTGCTCGAGAGTAGTTTTGATAAGATACGTATTTAACACAAATCGCAAAGAATTGTTTTGAAAATTGGGTTCAAGTTAACACTGCTGTATGGGCTACTTGAACCCACGAGATGTTTTCGTACATACAACCACTGAGATTTGCACTGGGTGCATGTGTTCCTAGGTGTTCTTGTACAAACAGGAATGTAAATATACTACAAACACGAAGTTAACTTCAATAGCTGAAATACAAATTTTTCTTCTCCAATTTTTTATTACATTAATAATTAACTTCTAATCAACAATATTCACTTGTATTTCACGTCTAACCGCGACAGCTGGCACGCATTTCACCAATACTTCAAGAAATACCATATCCAAAATAACTTAATGGTGGATTCCTAAAAAATAATTTCACCCATTCTCACCCTGGGAGATTATCTTCGAAATCAGTGACAGTTCTGCCACCTACAGATAAGTAAGAAACCAATAAATCTGAAATCGAGTTCATCAACAGGAAATCTGAAATTACTGATTTGGTCACGGTACTTTGCAAAGACTAATTTTTCGTCTTCAGTAAACATTTTTGAATGGCCCGGTTTCTGAATTGATTTCTTCTTCGGTCCTCTTTTTATAGTCGATTGAATTATTTTAAAGGAAGCTTCAGCTTGTCTTTGTGACATTATTCCTGACAATTGCTGCCAAACATTTCTCAAGCTAAAGGTCCTTACAATTTGCATATTTCCGACTTCAGGAAATCCTTTGCATTTGTGTACTATAACAGTCAGATTACTGTAAAAACAAGAGAAAATCACCGTTGTTGAACTTTTAAATATTGAAATAAAACGACTAACGCATTAAAAAGATAAAAAGAAAGTTTTGGGCTCCTTGACCCTACTGTGAGCGTGGGTCCAAGTAGTCCAGTTTTTGAGTTTATGTGCTCATAATTAGAAAATCTGAAAAAATAGGAATGCATTCTACTAATGACGAAGTTATTATAGCCATTCTATTAACAAATACGTAATTATTAAAATGTAAACGTGTTCCTTGACCAACTTTCTTGAAATCCAGTGTAGAGATAAAAGCTTGCAGAGCTCAAATTCCGCCACTTTCAACCCCAGAGACTTCATATAGTGCTGCAACTTACAGATGTACCACAGAATTATGCTAAACGCGTTTAATGCTGCACTGTGTTACCATCGTACGGAAGCAACTGCAAACTATCTGCTCATTGCAATATGTAAGCGACTACAACAGATAAAAAATTTTTTTTTCGCGTGGGTCCAAGTAGCCCATGTACATCCTGTCAGTGTACCATGCATCTGACAGTACATCTCCTGTCAGAACTGAATAATGCCAGACCAATCGGGTGACGATAATTAGAATTAATACGAATGGAACATTTTCTGTTTAAATACCGACGTTATTCGTAATTCAGAAAATCGAAAACTATACACTGAGGAGCCCTATACATCAATAAAAATTAATCTTTATTTAATTACCATAGTTTTAACCCAAACTGATCTAGAGTTACCATATGATCACTGTTAACATGTTTTGGGAAGTAGACACAAGTAACTGTTCAAGTGATTGATGAGGTTTGCAACAGAATTTGTTTTTCCGAGGAAAGATGAATTGTCCATTCAAGAAAGATATCTGAGTTAGATATCAACCCTGACTAAAATTATAACAGCCGGAGCGTTTGCCTTACAGCGAATGAGAAATATTCAGGTTGGCTAAGGAAACAATAATTAAACTTATTTCAATTTTTTAATGAGATTTACATTAATGTAAAAGTGTTTAACTTTTAACGTTCATTGAAGTGCTTTACATTCAAAGTAAAGTACCTATAATATTGGAAACTTCACTGTGATCATATGGTAAGGTAAGGACATTCCACAACTATTTTATTCAGGCATAAACTAGGAAATAACTCTGCAGTGCAGTATTATAGTGCCGGACATTCTCTACGGTAAAGGTGGAAACAATAATATTGCTGTATATGTCGGTGCAAAATGCATATCCATCTCCCTCACCCTCATCTTCAACTGATAAAGATTATAAATCTGTTTTTGAAGGAGAAGATTGGGGTTAAGTAGACAATTTATCAAGGAAATAAATATTTGCAGATGCTGAAATCAAGCTCTGCGATAACACCATTTCATTTCTATGACTGGTGACTTGCATCAGGCTTGTGATGAACACGTCTCGAGAATCACTAAAGGAAACGATTTTGTTCAACCCGTCACACAAGACAAAATGAGACTGTTATTACTTACATATCTGTAATATCCTGAGGTAAACTGAAAGCAGATTAGAAGAAAGTTTCATTGGTAAGAAATTAGAAGTATGAAGTTAAAAGTTTTCCAGTATTTCTAGTGTTCCAGTATTTCCAAAAATACTGGAACACTAGAACTGGAAAAAATTAGAAGCAATAAAATGTAGTAGCAGAAATATAGCAGCAAAACACTATTAATCATTAATCAGCAGAGAAGATGGTATTCTGATTTGTAAATGGTCGAACAATAGTGCATTGACAATCGCATCGAGCTATCAAAGAGTGAAAGCTGTGAAAAGTATGAAGCAATATTCTGAGGGCGAAAAAATGTTGTTTCTCCAATGTGTGTTGGAAAGAGACATTAAGGACGTAAGTGTGGCTGGGTATCGGATTGGAATTCGTAACGAAGAGTGAAATTGTTCTATTTTAGCATGGATGATAGACGTATGTGTCCATAATGTCTTGAATATAAGTGTTAAAGCTAGAAACAAACAATCACTGCTAAATTTAGAAGAGGATTGAAAAATCTACTTATTGAATTACGGATCAGTTAGCAGTGAACCAGAATACCGTTATAATACGAAATACCAGTGCCGTGATGTAGTGTACGGTGGATAAAATATGATGGAATCCAACTTCTGGTTACATCCAACCCCGACAAGAAGAGGAGAAGGTGCAAATGAGAAGGTTGTAGTTCTGTAACTCACACAATATGCAAAAAGTTTTATTTATGACTACATTGACCGCTTGGTAATACCATCACGTGCTAAAGAAATATCTTGGGAGATACTTTTCGAGCAACAATAAACTGGCAGGGCTGGTGTATACAATAAACTGGTGTCTATTTCAAGATATCGGTAGTTATTAGTTCGTTAAATAATGTTCCAACATTTTCAAATGATGTAGTAGTACAAACAAAACCCTTATGTTTATAGCATATTACAAGTCCTTAAAACAATATTTTTTGTATTTTTAATTTCTTATTGATTTAATATTTTCTTAAATTTTTAGTTATTGTAGTTGCCATAAGTCCAGCGTTATCAGGTGGTAAAAGTTTGTAAAAGGTGGTAAAAATTTTTGATAACAGAATCGCCTCTGTAATTTCGAAAGGGGAAGTTGCTGATTGACCTACACCCTAAGAAAGGAAATAATTATTATTTGTTTTAGAAATGAAAATGTCATTTTATTTAGGCTTAAATCAATGATAATATTGGGAATAATGATTCTTAAGGTCGTCCCGCAGAGAATAATAATTAAAAATTTAACATTACTCAAACATATAGTTCTTGTGTGTCCAGCATCTCGACATCTTTCTGCAAATAATATGATTGCATGCAAATTCTAAAGCAATTTGCTCTACATTTTCACACATACTAGATGAAACAAATTACAAAACGTTCGTGAAAGTGGATCATGCTAGTTCTTCATTGTCAGACTGGAACAGCGATTAACATTCTTTCATGATATTACTAGATTCTTCTGACTATTAGAATACGTCAGTACCAGATCATCAATGTTTCCCACTGAACCGAAGTAATTAAAAATATTACCTTAAAACAACGAAAATTATGGAAATTTCCAAAATGATAGCCTTTTACGATACGCCATGGTATCGTAGCTTATTAATGTCTATGAAAAAGCCTGCAATGGCATTGTGCAACAGTTTATCGCGTCAGCTTCTGTCAACTCTCAGCATCAACGGAAATCAGTCACCTTGGAATAGAAGACCTTTACTTAGAATTGAATAACCCGGCAGCAAGGCATTAACAAGTCAAGTTTCAACCGTAATTTATGAATGCAAACGTTCGTGCAAGAGCTGGGAAACGACGTAGGCTTCCGACGCGCCCGGCGCCGTGGAATACCCGCATGACCGCGTCCACATTACGGCGGAGGCGGCGGCGACGCTTGAGGCTGCGGCGTCGCGACGCCAGGAACGGGGTGTCGCATCGAGAACGTGATTGATACGTCGCCGGCGTCGCCGTTAACATAATTGCTTCTGTTGTGCTGCCACCACCGCCTCCACGGCCGCCACCGTCGTCGCCGCCACCACCATCATCGTCGTCCCCACCGCCACCCCCGCGGCCGTCGCCTCGCCATCACCGCCGCCACCGCCACCACCGCCGCCACCGCCGACGCCACCGCCATCCACGCCGCCGCCATCTCCACCACCACTGCCACATCCACCACCACCACCATTGGCACCGCCGCCACCTCCACTTCTACCTCCGCCTCCGCCGCCGCCTCCGTTGCAACGGGGGGAAACAGGGCGGTGGCGGCAGCGGCTGCTGCATAATTCATTGTTGTCGCAGGGCGGCGCGTTGAATATGGATAATAAGCGGGGTTGCGCTCTCCGGCATTAACACATTAATTAACAATACTTTATTACGCTGGCTGATTTATAAAATTTATGAATGCAGCGAGTGAAAATTACAATTGCTGACGATCAAACGGATCACGCGCGGGGGCGTGTGGTGGTGACGCGCGCGCTCGCACATATGTGCGGGTCGCGTATGTTTCACATGCGCCATTATAATTTGGTCTAAGATTAATTTGCATACGCAATGCGATACGAAAATCGCGGAAAATGTGTTGTGCCGGAGATGAACTAATGCAATGGTAATTTGGTCGGCAGCGGCGCGTTGGGTCAGCACCGCGAGAGAGGTGCAGCGCGTGGACACAAGCAGCCTCTCGTTCGGGGATATGCGCTTTGAAGTTGATGAAATAATACCACCAACACACTATTCTGCCTCGGAGCTGTTGTTCGCTTGGTTGATGATATCGGAAACAGTTTGAAATGTGATGTAACGTGTCTAATATTTAGCACACGTTATTGTGCTTTTCTGTCTCGGACTTAACTGATCGATTCTGGCAATGTCAACATATTTTTACTTATTTGATGGATTCTGTTTTAAAAATTCAAGTACGCAACATTTAATTCTGAAGATCAGGAACAAGAAATGTTTTCAATTATAACATATTTTGACATCAAATTAAACCACTAGTATTTTGTGAGCACGAAATTTATTTTGACATATTTTCAAATAAATTACTGCAATGTTCCCAGTATTTCATTAACCATTATTATACAGTGTTTAATTGGGTATTACTTCGTACATGACTGTTTTCAGAACTTCATTGATGTAATAAAATAATATTATCTTGTTTGATTTTCCTCAGAGTACAGAAAGGACTTATGTTATCGCGCTGACAAAAAATTAAAGCTATAGAATTAAAACGCTTTGTAATCAGATTTCTGTAAGCAATATTTGATCGGGCATCTTAACTTTTCATATCTTCCTATAGATTATTTATTATATAGTTTATTTATAAGTGATGAATTTATCATTTAGCCATGCAAATGTTCATGGAAGGGATGTATTTACTAGTTTGGTAGAATCATTGCATCATGTAAGAAAGCCACAGTCAATTGAAATGTATTAAATTGACAAAAATTAGAGTGACTTTTACGGAGAAGGTATTTTGTTTTGATTCCTGATACAGCGAGTGGCTCATGCTCTGTTTCCATGAATGTTATTGCCCAATAAAATTTTATTGTGTAAAAACATTGGTTTTACCAGATTAGAAAATGAAAGTCCAGTTGTAGGTTTGAACAAATGTTATAATACTGTGTTCCACTCTATGGCAATCACTTTTTTAAACATTTTTCAAAATTACTTTTAACTTTCGTTACTATTACTAATTAATTTTGATTAGTTTAATTCTATGCGTCAGCAGGAATTTTACTTCCAGAAATTTATTTACTTTTCTTTCCAAATGTGTATTAATAAGCAATTAGGTCACGTTATCCAACATTCCTTTGATTCAAAATTCACATTATTTTTTTACAACTAATTGAAATTTTGCGATAATGATGCAAGAGAACTTGATAGTATATATTACTTATTCATTAAGTATTAACTTACATTGACTATTACTCAATGTAAGGATGTAAGTCAATGAGTAGTCAATGTAAGTTAATTAATCTAAGTTAAGTATCAGATCCATGCAATCAATGAAAAATTATTCCGCTAACCACTGTCAAGGGAGGATTGTGACCTGAAGATGAATAAATAAGTACGTAAATAAATAAATATAGCCTGTTATCAGAATACTGAACTTTTTACGTTATTTTGTTCCTGCATGCTTACCAGGTGACACGAATATAGAAATTCGCTAACCCTTTCCCTAACTTGGAGACTAACTGCGTATCAAAAAACAACTTGACTGGTGATCCGTATCTTCTTAAGGGTAATGCTTTTTATTATAAATTTTTATGTAAATTTAACAAAGAAGATATGTTTAGAAATACGTTAAATTTTCTGTTAAATGATGGTGATGTTTGAGTCCTTTCATTAAATACGTTTTCACTAACAAAAGCAAGAACTTAATGTTTTAGCCAATTTCAAACTATATCTTCAGTTTTGTATTATATTAATTATTATGTGTTGTTGTTATCCTCATTTATCACAAACAATTGCATTTGCAAATCTGGAAGATAAGTTTTAATACTTTTTTGACTTGCTGAATTGAGAATAAAATTTTTAACTTACACGTATTAATTCAATTGTATATATCATTCTTTATTATGTAGCATTTTCCAGAATTCAATTTTGTCAATATACATACTTTTCATGTATTTTAAAATATATTTGCATAATGAGGCAAGGTCTTAGAGTTCAGATTTCTCTACGTATGTGGATGAGGAGTAAAGAGGACACTTTAAATAACAAGGAATTCAAGTCCTCAAAGTTTATGTGGCCAAGTTTCTATGTATTGTTAAGGTATTTCTAAACAACGTTGTGGAATAATTAGTTTCCGTTGTTTTTCTAATTCCACAGCCATTTTAAGAAGCAGGTCATTGACTTCACGCGAAATAACCAGGAATTGGCCAGGTGAATGTCCAGAATGACGCAAGGATAATTATGTGGCCCTGTTAATGGAAGCGGTAAGACACTTGTCGGTGTGTATCAAGGGTTACAAAGCGCTCTCTTCTTAACAAGCTTCCGCGAACGGCAGACCTTCTGCACTCCGCGCCAAAAGAACACTGGAAAACGGCCCTGGAGAATTGCGAAGAATGTGGTAGTAGCAGCACAACTTACTCGCAACACTGACGCGGAAGCGATGAAAGTAAAGAAATATACGAGCTGAATATTTTTTATGTTGCTCATATCTGTATATTTGGTTTGAAGTAAATAAGATTACATGCACTAGCAAAATACCGTTGGTTAGTTAAACGAGCCCTGAGAATTCAGAGAGAAACATGATGCAGAAGTGCTCCGCCGCTCACTGGTGTAGAACAACTTGAAGTTGGGTATATGTGACATCCTAATACAGAGTAATTATGGTATGCTTCAGGGACGACGTCAGAACCCGTTGCGGGGCCCAAAAAAAGAAATACTTTCCTAGTCGGTTGATAGTGAAATGAGCCCTAGCATTCAAAGAGCTGCGCATGTCTTACTGCTCGTTCGTGCGTGGAGTCGATTTAAGTCTTCCACAAGCAGTATCGATTGGAGGGCGCGCGCGCGCGAGCACCTGAGTGCCAGCCAGCCTAGTTCCCGCCGCGCATCACCTTCGCCTCTCCCACAGAGGGCGTGACGGGGCGGGGCGGGGGAAGGCGGGCGGGGCGGGGGCGGTTGCGCGCGGACACGGCCCGCTGAGATGAGAGTCAACACGGCCTCCGCGCTCGCGGCCGCCGCCCCCGCCCCCCCCGCCCACGCCCGGCCTGCGGAGCCGACTCCGCCTGCGCTTTTCCTTGTGAGGCGGGAGCGCCGCCACTGCGGTCGCCCAGTTGTCTTTTGGTTGACGTCGCTCTGTCCTCTGTGGCCCACACGTAAGACTCACCTTTGGGAAAGAAAACCATCTACGGACGGACGTGAAAGTCTTTTTCAGTAAGCTCAGAAAAAAATGGTTCTTGAAGACTTTTGATGTTTTAAATGACTTCCCTTTCCCAACTAAATTAAATATAAACCGATATACCTATTTTAGGGTTAAGTGACACCTCAAATTAAATTAGAATTTTAGATATTTGTTTGCATATGTAAGTTGCAACATACTCATGGTCGATTTCTAGAGCGAAGGGGCACAAAAAGTGACACTATTATTAAATTAGTGTTTCAGGAACTGAAATATTGTTTGAAAACCATGAATCATCTCCGATTGACAAAATGATTGTTCTGTTTTACAAGAAAATTGGGAGGATATTTTTTTCATTTTTTCTGAAATCATTCAAATCACTCACCTAAAATATTCCAGATGAAGGTCGTTTTATTTGACATGCGACGTTCAATTTGGGAACAAATTTTTGAAGACTCCAGAGCAGTATTAAGACATGGTAATTTTGCATGATGAACAGTCATGTTTCCATGTCTTGTTAACGTGTTATGGAGATAGTACACCAAGAAAGGACTCTGAATAAACAAGGACGTTCCTCGTCCCCCACCGCCTCTATTATATTTCGCTTCACCCGCCACCTAATTAATCCCGATGGCCTCATTACGCGCGTCGGAGATATCTCCGCTGGGAATCGCGACGTAATTACAAACGCCCTAATCACTACCTGCGGAGCGCCCCGCGACCTCAGGTCGCGACGTCGCCGCACAGATAGCGTTGCCCGTCACCACCCCTTGAGATGAATGGCGACGGCGACACCGGAAGAAGAGGCATCGAAAATTCGCATTGATTGGTTGATTATTTCGTGATTCCAGAAGCGTCAACGGTTATGTGCATTAGTCCCGCAAATATTGTGCATTTTTTATCACAGGTAACGTTGATAAAAAATCATGGATAGTGAAATGGTCACCCACTTTCATGTCGATTGATTGATTGATTGTTTTATATTCCCGAACTCGTCAACTGCTAGAAGCATTCTCCGTAAGTGTAGTGTATGTTTTATCGCGAGAGGTGCCAATGATATTCCTCCGCTGGATAGCAAGATTGATCAGCATAGCAGATAGCATTGATCTACACTTCGGCTTTTGGGGCTCTCCTAATTCACGTATTTTTCACCAGCGGGGCACTGCCCCAGCCGGGACAAAATCTAAGCTTCCACACTGGTCTCCTGGCACTTGTGGTAGTGTTGTGCAAGTAAGTATAAGAGTGTATAGGTAAGGGGTGAAGATAGGTCAAGGAAGTGGAAGGGAAGGATAGGACAAGAAGCCTAGAAAAATACTGTTCAGAGCTGCAGGCCGCTAAAATTCTCTTAGTCGCTGTCGAAAATTCTGCTACTGTCGAGACTCGGACCCTAGGACCTCCCGGTCATAAGCAATGCAGTAACATCATTACCCGTTCAATGTAAATTGATGGGGTTCACATTGGTGGGGTTCCGCCCCCTCCGCTGCCATTGCCACCACCATTGCCTCCGTCTCCACCACCGCCTCTATACTCTCGTAAAACACTGCAATAAATTAATATCCACTTCAGCAGGTGAAAATTCGCATGAATCGGTGTTATCACATCTACATCTTAATAATATGGTGAAAAGATGATGCTTTAAGCACCTAACAAAAGTTGAAAATAGTTAAATTAGACCTTCTTATAATTTTAGGCATGCCAATTTATGTTTACGGCGTTTAAAATGTGTTAAAATTATGAAATTAGGCATTTTTAAGTAACATCACTATCTGTGCAGGTTGAACTGTCTGTTTGTGTGTGGGATGGGAGAGATATTTCATCAGAAATACTATAAAATTAAATCTGTAGTTCATTTTCTTTAGTATTTCATCAGAAATACTGTAAAATTAAATCTGTAGTTCATTTTCCGATGCAAATAGTATTAATACATGGCAGCAAACTTTTCAAGTTTTCAAATGCCAGTCACGCTCGTTGGTATATTACTTCACAAATCAACTATGTGCACTAAGAGAGGTAGGGATTCCGGAGTTCACGAAAACGTGCGCAGATTAGAACGTGTATTTCTCCCCATACGTTACATACAGTTTTACGGTTTTGTGATTATAAAATGCAAATTAAAAAATAAATGAAAATGCAGTAAACTATATTTCCATTTATGAGAACTACTTTGCTTTATGCGTGACAATTTATTAGTTTTCGAAATTAGTAGCGAAGTACATTACCAATATTTTCTTCATTTTGTTCTACAGATAGGTTGAATTTTGTTTATTAAAGGATTTTACCAGCTGTAAAGGTCCTACGCATTGTCGTTGAAGTATTCAAATAGTTGTTATTAAAAAACTTAATCATAAGCGTATCGCTGCATAATGCTAGTGGCCAGTCGTGTGGGCGTTCTAGCTTGGGGTCTTTGGATACCACAACCAATATGCGGGAAAGAAATTTTAAAATTTGTATTATTTACGTACAGTCGCCTCTGTATATAGTTAATGTTTGCTTATAGTAACTCAGTCAGTGATCCCGATCCACGTACATAAATAAGCACTTCATTATTCGGTTGTAGTGAACTCTCCACAACGAATACAGTGAACATGGGATATAGTAATCTTGCAGGAAAAGATACTTCGCCTCAGGACTGCGAATTCCAATAACCTAAGAGTTTGCAGGGGATATCGTGAGTTACTTTCTTAAGTAGTTACGGCAAGTAAAAGATTCTGACGGAATGTACAATTGAGGAAATAATTTCAGCTCATTCACGGCAATTTTGTCTATCTTCGTCACTTCATCGAAGCAAACTGCGAGGTAAAGCAGTTTGCAAGTGCAAACTTATCTCGCCGCAATACTGTAAATGCTGCGAAATGATCTTCCAGAAGAGGCGAAAATGAGTTTGGTGGCAAAGAAGTTAGAAATAAAGTAAGTATCCAACAACGCAAGAGTCATTCAAGGGTTTATAGACAGCACTAAGATAAGAATTTTGAGAGTGTGTTTAATGTAGATTTAAAGGAGAAAGCACGGACTCAGGAAGGATCTTCCAAAATTATTAATCTCAACCGCTAAAATATTCTGAGACCATTTGCCCATCCACCTCCATTACATATAAATAAACACACAATTCCACGGACACCACAAAACCAAACAGTAAAATATCTCGAGCTGAACTTCGACATATGACTCAACTGGAAAACACACATAACGCTAAAACAACAAGCAAACATAAAAATAGCCCAACTAAAACACCTTATCAACTTCAAAAGCTGCCTATCGTTAACAAATGCCGTTACACTTTACAAAGCAATAGTCAGACCCTTAAAGCTGTACGCATGCCCCATCTGGACCAACGCATCCCCCATCTCCAACGTCAATAAACTTGAAATTGTGCAAAATAGATTTATCATAATAGCAACACATATCCCATGGTTCATCTCAAACGCCCAACTTCATAAAGAACTATGTATTTGTATATCACCGATTATCAAACATCGTCCATCTTTCCAACAATTTTACTCCAACTTAAATACCAAGCAGTCCACTTCAACCTCGCCTCACTAAATGACCTACCGACCAGAATTGAAAACGGATTTCCTTTCGAAGCCTCCTTAGAAGCGTAGTTCTGATGCCCCAAGAGATGTGGCAGAGGCGAGAAGCCAGGCGAGGCAGTAGCAGAGAGCACTGATTACGGCGGCGGCGGCGACTCCGTCGCAGGAAGCGGCGCGGCGTGCCTCTTGGCGTCAAACCCGCCGCCGTGTTGACTTAAGTGACCAACGCGCTTCTCGCCGTGACTCCCCCTCGCCCAGGCCCCGCCCCCGCCCCCGCCGCTGCCATAGCCACCAATATTGCCTTCGTCTCCACCACCGCCTCTGTACTCTCGGATAACACTGCAATAAATTCATATTTTAAACTAGTGGTGCTACAGAATGGCACAGACTTTCCCATATTAGTTTTCTATTTCCTTGGGTTTTCGCTAGCTATTCCGAATTGCCACATACTCTTTCTTGCTAGCTACCATCTATCACCGGCAAAAGTACATTTTTTTTGTCATTTTCTTAATTTTTTCGGTTTCCTATTGGTAGAACGAAAATATTAATTTTAGAATATTAAAGAACACAAAAACCTAGCCCTAAATGACAATTTTCTTTTAAAACTTATGTGCCGTTTTAAAGAAAATTGCGTTTTAGAGCTTCTAAAAATACGAAATTTGAAGCTCATTTTCACAGAAAATGTTTGAGCTTTCAAAATACTTTATTTAAAGTTATTTGAAGCACTTACACTCACAAATAAAATAGAGTTTACAAATTGCTGGTAATGTAAATATTAAAGATGTGAGAGATCCTTTAAAAAAATAACATACGTGTAATTTTTGAAAAAACAAAAAAAATCCTCAAAATAAACTTTACTTTAAAGAATGCAATTAGCATCATCCGTTTTCAAACGTTTGAAGAAAAAAATTGGGGTCATTTATTAGAAAATGGCGTTTGAGTGTTTCTGAAAATACCGAAATTTGAGCTACATTTCACAGAAAACGGTTGTGTTTTCGATTAACTTTACTTGACATTATTTAAAGCACATGTACTCATAAATATAATAATGTGAACAATTCGCCGCTAGTTTAAACATTAACGACGTGAGAGAAAAGTAAAAAAAAATACATTTTTGCAATTTTTGAAAAAACAAAAGAATACGCAATATGGCGTTTATGTCATCTTATAGAGTACCTGATATACGATGTACCTGATATTAAACAAAGAACTCACTTTGGAGAGCACATTTAATTGAAGGAAAAATCTCTATCTTCAGTTTTGTAGTTGGAGGACGCCGAAAAAAATTCAAACTTTTACAATTTTCGAAAATTCAAAATTCGAAAATTCGTGAAAATCGGACCTATGCCATGTAAATAAGTGCATTATACTCTATTCAAACAAGAAATTTACAGAAAAAATTTGGAGCCGTTTTTGAGAAAATTTTGAAAATGTTCGGGGGGGCTTCATGTAAAGTACCCCCAAATTTTGAAGAATCTTTTTCAAAATCTCAAATCTTTTACTAGAACCAGATCGACCGGAGAATATCCATTTTGGAAGAAATCGTATGTATGGTTTAGGCGCTAGCAGTGTTCACAGACGGACAGACAGACAGACTGACGTTTTCCTTTCAATTGGTTTTTCGGTATCAAGGACCTAGAAAACAGGGTTTCTGGCTACACCACGTGTTAGGGGATTTTTTTTCTTAATTTAGCAACTGGTTTTATCCACTTCTTCGTTTTCACGGCCCGGCAATTAATATTTCCCCCCGAAAATTGGTCATTTTTTCGCGCAGCATTACATAACTTTCCCTATACTATGTATATCACTCCGTGTATACGTACATATACGGGAAAGTAAAATTTACATTCTTTAGTAAAAAAGCTGTTTCATTTATTACTTTTGTATGTATTTAATTTTAAAATAAATCAGTTTCATGAAACAGCAAGTAATAAATTAATTGCATAAAATAAACATTTAGCACTATCCCTACCAAAAGTTTAAAGTAAAAATTTGGAGCCGTTTTTGAGAAAATCTTGTTTTTGTATTTTTTTAAAATTCCATATATTGCACGAAATATTGGGTGAAAACTACTGAAATTTTAAAAAAAAATGTACATGACTTTAAAGAAATTCACAATGAAGAACAAATTATATTTGAAGGAAAAATCTCTATCTGAAATTTTGTAGTTGTAGTAAGACGCCGAATAAAATTCAAACTTTTGCAATTTTCGAAAATTCAGAGTTAACCGTGAAAATCGGACTGATGCCAACTTAATAAGTTTATTTTACTCTATTCTTATAAGAAAGTTAAAGAAAAAATATGGAACCGTTTTTGAGAAAATGTTGAAAGTGAAAATTTTGAAAAGTGGTTTAAACAAATACTATTCCATGAATGAAATTATGTCCAACAGAATTCTAAAATGCGCCAAATATTGAAAATATCTTAAAGATTGTATTTTAAAATGAAAGATGTTATGTTATAGTACATAAGCAGTTTATTGGAGGTCAACATTGCGATTAATGTATACTTCTTCTTAAGATAGATGGGTCACAGTATATAATTGGACTGTAGGGAACAGTAGCACAAAAATCGGATAGAAAAAGCAATAAACTTTTTGAGATAAACTTTGAGATTCATACAAATGCCCTGATAGAGGCATTTGTATGAATAGTTTAACACTATTTGTTTTTCATTTTACGAATGGAATAGGCAAAATAATGTCATATGAACAACATTAGTTTCATTAAAATATGTGTAAACAAGAAAAGACTTATCAATTAGAATAGAAAATTATATGAAATAGGAAAAATTCAGACAATACGTACAAAAATAGTATTGAACAAACTACTAAAACTGGCTTAAATAAAAAAGATTGAAATAAATTTTCTTTTCCATGTTCTTGATATCCGCGTGCGGCAAGAGGCAATACCGGCTGAGATTGCTCAGGGTACTAACTGATGTGATTGCAGGGTCTCTGACGGGGACGTCCTAGGGTTCGAGTCTACACGGTGGCAAGATTTTTGACACGAGCTCATGTATTTTTATAGCTAGATCGAAATCAGCCGCCGTCTGCAGGATAATTGTAGCGGGCGGCTACTCTGACATGTAGTTGTACGTGGTTTCTCCAATCATTACCAAACGAATGCCGGAGCAGTACCCTAACAGTCATGGACCGCACTCGATCTTTCCATCCTATTCCTCAACCTATCCTCACCCCTTCACTCGAACTCATTAACATTTACCTACACTACACTACCACATATGTCGGGAGCTTAGAGCTTGACTCAGCTGGGGTAATACCCCGCGAGTGCTAGATACTCCGCATAGTGAGGGAAAATTCCGCAAGCCGACGTGTAGTTTGGCGCTCGATTTGACCATCCAGCGGATTGCGCCAGATTTCGCCATCCAGCGTGACACATGTTTCTCTAATACGACGACGGGATTCGAATTTAAAGTCAGAATTTCACCATCACCCTTCAGCCTTTTTAAATCGCGAAAAAACACCGTGAAATTAATTTTCTTTTTAGGAGTTTGTTGTCAGACCCAAAGACTTGACACATGTTTCTCTATGCATGTCGATGCGGTGGATCGGAATTCGAAGTCACAATTGCATCACCACCCTCCAGTTTCTTCTCGCGAGAAACCTCTCTGAAGTTGTAAAATGTTTATTAACGGTGGTATTTCGTAATTTAAAAAAACTGGAAGGTGGTGACACAATATTGGGTTCGGATTTGGATTCAGCGTGTCGACATACATAAAGAAACATGTTTCAAGTCTTGGGTCTAACAACTTTTAATTTTTGTAGATAACAATGCTACAAGACACCAAAATCAAGTATCCGCATGTGTTTTTCACTATTTAAAATAAATGGAGGGTGGCGGTGCAATTCTGGCTTTGGATTAGGATTCAGGGCATCGCCTTACGTAGAAAAACATGTGTCAAGTCTATTTGGTCTGACAAGAACGCCCGAAAACAATAAAAAATACAATGTGACAATGGTTTATCACTATTAAAAAAAGCTTGAGAGTGGTGGCGTAATTCTGGCTTCAGATTCCGATTCAACGTGTCAACACGTGTACATAGAGAAACATGTGTCACGTCTTTGGGTCTGACAATTAACTGTTCTTATTTTGTGTGCCTATGCAATTTCTTATTAATATATGTTTATTATAATTAATCATTCTTGTGTTGTGTTTCCAAGATCCCGTTAATACACTTTGTATGTCACCACATTAAATTGAGTAGACGTAATAAACCAATTTATTTCAATCAATATTTATGACCCCGGCTGAGTTTAGCTTCGAGCCAGCATTTCCGTTGACTCTGCAGCAACTCTATCCGGGAGGTCCTAGGGTTTGAGTCCTAGCGGGAGCGGATTTTTGCTAGACACCTACAGTAGGTCGAGTGCAGCAACTGTCTGGAAAATTATTCTAGCGGCCGACTGCTTCGGCTAGTATTTTTCTGTGGTTTATCCTATAAATACCAGGTGATTGCCAAGATAGTACCTTAACAAACGGATCGTGAACCGCGCGCGATCTTTCGTTCCTCTACCCTTTCCTATTATCCTATTACTGGCACACATCCTCACATACACACACACACACACACACACACACATACACTTATAGTCACTACAATGCCGCATATGTCAAGAAACCAATTAGAAGCTTAGAGGTGGCGGTGTCCCTGTGGTGCGCCTGTTTGGGGAAGATTCCTGGAGGGGAAAATCCCCCGCAGACGTTTAGGTTGACGCCGGATCTCACCACCTAGAGGGGGAGGAATATCGCCATCTCTCGGTATAAAACATTCATTGCCCCCCAATCAATCATACTTATTACTAGGGCCCGGATAATTATGTACTGAAAATTAGGAAAATATGTACATATATATGTATTATAATGTATAGAAATATGTACTAAAAAGTACGAAATATGTAACACTTTAATTATTATATCAATTCGTTTTAATAAAATGCTTTGCTTAAATATTGATCTGTAGACTTACTATACTCGTAAAGACTAAAATTAAAACATAATACTCATCATAATTCTGTTATTTACAATGATCTCTGTAACAATGAGAAACAAATATTGGTTTCAAATACTTAGAAATGAAACTTTTCCTGTTGTCTGTTCGAGGGCATTGCACCAACTAAGTGTTCCACATCGCACGAAGTGACTGGTGTATATTTAAACTTTATCCCAACATGTCACTGTTCAATGCTATTCATGGATTAGGGAATAAAAACAATGCTGGTTGATATTTTATCAATTGACTCTTAGCACAAATTCCGCTATCTTTAATTATGTTCTTACCCAAGACTATTGCTAGACTTGTCTGAAAAGATACACCAAACTTTGCCTTTGGAAAATTTCCAGTCTCCGTTAACACAAGGTTTAAGCCAATCGCCGTGAATTATTTTCTGTCCTTTTCTTATCCAAAAGCTGCAGTGCCACATCGTGATTTTACTTCAGATTTTTACCTCTCAGAGATATTTTTCAAACAAGGGTTTAGGCTCGCGTGTAACAAACGGAGAAAGAAAACGGTCAATGGCGTTTTCTGAGCAGCGTTGGAGCGTGTAATTTTTGGCGAAGGGTATTAAGGTCAAAGGAGATCTTTGGAAATGCGTATTTTTTTCTGAGTTATACTCGCGCTGAAATCTAGACACTGAAAGCTTTGGAGTGCAATAACGCCTTGCTCTTTTGTAGGATATTGTGTGCTGCAATATCAAAATTTTTACGCGATGCAATAGCGCCAATTTAGAGAGGAGGCTGCAGAAACATTGGGTTTGACAATGCTGAATTGTTTGTCTGAATGATTCCTTATCAAAAACGTGTAGGAAAAATGAAGAATTATACAAAAAGGATTCAGAAAAACGGAAATATTAAAAAATATTTAAAAATATGTACTTTTGAGTAAAATATGTAAATATATGTACTTTCGAATAAAATATGTAATTATATGTACTAAAACGTCAGTTTTTTAAGGCACTAATAGACATGAAACGTAAATATATCGTGGTTTTGACTTGATAGAGGCAACTTTTGGAAATATGTAATTACATAATTATCCGGACCCTACTTATTACAAACCCTTACTTTCAATCTCTTAAATCCGCAATTATTACGTATGACAAAAAGTGAGACAGTATGGAAGAATGAAAAGTAGTTCTGCGAAGACTTGGGACACGTTTCTTATTCAGGATGGCTAGTTGGTTAATAGATTCAAAATTCTTCTTAAACAAAGTCACAAAACAACAGAAATTTCCCCCACACAACTTATTAACATAATATAAGTAGTATACTATTGGATTCGTCTTTTTACGCCTGCCATGTTTGACCCCAAAATATTGTAGATGTATTGTATTTGTATTATATTTTATATGAATATTGTATGAAAACAAAGTTGCCTCAATATCTCGTTTTCAAGTAGAGTCTCAACATTAAATATTTATATATATGTATATATATTATATATATTTATAAATATATTTATATATATATGTATATTTATATATGTATATACTGACGGCATTTGGAAGTTTAATAATTCGTTTTGCTTCTCACGTTAATATGCATAGAGCTGGCTCAATTTCCGAAGCCGTATTCCAACGCTGACACTAGTTATGTTAGCAATGTGATAATTCGCAATTTCTGTACACCAGGTAATGTTATATATCAGACAGTAAAGTATTTGAATAGCGAATAAGAAATGTCAGTTTAATGAGCATTCGATATTCTAGGCTTGCCAACCATTCGAATCAAAGATGTATGACATTTCACAATGTAAACGGTATTTACATATTGATTTTTTCTGAAATGCTACGAATGATATGTTTATTTTAGTATTTTGTTACAAGTAAATATCCACGGAACTGTTTTATTTTATATTACTTTGTAGATTAATTCAAAATGCATTTTATCACAAAAAATAATTTAACGCATGTCACATGGATAAAATAGTTAAGTTAAAATAGCTTTTCATGAAATGCATTGATTAGGAAATATCCCTTACCTTAATTGTTTCGGTCTAATTTTCATTGGAATGTTTCTTCACACTATCTGAACAACTTTTCTATGCGATCCTCAAAAGCGATTGAAATTTAATATTCATTTACAATTAAAACTGAGTAGTTTATGGAGAGTTTTCACGGTGCATGTTCTTTGATAATAATTTCATTATTCTACATCTCTGTGATTTTTTCTAAGGAAAATATGTCATTAATGTAATGTCAAATGTCGTGTTTATTACATGTTTCCGGATGTACACATATGTAGTTTATACAAATGAAAATATCTGTGACAGAAGAACATCAAATCAGTTTAGAAATGAAACATGTGTGGAAGACCAAGTATAAATCAATGAAGGTGCAAGAAAAGCACTCGGGTATTATCCTGCAATTCGATGAGAACATGAAGACTTACAATAATACAGGAAGTGGGATGCTCGGAAAGCATTGAGGTATGTTCAACTCGAATATCTCTGAAGTGACTATCTCTCAATGACCACTCCAATTTAATATAAAACATAAAGATAATTAACATTTGCATCGCATTGATGATCATAAAATTCTTACAATTAAATGAGATCGTCATATTATGATTTTATTTTCCTCACGTTACACCTCCATAATTGTTTATTCATTGATGTCATTGTCATCTACGATTTGTGAAGAGCACTAATGAGCTAAGCAGCGGAAGACTTTTAAACACATAAATTTCATACATTACACCAGCGCTAATTTATTCAAATTACTGGAAATGGCACGGCGAGTCCGTGTCCGCCCCGTCCCCACTACCGCTTCCGCCCCCCCGTCCTCCGCTCTCGGCGCCCGGGGTTCGCGTTCCAACGCGGGCAGAGGCGACGTAGCGGCTGCGTTTTATGCGCGCTCGCATCCAATCGCATTACAAGCGCCGCTGCAGCGGCAGGCCGCAGGTCGGCCTCCACGCGCCGCTTCCCGGCACGTCCTGCCCCGCCCGGCCGCGACCCTCATGCCCCTCCCCGCCTCACCTCGCAACGCCCCGCAACGCCACGCCACGCCCCGTTCCACCACGCCACGCCTCCCCGTCCCACGCAACGCCCCGTCACTCCGCATCCCGCCCCGTCCCGAGCTGCCCGTAACGCCCTCCCTGCCACGCCACGCCACACCATGCCACGCCCCTGCAACTCCGTCACGCCTCCCCCGCCACGCCACGCCACGAGCTGCCACACCCTCCCCGCCTCGCCACTCCCCGCCTCACCACGTGCCATCACACCCTGCCACACCACGTCACGCCACACCTTCCCCGCCACTCTCCGCCACTTCCCGCCACACTACATCGCACTATTGTATACCACACCACACCACTCCTTGCTACGCCACAGCGGCACTCCGCTCCGCGCTGGGGGCTGCGGAGGGTGGGGCGCCAGAGGGTTTGGAAAGCGCGGGAGGGAACGAGGCCGAGTGAGGGGGAGGGTGGAACGGCGCGGACCGCAGCGCGGCCAAACCGCTGCTCGCCGCCGCCACCGCGAACGCGTCGCCTGCCGGTGATTGGCTGTCAGCCGACCGGACGGCTACAAATGAACCGTCAAACGCACCCACACACATTTTACCCGCGCGGTCGCGGCCGGCCGCCCGTCCGGCCCGTCGGTCGGCAGCGGCGGCGGCGGCGGCGGCGGCGGCGGCGGCGTGGCAGGGGCGGGGGTGATGGCGGGCGCGCGAGTGAGTCGTGCAGCCGCCGCCCCCGTCCCCGCCCTCACCCCCGCCCCCGCCCCCGGTGGAGTGTCCGGCGCACTCGAGCAAGGACCGCAGCGGTCCGGCCGCCGCCCCCGCGCCGCGCGCGCCCGCTGACGCCGCCGCTGCCCCCGCAGCGACGTCCTAACGCGGGCAGGCCGGGGACGGAGAGCAGCCACCGCCTAGCGGCCAAGAACGGGCGGTGGCCGGGGGAAGGGGGGGAGGCTGCACCGGCGGTCATATGGACTTTGGAGGCATGATCGTTGACCGGGCACAGTTAACAATGCCAGTTTACGCGAATACGCCCCATCCTCCGCAGCCCCCAACGCAACATAAACTATTAAACAGGTGTACATTAGTTGAAGGTAAAGAAATGGTAATCGTAGGAAAAGAAGTAGGCACAACGCATGGCGATTCTTCTGTCATCGTCAATGCATGGGTATGGATGCTGGAGGTAGGTGAAAGAACAGAATGATCGATATGCTATCAGATTTTTTAATGATGAATAGTGTCGTACTAATTTGTAAGCATAGTGCGAAGGAGAAATCTTACATCTTCATGACGTCTTTCCTGGATAGGTGATGCTTTGCATTTGCTGTCCACTATCGGAAGAATAGTTACCGTGAGGTGTCAATGATGAGGAAATGAACTACAACGATGGAATGACGTTCAGGTGTAATACGAGGCATGCTCCAATAAATATGACTTACTATGAGATTACGATGCTTCTTCAAGTGATTGTAGTCTCATACACACCGTATCACTTCCTACTCTTATTGTGTCGATTACATTTCCTTTACAGAAGCTTAAAAGGAGTGTGAATTCCCTATGCTAACAAAGTTAAAATGTGACTAATTGAAGCTACATTTTCTGGCAAAATATTAGAGGTAGCTCTGTGATATTTTTACACAGTGTACACATATCCTTTATATGTAAACTAAATTTTTATGATTAGTTATTTGGTTGTTATGATAGTTTTTTATTCTTTAAAAATATTGTTTAAGAAAATATATTATTTTTTTATTTATTTAATAGGTAATTATGACACATTGATACATAATTTCAATTCTTTTAACTATGTGACTAGGCTGAAGGCCTTTAAGCCATTACAATACCTACATTCTACCGCATTCTAACCTTTCGAATTCTGGCATTCACCCCTAATGGTCTCTTCATCGCATCAAAGCCGCGGAAAGGAGACCATAAGGTACGGCTGAGGAAAAAACCCCTGAAGGGGGAAAAACCTGCCGTCAGAAGACGAGTACATGCTAAACTACTAGTTTTTATTTTCTAAACTATTTATTTATTTCCTGGCGTGGGCATCTTCTCCATCCCGTCTTTGGCCTCCTCAGCCCCTGAAATCAAACACCGCCACAGAAGATCGCCCGCACCACCGCCTCTCCGAACAATTTGCTACTGATTAACTTAATTATCGCTTACTGATTAATTAATTAATACTGACTAATATACTAATTAATATTAATGATTAGCATTATTGACTACCTTACTAGTTAATTTAATTATCTCTTGCTTATTGAATTAATTATTTTATCTCCAGTCTAGGCTCCGCTCGTACTACTAACCAATACTGTTTTCCCACTCCCTGATTACCGTTTCCCTGATAGTTCGAACCTTTCCTAAAAATATTCCTAATTCTTTCATAAAGTGAGATCTGTTATCAGCTAATATATTTTGAGCGAGCGTTATGTTTCTAAATTGGAAGCCATAGTTCCCCATTCCCATCCATTTTCCTCTCCAAGTTTCTGTAGCGCAGCAATTTAACAGAATGTGGATCCAATCTTCTCTATCACCGCACAGTACACAGATTCCATTGTCATTCGAATCCTTCATTCTACGTTGCATCCACCCCCCTAACCTAAACCACGCGTATCCCCCTCTTGCATCCCTTTTAAGTGTGTATACGTAACTTTCGCATCCCCATACAGGACTCGTGTGAATTTGTACCACTAACGAACATTTTTCTGCCGATGCTGCAAGAATATCTTGCCTTTTAATATCCGAAAGTCGATCTGAAATTAATCGTTCTATTTCCCGTGTTCCCCTAATCTCAACCATTTCAGGAGAAACGTCTCCCAGACCTGCGCGTTCTAGTACCCGTTTCACTTTATACGACCAATATCGCTGATCGTTTTCCTGTAATTGCGCTCTAAAGCACCTGCGAATAAGCGTGTCGGACTCTTCACTTGCTAATCTAATCCAAAGCTTAATGGCTTTTATTTTTATATCTTTCCAAATTCCTACACTACCTACCTCTCTTAAGACGCCGACATTTGCTGCGAATCTAGAGACTCCAAGAATTAATTTATAATAATCTGTTTCGATGCTTTCTAATCTGTCTATTCTATCCACTCCCCAGATTTCCGCTCCGTAATTCATTGCTGGGAGCACTAGTGATTTAAACATTGTGTCGCACACCTTTAAGGGCAATTCCGGTACTCTACGCATTACGCAACCGATTTCTTTGAGAGCAATTCTTCCTTTACTATGAGCCGCAACTATGTGTTTATTCCATCCCCCGTTCATAGAGAATTTTGCACCAAGATAAGTAAAAGTTTTAACACGGTCGAGTTCCTCCTGTGCGTAATACCATTTCTCTTTGTTACCCCAAATAAACCCATTCTTGAAGACCACAGTTTTTGTTTTTTGAATATTTACTTTTAATCCCCATGCTACACTATATCTTTCTAGGATGTTTAAACTCGTCTGTAATCCCTCAATCGTTTCCGAGCATAGAACTAAATCGTCCGCATAAAGTAATCCGGGAATTTTCAGGCCATCAATTGCCGGTGCAGATGTGTCGGTTTCCTGTACCCATGTCAATAAATCATTTATGTACAAGATAAACAACAGCGGTGAAAGAGGACAACCCTGTCTTACCCCTACTGTCGATTTTATTTTTTGCGTTGTACTTTCGTCACCGCACTTGACGCAGAAATTTACTTCTCTGTAGTCTAAAATATATTATTCGATAAACATGCAATTTTTTAAAATTTTCAAAACATTAGTTTTCTGCTCTTGATACAATGGTTGCAGTCAAAAGGCGAAGACAAGCTTCTTAAATACTGAAACAAATCCTTATATTTATCACAATGTATAGTTACTTGTAACTAGTACAAAAAGTTAATCTTTGGCGTACAAATGAAATGTTGACGAACGAGGCGACGTTGGGAACTGAACCCGGCATTATGAAATGAGTATGCCAAAGATACTTTCGTATGAGTTGCGTAAAGTATTTTTTGCACAAATTCATGGAAACTTCCAAGCATACTAGTATGTACCATTGGAATCATTCTCGATTTGCGAGACGGTAGCCTGTTAAATCATGTCACTCCAGAGCTTTGCATATTTTACAGTAACCAGTTGTTTTACATGGCCATGAATTCTTTGCGGTACATTGGCTGCAAAATCTACTTTCACCGTACGCATACCGGAAAGAAACATTTTCCAATCAATAAACTGTGAAAGTAAGTATTAGTTTCCCCGCAGTGCTGAAAACTAATGTTGTAGGTCAATTCTAAAACTTTTGTCTCGCAATTCAAGCAATTGTATTACTGAAACAAGATTACAAGCTATTTTGAGTAAATTACATCGAAATTACATTATTGAAGTTGGAAAATTGAATGTAATTCGGAATTAATGAAAATACTATTTGTAAACTTCCTCGAAATGTTTCATCAAAATGGATACGATTTGCTTTGTCTACTAACACAGGGAGTTCAGGCAAAAAGTTACTTATTAATGGTCAAATCAAACACTTTCGCGTTTTTTACAAGAGTTGCAGATTTCCGTGAATTGAAATAAGTAAATAAAATTATATCAACCAAGATTATCCTTATCCAATAGTAAGGTGGGACTTTTGTTAACTGCTCGTTTTGGCACGTGGTATCCAAGATTTTCACGGCAGGGATAAAAGGGAAATAATAATAATAATAATAATAATAATAATAATAATGCTCAAGTGGCATGAAACAATAATTTATGAAGTAATTAAATAAATATCAATGTAGATATGTATTTGACATTTTGGGTCATTGTCCGACATTTGCCGGCTAGCTAAGGGTGTCCCCCATGCCTGGGCCTGGTTTGATTCCCTCGTTTGGGGGCTGAGAGAGACACGTGGCGAACATGTCGTCCCTTTGCCGCAACTACGGAACTCCCCCTGCCTGAGCCTTTCTTTATCACGGCTACAGAAATTGGAGGATTTTAAAAGAAAGCTACAACTCTATTTTTGCCCCGACCGGAACTGAAAGAGGGATCGCACCACAAGGAAGCTAGTACGTTGCCCCATGATCCACCTTAGGGCTTAAATATCAATAAATTATAAATTTATAAAATTAATAAATAATAATAATTTAATAACTTTATAATTAACCTTTTCTGAAAATAATAATAATAATAATAATAATAATGATTATTATTATCATAATTATTACTGGCAGACGTAGCTTAGTAGAAGTTGAAGCAACTTGCTGAATGACACTGCACAAGGCAGATTTTGTAATGTTGCATTGTTATGAAGAAAAAGATTTGTGAATATAATTATTGAAGAAACAAATTTTTATTTTCTCACTGTTCTCCACAGACTTTCTAAAATAATCCAAAGATTTCATTTTTATATTCTTTCTCCTCTTCTGAAACAAAATATTTGTATGGTCAATAAACTGAATTGTAATTATCTTATCATTTTTTATCTTAATCAACCCTTAGTTGTTGTTATCCTACGTGATGCGATGAATGATATATCTACCCTGCAAGTGGGCACGGTTGCGCAAGAAAAATGTTGCTTTGGAATTAAATTTCGAAGCATTAGTTTTTTTATAACGTTTTAGGTGTACTTAACGGCATATTTTACGTGAAAGAAGTAGTTTCAAATAGAGAGTCCCGGAGTCCCGGAAAGTTGTTGCCTTCTTCCTCACACCCAGGCATAAACATAATACAATACTACAGAATACAAGAGTGCACATACACTCTTGTATTACATTAGATATTACGTGTATGAGATACAAGTAACATATGACTAAAAACCTTAAAAAAACTCTTTTCAAAGTTTTAGTGGACATTCTTGTAATAATAGATTTTATTCACCCTCATGTCGTAATTCAAAAACCAATGTTACCCTGTAACTCTTCCTGCTCGACAAGTAATCATAAATATTGTTCGCTAACGACAGGAATGACTAGGACATGATTTACAACTGAATGAATGTTAAGATCCCCAGCTCCTTCCACTATCCAACCAAATAACGTGCATCAATCACTCGACACTTAGCGTGCCTAGATTCATCAGCGTTTGCACGGCACGAGAAAGTGAATTGGAGACGAAGGGGTGCATCATCGGTTAAAGGGCGAGAACCTCCACAGCATTCTCGAAAACGGGAGTGGCGGATTCAATGGAACAAAACAGCAGAAATGCGGCGGCGGGTTTGAAAGCCACTTTTTGCAGCCTATTGTGTGAAATGCTTCATGAATATTCATTTAGCCGACAGTATTGTGGAGGCGCGCTCAACGCGTCTAGCCAGCTCCAGACGCCACTGCCACCGCCGCCGCCAGTCAGCATTGTTATTTCGTGTAGAATGTGGCTTATTTTCTCCCCGGAGATAATTATTCAAAAGGGTCCGTGCTGCTTGCTAGAGGGGGGGATTTAAAGATGATCAGAACAGCATCCAGATACTTGTGGGTCTTTTGCATTCAGTATTGCACACTTGTATGGAATATAAGTCACGTTAAAATAAATTAATTTTTTTCATGTAAAAATAGTCAAAATGTATGAGACATTTCGGGGAGGAAAATTGTTTATGTTACAAATTGTCTAGTGTTGAGAATTAGGTTAATGCACAAAACTAATGCAATTTTTGATCAATAAGAACAACTTGTTTTCTTTAAACTTTTATTATTTAAGATATGAAAATTGAAATGTTCATTATCAGAAAATCTAACAAACCTCCTCAGATGAAGATTTCATGACACCCGAGACATAAAAAAATAATGAATTTTTCGAAAAAGATAGTATTGTAAAATAATTATTGTTAATCTGAAGTAAGCAAAATCAAAGAACGAGTCATTTTTCAAAAACTATTCATACATACGAGTACTTGTATTTGCGAATTCCGTTCTTCCAAGAGAGACTATTTTGCAGTGGTGCCACATTCCAATTCATCCTTGGTCCATTTTTTTCCTTCTTAGCTAGCATTTTGGGAGGAGACATTCCGCCTGAACCCTACATTGTGACTCGAGTGCCAACGCACCTTTGGTAAGTCCCCCCTAGCGCGCCGTTCTCGCTCCGAACTACAATCGTTTCCCACTGATTGCCTCACGCCATCGCACATCGCCCGGGCCGACACCGCTTTTGAATATTGTCAGCAGCTCATTACCCGTTCTCCATTGCCCATTACCCATTGCTCATTGCTCAAATCTCATTCCTCAAAGCTCGTTACTCGTTGCTAGCGACCAACGACCACCGACGACTACCTCCTGCCAACATTAGTTTGCGCCGTGGCATTTCTTTCTCCGTCTCAGATGATTTTACCAGCACAAGGCACGCAATGATTGGCTGTCAGTTGGCAGCTGCTGTATGTACCTTTTTTCATATTTTCTATCTGTGTTTAGTAAGAATCGTTAATTCTCCATAACTATTTCAAGCAATGTTTAATATCTCTTAATCTCATCTACTTAATGTTTAATTTCCGTACTTTATTAGAATTATATGCATTTCAATGTATTCTTCTATTTGTTAATCTTTCCAACATTTTATTACCGACTTATACGACGAGTTAAGCGTTGATCGTACCCGTGGTCAGACGTCTACCTATATCATTTTCTTCCTTACAAACTTCTAATTCTGCTTTCTCAAGAGTTTATTTTAAGGCTCACCCTGTTTAAACATAGTCGTTTCTCATTTCTATTGTCATTTTAACACTACTGTTCATCTTCCTCTCACTCAAATATTTAAGATTATTTTCCACTTTATTTAGTCACACATTTTTCTTGACCTATGGAATTCCCTTACGTAATTGAGATTTCCTTTTTTCATCCATAGTTCTCTGTATTATTTTTACCACCGGATTTTTCCGTCATCATTCCAAGCTCATTACCAAGACTACTTCTTCTACAACTTTCCCTCACCCTCCTTCCTCCAACTTACACTCCTCTTTTTATCTTGGCGATCTCGCTCTCCCCACACCATCGGCACATTTTCCGCCGTCATCGCCGTTGTCGCCGCCCCTCCCCTCCCCCGCCCCCGCGCGACAGTTGCGCCGCGTCCCCGAGTCCGCCGGCGCCGCGCGTGCCGCCTCCGTGCCTCCCCGTGCCACCGCCGCCCGCGCCGCCCGCGCCGCCGCGCCGCCCCGCGCTCCAAATTACAGGGCGACGCGCGGGGCGCGCCGGCGCTCCCCTCCCCTGCGCGCCCCGGGACAGGGGAATAAAAATTAGGGGGACGCGCGGTCGCGCAGCTCCCGATGATAAACTTCTCTTTATGGCAAGATCCATTTAATAAGGATTTAAAGGTCCCGCGACTGCGGGTTTGATATAAACGGCCCCTGCGCCGCGAGGGACAGGCATCGAACGGCTGTGGCGGCGGCGAGGGCGGGTGACGGTGGCGGAGGCAGGGCGGAGGGGGTAGTGGGGGCGAAGGCGGCGGCGTGCGCGGCGGTGGCGGGGTAGCGGGGGTGTAGGCGGAGGCGACGGTCGGTGAGGTCGGAGAGAGCGGGAGGGGGTGGAGGAGGTGGCGTGGGCTGGGAGGGGAGGCGCGGCGCGGCTGCCCGCTCCCACGCGCTCGCGCCGCCGCCGGCGGAGGAGGGGGGCGGCGTCCGCGCGGTGGTGGCGGAGATGGCGGTATCGCTCCTCTCGTCGCGCGCTACGCCGGGGCCAGGACGAAACCGAAGGACATTCGTAGAAGAAGGGCTGGTCGATTGCCTCGTGGTAGACTGTTTGGTGGACAAATGGCCATGCTGATCATACGTGATAGATCAGGGTCGAGAAGGTGTGCGTTTATAGAATGGCTTTTAAAATAAACTCGCCATGGAATTTACAGGGTTATGTCTGGTGATGTTAAAAGGGAAATCGCTATGTTTCTGGCAATTCCCAAAGAAGCGAAGACGTCGATGAGATCCCTGAAAAATGAAAGCCGATGGAAATGGTTCGTGTAGGCTTGTCGGTAACAAGGTAGCATTGAGGGCGAGGGCGAGGGCGAGGGCGAGGGCGAGGGCGAGAGCGAGGGGCGAGGGCGAGGGCGAGAGTGAGGGCGAGGGAAAGGGCGAGGGCGAGGGCGAGGGGCGAGGCGAGGACGAGGACGAGGGCGAGGGCGAGGGCGAGGGCGAGGGCGAGGGCGAGGGCGAGGGCGAGGGCGAGGGCGAGGGCGAGGGCGAGGACGAGGGCGAGGGCGAGGGCGAGGGCGAGGGCGAGGGCGAGGGCGAGGACGAGGCGAGGGCGAGGGCGAGGGCGAGGGCGAGGCGAGGACGAGGGCGAGGGCGAGGGCGAGGGCGCGCGATCTGAGGGACCCGGCGCCAGGGAGTGACGCTTCAGTGGTAGGCGCGCCCGCGCCGTCGCCCCCTGTCGCTCCGCCCCACCCAGCCCAACCCCCATATGACCCCCCCACGTCCCTCCCCATCCCGCGCGCTGCCTCTCTCCGCCTCGCTTCTTTTCTCCTTCCATAAGTCGCTGACGACAATTTACCGCATGACAGGGTGAAATGCCCCGTAATCTAGCCGTGATATGTGCGACTAACCCATATGTTCCGGACTTCTCATTATTTACGACATTCTAATACCTGATATCCCGATAAAATTATCGATGACAAGGCGATTTCCGGTTATTTTTATAATTAAGAAGAAATATGTCCAAATGTCCCGCTATGTGGCTGTTTCGCTCGCTGTTTGCAGCGGAGTTGTTGCTGGGTTATTTATGGCGGTGCGCGCGCTTGATCGCCCGGGAAGGGGGGGCGGGGAGCGAGGCGGGTGGCCCGCGGCCTCAGGCACTGAACCCTCCGACTTCCCACCCACTGCCGCTGGGCGCCCGGGGCAGCCCTGCTTGTCTGCCTGCCACACGTCTTCATTAGATCGAAAGAACAGCCGTCGCCGAGAGACGTGTAACGCCCTTGGGACTTCTTGAAGCGTCGCGACGCCTCGGTCGGGTTGGGAATGGCGCGCCTCGCTGATGCGTTGTACTTGGACGTTTCAGGCGAGGATGCACTGGCCAATTGCTCCTTCGGACTTTCCGCCGCTTCAGCTTTGGAACTCAAAACAATTTCATTGAGGGAAAAAAACTACCTTCAATATTGTAATTGTATGAAGACGTTCAAACAAATTGCAAAAATGTCCAAATTTTGAAAATGTTTTTGGGTCTTCATGTAAAGTACCCTCAAAAAGTAAAACATTCTGTTGAAACTCCCAGATCTTCCAGCTCATTCAGATCGATTGGGGAATATCAATTTGGAAGAAAATCGGCTGAGCGGTTTAGGCCCTAGCGTTGACCACTCGGACACACAAACGGACGTTTCGCCGTCTATTGATTTTTCGGTATGAAGGACCCACAAAAAATGAATTCTGGCTACACCATGTGTTATTCTTTTTTTCGTTCAGACAGTAAGAGTTTTCTGCCGAAAATTCGCCGTTTTTCAGCGTGTGATTACATAACTTTCCTTCTTACAATGTGGCTTCGTAAGGCGAGAAAGTAAAAGCTACAACTACATTAAAGTTATCAATTTAACTATTAAGTTCCATTCAAATTGCAAATTTAACGTTTAGGAATTAAATAATTCTCTTAATTTACTTCTTAAATTAACTGAAATAGTGATAGCATAGAAATAGTAATATAATTATTCAATTCCATATTTTTTTATATTAATGGAAGAGGAGCAAAACTATGCTTTCTTGTATTATAAACCCAGAATATCGAAAAAGATAATTCTTGTTCTTATAATATATAATAAATAACTTTGTAAAACACGTTGTGTGGCCATAATTCACGTTATGTGGGTCCTTGATTCCGAAAAATTGGTTTACGCAAAACATCTGTTCGTCAAAATCAATGTAAACAATGCCTTTGAAATCAAAACGACCGTTTCAAGAATCTTTTCTGCAGAGAATTGAGTTTTGGCTTTTACAGGTACAGATTCGTTCTTCTTGCACCAATCCTTGCTGGTGTTGTTTCTATTCCGGGGTATAATGATGTACCCATGTTTCATCGCAGGTCAAATGCGTTGAAAAGAATCATTTCCTTCAGCCTGGTGTCGTGTTAGGGACGACTTTTACATCTCAAGCTGATGTGTTTCTGATCAGAAGAGAAGAGACGAGGCACCCACCTCGCGGGTACTTTTCTGAAGCCCTAGAGAGTGTCCATAATAATGTAATAAGCTCAGTCAGAGCTTATATTGAATTCAGAAGCAACTTCATCAAGAGTTCTACTGGAGGTCGTCCTCCATCAGACGGAAAAATAGGCGGATGTTTTCCTCTGTTGAATTGATACGAGCATGATACGTTGGTGATATGCAATGTCAAATGTTGCTCGTCCTTTTTAAAATGTATTTTTCCATTCAAACACTTTTATCGTCTTCATAGTATTTTTCTCTCTCTCTCTCTTTCTTTCACACGCTCTCTCATTCTCTCTTTCTCTGTTTCTGTCTCTCTCTCTCTCTCTTTCTTGTTGGTGCTTCCTTGGCCTTCATGCCTATCCCTTTTGGGATGATTCTGGCAAATTATTATCTTTGTTTGCACTAATGGAGATGACTAGCCATATTCCACCATACGGGGATGGGTACCAAGGGTTGGGGTGAACGTTAAGGAGGGTTATTTTGTTCAGTGTACAGGAACACGGGTGCATTGGTTGAGGATAGATAGGTTATTATATCCAGGGTGGGTTGTTCAGTTGTTGACTCGATGGGTTTCTTGGGTGACGGGAAAGACGAGTTATTTTGTTTGGGGAAGGGATATGTTAATTTGGTTAAGCAAGATTCGGTGAGGTGAGGATATTTGGGCGCGATGTAGGTGTTCCGATACATGTAGGTGTGTCATGACGTTGTATCAATCGTTTGTCCCTGTAAGTGTGTTTAGGAAAAGGACAGGAGTGGAAAATGGTGTATGACTGAATTTTCCCTTTTTGCTTTTCGGCCCTAAAGAGGTGGTGGAGGAAGTTATATATCAAAGTAAATGTTTTATAGTGGAAGAAGGTTAACGAGTTCTTTGAAGGGTGATATGATACTTGGCTGTCCGGGATGAGCCGCGTCACAGTCGGTTGAGCTGCGTTTCGGCCATCGTGTTATGAAGTTTTCAGTGCCGTACTGCTGCACTATAGCTCTGAAAAAGGCGACAATATGATGGTCAAAACGGCAGATCAACCGACTGTGACGCGGCTCATCCCGGACAGCCAAATATCAAATGATTCTGGCAGCGGAAGTCTACGCATCCACCTTTGCTAAGGGTAGTTCTGTGTGGTTGAAGGATATCTAGGGAGGATGGATCGGTAATTTGTTTCTGTTTGATTTGTGGCTGCCTGGTAGATATATGAAATGATGTGTGGGATGTGATGGAGTGTGCGGATGTCATTGGATCTGATGTACCTAGTGGGTCGGGAAATCATTCGGTTTTCCAGTCGGGTTAGGAGTAAGCCAGCCGGGCGAGGAATGTTGTGGATCAGGTGATGTACACTGTCAGAAATTTCTGCATTACTTTTAACGTAAAAGTACATTAAAGTAATAATAATGTTCATTAAATTAATTATCATGTCCGTAAATTAAATTTAATATATAGTAACTTTAAATTACGTGTGCATTAAATATAAAGTACGTGCATTAATTTCAATATTTAATATTTCTTCAAACAAATGTTACTCCAACCACGATTCCAACCCAGGTCTTCTGTTTTACGCCCAGTTGCTCTAACCACTACCCTATCGAAACAACCAATTCTTTGGACAGGTTCTTAGGCCTGATATATTACCCCTTGGGGTCACCAACTAGTCACCATTTTGAACGCGTTTACGCTCGGAAGTAGTACGTCGTTCAGACGTAAAGAATACCAAGTTCTGATCTTGTTACGGAGTAACAAATGTATTTTAATATTTAAATTTCCTCAAATAATTGTTACCTCGATCGGGATTCGAACCCGGGACTTCTGATTTATGCATAGTAGTTGCTCTAACCACTAAGCCATCGCGACATCCTGTGATTTGCGCAGGTTCTTAGGTCTGATGTATTGCCCATTGCGTAACATATTTCCGTAAGGAATATTGAATTTTGACCTTGTTACAGTGACAATTCTTTGAACAAATTTTAGTATCTCCGCTGAATATAAAAAAAATTTTAACTAAAGAATTACCATGGTATGTTGGTCACTACAATTTTATTATTATATTTTTACAATTTTATTTGTTACCAATTTGAATGTTAATCTGAATTTTAAAAATTTATATTTTTTGTATACATCTTGAAAATATATTTAAAAAAATTATACTTACGTTGAAATAGTGGAAGAAATTATTACTAAGTTTTTAAACAGTAACTATGTGTCATAATTATTTATCAAGTTTGCGTGAATATTAATTTAAACATTAAATTTAATGTCGTCAATATTTGGTGCAGTCCGGATTCTTTTCCGAGTCTTTTGAGTAATACAAATTCCCTAGTACAGGCTACCGGCCTGTAGCTAGGTATCCTGATGGTGGTGCTGCAGCCTTTGTGCATCCAGGCTTGCACTGTTTTTATTTCAAGGTTTACTTCCTCTAGACTTAGATACCAATAGTTACCGAAGTGAGCTCCCTTGTATAAACCGAAGGGCTACAAAGATGTAGGCAGACCTCGAATGAGGGGGTCAGAGCAGTTCTGAGTCTCGGAATAGGCCAATGGTTCCCAATCCTTGTCAAGGAAGAAGAAATTTAATGTTGAACCATATTAATCTCTCTTTAATGTAGGGAAAGGTGTATTTAGTTTCATGTACTGATGTATGTTACATCTACATTGATTTTAATTTACACATTAAATTTAATGCACATACATATTAATCTCCTTTTATTGAACACGCTACAGTAATTTTAATGTGGAGCAGTGCATTAAACTACCTTAAGTATCATGTAATTTCTGACAATGTATGCATATGTGACTATAGAATGCACGAACGTGTAATAGATGAGAATCTATTATCTAGTGGATATGGAGCTGTTGCTTAGGAGTGTGTGTAGTGCGTTAATAAGGCGACGTGCTTTTGATTTTGTTTTGGATGTAAGAAGACCAAAGACATTAATTGTTGGGAAGGGTTACGCCAATACATCTGATTTAGGTATGGGTGTGGTAAATTTGGAGATAGGGTGGGTGTGAAGGAATCTTTTTTCATAAGAAAAGAATATCCTGGAATATTTGCCGTCCGTCTGTCCGTGTGCTTGTCTGTCATTCTGCCTGTCCGTCCCTTATTACAAAAGTAAAGAAAATTTAAAGAAAAAAAAATTGGAGCGCTTTTTGAGAAACAACATTTTGTAAATTTAAAGCGCAAATTACGCAAAAACTACTAGTTTGTTCAAAAATTGTACATGCCCTTATTTAAAGTGCTAATTTTGTACAATCAACTGTGACATTTCACATGGGCATGTCCTAAAACTCATATTTAGATAATTTTATTAAAGAAAAATACATTGTTCATAGTGGCAAATGACGGCGCGGAGGCCTAAGAACATATTTGTATATTCATTACACCACCATCGCAAGAGTAGCAAAATTCGAGCAGGCAACAATAAATAAACAAGGATATTTAAAGTTATGGTATACTAATGAACAGTTAGGTTCAAGAACCAACTGGTAACAAAATTTTAATAATTTTATTGTGGTGTCATAAGACAAGTGAATGGCATACGCCTTATGTAAGTAAGGGCGTATGTTAAAATAAAAATAACTAAATAAGAACCGTTTTACATTATTTAAAGACGTGGGACGTTTAGACAAAATTGTATAATTAATTTATATAGAAAATGCGAGGTGAACACAAGTTGAAGTAAAGAGAAAAACATCATTTTCGTCATAAAACAATACATATAACAAAAAACGAGAAGAGACAGTTTTTGTTTTCCGAACTTTCATGGTGTATGAAGCAAGGAAGTTACACAGAAGGTGTTGAGACTGGGTTAGACATGTCGAGCTCTAGTTGAATGGAATTCATTAGTGCATATTGAAGGAGAATAATGGAGATACATATCTGTGGAAATCACTGACAATTATGGTGGTGTGAAGAACAAGATAATTGAAGCTGTCTGGAGTGATGATGATTCCCCCCTAGCGTTGTCGAGACTTCGAAAAGGGAAGTGCTTTAATTCCGATTTCTGATTGGCTGTAGTCATAAACTCTTATACGAAGGCCAAGTTATGTTTTTGAGAAAAGAAAGAAATAGCATTTTTTAAAGTAAATGCAGCATGGACCATTTCTAAAGTAAATGTGTGCTTCTGTGAATGAATATTTCTGAATAAGTGTGATTGTGATGTAAATATTTGTTTTGTGTTGTTGTTGTTTGTTTTCAAGGGCTTTCGTATTGTATGTGTTATTTCAGCAATGTAGCAGCGAAAGGCGGTCACGACGCCAAGTAAATTAACACCAATAAACCCCAATGCACCTATTGATGGTGGCTTTGATATTTGAAAATTTTCATTTTTACTTCTTATTCATCTAGGAAGTCGGGAAGGGAGCATGCTACATACGAACATCCTGCAATAAAAGATAAATACCGTATCCTGTAGAGGTGGCTTCGCACCCCACAACCTTGAAATTTCTGTAAACGGTTCAGGGTTTTACGTCACGTTCTCATGATGATTATGAAATAATAAGTAAGTTAAGAATTGTTCTGTGGCACGCTTAATGTAGAGGCGAATATAATAAATAATATCAGTATTATTTAATTATTATTTTTTTATTAATGAGAGAAACCCATGGCACGTTACAGTGGCATGTCCAGCGTGGGGCAAAGTAGGGCAATAAGTATATAAATATTGGTATTAGTAACATTTGCGAGATGAAAAAAAAGTTCCCTTTCACAACTTTGAGGCAAAAATCTTTATCTTTAATTTTGCAGTTTTCAATTTTTTTTGTAGCAATTTTCGAAATTTTGAGGATATCAGCGTCTTTTGCAATATTCAACAATAAAATTTAATCCAAAAATTTGGAGCCATATTTTGAAAACTTTGAAGGGCTTCATGTAAAGTACCCACCAAAATTAAAAATATCGGTTTCAAATTCCAGGAGCCTCGATTGGGGAATAACAATTTTGAAGAAAATCAGCTGAACGATTTAGGCGCTCTCGTTGACCACAGACAGACAGACGGACGTTTGGCCGTCAATCAATTTATCAGTGTCATGAGCCATCAAAATATAGATTCTGGCAATACCACGAGTTAAAAGACTTTTTTCTAAATTTAGCACCAGAAATTATCCACTTCTTCGTTACCAGAGCCCGATATGAGAATTTTTCTGGCAAAAATTCACTGACTTAACATAACTTTCTCTTCATACGAAATATTCGTATAGCGAGACCCCCAAAATGGTATTTCCATTGAAATCTCGAAATCGATTTTCCGCAGCATTACATAAATTTCCATATACTACGTATATTACTCCGTATATACGTAGATATACAACAAAGTAAAAATAGAAAAATGACGTTTATGTTATCTCGTTTAGCTCTATTCCTACCAAAAGTTTAAAGAAAAACTGGAGCCATTTTCTAGAAAATCTTGTTTTGGTATTTTACTTTCTCGCTACCGATACTGTGTTAGAAAATTATGTAATGCTGCGCGAAAAAATAGCGAATTTTTGGCAGAAAAACTATTATTACGAGGCACTGGTAACGAAAAAGTAGATAAAACCAGTTGCTAAATTTAGAAAAACCCACTAACATGTACTGTATGTGCTATTTGTGCATGTGCTATTTGCTGTTTTGTGGATCCTCGAAACTGAAAAATTGATTGACGGCAAAACGTCGGACCGTCCTCCAGTCTGTGAACAGCGATAGCGGCTAAACCGTTCAGCCGTTTTGTTCCAAAATTGATATTCCCCGATCGATCTGGCTAATGTCGTGGCCCCTTGAATTTGAAACCGATATTTTAATATTGGAGGGGACTTTACATAAAACCCATGGAATTTTCAATTTTTTCTAAAAATGCCGCCTACAATGTTGATTAATTTTTTTTTGTTAAACTAAAGGACGTTTAAGAGAATAGCGCAGGTCTCATGTTGGTTAAAAACTCTATTTTTTCGAAAACTGGAAAAAATTCAAACTTTTTTGGCGTCTTCCTACAACTACAATTATGAAGTTTCTTTTTCACAATTTTTTCTTAATGAAATATCTTCATCAAAAACAGATCTTCAAATAAAGTCTTGTTGAATTTTACGAAAATGGGAGTATTTGTTGAGTAATTTGGCGACAAATAGTTGACCGCTCCCTGAACGTAAAATGAATACTGATGCTAAACACTTGGATGGTACATTGTAACCGCTATCTAGTGTTCATAGCCGCGTTTACAACCAAATCGGTCATCTGTTCTGGTAGAATGGGGTACAAAGTTTTAAAAAGTGCTCGCTGTCACCCCAAGAAATTGTGAAAGAAAGGCTCTGCTGCAGAAATTAAATGCTTGATCGCCGCAGCCAATCAGGAATTTACTTATCAAAGCGCAACAAATTGTCGCGAAAAAAGCAGACTTCTGCCCATTTTGTGGATGACCAGCGTCAGGAACAGACGTGTTACTAAAGGACGGACGGCACACGAAAGACGACGAAACACGTTTTTCTTAAAAAACTCAATAAGAGGTAATTATTACAAATTATATAGTTCAAAATATTTCAAGAGTGAATGAATAATAGATTCAGATTGTAATGTGTTGAAAACATTCATTTAATAAACATAAAATACGGAAATAATTCAAGATGTATTTCCATGCCCCGAGGCACGATTTTATTACGATGGGATCTCGACTAATATAATTAGGTTTTCCCCACAGTTTTTTTTATTTATGGTTTATCTTTACTATTAAATCAATTCGACACACATCAACGCAAGAGGCTGTTTATTCAACGGAAACGGAGCAGACGACGGGACCTTCGAGGCCACGCGAGGCGAAGGAATCCCAGGAGATTCTGTGCAGCGGCGCCCGCAGCGGATCGCAGTTCGCTAACCTTGAGCGACGAAGAAACGGTCACGCCGCACAAGCCGCGCGGATTCCACCCTTCCAATGGTGTTCGTGAGTTGAAAAGTTCTGCTGAGAGTTATTTCGTCGTGTTTTCCCTCCACAGCTACTTCGTCAGTGTTGTAGCGCATAGAAAACAGTCCATTTGATGACGTAAAATCGAAATTTAAATATTAATTTATTTCATGGTTATACTGTCGTATTAGAACGTAGAGAGTTTCTAGTTGCAAATCTCTGTATAATTATAAATCAAACATTCTATAGAATGAAATGACCATTTTAAACAGGGTTAAAGAAATATACATTTCATTTTTTTCTTTTGAAGTTTTGTTAAGAATACAGTCTAGGTTCTCGAGAGCCTTGATTTGTCATTACTGTAAATCCAGTGATTAATAGAGATATAGAAACGAAGTATAATTAATTTCAGAAGAAGTTAACTGAATTATTAGTAACTTGAATGTGTATTAGGTTCAAGATAGATTCATTAGATCTGTAAATTGGGAACAGTTGTAATTCCCTTTGTATGTTCTTTTTGTGCAAATCATGTATATAAGCGAAACTATTCTTGAATGTACGTTATTTTTTTCAGGAAGTGTATCATTTGATTTGTTTCATTGTATTATTTTATTTCTATGGTGTATATGAGATAGAACTTTTATTAGTGAAATGTTCATGCATTAAGTAGGTAAAACATCGTATATTGTTAATCCCACTAAGTTTAGTGTATTTAATATAAAAAATATACTCTCATAGTAAAATTCATTTTGCACCTGGTTTCTCTTATTTTGTTATCGTAAATAGAACCCAACCCTTACATTACGGTAGGAGCAAGCTACCTGCTATCGGAAAACAAACGTAACATCCATCGATGCCACTTGTTATCGAATGAAGATTGTTCGCTCCTGTCACCCGATCTGAGAGTAAAATGGCAGGTTGGTGAAAATGTAACTTAGAATTTGCACATTATTTCATATTTCTTTGTTGTCTTCTTTAAGGTTTTGTTACAAGTTTGAAAATTAATCATTTAGAAATTATTCAAAAACCTATTTTAAATTGCGTCCTTTAATTGAGTTAAATGAGGAAAGGAATAGATGATTTGGCTTGTGGGAATAAAAAGATGTGGGAATAAAAAGTAATGCATGTAAAAACCGATTAATTTTGATGTACATAAAATATTATATTTAATTATTATATTTTTATATTTTCATTTTCTTGCTTTATTTCTTGTATCAACAATGCTAATTGAAAAAATGTGTATCCCATACGAATTAGCGGTCATTGGTGTTTCGGTATTAAAGACCCACAAAACAGCGATTCTGGCTACACCACATGCTAGAGGATTTTTTCTTAATTTAGTCGCTGTATTTATCCACTTTTTCGTTATCAGCACACGACAATGAATGTTTTATGCCAAAAAAGCGCCGTTTTTTCGCGCAGCATTACATAACTTTCTCTGTACTACATATATTACACCGTATATATGTACGTAAACAAGAAAATAACTAGTGGTGTTAAAGAGTGACACAGACTTTCTCGTATTAGTTTTCTGTTTTCTTTAGTCTGTCTTGACTATTCTGACGGATGTTTTGAAAGGAAACGCTTTTTTCTGTATCAGGGGTCCCAAAACGAGTATTTCCCTTGAAATCTTGAAAACGATTTTCGGCAGTATTACGTAACTTCCTCTATACTACGTATATTACTCAGTATATTCGTAGGTATACAAGAAAGTAATGTAAAATTGTTTAAAAAAATATGAGCAGTTTAGCGTAATTTTACAATTATTTTTAAATTGCATATAGTATAAATTTCTCTCTCTTTGTTTGGCGTGTTCTCGGTTTGAAATTCTTTTGAATTTTCATTGTTGGACATGGTCATGTAACCAATAAGATACTTTATTTATTTATTTATATAACATCAGAAACAGTTGAAAACTGCGTGTGACGTACTTTGGGGAGAAGTGTATTCTGAGGACGTTCCCTACCCTAATCCATATACATGAATTCGAGCAAGTATGTGCTGTTTTAGAACCTTTAGTTTGTTTTTTTCATAACGCCCTCCCGTCTGTCCGTCAGTGAACAACACTAGCGCCTAAACTATATGTAGGATTTTTTCCAAAACGCATATTCCACGGTCGATCTGGCACGACTCATCAATTTTGAAAAACATTCTTTAAATTTTGGGTGAACTGTACATGAGACTCTTGAGACATTCTCAAAATTTTCTCAAAAATGACTTCAAATTTTTCCTGCAAATTTCTTGTAAGCATTGAGTAAAGTACGCTTATAAAAATGGCATAGATCTGGTTGACACTCTTCACTGTGAAATTTCGGAAATTACAAAAGTCTGATTTTTTTTCGGCGTCTTCTTACACCTATAGTTGCATACAATATTAAAGGATGATTCTTTCTTCCAAATAACTTTATTCTCTATAATCAGTTCCTTCATTAACGTCGTGCACATTTGTTGAAAATTTTAATTGTTTTTAAGGACTATTGAATGAAATATGTGCAATGAAAATATAAAAAACAAGAAGTTCTCTTAAACGGCTTCATTTTTCCCCCTAAAATGTTTTGAACGGATAGTGTTAACTAAAGTAATAACATGACATAAATGCCACTTTGATGAATTCTTTTATTTTTTCAAAAGATACACAAATGCATTTTTAATACCTTTCACGCCGTTAATATTTACATTACTAACAATTTCTGGAAAACTCAAAAGTTTTGGGTGAAAATTAACTTCAAAATGCGCAATTTTAGAAATGCCCACAAAGATTTTCTGATAAACCGCTCAAAATTTTTCAACAAAAATTTCTTTTCATGACGGGATTTTACTCTTCTGTAATATTCTTAAAGTAATGGTTCAGTTCTACCATTAGGTGACCGAACAATTGAGATATTGTGAAAAAATGTACTTTGGGCGGCTGTAGAATGAAGATGGATAGAGGGTCGGACAAAGCAGAAAAGTTAGCATACACAATGTATTAAGAAACTAACCAGTACAAGAAAGTCTGTGCCATTCTGTTGCACCACTAGTTCCAATTGTTTTTGTATAAGGATTCTGTGTAACCTCTCATTAAAAGCCGTTCATAAGAAGCAGTTACATATATCTACCGGCCATTACACCTCACTGCATTTGAAAACATTAGAGCGTTCCGAACGGGGATTATCCTATAAGCACTATCGTGCATGCTACTTATAAAATTATCCTATGAAATGATAATTTCCTGAATTAAAGAGTGATTCAAGCTCTCCACTGCCTACTGTAAACAACGGCATGCGGGTGATACAATCCCTTGTGACCTCTGACAATCTTCACCCAGTTGCCGTGTCCATCTTTCCAAAACAGCGTTTACAGGTCATGTAAAATGTCAAACTCATGCAAACATATTCTAGCATTTAAATACGTTACGTATATGACAGTGTGATCGAGAACCATACCTACGGAGTGGAAAAAAAGAAAGCTGGCTACAGTGATGATAGATTTAAAATGTTGATGAGTTATCGACAAGGTGTATTAATGAAAAATTGCCAATCCATTGGATATCGTTCTTTAACGCATACGCAATAGATGGCAACAAATTAATGTAGGAGAAATAGCTTTTACTTCCTCTCCAACTACATACGTACGTAGATAAATGGAAAATATTGTAATGATGCAGCGGAAAGTGGTGATTTTTCGAAAAACTCCAATTGGGTGCCCGGATATCGAAAAAATTGATAAACCTTGATCCAACATGTAATACATTACTTTCTCTAACATGTTATGTAGTCAGAATCCACGTTTTGAGGGTCCCTGATAAATATTTGTTTTTCTAAACTACAGTAAAGTACGCTTATAAAAATGGCTCAGGTCCCATTTTCGGTAGTTTCAGGATTTTCGAAAATTGGAAATTAACATCGCAAAAGTTTGATAGTAATGATAGACACTTTTTCGTTAATGAATTCTGTTTAAAAAATTAGGTCTTCAAATAGGGTCATGTAATTTTTTTGTATATATGAGTAGTTTTTACGTAATGTTTTAATAACACAAAAACAATTTATAATATTTTCTCAAAAATGGCCCCAATATTTTTGTTTTTGCTCTTGGATAGATCGAAGGTAGCTTAAAAACTTCCATTGGTTCCACTCATCTCATTTTTACTTAATTATAGGAATTTTCGAAAATTAAAAAAGTTAAACATTTTGCGAGAAAGCATGTGCAGTTGTAGCACTCACTAGTATATTGTGGAAATTTTTTAATTAACTTGGGAAGACTATTGACATTTTGACTGATAATTAGCTATTGGCATTCAATTGGTATGATGGTAACTCAAGGGATTCGAAATTCTGAATGGAGTGCGTTCGTTCTATTCGTTATGAAATAATCTTTTTTAAATATATTTAGAGTCGCATTAACGATAAAGTTACTAGCGAATTCAGAACGTTGCAAAAAGGGAGACAATAATAATCTTCTCCGACGTATCCCAGAAACTGTTTAATCCATCGTCAGTTCAAAAACAAATTCAAACATAACCCAAGTGTATGATTCTAAGCAGCCTATTTTTTTTTCTTTTACCCGGGAAGTTGCAAGAGGCCCTACACTTAGGAAAAGATGCAGGATTGTAGCAGTTGTATAGTGTGTTAAATTTATGAGCGACTTTTATGACGCGAATATAAGTAGGTTCCCGTTACAGCCGTGTTATTATCCTGTTCTCTGTGACCAACACCAGACACTTATCAGCGCTTGCTTTCATGAGGATAAGGTTTAGTTACCCGCGTTATTGTCCAGTTTTGTAGATCCTTCAGACTCCCTTTGTTTACCACCACCTGTCGCAACCGCCACTGCACATCTCCTTTTAAAACACCCAAGAATAAAGCTTGTTCATTACATTATAAATGACATAAAAAAGGAAATCCCAGTTAATGTACTACGTTGGAGGAGCCCTTACTTTGCCGTTTTATTTTAGCAAATAGTTTCAAATATAGATTTCAAGCACTGGTCAAATACGATAGTCAAACGAAACTCAGACACTGTTTTCTTTTTTTATAATTGAGAGCCTTAAGTTTTATCATGAAACTAGCTCAAACTCTGAGATTAAATCGCACAAGAGAACTATGGAAAAGTTACAATAGAAAAGAAGGCTACAAGAAGTGCGCTGTAAGGAAAAACGAAAATCTCAAAATATTGTTCCATGGCATTCAATACTTATTCTCCAAAACTAAGAAAATGAGGGAGGTTAACAAATCCTGCAATCATTATTCACTGTGAACTAAGTTAAACACGTTCATGAAAATGTAATTGAAAGATTTCTCGCAAGAACAAATTCATGATTCAGGAGACACCAAAAACTTCATAGCGTTGACGTGCACTGTGCAATGAATTTATGATTTTCCCCCGCCTAATATTTTTTAATGTGTTTGGCATTTGCCGAAAGGGAACGTTCCAGCAGATAGCGCCAGTTGTAGGGAATAACTTGTGAAATGTTTCAAAATATGTAATTTTGGACTTGTCCTTGTCAGGAATTCCTCAATTAATGTATTAAATTTACCAACAGCTGTTCATGAATGTTGCAATGGACTATAACAGGGAATTTTGCTATCCACTTTAACTTAGTCTAACATAGAAACTAATGCATTACAAAATTGTAAACGAACATTTTGTGAAAAGAAACACATGTGTCAAACAATTGCTGGACATTCCTTTTATATCATACGATAATTGCTTATCTTTGCATTTAAAGACGCTCAATCTTCGTACTCAAAATGCTCTCTATCTTTGCATGGCTATTTATAGCATCACGAAACGTCAACTGCTTTTGTTAGATCAATTGTAACTCACACAATAAAAGAGACAAGATCAATTTCTTTCAAATTACGTTTTCATGTTACTCGCGCTTACAGTGCATACCTCGACAAAACACGATATCCTACAGCAAATCATTTACCGTCACTGCAATTAGACTGTAGAATTCACTACCCACGAATCAAAAACAAATTAGCAATTTCAGAAAATTTAAAACTCAACTCAATGACTGGATAATAAACAATTAGCTATAGATAACATAAGCATCTATTGCCATTTCCTCACCTTGAGTAAACAACACCACGTACATCGTTACTGATCAACACAGTTCACTTTTCAAGACATCTAGCTATTCCTCTGCATTTTCTCCTCTTTAACACTAGCAGTCCTAAGCCATATATTCACGACTAATTCAGTGATATAATGCAAGATAATATACTACAAATTAGATACTAAAGTTCATGTCTTACCTCAAACACTTTAATTTTAAATAAAAATGTTATCTGATGAACTTACACATAAAATAATTACTCCTAATGTCATGTTCTTAACATTACTTACTTTTACTACTACTACTACTACTACTACTACTACTACTACTACTACTACTACTACTACTACTACTACTATACTACTACTACTACTACTACTACTACTAGTGTAATAAATCTGACTTTTTTTTCTTTAAAGATTTTTTCTTTGTTTAAAGATTAGGACAAATAAATTTCAGCCAGTTTCTTTGTCTTAAAATGAAACACTACATATTTTACTATCATATTCACTTTGTCGTCTCTCTCCCTCTCCATTTTCCTAATTTTTATTATTCATACTAACTTCTATTTTCATTCTGCCTTAACTTTATCCTTTTATCTTTCTATTTTCTAACTACTCTTCACATCTGGGAGTTTTACATGTGTTTCGGCCCTAAGCAACCCTCCTGATTAATGTTTTCCTGGCTTTACCATTAAGGCGTAAGCCGGAATAGTTCCTAGTTTGCATTATGGATATAAATATAAAATCTGGTCTCCCTTTTTGCAATTTGTTCACAAATGAGGCATTCGCGTTCGAGACAACTTCTCATTTTTGCAAAATTAAGATTATCGACTTATTATACATTTCTTATGAATGAGAGGTAAACGCTATCTTCACATTACACATTAGATTTAGAGTTCAGAAAAATGACGAAGAAAATGGATTCATACTCTGTGGGCAGCACACTCCACAAAGTTAATGCAATCATTACCCGTAACCTGAAACGTCAGTTATCATTATTTGCGCCCAACTCCTCAGCTGTAATTATGTAAATATAAAGGTATTTAATTGATTAGGCGGAAGAACAGGCCTTGTGGCCTGAGCCTCGCAGAAATAAAGACATTATTATTATTATTATTATTATTATTATTATTATTATTCCACTACATCACGACTAAAGATGTTACGAGTCGGCTGAATATAAAATCTACTCCAGGTTGCAACCAGCTACCTAAGGAGTAGATCTAGGGGCTGTCGGTGCCTCTACAATACCTTGCGCAAAATGTGGGCTGTTCCAAATAAAGCGATTTCTTGCACTTCCCAGTCTTTTGAATTACCTGGGAGTTTAGACAAGTTCTTACACAAATTTTGCGGAACGAATCCCAGAGCTCCGATAACTATCGGGACGACCTGTGCTTTTACGCCCCACATTCGGCTGATCTCGATTTCCAAACTCTTGTATTTAAGACGTTTCTCTGCCTCCTTGGTAACGACACGTTTTGATCGCAAGGTACAGCAACATCGACAAGTAAACACGATTTGTTCTCCAAATCCCGGATGACTATATCCGGTTTGTTTGCCGCTATCGTGCAATCAGTTTGAATTTGTTGGTCGTTCAATATCGTACACAATCCAACAGACGTCACCGGTTTCGGTGAGTGTTCCTACCACTTGGGGCATATGTTCGGAACATTGAGGGCGGTACAGATCTGCCAGTGGAGGTAGCTACACACCCTGTCGTGTCTTTTCAAGTATTCAGTCTTTGCTAGGATTGGACAAGCTGAGACAATATGATCAATGGTTTCTAAGTGTTCCTGACAAATGCGGCATTTATCATTTTTGGACATTTTGAGAACCGCTTTATCATAATGTCGTGTTCTCAAGGTCTGATCTTGGGCAGCTATTACAATGCTTCTGATTCTGGCTTATTATTATTATTATTATTATTATTATTATTATATTATTATTATTATCTTGTGATTCTCAGCAGCTTGTGCTGGGTTCAATTTGCCCAATCCTGCCACGAATAGGAAAGAGCTCAGTCACTGAGGAGAGAGATTTCACTCTGACCCCCACGATCAATATGGGAGCCTCATTTTTGTTAGTTCAAGAACTTGCAAACTATATGACATGTCTGCAGGATCACTGCTTTCTGTCCGTAGTTTAGGATTCGTTGAGGTAATCCCATTTGTTGTAAGTTTTTCCTGAAATTATTTGAGACTACACCTTCAGCCGAAATAGCAAGTGGATATGTTGTTACACTCTGTAGTTTCCTCTTTTGTTTTATTTCCAAAGCAAGTGTGGTACGGAAATATCAACAAGAATAGCTTCTTTCTTATTCTTGTCAATCAAAACTATATCAGGTCTATTGAAAGCCACAGATTTTATCTGTAAATATGGGTCTGTCCCAATAAATGATAGTATTATTTGCTTCCATTACAGATGCTGGGGTGTATTTATAATACGGTGGAGCTCCACCATTTAACATTCCATGCTTGAGAGCCAATTGTTGATGGACAACCTTAGCTAGTTTGTTGTCTCTGCCCAAGTAAGCTCTGTCGGCAAGTGCAGTACAGCCGGCCATTATATGTTCTATTGTTTCACGACTGGTGCCGCATTTCCTGCATTTGTCAACAACGGGCATGTTCATGCAATGTTTTTCATAGTTTCTAGTTCGGCATACTCTATCATGGATTGCCACGATCCCTTTGTTTCTGGGTATAAATAGCCGTCTGATAGCCATTGCAGCGAGGATGGTGTTTCAACATAAGTTTCATGAATAGCGTTGGGAAATTTGCCGTGCATTGCCTTTTGTTGCCATTCTTCTAGATCTCTTTGAATCGTCTATTTTGGTGTTCATTCTGCTGCAGTTGCCGTTGCTCCTGGGCGGGAGGCACTCAAGTTTAGCGGCGTGTAACCATCATCTGCTTGTACAGCCATTTTCATTAATTCATCTTCACACGAGAGTAACTTTTGCTTCATTTTTCTTTCTTGCGTTCTGCAGATATTTTCAATGTTTAGTAGTCCCCTTCCTCCTTCTCTTCGGGGTAGATATAGTCTTTTAATAGATGAGTTGGTATGAAGACACCTGAATTTAGTAAGTAGCCTTCTAATCAATCTATTTAATTCAGCAAGGTCTGCACGTGACCACTTGAGAATTTCGAAAGAATAGGAAAGTGTAGGAATTGCCCATGAGTTAATTGCTATGATTTGGTTTTTCCCGTTTAATTTAGTGTTCAGGTTTTTGTAACTCTTGATCAATATTTATTGGTCAGAGCTTTCTTCATGCTAGAATGGTCTATTCGGTAATTTGGGCCATGCCTAAATATTTGTAAACCTCATCAGCGGGAAGTTCCTTAATATCTCTAATTGGTTCATTGCAGATTTCGATCTTGCCCTTTTTAATATCTATTATGGCAAATTTGTCTAGTTCAAAAGACATATTTATATCTTCACTGAACCCTTTCACTATCTCAATTAGACCGTGTAATTTGTCTCTGGTCTCTGCATAGAGTTTGAAGTCATCAACATACAACAAATGAGACAGGCGTAAGTTGGTTCTTTTCATTTATTTGTACCCAATTTTGCGGTTATTAAGCAATTGAGAATAGGGTTCATTGCTAGACAAAACCATAATGGTGACAGTGAATCTCCTTGAAACATATAGTTTTAATATGGGCCATTCCTATATTTTCCGAACTCAATGTTTGTTCTCTATTTCGCCATCATTGCACTAAGAGTACGTTTAATGTTTGGACATACACCGTATATCTCAAGAACCTTTTGTAACCAACTGTGCGGGACAGAATCAAATGCCTTCTGGTAATCTATGTAACACATATGCAGATTGTGTCGTCTTTTGTGAACTTGTTCCAAGGTAACTGCGTCAATTGTCAGCTGATGCTTACAACCCATCGATCTTTTGATGCAACCCTTTTGCTCCTCTTCTAAGACGTAATAGTTCTCGTAGAGTTCATATATCTTGCTGCTAATTAGCAATGTGAAGAGCTTGTAAACTGTCGATAGGCAGGTGATTGGTCGATGATTTTGTGGTTGCATCATGTCCCCATTTTTCCTTTGCAGATAGGTGTTTCCTTCCATAAGAAAATCAGGAATTGATGTTGGATTTTCTAGGGCTTTGGTGTAATATTCAGCAAGTGACTTGTGAACAGCGGGAAAGTATTTCAGCCAGAAATTATGAATTTTGTCAGCCCCAGGAGTATTCTAGTTGCTGGTTTTACTGACGGTTCTTTTGATATCGTCAGTAGTAAACTCTGCAGCATTCATTGGTGGAATTTTCGATGCTGCCATTTCTATGTCTGGCAACCATGATTCCAGATGAAATCCTTCGGGTCGGACCATAACGTAGTCCTGTATTCCCTAAATTTAGAAGTTAGGGTTGAACTTTGGTTGTCCTTATTTCCCTCCGGGCGCCTGAAGAAGCTCCATCGGTTTCTGTGAAATTCAGCATTTTCCTTCTTCCTTTTCGTCAATTCATTATATGGGCGGAGTCTACTTCCTTTTGCTTTCGCCTTTTGCCTGAAAGTATCTAATAAATATTCAAGTTCCCGGGTACTTTGTGTTCTATTCAATTTTATTCCTGCTTTTGTTGCTAGGATCGTTGTTTTCCTAACTACTCTCTTAGTTTGGTTATTGTTAATGTACTCCTTTATGGTGTCAACTTTGGATCTGAGTTCATTTATTTCTCCCTCGATTCGTTATTTCCATGGTGGCAAGTAATCTCTTATTTGCTTGTTCCCCTTATAATTTGGGTAATATGTCTTTTAGCCACTTAGCTCGATGACAGTATCTGCTGCACAATAGATAGCAAGGTGTATTTCCGTGAGGTCATCCAAGTTTTTATCATGTTGCTCCAATACATTATTCACCTTCTTTATTGTTTCCTTTGCTTTGGCACAATGCACTATCCATGTTCTTCAGCACAGGGATGAATGGTCGGCCGGATGGTTCTGTACCACGGAAATGTTCAATTAAGCTGGTCAACATGTCTGATATCTTCATATCCTGTGTATCGGTCTCGGTGGAACATTGTAGGTGTTTTGGAGGTCTTGTTCGCGTGGCTCTGTGTCTGGGCCAATTTCTTCTTGCTGGTGAAGCAGGCACCCAACTTCCCTTTTAATGTTTCCTAATTCGATTTCAGTTAAACAGACGTGTTTGATAATTGCCTTCCATCTGTTAATTACATTCGGCTTAGTCATGTATAGCTCTGGATGTTTTCTACTATACTCGGCATGAAACGGGAGCCTATATCCTGGGAGCAGTTCATCCCTGGCACTGATTTAACAAATAAAATGTACGCATTATATCTATATTCATTTCTCGAGTCCACTTTATTCTCTCAGTGTGTTCACTTCTACGGGCAGTTCTCGAAAAGATAGAGGACAAGCCCGCAGAGGATGGGGCACTTAGTTGTGTTGCCCTATCAATGTTCCTTCTGTTCGTTTTGCGTGGTCATTGCGGTAAGGGGCTGACACATTACCTCGTCAGGACAAGTCCCGTTGCCAGACGAGACCGACGCTTGACTTCTAGTCTTCACTGCAACATACAAAATCTCTGGGAGATGAGCTGCAAACCAAAAGCCCAGGTGCTGGTTTTGGTCCGCCCCGAGTATTTTATTTCCCCAGTATTCTCCATATTTGGCGGGCGTTCCTCTATACGCTACCTTGAAGAGGCGCCCGGTAGGGGACCAGCAACCCCCCAGGGTTGTTATTATTATTATTATTATTATTATTATTATTATTATTCCTCAATATCACGACTAAAGATGTTATGAGTCAGCTGAAAATAAAATATACTCCAGGTTGAACTAGTAAGGAGCAGAACTAGGAACTGTCGGTGCCTCTACAATACTTTGCTGTTCCAAATAAAAGAATTTCCTGCTCTTCCCAGTCTTTCGAATGACCTAGAAGTTTGAACAAGTTCTTACATAAATTTTGCGGAACAAATCCCAGAGCGTCGATAACTATGGGGACGACCTGTGCTTTTACGTCCCAAATTCGGCTGACCTCGATTTCCAAACTCTTGTATTTAAAACGTTTCTCAGCCTCCTTGGCTACGACATTTAGATCACAAGGCACAGCAACACCGACAAGTAGACACAACGGTGATCCGTTGGAATTTGATGGTCGTACAATATGGTATAGCATCCAGCCGATATCATCGGTTTTGACGAGTGTTCGTACCACTTGGGGCATGTGTTTGGAACTTTGAGGGCGGTACAGATCTGACAGTGGAGGTAACTGCACACCCTATCGTGTCTTTTTAACTATTCGGTCTTTGCTAGAATTGGACAAGCTGAGACAATATGATCAATGCTTTCTACTTGCTCCTGGCAAATGCGGCATTTATCATCTTGGGAAATTTTGAGAACCGCTTTATCTTAATGTGTTCTCAACGCCTGGTCTTGAGCAGCTATTAGAACTGCTTCCGATTCTGGCTTCATTCTTCCCTTTTTAAGCCACATAAATGATTTATCTTTATTGATATGCACCTAGTCCATTCTTTTTAGATATTGTCCATGGAGCGGTTTTGTCCCTCCACGAGTTCTTTAACATTTTTTGTGTCTCACATTTCATATTTAGTAGCATGAGAAGTTCAGCGTCTGTGTTATTAGAAGTGTCTTGCATAGTTTTCTTTGCAATGGTTTTTGCTGAACTAACAATGTCTCTGTTTCCCACACTTCAGTTTTCATGACCTGCCTCATTAGAGGATCATCTTGGTGACTTATTTTCATTATCATTATCATTATTATTATTATTATTATTATTATTACTATTATTGTTGTTGTTGTTAAAATTATTAACTATCCAATGTAATTCGTCTTGAATACATTATGACAAATGACTTCATATTAGCGTTCATTCTATTAATTTTAAGATATTATTAAAATTTATAAAATATGTTACGAAGAAGAAGTGACACATCTAAGACCCCCCTACATTTCATTTAAAGCAAAAAATTTCTTGATTTGTGAAGTGGAATGCTCAAAAATCTCTCAAACGGAAACCCAGTGTTTTAAATATATAAATTTGTTTACGATTGATAAAAACCATTTCAACCCGATGGGCGCATTACAACTATCGTTACTTTACAAAGTAAAATTATAATTGTACGTTTTATATCTTTTCAGAGAGACGTATTTTAGCAAAATGTTTTACTAAGTAAATGTAGATGTTACACACGTTCCATCTGAAAACTCTTGAAATAGGATGAAAGTAACTATTTTCCCAGAAACGAAAAGAATACAAAGTAAGCGTTGGAGACAATCTCTTATCTACCATCTTCCAGCTGGTAGACGCAAGCTCATCGAGTCCGCTCACCGAAGAGAAACAAATATTCTCCCAACAGCCATTATTACTGAACGACATGCTCGAGAGGAAGTTGTAAGACATGGCAATCGGAGAGATAGAAAGCGCCCACTTCCTGCGAGAGGGCGGGCAACGAGTCAATTCCGCGCCGAAGACGCCCACTCACGCGCCACGCCGCCACCGGTCGCCACCGCTGCCTCTGCCCGTCGGTCACCCGCCGCTCGTCCCCCGCCCCGTCCCCTGCCCGTCCCCCGCCCGTCCCCTGCCAGTCTCCCCGTCCGTCCCCCGCCCGCCCCCCGCCCGCGCCCGCCCGCCCCCGCCCGACCCAGCTCGTCCCTTGCCCGTCCCCCGCCCGTTCCCCGCCCGCTCCCGCCCGCCCCCGCCGCCCACCGCCCGCCCCCCGAACGCCCTCCGCCCGCTCCCTCGCCCGCCCCCGCCCGTCCCCTCGCCCGCCCCCGCCCGTCACCCCCCCGCCCCCGCCCTTTCCCCGCCCGTCCCATGTCCGTCCGGCAACTTCACCGGTAATTTACCATTCGCATTACTCCTCCCACTGCCGCCCACCCAACCTACCCCTTCCCATAGCCACCCGCCCCTATCGCTGCCGTCCGTCACCGCACGAAGCCGCCCATTCCCTCGCCTCCGCCACAACGCCGCCTGCTTCCTGCGCCTCGAGTGTGAACTGCCCATTTAAGGCGGCTCCCCCCGCGAAGAGCAAGGTGCTACGCAGCGGGGGGAGGGCAGCGATCGGACGTGGCGCGCGGAAAGAGAAAGAGGAAAATGGACTGGGTCCTCAGGTGGCTGGTGATAGCGCCGGGGAGAGGCGGGTTGTCAAAGAGCGAGTCAGAAAAATTGATGTAACACAGGAAAAAAGCAGCGGGAGAGAATGAGAAGGGAATATAGGGGGCAGAGAGAGAGAGGAGGAATGAGGGAAGTGGAGACGGAGGGAGAGAGAGAGAAAGGAAGGTAGAGAAGAATAAAAATTAAATAATGAAGGGGGAAATATGTAGAAGAGGTAATAGACTTGTTACTAAGGCAGGTAAGGTTAGGTAGGCAAAGGAAAGTGTGACATGGAAAACACGAGGTCGCTTATTAACTCACATTTCCATTTTTTGAGTGAGAAACTACTTGGTTGATTCTCTTCACCGTCACTATATGAAAATGGGAAAATCAGTCCTTCCCCTCTAAATAAAATGTAGGTTACGTACTTCGCTTCCTTCAAATTTATGGGCAGCAGTTACAAGAACGACGAAGACGACTCGTCATAGGTGGAGATGGAGATGATGATGGTGGTGAAATGTAGAAGGAACGTGCATGGAGAAATCAAAACATAGAATAAAGAGAAAATAAGGGAGATGGGGAGAATGGAGAAACCAAAGACGAAACGGAAAAATTAAGCTATAAGAAAAAAAAACAATGGGATAGAACTGCGAGAAGATCAGTAGAGTAGCTTCAAGGTAGCAATAACAGGTGATTTCGTGTGAAGATAAATGGAGAGATAATGATAATAATGACGTCGAGGTAGGCAGAGAGTGTGTCCAGGATGGAAATGAACGTTACGATCCAACACGAAATAAAGGTTCCTGTGGCCGAGTTTTCACACAGAACAACAACAAATGACTCAATGCGGGTTAAGTTGTGGTATGGCAGTAAAAACATCTTCAGCTTGAGGAGGAAAGAGATAACTGAAATCTTCCGCGGCGCGGTTGTTAAGAGAGTTGTGTTGGGAAAAAAGATATACTATAAAAATACATCATTTTGATAAAGCAAAGAAAATATATTTCCAGATCCGAAAGGCGGAACCTCTCAGCAATAGTGAGAGTTTGAGTCAGGTCAGTTGGTTTGAGTCAGATCATTCTTCTCGAATCGCCATTCTCACTGACATTTTGTGTGACGATGACTGTGGCTGAATGACTATGACGGTGGCTGAGTGACGATGATAGTGGCAGAATATCGATGACGGTGGCTGAGTGACGGTGTCCGTTGCTGAGTAACGGTGACGGTGTCGATGGCTGAATTACGGTGACGGTGGCTGAGTGACGATGACTGTGGTAGTGGCTGAGTGACAGTGCCGATGGTTGGGGTGGTGACGGTAGAGAGCGTTGGCGGCAGCGGCAGCGTTGAGAGAAACATCGGTGCGGGTGCGAAGGGGGGAGGGGCGGGCGTTTATCGCGCCGTTAGCGCCAGACGCGCATCAGCTTGCGCTCGCGCCGCGCGCCGATCGCGCACCTGCTGCCACGCCCCCAGGGACGCCCTCTCCCCCCTCCTCGCCCCTCCTCCTCGGCCCCCTTGTTGCCTCGTTCGCGTTGCTCTGTGCCGCGCCGTTTCTTCGCCATCTCTTGCTCGCAGGAAGCCCCGCGCACGTGGCCACGAGGTGGACAGGCTTTCCCCACAAAACATTGGGCAAAACTTTAGGTTCTCAAGCGGTCTTATGTCTAGTTGAGTATTTTAGAGGATCAAGCACTTATAGAGAGACAAGCACATTAACCTATGATATAAACTCATCATACCATTGTATTAACAACGAAGCTAAGAATACATTCTTTCACACTTTTTGTCGTGAGGCAGTGAGACTCGAGTGAGGAGTCGTGTAGGAATTCTGCGGTGTTTCACACGATCGGGTTCATTCGATAGTTAAGTAGAGGTGTGGTAGCCGTAGAATTGATATCACTCTTAGTAATGGGGTCGATTTATTTAGTTATTTAACGATTGTACATAAGGTTTACTACGGTGGTGGATTTAATTATTAATAAACCAGCAATAAGTTAAATCCACTTTCGTCTGCGTATTATTGCAATCTGCATGACGCTACAATAGAAATGGATCCTCTGCGATATAAGCAATGCTAGATTCCCTTGTAGTAAATAATCTGGCAGTGAGTCGCGATGCAGGAAGAGAGTGAATCCAATTCTCAGTGATAAGGACGAAATCACAAATTCGTCGGGATTTATTGCTTGAGTGACACGGGCACGCCGACTGCAATAGTTCTGCTAGTGTACTGCCTATTTTATTCTGGAGCTTGGTGCTGTTCCTCCTCCACTGGATGGTAAGATTCAGGGCCGACCTACACGTCGGCGGTAGATTTCCCTTCCAGGTATTTCCCCAGCGAGGCACTGCTCCAGCTGTTAAAGGCCCGAAGCTCCTGATTTGTCTCCCGACATAAGTGATAATGTAGTAAATGTTTTTGTGTGTAAGGATTGGGAATAGGACAAGGAATAAGAAGAAAAGATCGCCCGCATTTCGTCTCCGGTTTTCTAGGTGCTGCTGCGGTATTCGCATGGTATTGATCGGAGGAAACATGAAAAAACTACCGCTGAGAGTTACCGGGACCGCTAGAATTCTTCTCCAGAGAGCGACTGAATTTGAGCTGAACTAGCTCTGAGTTAAAGTAAAACTCCGCCACCGTTGAGGCTGAAAACCTTAGGACCTCCCAGTAGAGTTGTTATTACTTTATTTTTACTTTATAGCATACTCCTACGTAGATTAGAGAAAATTTTAATGCTGCAGAAATAAAATGTGATTTTTTCGACAGATAATGTCTGTCTGTTAGTAGATTTGGAAAAGTTTAAATTTTTTTGTCGTCTTCCTCCAACTTCAGTATTGACGACAGAGATTTTTTCTTCAATAAAATATATTTTTTAACTTGATATTTAAATAATATTTAGTTTTTCAAATATGAATATTTTTTTTGTAATTTTCAGTGTAATTGGGAATTATGTACTAAAGACATTTTTGTCTACCAGTGTCATGAACTACCTTCTTCTTAAAAGAAATCGTTCATAAAATGGCATTTATGACACAGGTTATGACGTATACAGCATGGATAATTGGGTCACCACACATTTACCCAATCGCAGCGATAGCGGTGAGGGGCAGTGGCGGTGAAGTGCATAACCGATCACCCTTTTTTTCGCATAATTGTCAAATAGGCTGACGTCAAGTTTCGAAACATTAACTTTATTCTCTTATAAATTTATAATACTATTATACAAAAAAATATGCAACTCGTTCATATTGTTACTTTATTGCATTCCTGCAAATCTGAAAACTTGCTCCCAACGTTGGTTGTTTTCTAAACATGTACTTAGGCAATAAAGCCCAACATTATCTACCATTGGATCATCCACTATTATCAAATCTGAGAACGTTTCCTTAACTTTTTTATTCGAAACTCGTACGATTTCATTACAGCGTCTGACCTGTTGAAAATTGATAAATTTTCAACTTAAAGTTATGTTTTTATTTTAAAGAATCAAAAAAGGTGTTATGCTGAAGCAGACGATTGTAGAAATTCTTGTGTCAACTGCTTGCTAACTCTAATTATCTGAGTTGGAATCCCAACGTGATCGAATATTTTTGCTTGTTGGAAAAACTTCGGGCGAGCTCATCTATATTGAAAAATTACATAACCGTTACAAATAATGCGAGAAAGTATGTGCTGTTGATGCACCACTATTTTATGTCTGTTATCTCCGAAAATATCTTCTGAGAAATTAGGAGATCTTCCTATACGTCGGTACACAGAGCTGTAGGTTACTTGAACCTCTTTTCCTCTGAAGTCCAAGAGCGAATATTCTATGAAGAAGAAATAATATTTACTTTTGAGTTAGATATATGTAATTTATTATTTGGTTTGGTACAGTACAAAACCTGTGTCGTGTTACTGAATATTGTATTCTTGCGACGCATCTTTGGTTTTTTGCTGTGATGTACGGGACCTTGTTTGCTATTTTCGAGGAACAAGTTGGTCAACTCCATCGAATCGCGAGTACAAGTGCCCAATACTCGAAGGTTTTCTTGCTCCTCTTTGTGATGTCCTTGGTTGTTTCTAGATCGCCTTTGCATCTTCAGAGATGAATTTTCCTTCATTTATTTGTTTAACGGCCAAGCATTTTGTTTTAGTATATGAAAACAGGGAACAATGGCAGGAAAATGGCAAAAGAAAAACCACTTTTCCCCTTCATTGAAACACGATAAATCGTGTTCGTTTCTAAATATAAATCTAAAATAATTTAAAATATACATCTCGACATTACTCTTTTACATCTGCCGCGTGTTCCAAGATACTTGGTGGTTTAAACCTCTGGTCCAACGTGGCCTCCCGTGTGCAGCCGTCGGCGGCCGCCGCATTCCGGCGCGGGGCGTCGGGCGCGCGGGCGGGCGGCGTCGGAGGTGGCGCCTCACTCCGCCGCGCTCGCAGCGACCTCCGACGTCCGCCCGCGACTTTTTTGCAATCTCGCAAAACGAGTACATCCGAGCCAGTGAGCGCGCGGCGGTCCGGGCGGGCGAAGCGCAGCATTTGACGAACAAAAAGCGCCGCGATATAAATCTCGAGGGCAGATCGCGCCCAGCGCCGGCGGTGGCGGTCCCGCGCTAACGGCGGAAGCGGGGGCGGGGCGGGGGCGGGGCGGGGCGGGGCGGGGGCGGGGCGGGGGCGGGGCGGGGCGGGGGCGGGGCGGGGCGGGGGCGGGGCGGGGCGGGGCGGGGGCGGGGCGGGGCGGGGGCGGCGACTGGGGGTCCCGGACGGCCGAGTTTGACGTCACTTGACATACCGCGGCAAATTGCGCGCGAGTTACTGCTGTGGCCCCCCGGGCGGCTCGGCGCGGCGCGGCGCGGCGCGGCCAGCCGTCGCTCCCCAGACAACTACATCTTGCGACCCCCTGCCGCGGGTAATACACCCTAAATGCTTCCTACCCTCTCATCCTCGGCTCCCCCGCGCGACACCGCCGCTGTGTCCGGCCGCTCGCCGCCGCCGCCCCCGCTGCGCCGCCCCCGCCGTCGCCGCCGACCCTCACCCCCTGTGGCGCTGCCGCCGGCGCGTCGCGTCGCCTCGGCGCGGCGGCGGCTCCGCCTGCGAGCGCCTCTCACCGCGCCCGCTGCTCGCGGCCACCGTTGTCTCGCGCGCCGCCGCGGCGTCGGGCTGGCGTCGCGCCTCTTCCCAGGCGTCTGGTCGGCCTGTTCAGGTCGTGGCGGAAGCTTTCTGTGCCGCTGGGGGAGTAGGATCTGTAAATAGAAGTAAAGGATGTCAAAAAGTTTTGTTTTTTTCATTTAATATTTTATGATGCATGTAAGTGTTTGGCTGCACTAAAATACATTTTGAGAATAAATGTCTTTGGACTTCTCCTTAAATGTATTTCTCTTAGTAAGAGCTCGCTCCAGGCGAATGTGTCGATTGCATTTAGAGAAACCACGTATTGGGATTTATATTTTTGCTAGTAACATATGTATATCGTCAACAATTACTTGAAGATGTATTGCTTTTATTGTCATTAAAAGTATATGTTCTACACATTGCGGTGACGCTTTCAAAAAGTCTTCAAAATTTGCGCTAGAGATATTTGAGGATTGGTACCAGTAATCGGCTACAAAACCATATTGTTAAAATGAACGTTAGTAGAATATCTCCAAGGTATTTGGGAAGGGAAGATACAGAACATGTAAATGAAACATTTCTTTTACTGGTCTTAATTTGAGCGCTTCAAAAATAAAAGGCATTAAAATACGATGTTATCAATCCTGTAACCTGTGACGTATACAAAACTGATTAGATTAAAATCCCATTTTTTGTCTCTTTCTCCGATATTCGAATACGTCAAACATTTTGTTTTATAATTTATTTCTTCTATATATTTTAGCCCAATCTTCCAAATGATTCACTTTCTTTACTTGAATACATTTAATGCTTAATTTACTTTCGTAATAACATATTTATAATAAGGACACATTTTTTAATTTCTGCAAAATATCTGCCTTGAAGAAACTGAAAAGTCAACGAGAAAATATTTTCTTCTGACAGCTCATTGCTGCAATGTTGTGAAAAAATATTGTTGGCTCATATTTCTTTTATATTCGGCCCTTCTGATAAATAAATACTCGCGCACCGCCGGGTAATCAGATAGTTATAAATATTATAAACAAAGAAAGTTAGTGGGTAGATTCAAGAACCTTTTCGGATTCGGTTAGGAGAAAAGGAGTGTTCAATTGCTCCGCCGAACGCATTAGATACCAGCACATTCCTGAAGTTCCCATGCCGAATCTTTGTGCTCCCTCCTTTCGTCAACGCGCTCGCCGCCCCTCACGTGCCGTCGCCGCCGCCGCCGTCCCTGGGCGCAGATCAAAGCCGCGTGGAGTGGCGCGCAGAGCAGATGAGGCTAAGTAGAGCAGGAGGGGCGCGAGTGGGCGGGCGCTGGAAGAGAGAGGAAGGGCCCACGACGTAGGAGAAGCCATGCGGTTGATTGCTGATGAGGTTGCCAGCGATGGTTCTAGTTTCTGACAACTGGACAAACGACTTTGGAATGAGAGGTACCTACAAGTACACACAACTACTCGCACAGCATGTGCGTTTATGTGTACGTTGTGTATGTGAGAAAGAGGAAGAAAGAGAAAGAGGGGGGAGGGACAGAGCGATGGGGGAATGAAGGAGATAAACTTTTATTCTGTCGTTTTCTGTCCTGGCAGTTTGAAGAAAATATATAAAAATAAAATTTTAATACAAATTTTACATCGAATTTATCTAGTAAACGATTCTTATACCTTTCGATTTTGTTAATGGCCACCTTTAATGCTATTCATTTTAATGCGTTGTTTGGCATTTGGAAGCTCATTTATCTTTGTTCTATCCCGGAAGTTTTAACTTGTATAGCTCTACTCGACCAATCTCGAGAAACTAAAAAGGTGCGAATAGCAACGCAGCAACGCAGAAGTGGACACCGTTATATTTACGCTTGAAAGGAAACAGGTGAAATTATTCAAAGTACTAACCGAAGGCATCAATTTTAGCCATTTTAAGTTGATGTCGGCAGGACTACACTTCCTCATGGGAGCTATCGTTCACACGTGCTCACAATCTTTCTCACATATTACCTGTGACCCGCATAGCCAAATGCATGTTTTGCACCTGCGAGTTCAACACCGTACGTGTTGAGTGTACTAACGAAAAGCTGCTTTTATTGTTAGTGGTGACGTATTGCACCATGTTTTTAAGCTGTATCCTCCTTTCAACAAACAAATGACACCGGTCCAAAGAGTGGTACTATTTATATAAAATATAAAAATTACGTAAATATTACGTTTCTACATTAAGTGCGAAAGCTACTGCTTTCAAATTCTTCAAAATCAATTTCGGAAAATTAGTTTTAGTACGGAATAGTCCGAAATTTGGACTTACCCGTACTAAATTTAACTTTCCAATTGGGGATTATATTTTTGACTTTGGAGTCATTAATAGAGTTGAAGCAAATAAATTTGACATACTCTACTTAAATGTAAAGTAATACCAAGGACACTATATTTTGAACCTTGGCAACACTGATTGTTGTTAGCCACCATTTGACGTTTCCATAGGAGTGTTTGACATTGTTGACCATAAAGTACCTCAGACTTTTTCTTAAAAGAGCGTTATATGTGTTGTTTACGGTGACTTGAAAATTCCATGTCAGCGAGGAAATGGAATTAACTGGTGATAAATTTCTTGCAATGAATTCTTACGACTTTTGATGTATATTGTCAAGACAAGAGTGCATCGATCAACTTTCTTTCGCATTTGGCGATGAAGTCCCATCCTTTGCCACTGTGAAACGCTGGTATAACGCTTTTAATCGGGGTCGCCGTTCACTCAGGAAATTTGTGAAGGTCGTCCAAAATCAGTTGTTGCCTGAAAACATTGAACTTTTTTGCTCTCCGAAAAAATGAACTTTTTCGGCGAATGAAAAATTCACATTAGTTCGAACTCCGTGTGTAACCGCTGGAAGCTATGCTCTGAAGGTGGAGTTGGAAATGGGAAGTAGTCTAGACAAATTAGATGTATAGAGTGAAAAAATCCCAGATTTTTGAAACTTGGCATGGTCGTTTGTCGGTTATAGGTGATTTTTCTACGGTTTTTATACACATCCATAATTATCAGTCCTAGAGATTAGATTTGTTGGCATCGGAGTTCTGTCATTTAAAGGGAGAGTTTAAAGGTTTTTTTCTAGTTTTTTTTGTTTGTGTATATTTCCATAATTATCAATCCTAAAGATTGGATTTGTTGGCAGCGGAGTTCTGATTTGTTGGCGCCGGTCAATTAGCGCCTGCAGGTATTCGTAGTTGTGACCTTTTGCAATTCTTTCAGATTTTGCTTGGCAGCAGTTAAGTATACTCGTTATTAATGTTTTTGCCTCTTGCCAACTTCACCTCTTTAGAACGAAGAGCTTAAGACGGAGCAGTGTTAACGGTTCCGGCTAAATTTTACTTTCTCACCCATACTTCATAAGATGAGAAAATATTGTAATCGTGCGACGGAATACGAAGAATGTTCGACAGAAAAACTCTTATTGTTGGGCCATGGTAATGAAAAAGTGGATAAATCATGTTCTTATTTATAGTACATTACTTCCTCTAACACGTAGAGTAACCACAGTCCATGTTTTGTGGGACCTTGGTGCCGAAAAATTGATTGACAACAAAATGCTTGTCTGTCCACTTGTCTGTCTTTCTGTCCGTCTTTCTGTTTGTCTTTCTGCCCGTGGTCAACGCTAGCGCCTAAGCCGTCCAGCCGATTTTCTGCAAATCTGATATTCCCCGATCGACCTGAACGAATTCGAGGCTTCGGGAATTTCAAAAGAACATTTTGATTTTTGAGAGTGGTTTACATGAAGCCACAACATTTTCAAAATTTTCTACAAAATGTACAATAATTATCTTTATTAAGCTTTGCTCTCATTTAGCGTAAAGGATGCTTAAAAGAATAGTGCAGGTCTCTTTTTTGTTTAAATCCCAGATTTTTTGAAAATGGCAAAAATGCATTTATTTTTCCTCGTCTTCCTACAATGTCAATACTGAAGATATTTTTTTAATGAAATCTGTTCTTTAAAGACAGATCTTGAAATAAGGTCATGTAAAATTTTTCGAAAATATGAGTAGTTTTCGCGTAATTTTACGCTAAATATAGGCAATTTTGAAACTTTTTAAAACATTTTTTTCTTCAAACGGCACCAAATTTTTTCTTTAAATGTTCTCCTCGTATGTATCGTTTGTAAAGTTTGATGCCCCATTTTCGGCAAACTGTTTTCTAAATTTGCAAAAATTAACATTTTAAAACCACAAAATTTGACATTTTTGCCTTAGACAAAGCTTGTTCTAAAAAATAAACTCTTTAAATGCGCATGTACTAATATTTGAGAAAACTAGTAGTTTTTGCTTAATTTGTGTTTGAAATTTATGCAATTTCTAAAAAAATATTTTCAAAAACCGCTCCAATTTTTTCTTTAATTTTTTCCATGAAGTTTTCCTTTAACTTTTTCCACGGTTCGAGTTGAAGCGTCATTCACTTTCAATGACCTAGATGTCCACAGCGAATTAATTCAGAGAACCTGAGTTCGAGTCTCCTTTCGGAAAAAAGTTATTAATAGAAAGCACTTTTGCAGATTCATGTAGTATAATATTGCCAGTATGATAGCCAGTTAGAATTATTATAAGAAAGTATGTGCTGCTGTAACACCAGTAATTGTTATTATTAAGACAAAATACATTATAAATCATAATTATTAGCTCCAAGACTAGCATTATTGTTGATTATTGATATCAGTGGACAATCTTTCGATGTATTTGCGAGTATTTTATCTCTTTTTATTTGTTTTAGACTCATTCTTGCTAAGCTTCCTCTTTCACTTTTTTAACAGAAGTAAAATCTTATGTTCTCAGTTCTGGAGAGGTTACGTATTAAGCATTAAAAAACATTGAATAGAAAACACTATTTGTTTTTAATTTTATCTAATAAAAATGTTCCTGATTCAGCTAACTGGGGATTACTCTCAAGACCTTTATTACAAGATCAGCGGATACTAACGAGCTTACAGAAGTTACAGCTTTTTTATTAATATATTTTCAACCTCAAGAAAGAACACACATACAATAATAATTGAATTTGAGATATACTAAGTTTCTAACAAAATTAAGTTATTAACAACCAGGAAAAGTCTGGTTCTTCGTATCTACTTGGAGACGCCAAGTCCTAAGCACAGATGCCAACGTTTCGGCTATCATACTGCGACCTTCCTCAGGGCGAAATGCGTCTAAGCTCGTTTCGGCATTTTGCCCTGAAGAAGATCGCAGCAAAACGGCCGCAACGCTGCCATCTGTGCGGACAGCCTAGACTGGCGTTTCCCGGTCAGGCAATGACGTTTCCCGGACACCTAAGTAGATACTGACTTCGACCGCGGAAGCCTACACTTTCATTCTGGAACATGTTCATCCGGAAGAGCGTGGCGCGCAAGGGGATCGGGGAGGCAGCTGGAGCGGCCGCGTTTGATCGGAGGACGCTGGGCCGGAAGGGCTCCAGGCGCCAAGAAAGCGGAGCCGCGCGCCCTTCGCCCAACGCCCTCACTCCTCGCCCCTCGTGCGCGTCGACTCTACGTCACGTCTTCGTTACGGATATGTATGTGTGTGTACAAAATTTATTAGTGGAAATTTTCCTAACCATTTAACACTGATACGGGTTGGTTATGTTACATGGTTCGCTACGTTTCCACCAAATTACAGCCTATTTTGGGGCGCCCCAGTCCCCGTCCGTGCGTGTGACGTGTCTTACAAGACATTTGGTCGTGTTGTCGCGGCGGGCGGCGCGAGCGGGGAAGGGCGGGGCGGCGGGGAGGGGAAGGGCGGGGCGGGGCACGCTCGGCTGGACCGCCGCCGGAAACAGCGCCCGTCGCCGTCGCCGCGCCGGGTGACTGATGCGGGCGGGGGCCGCCGGTCATTACCACGCATCGCCGGGCGGCGGCGGCGACGGCACAGGACGGGGCGGGGGCGGGGCGGCGTCGCGCTGGGGCGCCGCTTGGGGTGGCGACGTTGGCGACGGAGGCGGTGCTGGACGCGGGGGCGATGGTTGCGACTGTGGTGAAGGTTGACACGAAAACTACTGGGACGCGTATGGTGGAGAACGGGACAAGACGGTTAAGAAAGAGATGATGCGAGACGGTTAAGAACGAAACTAAGCGAGACGGTTAAGAACGAGACGAGGTGAGACGATTAAGAACAAGACGAGACAGTTGAGAACAAGACGGTTAAGAACGAGGTGGTTGAGTGCGAGCCAAGGCGTTTGAGAACGAAACGTTGAGAACAAGACGGATGAGCAAGAGATGAGACGGTTATGCAGAAGGGTTACGCTGATGCAGAAACGGTTGGAACAACGTGGAAGCTGTAGGTGACTACGGTTGCGAAGACGCTGCAGTGTTTGCGATGGTGACGACAGTGTGGACGTTGGTGGCAGCAATAACGATAGCAGTACTGATTAGCCTAGACGGGGGAGGGGGTTAATGGCGAAAGTGAACTGGTAAAGAGAGAGTAGTTGGAATAGTGCGAATATAATAATTAATGCCGGATCGTATAATCAAGTGAGAAGCAGTAGTTGTATACATGTGTAGAGGGAGACAAAAGATTCTAGAAGAATATAAGGTCGAAGAAACTTCAAAGAAATAGGAAGAAAGAAGGGAACATGATACATCCGTAGAGAGAAATTAGTAATGGAAGGACACGGGAGGTAAATAAGGTCACATGGAGTCTTCGGAAGTGAAGATAGTATATATAGAAGATGACGTGTATGTGCTGTGCTGGATTACCAGTAGAAAAAAGATCAGAGGAGCTAAACTTCAGTATTAGAATAATTATTTTTATTATTATTCTAGAACATGAGTTTGTGTCGTAACCTAAAATGGTGAAATCAGTTGATGTTTTGGTAGTAAAGCAGACGGTAACAGGAATGATGGAGCTATCGTGGAATGAGAGGAAGCAAAACGGAAGATCCTGTTTTGCCTGTCTGCCCCGATTTTTTCACCTGGCTTCTCACTCGACGAAGAAAGCCCACGTGCCGATGGCTGCGCTGCGGCCACCCGCTCTTGGGCGGCAGCGCTGGGTGGCCGTGCGGCATCGGGGGAGGGGCGGGCGGGGCGCGGCGCTCTGTGGAGTTCGGCCACGCGGAGCGATGCGCCTCGACGCGGGACTGGACGGCGAGCGCGCGCGGGCACTGAACATGCACACCGAACCGGGGGGGGGCTGTGGAATCTAGCCGGCTCGTTCAGAGACATTAGGCGCGATGGGATGTCACGCATGCACAAGGGAGCGATAGATGACGAGTGACTAATGGTGTTGCGTGTTTGTCGCAAAGTCAGGAGGTGGGTTAGACCACGATCGAGATCACAGTTTGTTTTCTCTTTACCTCGGCGGCAAAATCCAAAACTACTGATTGAAAAAGTACCCATTTAATCTATTTTTTATCTACAATTTGTGATAGCTTCTGATCAATTGGACATATATTCAACTTTCGCATGATACTCAAAAGGTTTCGAAATATATGAGCAGATGGAAGCTGTTACGTGTTCATGAAACGTCCTACAGAAATATGAAGTTCTTTAAAGAGCATTTCTAATAGATATCTAAAGAAGAAAATGTACGCATGAGTTAGAGTCAATTGCAATGACTTCTGATTCCTTTTCATTGGCACGAGGTTACAAGAACGATGTTAACAAAGTCACATATTCGACATAAAAATCAACTATAGAAGGAATGAAATAAACGTAAGTGAAACAAAAATTATGAAGAGAACAATCTGGTGAGAGAAAGAAGTGGAGAAAAAGGAGAAACGGGGAGAGAGTTTAAGGAATGAAGTACCTATGAAGAGGGTTCAGTCGAGTATATAGGGCGAAAATAGATGTAAACAAAATTCGTAAATATTTTTGGGAAAGATATTCGGTACAATGAAGATTTCCGATGCAGCGATGTCGCAAAATCTCCGTGAGCATGTTACTTTCTACGCATTTAAATTCCTTGCTTTACTAGAGTTCGAGGCCGACGAGGCGTGTGGGGTGGGGCAAGCGGAGTCCTTTCCTCTCGGCCGCGTCGCGGGGTGATGAAGGGCCAGCGTGGGCGAAGGGCGGCGGCCGTGGGGCCGTGCCCGCGGCGCGGAAATAAAAGATTGAGGGGAGCGGAAGGGCGAGGGGAAAAGAGGGCCGACAGTCCCCGCATGCCAAAACACGTGACCAGCGCGATCATTAGGCACGGTCAATCAACACGGGAAAGAACACGCGGCCGCCGCCTCTGCCGCCGCCAGAGGGAGAGAGGTCGACGCGGAGACCGGGTGGTTGGGAAGCGGGAAGGCGAGGGCACGGAGGCAGAAGGGCAGTGGGAGCGGTGGCCAAGTGACGTGAGGGCGACTGAGGCACCTGGGTGAGCGACTGGGACAGCGTGAGCGACTGAGGAGGCGTAGGTTAGAGGTCGACGGATGGCGAATGGCGAGGGGGCATGCGGAGATAAGGAGGCAGCAAGGCAGTGGGAGCTGTAGCGTGTGTGGCATCGTGGCCACGTTTCCAAGCGAGCGGCGTCCCTGAGCCGGAAGCTGTAGTGAAAGGCCGCACCTGAGCTAAAAATAAAGGGGCGACCGACAGGATGTGACTGCTCCAGGAAACATCCCACGCAAACAAAGTGTTGAGAAAGGTTACTGGCGAGTCTGAGATGATTGTGCAAGACCCCTGGAATTGGCTAGGCATCGAGTACGGGGACGCCGACGGCATGACGCCGGGTGGGGGAGACGAGGGTGTATATAAGGCGGGCGTATTCTGCGCTCACGGAGATTCACATAGATTCGTGGAGCTTGTTGTCAGCCGAAAGGCTGGGTGGGATCTCCAGTGCACTCCAGCGCATGGTTTCTGGAGCGGAGACCGGTTTTGGTGCCAGGCCATGTAGGTACTTGGATACCGGAGACTTAACGTCCGATTGCATCGCATCATGCGTTGTACCTGCTTTCGAGCAGTGGCACTGGGCTGTAGTGCCTAGGGACCGTCGCGGGGTTTTCGCGTCTTAAGGCGCAGAAAAAGTTTGCCGTGGGTTTAATTAGTGTTTGTGAAATTTCTTTAATTGTTCAGTTCTTGTAAATAAATGTAAATATTATCTTCAATGCAGTGTCTGTGTCATTCACTCTAGTATGTCACACGTGGTGACTACGTGGTGCAACTGAGGCATCTGAGGCGAAGTAAGCGATTGGGACAACGTGAGCGATTGAGGAAGCGCAGGTAAGACGCGGAGGGATGGTGGGAGTGAGAAATGTCGGATGACTGTGATGACGAGGGCAGACCAAGAGTCGTAGACGGCGATGGTGATGGATTTAACAAGTGACTGCCGAACATCAGCTGTCAAAAGCCGAGCATCAGTTCCTCGTCGTGAAGTTGGGGCTGGTGAGATTAAGCAAAGGGTACTTGGGCAGATGCGTAGGAGGAACTGAACGAAGATATCGTTGGTGATTGAATTGGAGAAGGCAACTGCGTTGGGTCGATGCTGATAAATGGGTATTGATTCGAACGGATTTCTTGAACACTTGATAGGCGTGGACATTCCGCAACACATGCGCCATCAAATTTGAGAGGAACTCAAGCGTTTACGAACCTTTGTGAATGCGAATTGAAGAGTGTCATTTGATCTGATGAACATTGATTAACAATATTCTGTCCGACTGTGGTTCATTTTGCTGAAAATATCGTTTAATAAAAATGAAATGTTTTACTCAAATGAGCAGCAAATATTTTATTGTATTTAAAAATTAAGTTCATTTGGCATCTGTCTATTTTTTGTCTAATTATTTTCTTCAATTATCTAAAGATCTTGGTGTAAACATACGTGTTTTGTGAATTTTTCACTATGAAGAGCCATTTATAGAATAATAGGAAGTACGTTACGTACCGCGTGAATACGATTCATGAACTAATTTTTGTACTGACTTTCTAACCAAGCACTTCACTGACACCAAACCTAAACGTCTTATTTTACTCCTATTATTTAATCATTCAATTAAATCGTTTTTATTATTGGTAAAATTGGAAAAATAACAAAAAGTCAATCGTTGCACATATAACAATTTGCGTTCGGTCTCTTTCACTCAGAAGCTTTCTCTTCGTTGCAGAACCAATCCTGATATTGCAATCCTCGAATACAGATATTTTGGACACATTGTGAAACTTGTTAGGTATATAATGGTGAAAATACTATTTCTTCACAGTTCGCGGAAGTTTAGAGCAATCTTCATGTTCCGCTCAGAAATTAATAGAATCTTCTACACATAGCTGAGTTACCCCATGAACGTCTGTACTATTAAATCCACTAGTGCAAAGAGATGAGTCAAATTTTCACGGACCGATAATCCCCGCGAATAGTTAGAGTTGCTTGCGGGAGGGGGATGAAAGAAAGGGATGAAAGAGGAAGGGGCGCACAGCCCCTTACGCGCCATCGCCTTTCGTTTCGACCCAAAGCCATAAAGAGCCGCTTGCTGTCCTGTGAGAGCACAGAAACGGTCCTTCTCGCAGAATGGGCTGAATTTCGGTTAAAACCAAAAGCAAACAATCTAGAAGGAATTTCGTATAAAGTAAATAAAAATTAGAATTAAAATGAACAAGAGAAGATAATCATGATTGAAATAACATGCTTAGGAAAAATATACAATTTGGGTACTCCAATTTTATGTTTCCGTCTTTCAGAGAATTCGATTTTGCTGCGAATCACGTAATACTTGTTTTTCATTTACACCTTTGATTACAGTTCCAAACTAATTATTTTGCACGGACTTCATAGTTCTCAAAATTGGGGGAGGGATATGAAAAACACGTTATGATGATTGTTTTTATTCTAGTATTTAAACACATTAAAATCATAGTGCTCGTAAAACTGCTTCAAAACCAGCTTCTACTAAACACTTGTAGTAGAAATTACTATTTTCTGTGCGATTTATAGCATACACTTGTCATGATCAGCATTGAATGAAATACATATCAAATGTTAAGAATACTTTCAACAAATCATGGGATGATTCACAGTACATCAACATTGCAGATTGTTTGCAAGAATTCGTATTACTTCAGCCGATAGAGATGGCATTGGAAAGTTGAGATCTGATGATAAATAATAGTTAATGTAGAGCTGAGTAAATGGAAAATATTCTTATACTGTAATACTGAAACTACTGTAAATTTTCTCCATAAAAATGCATGGCTAATATCGATTATTGAAAGTCTCCGCTTCGAAGATCAATAACTATATCAAGACAAAAGGAACGGTAAGAACATAAGTGTCGTGAACAAATTAAGCTTACCTCAGCATGGCAACGTAAAATTCACTCGGATATAACATCATTTGAGCATATTGGTCCTTTTTTTCCTCATATGTAGTATCTTTCTCTCTCTCTATCTCATATATATATATATATATATATATATATATATATATATATATATATATTGTAACCGAACGTGCTGTCGGTTTCGGGGGATTTTAATGGGATCATGTGGCTCATCAGAAGATTTCAAATGAAAAAAAAGCACAAAGTCGTGATCACAGAACAATACGTAAGTGGATACGCGTTGAAGCGAAACCACAAAAAAAAACTTGAGGAATGACAATAACATTGATACCCAAAGAAAATACACAAACAAAAAAATTAACACAATTCAAAAAAATATCAAAAAGGGGAGAATCAACTGCAAAGTTATCACGAATTAATTTTAAGATTTGCACAACTTAGAATCACGGTAATATCTTCAGTGACAAAACAAGTTGAAGTTCAACAAAGAATGAAATCCCGGTTGGCATGAGTGAAGGGCACATGCTTCTCGCATGACTCAATGTCGTAGTACCTTCCTTTTACAGAAATTGCAGTTAACTGGCTCTCATTATACACTGCATCAAAACACATATAAATAATAATAATAAAAAATTTCATGCACGAAATTCTCTAGAATCCCAAAAAATCTCCATTCAATTAAATGAACAAATATAATGTTTTCTTGAAAACGCAGAATATTCGAAAGAAGTTTCTTTAAAACTAAAGAAATGACATTACAAGAAGAATATCTTGTATTCTATTACAAGTTCTATTACATTCTGTGCTATCAACAAACTATGTTTATTCACATAGTTTGTTGATAGCACAGAATATTCAAAAGAATTTTCTTAGAAATAACGTTAATGGCCCCTAAAATTATCTCTGACGGGGAATTGCGTGAACACGTACCTTACACCAGTCTGCATTCTATAAATAACTGCTTCAAAATTCTCAGTTCCAGTATGGAATGCGCGGCCACTTTAGTTGCGAGATTATTTCCCTCATGACCCCGTAAAACACCGCAGCACTTTTACGCCACTGATCTTATTACGTATTATACATACCTCTTGCGAAACAATAAACTCAGTTTCACTAAGTCGGGCAGTTCGTGTAGAAAGGACCCGATGGAGAACATACAAGGATCGAAATACCGACCTTAGTCCGTTGGAAAAATAGCTTCGACCAAAAGAGCAAAGCTTGCAACAAGAACAAGGGGTGGCGATGGCCGCCTTAGCATGGTACAACTTCTCGTTGACTTGACTCGCGGCTACACCTCTGACTCTTTCGTCAACCTTACACCTCGGAGTCCAAGAAATTTCTTCCCCGTCGTCCCGCACTCCCCACTCTCAAACTTACACCCAGTCCAAGAACTTTCTGCCCCGTCATGCCGCACTCCCCTCTCTCTCCCCTACCGCACATCGTACAACAGATGGCTGATAATTGATTTAGCCAATATTTGGGCTGATTGGTTTCAATATATATAAATACATATACATATATATTTATATATTCTTATTCGACACACTCTAATTTAGCAACAAAAAGTATCATATCTCGTTGTAAAATATTTTAAAATAATGTCTTTGAAATTGTGAAGCAATTGCACTAATAGCAAATATATCATGACAATAAAAACCATTAAATGAATGTGTGTTTGACATAATATTAATAATGAATAAAACAAATCCCTTTCGTTAGAACTTTGCTATTTGTACAGTCGAAATGAGTGGCAACATGAAGTTCTTCCGCGGCGAATTACTTGGCCCCTGACGGTTTTCCTAGGTCTCAATGCACTCTGTAAGGATAGTTCCGCCTTCATGAGAGAATTTTGCTCGAGCATCGTGTCAGTTTGCAGAAAATCCGCTATGTCAGGCCAATATTACAATTTTCCTCGGCCGCGATACCGAGCGAAATTCGCTTGGCCTTCAAAACTGAGCATCCGATGATCGGTACGAGAGAAACGACTCGGGCTAGGCTTAGGAAGGCAACGGGCAGGGTCACAATGAGGCGATATGTATATACAAGCTAAAATAAGGACGATCAGTGTATGAGATTAATAAGGAGATGTGGGCATGGCAAAACGGGACAATTCATGCTAATGCATGGAAATATTATGCTTCAAATAATAATAATAATAATAATAATAATATATCGATAATATTAATAATATAATAAACGCAGTGATTGAAACATTTAAACAGGTACACACTATTTTTTTTTTAATTTATCATTCTGGATAATGTATCATAATGACGTGGTGCTGCTCAAACGAAAGGGTAACTAGTGCTGCTGCAGAACCTCACAGACTTTCCCGAATTAGTTTTCTATTTCCTTGGGTCTTCGCTAGCTATTCGAAATTGCCACCTACTCTTTCTTGCCAGCTACCATCTATCACGGCCAAAAGTACATTTTTTGTCATTTTCTTAATTTTTCGGTTTCCCATTGGCAGCACGGGAATATTAATTTTAGAATATTAAAGAACACAAAAACCTAGCCCTAAATGGCAATTTTCTTTTAAAAATTGTGTGCCATTTTAAAGAAAATTGCGTTTTAGCGCTACCAAATATGCGAAATTTGAAGCTCATTTTCACAGAAAATTTCTGAAGTGAGTCTTCAAAATACTTTATTTGAAGTTATTTGAAGCACTTACACTCACAAATATAATAATCTTTACAAATTGCTGGTAATGTACATATTAAAGATATGAGAGATCTTTCAAAAAAATACATTTATATAGCTTTGAAAAAAACAAAAAAAGACTCAAAATAAACATTACGTCATATTAAAGAGTGAAATTAACACTATCCGTTACAAAAGTTTCAAGAAAAAAGTTTGTAACCATATATGAGAAAATGGCGTTTGAGCGTTTCTGAAAATGCGGAATTTTGAGGTAGTTTTCACAGAAAACGGTTGTGTTTTCGGGAAACGTTACTTGACATTATTCAAAGCTCATGTACTCCTTAATATAATAATGTCAACAAAACAAGGCTAATGTAAATATTATCGACGTGAGAGACAAGTCAAAAAATTACATTTTTGCAAGTTTGGAAAAAAAAAGAATAGAGCAATATGGCGTTTTTGTCATCTCATAAAATACATTAGAGAAAATACCTATCAAAAGTTTAAAGAAAACAATTGAAGTCGTTTTTGAGAAAATCTTGTTTTTGTATTTTTTTTAAATTGCACATATTACATGGAATATTGCGCGAAAAAGACTAAAATTTTCAAAAAAGTGTACATGACCTTATAGAAAAAACTCACTATGAAGAAAAAAATTTATTTGAAGGAAAAATCTCTATCTTCAATTTTGTAGTTCCAGAAAGACGCCGAAAAAAATTTAAACGTTTGCAATTTTCGAAAACTCAGAGTTATGCGTGAAAATCGGACCAATGCCATAAAAATAAGTGTATTTTACTCCATTCTTACAAGAAATTTAAAGAAAAAATTTGGAGCCATTTTTGAGAAAATTTTGAAAATGTCCGGGGTGTTTTATGCAAAGTACCCCCAGATTTTACAAAATCTTTTTCAAAATCTCAAAGCTTCGACTAGAATTAGATCGACCAGGGAATATCTACTTTGGAAGAAATCGTACGTATGGTTTAGACGCAAGCAGTGTTCACAGACTGACAGTCGGACGGACAGACGGACGTTTTCCTTTCAATTCGTTTTTCGGTATGAAGGACCCACAAAAGAGGGATTCTGGCTACACCACGTGTTAGGGGATTTTTTTTCTTAATTTAGCAACTGGTTTTATCCACTTTTTCGTTATCAAGGCCCCGCAATGAATTTTTTTCCGCTGAAAATTCGCTATTTTTCGCGCAGCATTACATAACTTTCCCTATACTACGTATATCACTCCGTGTATACGTACGTATACGGGGAAGAAAAAGTTCAACAAATTTGTGCAACTTAATTGCAGTGCGAACCCTAAAATTCCATTACAGATTGCGAACGGAATTTTTTAACCATTAGGGAGAACGGGAGGTCACACTAAATTGTTTTCAACTATATCAAGATAGAGTTATTAGTATCTGATATGTTGTTTTTGTGGCCTCACATAATTTTCTTGTCTCTTTATCATACAACCCTGAGGATAGAAATTTCCCTATAGGTTGGTAAACAACTGTGTGTTAAAAATGATTTTACTCTCACTACTCAAGCCTTGTAAATCTGACTTCAGTATAACATTTATGGTTGTTAAGGTTTATCCATTTTAGTATTGTTGGTGATTGTAGAATTCTATCCACTGAAACATGTGAACTTGAATTTCAGTTTTAACGGATGTAAAACTTCATCACTTTGGAACTTACTATCATGCAATAGATAGCCACTTACTCAGTTACGTCATTAGGCCGAAAAAGAGAAAATTATTGACGCGGTTGAAGTTTCTAAACCAAGGCATTACCGGATGTTTATAACAATCAAGTACGTTATTTGTGTTATCGGCCGCGTGTCGTACGTTCGTAAAGTGACACCTTATAAAAAAATATTAATTGATGTCATTTTCCGGCGTAAGATTACTCACCTACCATGTTTATTTACAACTCATTTATTATGATTGTTCTTAATGGAGAACGAGCTGTGAATCGTTCAGGACGCCGGCTGTTAAGAATGTCTTTTCATTCCTCTGCTAGGTTGCATTACGTCGGTGTAACAGAACAGTTCTACCAAAATATTTTACACTGCAAGGTTTTGATTCGTATTAGAGAAAAAGGGCGACTGATGCCCGCGGAACCGCCCTAGGTCTCAAAGCGACAGAGCGAAGGCCCGCGGCGGCGTCGCTGGTCGGAGGGACGAGGACGGAGGCAGCATCGGAGCGCGAGGACGGGGAGCCGCAGGGGCCTCCGCCGATCGATAGGGTGACCGTCCTCGCCGCCGTCCCCGCGGCCTCTCCAGACATCCTCAGCCGCACGGCCTCTGAAGTCGTCACAAAGCCGAGTGACCTCTTTCAAACTCCACGGATGAATGAGGCGTGTTCTTGAGATGTAGTTGAAACCTTTATTTAGTGTTTGAAATGAAGGAGACAAGAAACGAATTTTATTTAACCCCGAACAATAAATTGTCAGACCACACAGGATGAAGTGGCTCAGGGCATTATTTGGTGTCACTGCAGTTTCTCTGATCAGGAACTCCTAGGATTCGACGTGCGTGGCAGGATTATCCATACTAGCTAGATAACCAGGTCGAGTTCAACCGCTGACTGGCGGAGAATCCTAGCGGTCGGCTGCTCTGATCGATAGTTTTGCGTGGCTTCTTCAATCAGCATCAGGTGAATACCGGACTGACCGTTGACCACGAGCGATATTTCCTTGTCCTGTCCTCGCACTTTACTTACAAAGACATACACTACACCACTGCATACGTACGTCGGGTGGTTCCCTTATGGTGGGAGGCATGTGGTTGAAGAAAATCTCGCAACCCTACTTATAGGTAACCGGTTTTGACACATTGACAACATTTGGAAAAAATTGGTATCAAGTTAAACGGAACGTACATTTAAATAGGAGTTATTTATGTAAAGACATATGGAAATAGTTCACGTTACATACGATACGTCAAAATTGTCAATTGGGGTCAGCTGATTCTTAACATTACAGATAATAGAACACACAATTAAGAGTGCGTAGTAAACAATACTCAAAAAATTGAAAATCAATAAAAGAAATTTAAAAAAATATATTGCAACCGACTTGTAATGTTCGCGATATTGTAGTCACTCAATTCAAATAATTCAATGTTGAGACAGACTTTTCTCAGTTCAAAAAAATTGTAGAAAGCGAGATTTAGTGGTTGTCGATTTTCGAAGAAGAAATCAGCATGTATTACTCGTAATTCAGGAAAAATGTATCCCTCCGATACATGGACATTAAACGCAGCTGTAGAGAAGTGCGACAAACGAATTTGAGCTTAGTCGCATCTTCAACTGTGTTTATTGATGATGTTGGTTATTGAAGAGTTAGGTCCGTTACGTCAATGTTCCCTAGTGGTAGCAGCGCGGCTCGTGCCGCTGTCGCATGCCCAGAATATATCAGCGCAACTAGTAGCGTGAAAGGAAATTATCAATACATTGTTTTCTTTAGCGAGAGGTTTGTGAAAATGTTCAGCAGCATGTTTGTCAAGAAACGAATTGTTTTAATCCAGCAAAACGGTGGATATGTACAAAAATAAAATTAAAAATATGAATAGTCAAATGAATTATAATAAACAGCGTTTATTATAATTCATTTTTCTAACTCCCGGTTAATCACATTACGTGACACCATTTTAACTAGTGATTTCTTGTGACGACGCTAATTCACCAAGTCTCATTGATGAAATCTTTCTTGTCATTGTTGACATGAGTATTGATGTATCTTATCTTAAAGCGTACTAGACTTTTTCTCGAATGCCAAAAGAATAGTCTATATAATGCAGAGAAGCAGTTATAATTTGGAATGAGAGTAAAATATTGTTTCAAATTTTCGTTAATCAATCCTATTTTAGACGTTCCTTGTACACTGATTGCGTAATTATTACATTGAACAATTAAATGAACGAAAATGACTCCCAAAAACAATTACTTTACTTCAAATGTAAAGCATATTAAATATTTTTTTCAACTTCGCAGAAAAATGCAATAAGAGTATATTTATTAAGTATGTTTATATAAAGTTAATAATTGGAGTACGTTGATTGTCAAAAATATTTTATAGCAATAGCACATGAAGTAAAATGTTGTTTAAAATAATTGGAGAAATCAGAGTATTTTCATCGCATATCCTTTGAAAGGATCTCGTAATCTTTTCACCACTTTTTACCTTTAATTTCCTCTCTTTCTCAAAAATTACATTTTTATTGTTATTATTCTAAACTATATACTTTATTAATATTGTTTCAACTTGGATTTGCTACTTTTTATTCTCACACATTTCTTTTTTGAATCCAAAGAGCACCCACCAGTTTCAACTGGTATGTTACATACTCTGGTCACCAGCGCTTTACAAAAATCACCAGCACATTCTATGGAAATCTCCAAAGAAATATTTGTGCGTTTTTACGTATATCACACATTAATTTGCTTTAATTCAGAACACATTTCATTTCAAATCTTGGACGTTGAGCTAGATTTTTCTTTAATACCAAATATATTAATTATCAAACTATACTTTTTCTCATCTAATACTCCTGAAAAGACATGCACAACCAAAGAACGCAGTGAAATAAATCCAAGTACAACTTTTGAGGATAGTAGTTATGGTCTTTAAGGATAGTTTTCAGAAAAGCTTTTAAAATCAATACCAGCAAGTTTATCTTACGTTCCTAGTCACGTACAACCGCGTCTTCCTTTACGTTCACCAAAACGGACGCCGCAGAGCCTACGAGGCTAATCGGCAAATCTGCTGTTTTACGGACGAGCGGAGGCGGCGCGACTGCCGGGGTGAGTCACCCCGCGCGGGGTGAGGCATCTCGCGAGGGGGTCCCGGCCCCTCACCCCTCACTTCTCACCCCCGGTCACGCCACCCCACCCCCACGGGCGCAACCGCCTCTGCCGCTGCCAACCAACTGCTCTACCGTTCGCTATTGCGCCAATTCCACACTATTTTCCGCCGTGACCTCTGCCAACTTCACCATTGTCGTGTGTTCCAGCGACACCATCCCACTGTTACCTCTTCCGGGGCCGCCATCGGAAGATTCACGACCGCCAATTCCTAAGAATTCGTTGCTCTTACTAACACTACGTCCTTTGCCAACGCTACCACTCCGCACTCGGCTTCCGTGCCTCGTGATCTGGCGGCGGCGGCGGCGGCGGCGGGTGTTCCCGGGTGACGGGCGTCCGGCTTTCGAGGGATCACATGCACCCCTCCGCGCACACCCTCCCCTCTTAAATGAATCTCTATCCACAGCGCGGCATGAAATTGGAAAGTGACCGCCAGTGTCAGTTCCCTCGTCACCGAGCGGCGTCGGGGGCGGCGACGCAGGGGAGGGAGTGATGCTCCCTCCATTACGTGTCATCTGCATTAGCTGCAGTGAAAATTCGACAGAGGGAGTTGACAATTAAGCTGTCTCTTTTCCTAAGCAAGGGTTCCTCTCATCGGGGAGAAGCTGATGTATCAACATTCAGAGCACAATTGAAATGATCGTGAATGTTCTGTTGACAAGTGAATCGTCCTTCACATTGTTATTTGTGAAATGTCTAAACTGTTCATATAACGAGTTTAATTATTATGTAAAGTCAAAGTTTATTATTCAACATTTCTTCTACGACGTTCACAGCTGTATTTTGATTTGTTACAGTTTTATGACAACCGTCGTCGATTACATAAACTGGTTACGTGTCATTTTGTGCAAGAAAAAATTAATCCTGGTAACATTGAAAATAATTAAAAACACGATTCATTGTTTTTTATTTTTATCGTTGTTTATACAATTCGTCGAGCATGTAAAGTGACTAGATTGGGAAATCAATAGGAAAATTAATACAAGCAAGCTGTTACACGATAAAATTAATACTACATGCCATTTCTAAATCATGAACTCAATGGTTATATTTTTATATACCTTTATGTCAGTTTTAATAAAAAGATACATATATTATTAAGTCGCTTGTTCATGTGTTAACACGATATAATTAAAAAAATTACGAATGGGACTTGTTTTAAATTGACGAAGGCTGAAAATTTCTCACCACAATAAACCAAACAGCTCATTAATTTCAACTAGCTAGTAGTGAGTACGAATCTCTTCACACAAAACTACATTGAGGAGTAAATTATCCATAGGCTCAAAAGTATTCAATCTTCCTTCCTTCCTTAAGTATAAAGCCTCGTTCAAAACGTGTGAGTACTAAACAACTATAAGAATACACACAATCCCAAATTACCGGACTTCACGTCTTACAGATATAAATATGAATGCCAAGCTCATGAAATATCATAATTCATATCGTGATTTCTTTATACACGTGTAGTGAAATACTGACAATAAACAGTAAATGGAGTATCACTTCAGTTGAAATAATAGTCTACTTCTTCTTCTGTGTAGTCAGATATTCGACTCGTCTGACTAAGAATGAAAACCCTTCAGCACAAAGCACAATACCTCCAGGAGGACATCATAGCAAGCCCCCGGAGTGAGTATTTATTTCGGACGTTCCTGTAGTAAGACTACTAGTCTCGTAAGAGTAGGGCATGTTATAATCCGTAAGCTATTCCTTCACCTCTGCACCGTGATAACCGGTGCCAACCAACACGTCGTCTTATGATTTTCCTCCTCTACCTATCTATCTCCTTTGGCGATGTTCTGCCCCAGCCGGGATAAACTTATCTGGTCCGCTTAGGACTCCCACATTTGTGATAACGCAGTGAGTGGTCGAGGATAGGACAAGGAAGAGGAAGGAAAGGTCGTGCGCGGACCGTGATCTGTTTGTTATGGAACTACTCCGGCATTTAAACTGATGTTGATCGGAAAAAACACGGAAAACTACCGATCAAAGAAACGGTAGAATTCTGCTCCAGGCAGGTTGCATTCGACCCAGCTATGTAGATAGATGACGAAAATCCTCCACGGTCAGGTCCCGAACTCCAGGGTCTCTTCGTAAAAGATGCCTCAGAGGAAACGCACGACGTTGCCGCAGAGCTATCACAGCCAATATAAGCCCCCCTCCCCTCCGGAAGAAGGTAATATTGCGCGTGGCAATAGCCGTGGCACACGGCCTGTTCCGGTGGACTAATGGCCGTGTCCCGAGCGTGGTGAGCTGGGTGGGCGGGAGGGCAGGGGCGCGGGAGGCTCGGAGGCCAGAAGGCGCCGGAGGAGGGCGCCGCGACGCCAAGCGACGCCAAGCGCGGCCGAATGCGCGCGCGGGCCAACGCCGGGGGGCGCGGCGCAGTTTCACGCGCGAGCGGTGCCGGGAGCGGGGGCGGTGGGCGGTGGGCGCTGGGCGGCTGGCGCGGGCGAAGGCGGGCGCGGCGCGGCGCGGCGCGGCGACTCCCGGGGAAGGCGGCGGCGGCGGCGACGGCGCGGCGGCGTTTAGCGCCGGAACTGCGCCCGCTGACGCTACTTCCGCCGGAAGATGACGGGTCCGCGGCGGCGCCGCCCGCTAATGCGCCGCCGTTAGCGCGCTCCGCCCCCTCCGCCCCCGTACCCTCTTGCCCCCCTCCCCCCGTAACCCTGACAACTCTGCTCCCTGACCCCCTTGGAGCTCCGGGCCGCCCTGTGGACAGAGTTCCGTTCACTTTCCCTTCCGAACAAGGGATGAGCACCGTTGCCCTGAGTGTTTTCCCGGAGATACAACTAGTTTATGCATCTTTTGCCATTAGAGGGTCGTAGGTACCTTAGAGTTGAGCTTGTACTACTAAGTACGTCCAGTCGTGTTGTGGGAGTCACCTAACCAGTTTTACCGTATTCATTAAGTAAAAGAATGAGTAAGAAATCAAAACCTTTTGTCTTTAACTGGTTCAGAGTTTACGCAACTAATAAACTGGTCTGTAGAATTCTGTCAAATCTTTCTTATTGACAGTTTCATAAATTTTCATAATTTGCACTACAACTCCAAGAGGATCTCTTAAAGAAATAAAGAAATTGTGAGAACAAAACTAGTAGCTCAGTCTTCATAACTCTGCTAACTTCCATAATTAAAATATAGAATTTCGTTACCAAAACTACCCGTATACGTCTGTGTTTCTCATCTTTTCTCATGTACACAGAGCATATTTATTGTCTGGCATCAAATCCAAAAATACGATTTGCAGCACGACGAAAAAAGAATATAGGTGTCGGCAGCAGAGCCATTTGGCAGGAAAAAAGACATTTCCTAACAGCATCACCTTTTCTGTCCCAAAGGAAATTACAATGAACAAAAGACCCTCACCGTGCAACGTAAACGTAAAATGTCATTTCCACGAGCGGAGCGAACAAAATGCACTCGGATTCCACTTTCCCTCGTCGCCACTTTCAGCGGGGGGCGAAATGAGCAGCGGCGAGCGGCGCGGGAGAGAGCGGAGCGCGCAGAGCGACCGCGGGCGCTGTAACGAGTTCCAAATACGGAGACAATCTGCGCCGTTTCCGCTTCGTGCGAGAGCAGGCAAATTGCGCGGCTCGTGTAACAGCGCGACCGGCCGGGTGGCCTCCCGCGGGCCGTGCGCGGCGACGGGCGAGGGCCGTGGCGGGGCGGGGACGAGGGTGGGGCGCGGGTGGGGCGGAGCCGGGCGGGGGCAGGGCGCGGCGGGCTGGGGCAGGACGGGGCAGGGAGGAACCGGGCGGGGGCGAGGGTGGGGTGAGGAGGGGGCGGAGGGGATGCGGGCGGGGGCAAGGTGGGGAGCCGACGCGGGGAGGGGTGGAGCAGGGCTGGGCGGGGCGGGCGTAGGGCAGAGCGGGGCCATGGGCGAGCCGTATGCGGCGCCGAGCGGTGGGTCGGGGCGGAGCGGGAGCTCGTGGAGGTGGGAGAGAGGCATGGGGAAACAGCGAGGGTGGGGTGATGTGGCTCTGACAATTGAGCTGGAGTGGGTGTCGTGTCGGAAGCGACGGTATGGTCGGCTCCTTGTGAAAGTGAATAGCTGCGAGAACAACTTTTGATATTATATCAAAACGATGGTTGATATATAAAATGCATCTGATAAATATCTCATATTTAACTTTATCTCTTACCGAAAGTCCGGGGAGTTTATAACTCTTCGCCGCTTTTATAAAGTGATTTAATTGCCATACTATTTAACTTTACATAGTGGCCTGGTAACTTTGCGGTGGTGATGGCCATAGGCGAGATCTTGTTCGTGATATTGAAATAAAATGGCAATGATAATATTTTATTAAGAAACGGTAATTATTACTGACCCACTTCGTTAATTTTAAAGGAGATATTTTTAAGGTGGGCATTTGTATTTAATTTTTTTTCAATGCTGCATTTCGGAATTTTATTTCTCTCTCATCAGGGCTTTATTCATCAACAACACGGTTAGAACAAAGTATAGCAAAATAAATATGATCAAGTGTAATGCAAACACGCACATACACACACACAGTGTCTTAAATAAACACAAAAAAATCTTACAAAGGCGAAGGACATTATGCATACATTGTAACACAAATCACCACTCAGTAAGCCACAAGAGCCACATGATGACCCATTCAACGCACACATTATAATCCCAACTGAAATGGTGTTCCAATAGTACAAGCAATGCATTCCCCACAAGGAAACCTCTACCGGTACAACTTATATGAAACAAATTTTCAGTTGCCCACTAATACAATTACATTTTTCTTAGTTTCTAAAATGTATGACAAATATTAAATTTAATCCCCAAAAACATGTTTTGAACGAAATTAGTGGGGCATTATAATGACCATTATTAGAAGAAAATATTAAACGCCGGTATACATAGTACAATTTTCGTACAGAATGAATGTAGTACTGAAAACGTGAGTGCAGACTGCACGATTTCCACATAAACACTTTTGAGCATGTTCGTAATTTTTCATTTATAGTTTGACTCGACCTCCTCTAATAGCAGAATCGTTCACTAATAGATTTGTTGACCCGACGCGATGGTAACCGACCATTTCGATTTTGTCGTTTGGCGTGTCATGTGGGAAGTGATATTGTGATAAACTATCTCTTTCCTTATTTCCACCTTCCTATTTTTCTTCTCTACACTCCTCGTGGTTAATTAATACTGAATAAAGATCAAAGCCAAAACGTAAATTTCCGAGGAAGACCACGACAAGATGATCGAAACGTCGGCAACACAGACTTCGATGCGGCGTCACCTGGACAGCCAAGATCACATGACAGGCTGCGGAAGCCTACGACTTCACGCTACCCCTACTCTTCCGAGGTCCAGTGGTATTCTATCCTGGAGAGAAACTAATATGTATCATTATGGGGATCAGCTTTTCGTCTGTACTCTGGGTAAGACAAGGTTGTTACGCCTTTAATTATGAATTACGAGATGATAGGATGATAATGAAGGGGTGAAGGGACAATCGCAAATACGACAATGTCTGCGCAGGACTCGAACTTGCAGCCTCATCGACGCAGACGGTGGCTGTCGCAACCATCTGCACCACGGGGCTATTTCTTTATTATTATTATTATTATTATTATTATTATTATTATTATTATTATTATTATTATTATTATTATTATTACTCCTCTAAATCACGACTTAAGATGTTATGTGACGGCTGAATATAAAATCTACTCCAGGTTGCAACCAGCTACCTAAGGAGCAGATCTAGGGACTGTCGGTGCCTCTACAATACATTGCGCAAAATGTGGGCTGTTCCAAATAAAGCTATTTCTTGAACTTCCCAGTCTTTTGGATTACCTGGGAGTTTAGACAAGTTCTTACACACATTTTGCGGAACAAATCCCAGAGCTCCGATAACTATCGGTACGACTTGTGCTTTTACGCCCCACATTCGGCTGATCTCGATTTCCAAACTCTTGTATTTATGACGTTTCTCTGCCTCCTTGGTAACGACGTTTTGATCGCAAGGTACAGCAACATCCACAAGTAAACACGATTTGTTCTCCAAATCCCGGATAACTATATCCGGTTTGTTTGCCGTTATCGTGCGATCAGTTTGAATTTGTTGGTCGTACAATATCGTACACAATCCAACAGACGTCACCGGTTTCGGTGAGTGTTCGTACCACTTGGGGCATGTGTTTGGAACTTCGAGGTCGGTACAGATCTGCCAGTGGAGGTAGCTACACACAGTGTTATGTCTTTTAAGGTATTCGGTCTTTGCTAGGATTGGACAAGTTGAGACAATATGATCAATGGTTTCTACTTGCTCCAGGCAAATACGGCATTTATCATCTTGGGAAATTTTCAGAACCGCTTTATCATAATGTCGTGTTCTCAAGGCCTGATCTTGGGCAGCTATTACAAGTGCTTCCGATTCTGGCTTCATTCTTCCCCTTTTAAGCCACATAAATGATTGATCTTTATTGATCTGCACCTTGTCCATTCTTTTTAGGTATTGTCCGTGGAGTGGTTTGTGTCTCCACGATTTCTTTAACATTTTTTGTGTCTCACACTTCATGTTTAGCAGCATCAGAAGTTCAGTGTCTGTGTTATTGGACGTGTCTTGCCTAGTTTTTTTCGCAATACTTCTTGCTACACTAACAATGCCTCTGTTTCCCATTCTTCGGTCAGATTTCATGACCTGCCTCATTAGAGGATCATCTTGATGGCTGACTACATACTTCCCCAACCCGACTATTGTGTTGTGCCAGGAGGCCTCAATTTGTCTGAGGCCTCTTCCTCCTTCCTTACGTGACACATAAAGTCTATGTATATCAGCTCGAGGGTGGGAAACATGATGCATTGTTAGCAGTTTTCTGGTTTTTCGATCCATGGTGCGAATTTCTTGCTCAGTCCAGTCCACTAGTCCAAAACTGTATTCGGCTACAGGTACCGCCAAACTACCTATTGCAGATATTTTATTCCTAGATTTCAGAGCGGACTGCAGGACCAGTCTCACTCTACTATTATACTCCCTACGAATTCTCTCTTTCATTGTGTATTCGAGATGGTTTCACATTCTTCAATGCCCAGATATTTGTAAGTTTTACCTGGCTCAAGATTTTGAATCACAGTGTGCGTGTCAATTTCAATGTTCTCAGACGTTGTGAGTTTCCCTCCTTTTAAACTGATTTTTGCACACTTGTCAAGACCAAACTTCATGCAGATGTCATTGCTAAAGTCATTCATGACAGACAGCATTTGGGAGAGAACCACTTCATTTTTAGCAAAAACTCTCTGATCACCCATGTAAAACAAATGTGATACTGGCCTTTCATCACCATGGAGCTTGTAACCAAAGTCAGCTTGCGACAACTGTCTAGATGGTGAGATCAAACTAATGCAAAAGAGCAGAGGAGATAGTGAATCTCCTTGAAAAATACCCCTGTTAATCTGAATACTTCTGGTTTCCACAGCTTCCTTTCCACTGTGTATTACTAACCTGGTACTCCACGACTTCATACTAGCCTTGCAAAATTCAATAGGTCAAGGATATAATCGATAGATCTCCAGGGTCTTTAAAATCCATAAGAGCCTTTATGACATCCTTTTTGTTGAGCTGGCATTAAATGATTCTTATCTAGATGTCTGTACATTTTGTCAGCTATGGCTGCAGTGATAACTTTGTATAGTACTGGCAGACAAGTAATTGGCCTGTAGTTCTTCGCCAAAGAGCTGTCTCCCGCTTTGGGTAGCAAATACGTGATGCCGCGTGTGAGCCATTCCGGGAGTTCCTTTGGGCTTTCTAAAATTTTATTAACAACCTTTGCTAGATGAGAATGTATTGCTGTTAATTTCTTAATCCAATAAATCTGGATCTTATCAATTCCAGGGGACTTCCAGTATCCCATGTTCTTAATTGCTTGGAAGAGGTCCTCTTCCGAGAATTGGTGAACATCTTCCACTGTTTCTACAAGTTCATCGGCAGCATCAACTTCAGATTGAAGCCAAGATGCGTATTTACTGTAGGAGCTGCTCTCCTCCCAGATTCCTGCCCAAAATGCTTCGACGTCATCTTTTGAAGGAGTAACAGCTTTGCCATTCGGTTTTTGAGTCAGATTGTGATAGAATCTCTTCGCGTCTGTTTCAAACAACCGGTTCTGTACACGGAAATCTATTCTGCGTTTGTAACATCTAATTCGTTGAGCCATGCTTGAATTTTCTCTTTTCGCTTCTCAACTACCATTAGCCTGCTGGTGTCATTTTCAATTTGGTATTTTTGTTCAACATTGAATATTTTTCGTTGAACTTTAGAGGTGTACGTTGATTAGAAGATGCCTCAGCTAAGAGTGATATTTCGCGCCGGGTGTCGGCTATCCGTTTCATAATTCTGTTCATCCATGGGGGTACAGAGCTGTTTACTCTGTTTTGCTGTCGGCCGTCGGTGTTCTTGGCTGGCCCCAAAATTATCTGAGATACTAGATATTCAGTTGCATATATGATGTGATTGATTTTAGTAATATCTAGATCTCTGCCTGGGGTTACGACCACCTCATTTAAGACAGAATTCACTGTTTCTATCACTCTTTTAGCTTCGGCATTATTATTATTATTATTATTATTATTATTATTATTATTATTGTAGTGATAATAGTCATTATATATCATCCCCGATTAATGTAATCCATAACAGCTTTTTGTATTAATTGTTTTATTTATTTTTCATACATTTTAAGAACTAAATAAAATGTTTATTATATTGGTAAGGAACTGGAAATTTATTTGATGCATGGTATGTGGCACCGGAAGAAGTTTCCTATTGGGGAGTGTATTGCTTGTACTATTGGAACTCCATTTCAGTTGGTATCATAATAGACTACACGTTAGAGGAAGTAATTTCCTACATATTGGAACAAGATTCAAATACTTTTACTTCCTTTGCAAGTAGTTTTTATGACAAGAACGTGAATATTTCCATATCAATTTTCATGTTGAATGTTGTATTGTCTATGTTGAATTATTCATTATGCCAGCTGTTGTGGCATAGTGTGTGATGAATTGTGTTACAATGTATGTATAATGTCCTTCACCCTCGTAATATGTGTTTCTTTCGGTTTTTATTTAAAAAATTGTTTGTGTGTTTGCATTGTATCTGGTAACATTTATTTTGCTATAAATTGTTTTAAACGTGTTATTGATGGATGCAGCCCTGTTGATGCCTTTATTTCTCTATAAAGAAATAAAGCTCCGAAACATCGGCAAACTGATGTAATTGCTTAATTTACGGACCAAGACCCATGAATAACAATATGGACTAATTTATTTACTTATAAAAATGTACGAAAATCCGTAATAAAATTTTGTGGCTTCTTGCGAGTTCAGATACAACACAACTTCCTTTGCATGAACAATAATAATGATGATGATAATAATGTCATTAATTAATTTTGAAAGTTTAATTATTAAACTTCTAGTGTGTAACAAGTACGCAAAATTTCGAAAAATGTTGTGTCAAAAACTTAATTTTAAAAGCTCGTTTAATGTTAAATGAAACCGGAATACTCATATGCCACTTGATGTAAAATGGTGAAATACGTAAAATTCCTTCCAAGTTGCCAAATGCCAGTCTTAAAAATGTTTTTTTTTTATTTTTAGATTTTTATTTTCATGGACATTTTTTATATAAAATTTATCTTACCCAGTGAGGATGATGCCGATGGTCCGATAAGCACAGCTCAGGTTAGTTAGAGCAAGGTCAGTGTCAGGTGAGAAACTGGTAGCTGTGTAATCGTAGAAGGCTGTTACTGTAGTGGTGTACGGTAAATAGAAACTGAAGATTGATGTCCATGTGCAACGGCAAGAAAGATGACTGCCGAGGAAAAACGACCGGGGAAAGAGGGAGGGAGAAGGAGGTGAAGAGAGACACGTACTGCGACTGTTATGGTCGGAGGGAACGACATCGGAGACGGAGAAGTGTCAAAAGTGCTCACGTAGTATGCCGTGGGTCACTCAAGAGCGTGAGAACGTGTAGTGTTCTTGACAAATGGTAAGGAGGTAGGATGAAGTGTTAAGAAGATACAATCAGTGAAAGAGTGAGGGACAGAGAAAACAGTGAATTACAAGAGGAAAAATATGAAACGGGAAATATATAAAAATTGTAAAAAAAATAATATAAAAATAAAAAAAGGACAAAGGGTGTACGGAAAAAGTGGGAATGGTAATACACAGTACAAAATACTCTGACACTATCAGCGTGTTCATGAAATTAGGGAGAATCTGTGTAAATGATGTAAAATACAGAAATTATACATTTCTGCAACTGTTGTATTGTCCTAACATGAATGAAAAAGCAGTTGCAAGTGTTGTAACATGGTTCATCACAATCATAAATCATTATTTGGTCCGAAATTCTTTCCCTAAGGAAGCTCTCATTCTCGAGATTTATTAAGTTTCGTGACTGCAATTGAAATATCAAGGCAGAATTTATTACCATTCAATGTATCAAATAATGTAGAAGGAAAGAATCATATTCATTTTGAAGAATTAATTGAAAATAATATCGTAAGGGTAATAGGTTTATAATTAACTTTTGGATGGCAACGTTCAGATGAAGAACACGTTTAATGACTTGAGTTTCATCATTTATTATTATTATTATTATTATTATTATTATTATTATTATTATTATTACAATATTAAAATATTATTTTGTAACTGCGGCATTCCCCAAGGATGCTTTGTACTGCAGCACGTTCGGCGAGTGAGGATGGAAGTCGAGCCGCGCGCTTGATTCCCTGAAGCGCAGGCAGCCCGTGGCGGGCGCGAGGGCCGAAGCGAGAAGTCCCTCGCACGCTCGCCTTCCTCCCCCTCCCCTTCCCCCGTTCCTCCCGCGCCGTAAATCGTGGCGCAAGCCGCCGCCGCCGCCTCGCCGTGCGCTTTTCGTGGGCGGCTCAGGTTGCCGATAGGCGGCGCTCACGCGCGGCGCCGACAGCGGCGGCGACGTGCGGCCCCTCGCGGCTCATTTCCTGCCCCCGCCGCCTCCCCCCGCGGACCGACCCCATCGCCACCGCCTGCCGCCCCCCGCCGTAACAGCGTGTGATGTCTCCGCGCTCCCGCGCCTTATCAAAGATCAACGCCTGACATTTATGCGCCCCGCTTCAACACGCCCTCGCCTTGCAGCTTGCGCGCCGCGTCACCCGCCGCCCCCGGCTCGGCCCCCCGCCCCCCTCCACACCCTCTCGCCATCACCCGCGTCAAGGCCCTCGCGGACATCGTCCCTCCGCCGGCGCTAGGAATCTGGGTGTGGGTGCGTGTACGAATGTCCTGTCTCATTGCTGGGAATACCATAATACAAGGCGAAAAACGAAGATTGAATGTGGAAGGTATAAACAGTACATGACAACAAAGACAACTTTGTTACTTTTATTTTTTAAAGAAGAGCAACTAAACATAGCTGATGACAGAATCCCGACGCAAGTAATTTAATGGTATTTTAAAAAATCGCGTGACATTTTGCGTTCATGTTCTCATTATTAATGGACTTTGTTTGTCTCCTTCTGTGTGAAGCTAAAACACGTTACTGGCCAGAAATATATTACTGTAAACGTACCCTGACTGAAATTTACAATAGAAATCTTAAATTACATTTGGAAGAAATAGCTATCATAAACTACCGTCATAGAGGTTAGGTAAGACACCTTTAATATCTGTGATTTGATAAATCAAAACAAAGAAACATTTTCCACACTAATTACTGGTTAATATTTATAAAATTAAATTTTTCAATTAAATATAAAAAGTAACAACTTACGAATAAACCAGGTAGTGAACACAAAAATTAAACACATTTGTTTGGATTTACTATTCTTACTTATGTATTTGGCGCTAAAATCATTCTGAATAACCAATGCAGTCGTGGGAATCATTTACCCGAAATATGATTAAATCATCATTTGGAATTACCCCCACATGAATGTTTGGATCGAAATATTTGTCACTGTTGGAGACTACCATTTAACGTGCATGTTTCCAGATCGTTATACTCGAAAGTAGTTGTTTTCCACTCCAATCCCCACTTAATTTGTTTCAAAACTTGTGTGATTCGTCTTTTACCTCGATCACCTTGTCATGCAGACAAACCATTGAATAGCAATTTGTTCCGAAGCAACCGTTCAATCAGCACCCCTTCTATACATAAAAATGGCGTGTTATTACGGTGTCCTTTGAATTTTTACATCAGAAAGAGCAATAACCGCTCCCCTTTCGCCCTTCCCTAGGACGCATCCGCACCGTTGCGCGATGATGAATCACTAAATAAGGAAAGAAAAAAAGAATGC